>JAUTXW010004237.1:5000-720660 GCA_030620095.1 Kuschelorhynchus macadamiae
ACCTTTTTTTAAAGATTTATCAAATGAATGATCTCAGCCTAAAAAATGGGGATTAGTATTCATATATATAAAATTTTATAATAAAAGGTCAATGGCTTTTTAATTTGATTTTTTTTTATAAAGTCCATATTAGTTACAAAAAATATGTTGAGAAAACCTAGTTTCCTCCTCCTAGGGTTGGCATCTGGCCGGTTTTCGCCCGGCCATACCAGTTTTGCTTCAACTAGGCCGTGTTCGGGTTCACATACCGTAGAAGCTGGTTACGAAAATTTGCTATATCCTCTCACTAAAATATTACTTAGTGTATTATCCGCTGGCCTATATACACCTTTTTTTGAAACATCTACGAGTTTCGCCGCATGCCGAGTCTTACGTTTGACAATCCTTGTTTTAATTTAGATTTAGAAAAAGTATAGTTAACCTCAAAGCAATCTGCTTTTTAAAACATTTTTTTTTCTTGCCAAAAAAAACATCTACGCTAGAAACTGAACTGAATTAAAAAGTTTATATTTTAAATGTGTCTTGTTTGCAATAAATAAAGAACAATGAGTTGTTTTGTTTCCTAAAGTATTTTATTTATTTGATGGTGTTTTAAATAATTAAGCTTAATTAAAAGCATGATTCTAAAAAAATAGAAACCCAGGCTTTTATTGAGTAAAGTTAATATAATAATTTCAACGCTCTGAGTTGTCGTATTTCCCCCCTTCCTTGGTTATAAAACGCAGGTTTATTTTTTTAAAATGTATAAACTTTACTAATGTATAACAACAATAGCCAGTTTTTCTTTATCAGAAAGGTGGCAATCCTACCTCCTCTCCACACATGACATTTCTGTAAAAAACTATTTATTGACACACCATACACGTTGACAATAATAAATTGTTATTATAATATCCAGATCGCCCTCGTCCAAGACTCCAAGCGAGCGACCTGTAGATATTTGCTGACCTTCCGTATACCTTGCTTTGCTCTATCTCTTTTCAACACACGGTGCTTCATCCATGCCTTTTCAAATTCAAATTCAAATATTCAATACCCTTTCAATATTCGTACAGTGGGGTACAGCATTTCCAAACATAGGCTCACAGCGACTGAAAGGGGCCCCACTTATTGCCTGGTGAGATTAAAGGTGAAGTAAACTTTAAGTATTTTAAATATAAAGTCCTTGAAATTCTGTTAACTGTGGAACCTTATTCTCTTGAAGAATTTTTAAATTGTAAGTTCTGAAGTTATTGGGTGTCCCTATCTGTATTTTTGGCAATTAAATAGTAATGTCATATATGTTAGCATTGTACATTGTAATATTTTTATCTATTGGTGACTTTTTATTGCTCTTTTATACATAATCATGTTGAAAGTATGTTGCAGTTTGTGCAGTTTTATGTATTTTTTTTTTGAAGCCACTTTTTTCAATTTCATTGAATATAATATCGTATGATGATATTTTTGTGAAAATAAAGAGATTTGTATTGTATTATCGTTCAGTCAATCAGAAAGACTCCATTGGTGGTGTTCTGGGTCATGTGACGAGGGACATGCAGAGTGTTATGGTAGGTGATTTTAATAACAACTTTTTGAGAAAGGATTGGGTTCTCGGACCATAGGGCTCAAATTGTGGTGCTCGAGACGAATAAGGGGAATGCTAGGATCATTGAGGATAACTATAAATATAGACCGATTACTCAAAGAGATATGTCTCCGTTTTATAATAGAATATCTTGGTGTGACTGGGGTTTTGATAGTATGAATGATGTGAATGTAGATGAAAAATGTTGTAGATTTATGCATGTATTGCAGACTGCCTATCTCGAATGCCGGAATGGAATCGGTCATAAAATAAGTTGGTTTACAGAGGATCTAAAGCTTATGAGAGAACAACTTACTTTTCTTGAAGATCTTAGTCGCCAATATAAGCATGTAGATATTGTTAATATGTGCAAACAGTTTAGAAAAGAATACAAAAATGCAATATGTAAAGCCAAAATTAAAACAAACGATGATTTAATACCTTCATCTAGCAACCCTTCTCGCACTATGTAGGATATTTTAAATAAACATAGAGGAATAACAAAGAACTCTCCTACGCCGGACATTTCACCTAACAACTTTAATGAATATTTTTCTAAAATTGCTATAGATTTAAGTAATAATATTACACCCATAAATAAAAATCCACTAGACAATGTAATAAATAGAACAGATATAAATAGTTTTAGCCTCATTGAAATCACATTTAACCAGACTCATGATGTCATAGACAGCTTAAAAAATGAAGAGCCGAGACATATTTGGTTTGAATGTAAGGCTTTTTAAAATCTATCAAAAATCTTATAGTAATTCCTCTAACTAAACGGATAAACTTATGTTTTAAAGAAAACACTTTCCCTTCTATACTTAAGCGGGCTTTGGTGACTCCAATTTTTAAGAAGGGGGATAAAAAACAGTCAGAGAACTATAGGCCAATATCTTTACTACTGATTATCTCCAAAATAGTGGAAAAATGCATGGCCCTACAAATTCAGTTTTTTTGAATCTAACAATCTCTTTTCACAGAGAAAGTTTGGTTTCAGGAGAGGAAAGAGTACAGTCTTGGGGGTCTTGGACTTAATATCAAATATCATCGAGTCATTCCACAAATTGCAGTTTAAAGCGGTTCTCTTCTGTGATCTCACCAAAACTTTTGATTGTGTCAATCATGGAATCCTCCTGCAAAAACTTGAGAAATATAATTTTTGTCAGGGGAGCATTCAGCTCCTAAAATCATATCTTCTAAACCAGAGACAGGTTGTGGAGGTCTGTGGGGTGTCATCGGAAGAAAGTGTATTGAATATTCAAGTTCTCCAAGGATCTGTGCTGGAGTCCATATTGTTTTTGATCTACGTCAACGATCTACCAAACTCGAGTACACTGGAGAAATATACACTTTTTTGCCGATGACACGACCATTGCCTTTGCAGCTGATTGGGCTGCTTCTCAATCAGAACAAGACCAATCAAATGATTTTTTCACTTAGGGAGATTGCAGTCGTGAATGATGGTGTGGAATGTGTGAGATTCTTGGGAGTATATATGCAATCAGGTCCACATATTGATGAACTGAGCGAGAAACTACTTCGGAATTTGTATTGAGAAATCTTGCTGGTAATGTGTCCTCTGAAGTTTTAAGAACGGCATATTAGCCATATTCCATTCTCACTTGTTATGCGTTTCTTGTTTGGGATCATTCTGCTGAGGCTGGTCAGGTATTCTCACTAAAGCATAAAGCTATCAGGGTACTGGCTGGTCTCGGATACCAGGATGACTGCAAACAGGCCTATGAATCTCTGGGTATTCTCACGCTTCCATCTCTGTATATATTGGAGCACCTACTGTATGTAAAAAGGAACGAGGGCTCATTCATAACCCATGCGGATGTTCATAGCCATAATACCCGGCACAAAAATGATCTGGTGGCCCCATACTGGAGGCTAAAAAGGTGTCAAAGTGGTCCAGGGTTTTGGGCGATAAAATTATATAACACATTACCTCCAACTATTAAGCATTTGGATTTCAAAAGTTTTAAGGCTAAGACTAAGAATGTTTTGTCCAAAAATTGTTTTTATTCTATACAAGATTTTTTAACTTTTGGCTTTAATTCTTAGTTTATATGTTTTTAGTTTAAAATGTTTTGTGCATATTTTATTTTGAAATATTTATACCTGAATTTTTTCAAATCTTACTTTGACGGGTGTAATGTTGTTGTGTATTTAACATGAATAAATTTATTATTACTATTATTATTATTAAATAAAATCGACGAGTTGCTGATATTCCTTGATAGAATTAACATGCCCGAGTTTTTGCTTGTAAAGAGCATTGGCTAAAACCTACCCAACCTTGTCACATTTAGTTACACTAACATTTCCAAGGTATTGTAGAGAGAGATCTGTACATGGTGGAACATCAATATTTGAAAGTGAACCCTTTAACAAGCATTCCCTTTTGTGAATGTATTAAGCTACAACAATTTAATCATTGAAAGTTAATTCGAATTTTCTCTTATTTGTAATAAAACTCTAAATATGTACTTGTGTCTTTTTAGACTACCAGTGAGTAATGTTCACATTTTTCTTAATCGTTTGGAGTTCCTCTTGGAAACTATTCCGCATTGTAAACTAATACTTGCTGGTGACTTAAAGACAAAACTTATAAATGGCTTAGAATATATAGTTATAAAAATTTTGTTAATTTTAAGGAAAGGGCAAGGTCAGCTCAGTGGATACTTATTTCTGGTGTCAGTTTCTTCTTCATGAAATGCTTTGCAATGCTTGTAATTATTTGTGATATTATTTGCCAAATTTTTTCCAATGGTGGAGAAATGGTTATTTATTACTCTGATGATCAGGAAACATACCACAAACAAATATTTTTTTCATTATTATAACACCTATCGAAGTTTATATAGGCGTCTCATTCAAATTGTAAATAGAGTAGAATAGAATATATTACTGTATAAACACAAAGTTCATTACAATTGTCAAAATTAAACAGTACAAAATGTCAAAATGAAATAGTATCAAATATAAACAGGTTATGTTCACCATACAATATCTAACACAAGTATACAAAGTCCTGAACTACTACATTACAGTTTAAAAATTGAGAGAAGCTGTAAAAATTCTTTTTTAATAGATACATTCTAACTACTGACTTACATTTTTTTATATGTTTGCACGTTTTTAATTCTCTCAGGTAGTTTATTGAAAAAGGCTGAGGTATAATGCAATGTAGCATTCCACGAAGTTCGCAGCCTAAGAAATTCAATATGTAGATTACCACGATTATGTGTATTATAATGGTGCAATTGCTCCCTTGTCTCAAATTTCTCTGTGTTTAAAAAAGCATATATAAGTGAGTGCACAGTAGTAGTCTTGTTTCATAGGAGACATTTTGATAAGGAAAATGGAATTTAAATAATAAGTATTTTACAAATTTACGTTGTACTCTTTCGATCCTATCTATGTGGCATGCATAATGGGGCTGCCAAATTACTGAACAATATTCCAGTAAGATTCTAACAAAGCATTTGTATAGGGTTACGATGACGTTAGTATCGCTGAAATACCGAGAATGTCTTAAAGCTTTACATACAATTGAGTCTATGTGTTCGTTAAAAGATAGACTGCTGTCGAATATGACGCCCAAATCGTTCACACAAGAGGAAATTCCAAGAGTTGTGTCACCAATTTTGTAAGTATTTGGAATGGGGTTAGGTGATCTTGTAAAGCGGATGGACGTACACTTCAACATTAAGGGACAGTTTAACTCGCACCATTTGACAAAGCGGTCCAAATCCGATTGTAGCGCGGAATTTTGGATCGTATTAGAGCTAAAGAATTTCAAGTCGTCAGCAAACAAAAGGCAGTTACTATTCCTAAAACAGGAAGAGGCATCGTTTATGAAGAGAAAGAATAATACAACAACCCGTTGATTACGATGGCTAAGATAAGAGGCGATCCATTTTAAGTAATTGCCCGATATTCCAATATCAGAAAGCTTCTTCATTAATAGTTTGTGATGTACACTATCAAATGCTTTAGATAAATCTGTATAGATGCAGTCCACTTAATGACGCGCTTCGACAGAGGAGACCAGATAATCCTGGTATATGGCAAGATTGCTCGCTGTAGAGCGACCTTGATAAAAGCCATGTTAACTCGGGGAAATGTAATTTTTGTAGATGTGAAATATTTAAAAATACTCAAAATAGCCTTGAAGAGTGTTGGAATAGCTCACATGTCAAAAGATCTTTGGAAAATTGCGCTCAGGGGAGTTGATTGTGTGTCCCAACAATCCAATAAGAGAGAGGCTGGTAACCCATCAGGACCCGAGCTCTTGTTTGAATCCAATTTTTTGATTCTGGAAGCTACTTCGCACTCAGAAGACGATCATGGCTGTCGGGCACGGAGTAACATGTCTGAAAATGATCCGCCAAAGCATTCGCGATATCTGTTTGTACTTTAAACCGTTGTAGGTTATTAGGCTCGGCAGACCAGAAAATACCCTCAAACCCCTAATGGCAGGGATAAAAGAATGGTGTAACTCAAACTTTTTAACATTTAAGGCTGAGAAGTCCATTATTCTAACATTTAAATCTGCGGTTTGACTGTAATCTAGTTCATAATACATAATATATATTGAGTAGTAATTGGTAATACACGTGTTTTATCAGCTCCCAAATAATAAGTTATTTTGTTGTTCTAGAGATTTAAATTCGTGTAGTATTTTATATGTTTCTATTAGTGAATATCCCGTTATTTTGAATATGTGGTTTTCAAACGCATGTAATCATTGTTATACGCGATGAACGTGAAAAACTTTATTATAATATTTTTAATTTCTAAGCAAGAGTAAAGAAATCGCATACCTTTATTATGATAGCATTGTTCTGCTTATCTACACCAACAACAAAAAAAAAATGTGTCTGCAAACTATTTAGGTAAAAGTGGCTGTGATTTAAAATAAAATAAAGAATATTTAGTGCTTTATTGGAATAAATAGTGCTTATTTGGAATAAATAGTTTTTGTTTGGAATTATTAGTGCTCTATTGTTATGCTGAAATTTTTTGTTTTGTGACAATCTTTTCTACCATGACTTTATTTTAATTAAAGGTACATTGACCTGATAAGCATATAATATTCATTTGCTTGAAGGTGTTAAATACCAGGGCTGTTTGAAAACTTAGTGTAGCTGGTTCAGCTTTTAATTTTTATTTTATTTTTTATTTTTATTTTATTTTGTTTTTCTTTTATCTTATTTTAATTGTTTACTTAGCATGCTGGTAGTGGTGGTGTGCTGCTGAATTGAGTAGGTAGTTACATCTCACTGCTTGCTGTGTCTGAATTTATTTTGCTTTTGTTTTTATTATTTTGCTTAGCTTAGCTAAATTAGTCAAAATGAATAGATTCGGATGTTGTAACAATAAAGAAGTTAAAAACCTGGTATGTGTTCAGTGTCATAAACTCTTTCATCCAAGTTGTTTGGAAAGAGTAAGCAATCATACCCCACTATATGGAAACCATGTCTGGTGCTCACAGGAATGCTCTGAGGCAGCAAATCAAGATAATAATGAAATTAGTGAGTTAAGACAGCAAATTAAAGAACTTTCTTCAGAATTGGAAAATAGAAATAGATTTATTAAAAGAATCAAAAGGGAATCGGCTTCATTTGCTGATGTAGCAACAACAAATGAGGAAAACTTCTGAATGAGATTGAGAACCAAAGATTAACAATTGACAAATTGGAAAATAAAATTCAAAGTCAAAAACCAAAGTTGTGTTATAAATCTGTTGCATCTCAAACGAACGTCACAAGTACGAGAGAAAGCCATAGTCAAATGAATATTAAGATTTTTTCAGAAGGATCGACACAAACTACATCTAAGACAGTAAATGCAGTGGCACAAACGGAACACTTTATAAATAAAATAAATAATGCTGAAATTGAGGAAAAAGAAGGCACAATTAACAAATTAAAAATGGATATAGCAGAATTAAACTGCATAAATCGAAATATGATTACATCAATTGAAGTGATTACAGCTGATAATGATATGTTTCAACTGAGATAGAAAAACTCCAGAATGACATTTTCCAAAAAAACATTTGCAATGAATTACAAGTAGTCGATGATGAAGAAACAGTAAATTTAGTCTCCGAAGTTGCCAGTTCCAGTGTTCTAAAGAGCAGTGAGATGGCTAAAACAATATCAGTAGAGAATTCACCTGTGAAATGTAATAAATCGCGAAATAGAATTATTGTTTTGACAGACAGTTTTGGAAGAGCTCTCTATAGTTTTTTGTCAAAAAAGTTGGGTAATTTTGATATTCAGCTAGTATGTAAACCATTTGTAAAATTTAGCGATTTAGTTTATACTTGTGACTGTTACATTCAGGACTTATCTGATGATGATTATGTAGTTGTCCTGGCAGGTGTTAGTGACGTCCAAATTAGAATAAGTGATATAACTCTGTTAGCTAATCAGTGTTTTAGAACTAATTTAGTATTATGTAGTTTACCTTTTTATAGTAATATGACCAGTCACTTCAATGGTTTGATTGATGTAAATAGGAAGCTTTTTTTTGTCGCTGAAAGATTGAAACGGTTTTCTAATAATATAGACTTTTTAAACATCTGTAATAAATTTTCATATAGAGATTTTTCTGCCTCCGGATATTATCTCAATGGCAGGGGTCTTGCTAAGTTAGCAACATTTATTGGCACCTGCATCCATAATTTTGGTTCTAATATAACAACGAACCTTAAATTTGTTGTAGCGATACTGATTCAGTCGACCAACCTAGATGATACTCATATGGGGTTTGGTAGAATTACAGATAAAACTGCTACTTATGAAAGGGAGCCTTTAAATTTTTTATAAATAACGACAGTTTTGTATCACTCTTACTTCTTAATATTCAGTGTCTAAGAAATAAAATGGATGAGTTTACTGTCTTTGTAGAGTCTCTTGGATCTCCCGATGTACTGCTGCTCACTGAGCATTGGCTTAAACCCGGAGAACCCTGTTTCATTCCCAGTTATTCTGTTGTAGCTAGTTATTCGCGGGAGAAGATGGGTCATGGTGGTACAATGATCTTATTCAAAGATACTTTTTTGCAAAATTTTCCTATTATCACTGTAAATGAATATGATTTCCTGATTGTTGAAGGAAAGTTTGAATTTTGTGTTGTATATAGTAAGACTTATAATGTTTTCTTAATTTGTATATATCGACCGCCTAATGGTAGCATTGGGGAGTTTTTGGAATCACTTGAAATGCTTGTTTCCAGTGTTCAGATGAATTCCAGAATAATTCTTTGTGGAGATTTTAACATTAATTACATGGCGGATTCAAATGAAACTCAAAATTTAAAAAACTTATTTTTGTCATTTAACTTTTCAATGGTAGTGCAGCAGCCAACAAGAATTTCGTCCCACTCTTATTTATTTATTTATTTATTTACGTATACAACATTTACATGTAAATATATACTAAAGCTATACTAACTATTCTAAGATGGTCCGTTTGGCTAAAGCCTTAAACCCGCTTTGGGTTAAACTAAAAAAATCTAAATTATCATAGTATTTGTTTACATTTGCCGACATTCTGTTTACCGGCTATACAATGAATACCAGGTTTGAGAATTGGGTATATTTAGAAGGGTCTGACGACGTGTATGGTAATTAGGGACATGAATTTTAAAATGCTCAGTACACTCTGGACTCTTGATGAAGTTGTTAAATACATTAAAAACAAAACAGACATCGTAATACTCCTTTCTATTGGAAAGATTTGGTAAATTAAGGAAGAACATGGTTTGGGCGTCATTAAGATCAATATTATTACAGGAGAGTTTATATCTTGCATATTTAATGAATTTACGTTGAACATTTTCTATACGGTTTTTGTGGATCTGATAATATGGCGACCAAACAATATTGGAAAACTGGACAATTGGAAGATGGACCGAACAAGCGAAGTGTACAAAGTTTTTATGGCAATAATATTTTCAAAATCCCTGCTATTCCTTTTTATAAAACCCAACATCCTATTGGCCCTACTTATTATATTTTCAAAGTGCTCAGTAAACATAAGCTTTGAATCTAAGTGAACACCCAGATTCTTAACCTTGATCACCTCAGTCAAATCTACATCATTAATAGTATATTGGGTAGGAACAACATTCTTTGTTCTATGAAATCTCATAAAACAACACTTGTTGAAGTTTAACGACATGTCGTTATGTTGGCACCAGGTGAATATTCTGTTGAGGTCATTCTGTAAAGGAATAGTGTCTTGAGGAGAAGATATGTAGCAGAACAACTTCATATCATCAGCAAATAATAATACATTGGAAGAAAGCAAACTACTAAGGTCGTTGATAAATAAGCTAAACAGGAGGGGCCCTAAATGGGATCCTTGACGTACACCAGATGTTGCATTGAAAATTTCAGAAAGGTGTCTATCTACCCTTACCTGTTGCTTTCGGCCAGATAAATAGGATTCCATCCATGAGAGCAAGTGACCAGAGATTCCATAACCAGATAATTTGGAGAGTAGTATGGCATGATTGACCCTATCAAAGGCTTTACTGAAATCGGTATATATTGTATGTGTCTCCATACCTTTTTCGAAGGAAGTGGTAACGAAGTTGATAAACAGAAATAAATTAGTATCTACCGATCTGCCTGGGTAAAACCATGTTGTTGGTTCACTATTATTTGTTGAAAAACGTTTGAAAGGACATTTTCAATACAATGCTCGAATACCTTCGGTATCGCAGAAATAATACTTATTGGTCTATAGTTTTCGACCTTGCTTTTGTCACCTGACTTGAAAATGGGACACACATATGACAACTTCCAAACTTCTGGAAATACTCGGAGCTGAGAGACTTGGAAAATATGTGGTACAGAGGAAGTTTAAGAGAGTGTGAACATTGTTTTAAGATTATATTAGGAAGTCCATCCGTACCCCTGGCTTTGTTTATGTCAAGCTCTGACGATTTCTCTATGTTTATGGGAGATATGATAATTTCAGAAATTACTTCAAATTTCTTTGGGGGGGTATTTTTTATGTTAGAAGGATTTTTAGGATTGTAAACGGATGAAAAAAATTGGGCAAAGAGATTTGCTATGTCGACAGCATTTTCAGCTTTAACTGTACCAAGGGACATTTCTGCGGGAATGGATCCGTGATTTACTTGTGAACGAACAAAATTCCAGAAGAATTTAGGATTTGCGTTAATTGAACTTTCAGCATTTGTTATATAAAGATCATGGGATTCCCTAGTAAGAGTCTTGCATTGACTACGCAGCAAAGAGAAAGTGTTGTAATCTTCAGGTTTGTTTGATTGCTTGTATTATTTGTGAGCAGCTTTTTTTTGAAATATTAAAAATTTGAGTTCTTTTGAAAACCAGACAGGAAATCTGTTATTTGAACGATTTTGCTTCAAAGGTACAAACATCAAAACAGTTAAAGACTACAGCATAGAAGTTATTTATAGTTTTTTCCAGATCGTCATCCATGATTGTTGGCTAATCAAATAACAAAAAATAATTATTGATGAGCGTAAAATCCGCATTCTTAAAGTCATAGAAGTAGTCATTAGCATACTCTATGTAGGATCTTTTAGACATTACATATAGTGTAAAAGCTGGGTGGTATAGGTCACACTTTACTAGACCATTACATTTTACAATTGAGCTAATTTCAGAAGTGGAGAAGCAAAGGTCCAGAATAGTATTGTATTCATTTAGAATATTGTTGTATTGTGACAGCCCAAGAAAAGCAGCACTGTCACACAGCAAAATTCTTTTGGAGATTTAATGTTACCTGGTAATAATGCAAGATAGTTTTCACTCGTTGGAGACCATGTGATATGAGACAGATTATAATCTCCTAAAACTAGCACTTTTAACGAATTTTTCACAGGCATTAGTTACAGATCTTAAATCAGTTTCTAAATAGGATATGTCTATTGATGGCGGAATGTAAACACAGCCAATACAGAAAGGTGAGTTGCCTATTTTCACTGATACCCATATCTCTTCAATATTAGGATTGATAATGTCTAAGCGACGAGATTTTAACTTTTTGTCGACTGCGATTAGAACACCACCTCCACGACATTTTGTACTGTTATTTGTGTTTCTGTCGGTCCTGTATACCTCGTACCGCAAGTACAGAAATTCAGCATCATTCACGGAGGAATCCAACCAGGTTTCTGTAAGTGGATGGAGTAGGTTTCGCACAGAGCCGCACAAAAAAGGTCTTTAAGCTTTGTATTAAGGCCGCGGACGTTTTGGTAGAAGATGGTATGAGATTCTAATGGGGATTGTCTGCTATTGTTCGACGTTGAAAATTCGCTGAGGTAGACGTTCTGAAAGGGCGCCGGGGACGAAACTCCTTAACGGCAGTACCGGCAGGTCAAAGATTTGGATCGAGCAAGCCTTTCAAAACCGACTCTTTAACTCCTATTTTAAAAGATGTTACGTCGTCGTTTTTATCCAGAACAAAACATTTTACGTCGGATATGCAGAGTTGATTTTCCATATATTCGATTATGTGTGTTTCTGTAGTTGTTGGGTCGCACCGGCCAAGATATAGCCACTGCCGTCTTTCACCAGCTGTAAGTGGTCCATTTTCTGTGCCTGTACCAATAATCAGTGGTTGCTTAGACCGTTCGACAGAACCGGCTGACGTTGTTGCTTTTTGATTGTTGGTGATATTGTTTGGGCGTGAGTGGCTTTGAATTCGGACAGCCTTCAGGGATTGACCGTCATTTAAAGAAGATTGTTGAGGTCTCTGATCCAATTTTTGAGTGAGTTGCATTGGTGGTAGGGGCGATGGGTTGGAATCGGCAGGTTTAGATGCCACAAGATCTTTGAGGAGCTGAAGTTCTTTTTCTAGCTTGAGAAATTTCATCTGTAGTTCTTCATTGTTTTGCTCTTGTAGTTTAATAGATTATTTCTGTTTGAACTTTATTTCTGAAATTAAATGGGAGTCATCAGTTATTCCTTCGGGATTGTCCGACCATGAGTCTGAGTAGTTATAATAGGGGAGCGCCTCCTCCTCCTCCTCTTCCTCTTTCTCATGTCCCTCATTCTTAACTTCCTCCCCTTTTATTCTCATTCGAATCATATTTTTAATTTTTTCTCTTTGTTCTCCCACATTTGATTTTGCATTCTTAAGTCTTATAAATAGGTGCATCAAGATCATTTTAGTATGTTAAGGTACGAGTGACTGTTAAAATAAAAAAATCTGTTGAATAAATCTATTAATAATGATATTAAAATAAAATGAGTGAATCAGTTGGAGAAAGAAATCGATCCATTCCGCTTCAGACAATTAGCCTCGAAGAAATTATACCAGGAGTTCAAGAAGAAAATATACCATTAGTTCGAGAAGAAAATAATGGGATTGTTTTAAAAAATTTGAACAAAACTGAGAGTGAAGAGAAAAAAGTGTTTTGTGCTATTTGTTTTGAAATAATCGAATATTATGATTCATGTAGACCAAATACATGTTCCCACATTTTTTGTTTAAAATGTATTTTAAGATGGAATGATGAAAATTGTTGTTCTATAATGGTAAACAATTGTCCTGTATGTCGCACTAGATATTACTATTTGGTACAAATCTTCAAAGATGTAATTAGACATCATTTTGTTGTAATGTTAAAAAGAGGATAATATTTTTTTTATAATTTGTGTTTGTGAAAACTCTGGTAACAAATAATTTTGTAAAAAAAAGTAAATGTAAATATATATATATAATAATTGACACACATTTTTTCCTTTTCCTATATTGAAACGACAACAATGATCTAACAAGTTTTTTAATACATACTAATTTTCACATTACATAACAAAACAATTGTTATGGGTTTACACAAAAAGTGCCACGCCCTAAAATGGCACCTCTTTTGCAAATCGAAGCTTAAATGTTCTTATGGGCATATACATGTAAAAATGACGGTTTTGATTGTCGGACCGGCATAGCCTAATCTACTAATTTTTAATTATACTAATAATATTAATATAATTTGCATCAAGTAAGAGAAAACTCAATTGAATACAGAAACAAGCGTTAACAAAATGTTATGGACTGATCTTCGGGTCGTCGAAGCGTGTAGTCGTGTTGTCGTTCTCGCGATTTTATTCGTTTTTTTTCTTTTTTTTTCGAGTTCTGTTATAGTTTGAAAATCTAAATTCTCGCTAATAATAATATTTAGTCTGGGTCGTCTTACTGTGCGTGATTGCAGCCCCGAAATTCCAGTTTCTAGTGCATTAGTACTTGAAATGGTTTTTCTTTTTTTTTAATGTGAATGCCAAATTCTTATTTGCATCAGCATTCAGGCTGCCTAATCAAGTACTAACGAAATCCGAAATCTCAATAAAAACAGTTTCTGTAAAAAATCTTAGTGTAAACAAGCCCAAATTCCTCAGTAAAATCGGTGCAAGTGTACCCGTCAATAGAAATATAAACATCGGTAATTTAGGTGCAAGTGTACTCTGGTCGTAAATATAAATATAAACAAGCACCAAAATAAACATCTGTCAATAATATAAACATAAACATTGGTAATTTCGGTGCTCTTGTACTGGTTTTAATATAAGTTTAGTCAGTGAATATATATCGGGACAATGGCAGCTATTTGCAATAAATGCTCTGCAGGGGAGACAGAGAGCTATGGTCATGCTAAATGTGATAAATGTAGCTATGTTTTGTGCTATAAATGTTCGTCACTGACTGGTTCTGAACATAAGGCAGTAGCCCTAAAAAAGAGATCACTCTGCATTAAGTACATCTGTGTTGATTGCTGCAGACAGTGTACTGGTGACCACGTTTCGGCTTCGAATCTGGGCGAGGCGGTGACGTTGCTACTGAAGGGTATTGAGGAAATCAAATCTATTAACAGCAATATCAAACCACTCGATGATATTAGAAACATACTCAATCAAGACTCTGCTCTGGTATGTGAGAAGATTAATTTAGCAGTTTCAAACATTAGGAACTCATCAGACATCGTTTCCAACATCAAGGAGGAACTTCTGAGAGAATTGCAAGAACAAATTGCCGTTAAACTGGACAGCAATTTGGCCAGCATTAAATCAGCTAATACTGAACTGGTTTCCTTCCTCACAAAGGACATTAACTTGACTAATAATGGAACCTCGAGTAATAAGACTATTCTTAGGTCTAATGAGGATGAGAGATCTAGTGGTCTTTTTAATAGCATCCTGCATAAAATATCAAATCAATTCAGTCATGAATTTGCATCTATAAAAAGTGATATTAGCCTTCTTAAAGCTAAAATTCAAGAAAAGGATACTGAGTCCTCTGGCCATCAAGACTTGCAGCACCCTAAATCAGCTACAACAACAAAAAAATTGAAGCAAGTTTATAGCAAACCCCTTCCTGCTGACTCCCTGATCAAACCCTCTACTGTAAATAACGAGGTTCATCAAATTAACAGTTTAAATTCCAACCGTAAACAACAAAAAAATGGAAATAAGGACCCTCAAGAATACTCTGGTGGTCCAAGGACTGAACATGGGACATCCAAAGTCCTAGGCGATGATGATATAAGGGCTGTTGTGAAAACCAAACAATGTACTGTATTCGCATCCTTATTCTCTCTCAATACTACCGAAAATAAATTAGAAAATTATCTTATTAACAAACTTAACAGTGAGAACATAAAATGTGAGGAAATAAACAAAGGTAATTCAAACAAAACCTATAAGTCTTTTAAAGTAACAGCCAATTTTGAACTAAAAAATGAACTTTTCAACTCAGATACATGGCCAAAAGATATAGTAATCAGACCTTACAATTTTTTTCGTTATTCCAGAAATAGACATTAGATTGAAATCAGTTTTACACATTAATATCCAATGTATTCGTAACAAAATACATGAACTTGAAATATTTCTTATTGATAATCCACACATTAATATAATACTTATCACTGAACACTGGCTTAACACTCGAGAAAAATCGTGCTTCCCTATTCTGGGGTTTGAACTTGTCAGCTGCTTTTGCCGTGAGAATGCCAAAAATGGTGGTGCTTGCATCTATGCTAGAGGGATGCTAAATAATGTCGAGGTGGGTGAACTGGTAGCTTTCTCTGTAGAAAGAACTTGTGAGGTGGCTGCTTGTTATTCAAAAAGTATCAATCTTCTGTCTGTGGCAATTTACAGACCGCCAAACTCAAATTTAGATATATTTTCCTCCACTCTGCAAACAGTGCTCGAACATGGCAGTAGATTGAAGCACAAACATAACATATTGGTGGGGGGTGACTTTAATGTGGACCTTCTTGGGGATAACAGGGAAAAGAATATGCTTCTTGAACTTTTTAACTCCTTTGGTCTTACCCAAACCATATATTCCCACACTAGGCATAAGGGTGAACGGTTCAGTGGTTTGGATAATATATTTGTTAGCTTTGTCATTTCAGGTCCAGGACTCACCCTGGACTTAGGTATGTCAGACCATCTGGCTCAACTTGTGCAGCTTAACTTTGATCATCCGGATGACTCTGCATGCAGTGATATTGTTTATAGAAGGGTTTACAGTGCAAGCAGTGTAGTTGCCTTCAATGCTTCACTTAGTAGTGAACAGTGGAGGGATGTTTATACTGCTGACTCTGCTGTAAAAAAACTAGATTGTTTCTTGACTACCTTCACCTATTATTATAATTTACACTTCTTCCCCAAGCAGGTTAAAAATCAAAACCCTGATGCGTCTGCCTGGGTCACTCCGGAAATTAAAAGATCCAAAGACTTAAAGTTATTTTTCTATGAATATTATAAACAATATCCTACCGAAATTAATAAAAATGTATATACAGAATATAGTAAAATATATCGTAAGCAACTTCTGAAAGCTAAAGAAACATTTTACAGTAGTAAAATACATCAATCTGAAAATAAAAGTAAGTGCATATGGGGTATAATTAACTATGAGACTGGTCATACAAAATCAAAAATATTACCTGACAATGTAAGCCCTGATCAGTTTAACTCTTTTTTTGTTAACAATGCTGAAAACATTCTACAATCCTTAACAGTGACTCCTGCTGATCCCATTGTGGTATTGAACAGTAAAAATCATAAGCAACAACACTCTGTTTTTATAAGGCCAGTAACCCCAGATGATATTAAGATCATAATACAAAAATTAAAGAACAAAAAAACCGAGGATATCTACTCAGTTAACTCCCTTGTTGTTAGGGCATGCAGTCGGTATATCACTGAACCCCTTGCTGACACAATAAATGCCTGCTTGCTTGAAGGGCGTTTCCCAGATGCATTGAAGGTGGCTAGGGTCGTTCCTATATACAAAAAAGGGGATTACAATGATCTGAGTAACTATAGGCAAATATCAATTCTACCCATTTTCTCTAAAATTTTCGAAGTCATTATGTGTGAGAGTGTATTTTCTTTCTTTGATCAACATAGCATTTTTTCAGATGGTCAATATGGTTTCCGTGGGGGCCTGTCTACATCTGATGCAATGTGTAGGCTGTCAGAGTATGTGTGGGAATCTTTTGAAGCGGGTCTTGATAGTGAATGCTTGTTGACAGACCTCACCTCTGCCTTCGACTGTGTCGACCACAGCATTCTGCTCAGTAAAATGGAGCACTATGGTGTTAGAGGGATAACTCTGGACCTATTTAAGTCTTACCTTAGTAATCGACACCAGCAAGTTTTCATCAACGGTAAGCTGAGCTCATCCTTACAAATAAAGAGAGGTGTACCTCAGGGGTCTATACTAGGACCCCTACTTTTTCTTATCTTCATTAATGACCTCCCAGGTTCAATAACATACAGTCAGTGTTTGACCTTGCTCTACGCAGATGATGCCAGTTTTATTATAAGATGTAATAGAGATCATATTCTGTCTGATGTATCTCGGAGGATGTTTGATGAGGCTAGATTGTGGTTTGCTACAAATAAGCTCCTATTAAATGAGTCTAAAACATTAGACATGAAGTTCAGATTAACCGGTGGTAGAGCTGATGTGTCTCTGAAGTTCTTGGGTTTGCAGCTGGATCCTGCTTTATCTTGGAATGAACATATTAATACTCTCTGTAATAGACTCTCTTCTTGCCTATATGCACTGCGTAGGGTACGTTTTACAGCTGGTCAACATGCTGCTTTTATAGCTTACCATGGCTTATTCCACGCAAGAATGAGCTATGGAATACTGGCTTGGGGTGATGCAGCGCACACTAACCTGCTGAGAGTATTTATGAAGCAAAAACAAGCCATCAGAATAATTTTTAACATGAAATCCACAGAGAGTTGTAAACCTCTTTTTCTTCGACACTCTATACTGACTCTCTTTGGTCAGATAGTTCTTGAGAATATATGTTACCTAAAAAAGTACATTCATCAACACAATACTCATTCAGACATTCATGACCATGATACCCGACACAAGGGAAATATTTTAAAACCACAGAACAGGCTTCATAGGAATAACACTGTTGGCATAGATCTATACAATCTATTGCCTCTTGCTTTCAGGCAACTGAATTCATTACGGTTCAGAACTCAATTAAAAAAATATTTAACAGCCATTGCTCCTTATTCAGTGACTGATTTTCAAAGTGCCATAAGAGAGAATAAGGAGATCAACTTACTATTAGTGTAGATTTAATGGTATTTTAATTCAATGTTTTGTAGTTGATACTTGTATGTTTTAAGTCTAATATGTATTATTATGTTAAGTATTTCTTCTATGTAACGTATTTTATTTTATTGAATTCCTTTTTGACCTATCTATGAAAAAAAAAAACTTAAATAAAAAAAAAAATAAAAAAAAAAAAAAATATGCTAATATATGAGTGCTTCTAGTGGCAGTTGACATAATCGACACTTTTTTTTTTACATATGATTAGCTATTTCATTTACAAATACAGTGTCAGATGTTAGAATAAAAAGAATTATTTTGCATATAGCACAAATATATAACCGCTTATAGTAACAGTTGACATTTTTTAAAATTAATATTGTTGACGTATTCTACTTATTATCTTTACAATTTATGTTTAAAATTAATATTTTTGACATTATCTACCCATTACGTTTATAACCTATATTTAAAATTATTATTGTTCAAATAATCTACACATCACCTTTACAAACTATGTTATTATTAATATTTAACAACATAATCTTCTATCTCTTTTTTTTCATTTTTATTGCAGTAAAAGCAAGCATGTTCAGGAATTAGTAGAAAAAGATGTATCCTACAAATAGCACAATGTAAATCAGAAGCACTAACAACATAAGCTCTTTTGTAGTGGCAGCTCACATGATCGGACTCCCCTCTCCGTAAATATCTCATGTGAATTGCACTACAAGGAAGGCAAATAGCAAATGTTCCTAGTCTTCGACTTTCAATTTTAGAGTAGCTTTGTATAACACATACATCTTTTTCTTCAAAATTATTAAATAATTCACTAGCCCTAAACTTGCTTACTTTTACGTCAGCCTCGGTTCCTAAATTTAGCAGTTGTCCATCCATGTCCACTCCTTCGTCAATTTCCTGATCATCTTCCTCCATCTCTTCCTCTTCCTCCTCAATATAATTAATGTCAATGTTAAACAAGAATGATCTTCTAACAAGCCTAGATGATTTGTCCAAAAATGAATGTTTATAAGTGATGGAATCGCCTTCCAAGTTAATAAAAATTTCTTCTCTTTCTTCAATTTGAGCGGCGTTCTCTACATTATTTTCTTCAATTTGGTCAGCGTTTCCAATCATATTTTCTGCCATCGTTAGGAGCTTTAGATTTAGATAGATATATTTGATAAAAAACAATTTTGGTTATAGGTTATAAATAATATCGACAACTAATATTACAGCGAATGATACTGTATGATCGTCGAGTGGATGTTCTTAAGTATATATCCCATCGACCACCACTTTTACTACCTGCAATACTTAAGTTTTTTTTTTTTTTCGCTGTCCCTTTCCCTGTCAGTTTCCTTCCTTCCTTTTTTCTTTTCTTCTTTTTTAATCTAACCTAACCTAACCTAACCTAACCTAACCTAACATAACCTAACCTAATTTAACTTAACCTGAAGAGGGTAGCCCGAAATTGGGGAGCCGGGATTTGAGTCTCGGACATTCAGGGGTCCGGGGGGGGGGGGAGGGGGGTAAGGTTGTTGATCGGCTTGGGAAAGTGGTTTTTAGAGATTGTCGTTCAACTTTAAGTAGGACACATGTGATTAACTTTTGCATATAAAATCGCCTCAGCGAAGAGACGAATGCAATTGATTTCTGCATTCACACTGTGCAGAGCTCGCGAGTTTTCTAGTGTTTACATTGTGTCTATTAGGTAATTTTTTAATTTTTATTTTTATTTCTAACATTTTTATTTGGCAAGATTTAATTCTTATATATATTGATGACATTTTTATGTACATTTGTGGCATTTTTATTTGTTATTACGATTTTTTTCATAATGGACAATTTTTTGGCATCGAGTAGCAAAATAATTGACAATGACTTTGACTTATACACATGTACTCAAATGCAAAATTTTGCAAACCAACAAAACAATGAAACAGACGTATTTACAACTAGTCAACAACAAACTATTCAGGATTTGAATGAAATTATTTACAATAGCCAAGTTCAGAATAATGCCAACAAACACAACAACGAAAAATATTTATTTACAGCTACTCAACAACAAACTCTTGACGATCTTAATGACATTATTGACAACAAAACGGACTTAATTACAACAAAAACTAAACAAACTCTTGAAGAACTGAATGACATTGACGAAAATCAAAATTCTAGCTATGAGGATATTGTTTGTTTTCAAAAATCTAATCCAAATTATTTAACATTAAAATCGCCAATTAATTCTCCAAGACCAATTTGCTCTCCCTTTTTGTTTAGTGAAAATTCTGATTCGGAAGAAGAACAAATTGATCAAAATTTAAGTTTGGCTATTTGTCCTATTAATTCACCATATGATATTGTAAATTCTGATTCGCAAGAAAAACAAATTGATCAAAATTTAAGTTCGGCTATATCTTCTATTAATTCACCATATGCTATTGTAAATTCTGATTCGCAAGAAAAACAAATTGAAGCAAATTTAACTTCGGATATTTCTCCTAATAATTCACCAGTTGAACAAAATTACAACAAAAAATTTAAAATTAATAAAAAAAATAAAAAACAAATAGCAAACCTTAAGTGTCTGGGTTTCGCTATTCAAAATTTAACTAATTTGATCACAATTAAAAAGGGAGACGAAAGTACGGTGAATTATGTTAAACAGGCCTTTGACAAATTAGTTGACTCATTTGAAGAAATGGATTCATAAAGTCAATTAATTTCTATTGCTTTTTTCAAAATTTGACTATAACTAAATAAAAATGCACAATATTAATTTTATTATTATACAAAGAACTTCAAAAATGCAATTGCTTTTTTTAAAATTTGACTATAACTAAATAGAATTGCACAATATTAATTTTATTATTATTATTATCCAGAAAACTTCAGAAATGCATAAGTGTAACATATAATAAAGTCTTCACTAGAAAGGATAATTTATTGCGACATATTAAAAAACATGTTAACGGAAATTCCACAAAACTCAACAGTTGGTTGAAAAAACCAAAGCTTGTTAAAGGTAAGAACATTTTATTTTTCATGTTATATTTTGTAAAATATTTTTTTCTTAATTTATAGATTCTACAAATATTGTAAAATATTGTAAAGAATGCAAGAAAAATATAAACCAAAGTCTATGGGGTGGACATCTTCGATCTAGTGTGCACAAGAACAATTCCAAAATAGGCTTGGAAGAAGGTGTTGAAATTATCAAGTCAGCATTCAGGGAACGAATAATATCTTATAGGATTTCCTCACACCAAAACTTCATAAATGTGAAAGAATATTTTCAATATTTGGAATACAAAATTGCACATCTAATAGATCAAGAACTGCAGAAACATAAATGTATCAAGCTAAATATGGAACTGTTCGGTTTCTATTTTAACCCCAGCAGCGACAGCTATGATGTCAAATCTTTTAATGCGCCGTTCCAAGTCATTTGCCAGGGATATCAGAAAAAAGAACTGTTAGAGCAAATCTGCACCATTATTGACCAGAAAGCTGACGAATTTGCAGAAAGAGATTCAGGTAAAGAATTTATTTTCGATTTTACAACAGCAACAAAAAAAGTAATTTTTTTAATTTTTACGTTGCAGGATGGTCTTTGATGAATTTACTTCATTTGGAAATTAATGTTAACAAGCACAATCCGCTGAGAGCCTCATCTTTTATCGTTCTTCCTCAAGAGATCAAGAGACGTCAAGCTGTGATCAACGTTAGGAATGATGACAACTTTTGCTTCGCCTGGGCAGTTGTGTCTGCTCTTCACCAACCAAGCGGATTAGATTTTGAAACTTCATCCTACCCACACTACTCTTCTGTTTTAGATATGTCAGGTATAGAATTTCCAATGTTGCTAAAGAACATTAAGATTTTTGAAGAAAAAAATAACATTTCTATTAATGTATATGGATTAGAAATTATAAATCCTAAAAACGGGTATGAAGTAATTGGTCCACTTTATTATTCATCGAATAAAAAAAATCAACATGTCAATTTATTGTTAATAAGTGATGATGATAAAAAAACTTTTCATTATTGCTATATTAAAGATTTATCAAAACTAGTTTCTGCACAAATTTCTACACATCACGGAAAAAAATATATTTGCGATGGTTGTTTACAATATTTCCCTACAGAAGAAAATTTATTACAACACAATAGCTATGATTGTGATCATTTACGAATTAACCTACCTTCTAAAGAATTAATAAAAGATAAGTTTGGAAACTATTCATATGATAATATTTTGAAAATCGTAAATTATCATTAACAAATGAAAGTTCCTTTCGTGGTGTATGCAGAGTTTGAATGCATTTTAAAGCCTTTAAATAATGACAATGTTGACAAAAATCCTAATACTTCATACACCTTAAAACAATATGAACATATTCCACATTCATTTGCCTATTACATTAAATGTTCCTTCGACGATAATTATTCTAAATTTGAAAAATATAGAGGTCAAAATTGTGATACATTATTTATAAATTCTTTAGAAAGAGATGTGTATAACATATACAATAAATATTTAAAGGCTCCTAAAAAAATGATCCCTTTGAACGAACTGGACAAAATTTATCATAACTATGAAAAAGTTTGTCATATTTGTAATAAACCTCTTTTAAATGACAGGGTTGCAGATCATTGTCATATAACCGGTCTTTATAGAGGTCCAGCTCATTCACTCTGCAACATAAATTACAGAATACCTAACTTTATTCCAGCTATATTGCATAATTTGCGTAATTATGATTCTCATCTATTTCTTAAAAAATTATGCTTAAACAAAGAACAACTAACAGTTATCGCACAAAACAAGGAAAAATATATTTCATTTGAAAAGCTTATTCATGTGGATAACTGTTTTGATAAAAAGACACAAAAGGCTAAGAAAAAAAATATATCATTAAGGTTTATTGATTCTTTTCAATTTCTATCCCATTCTTTATCAAAACTCTCTGAAAGCTTAAAGGATGAACAATGTAAGGAAATAAAAAAATTTTTCAATGATGATGAAAGATTTAAACTTATTCGGCAAAAAGGTGTATTTCCTTACAGTTATATTGATGATTATTTAAAATTAGAAGAAACAACTTTACCTCAGAAAGATCAATTTTATAATACTTTAACGGATGAGCACATCAGTGATGCAGAATACCAAAGGGCTGTAAAGGTTTGGCAATTGTTTAAATGTGAATCTCTTGGTCAATACTCCGATGTTTACTTACTCTCTGATACTTTACTTTTGGCAGATATTTTTGAAAATTTTAGAAGCACTTGTTTATCCACATATAAGCTCGATCCAGCTCATTTTTACACTTTTCCAGGTTTATCCTGGGAGGCGTGTTTGCGTTATACTGGAATAGAGTTAGAATTGTTAACTGATCCAGATATGATACACTTTTTCAAAAAAAGCGTTCGCGGTGGTGTGAGCTCTTGCATTTGTAGAAAATCTGAAGCTAATAACCCATTTCTTTTAAATTTTGATCCTTTAAAGCCAACTAAATACATAATTTATTATGATGCAACAAATTTGTATGGTTATGCAATGTCACAGCACATTCCAACGGGAGATTTTGTTTGGTTAACAGATAAAGAAATCAATGATTTAAATATTATGAATATTTCTAAAAAATCTAATAAGGTATATGTTTTAGAAGTTGATTTAGAATATCCTACAAGTCTACATTCCTATCATAACGATTTTCCGTTTTGTCCAGAAAACTTTAAACCGCCAAATTCTAAATGCATAAAATTAATACCCAATTTAAATGATAAATCAAAATATGTTATTCACTATCAATTATTAAAACAATGTTTGGAACATGGACTCAAGTTAACTAAAGTTCATAGAGTTTTACAGTTTTCTCAATCTGATTGGTTGAAAAAATATATAGACTTGAATTCAAGATTAAGAAATGATTCAAAGAATGAATTTGATCGTAATACTTACACGTTGGCAAATAATAGTATTTATGGCAAGACTATGGAAAATGTTGATAGGAGAATTGACGTAAGACTTGTTACAGAGTGGGAAAAAAATAGAAGAAAAGATGGTGCTGAGAATTTAATTGCAAAACCATATTTCAAGGACTTAACAATATTTTCTGAAAACTTGGTAGCTATTCAAATGCAAAAGATTCAAGTTACTTACAATAAACCAATATATGTAGGCTTCTCAATATTAGATATATCTAAAACTGTCATGTATGATTTCTTTTATAATTTTTTAAAACCTCTTTATCAGGAAAATATGTCACTTTTATACACCGATACCGATTCGTTCATTTTAGAAGTCACAACTCCAAATATTTATTCTGACATGATAAAAAATATTCACAAATTTGACACATCTAATTATGAATTTAATAATATTCATGAAATGTCTATTACAAAGTCAGTTATAGGAAAATTCAAAGATGAATATGCTGGTGAATCCATTACTGCTTTCTTTGGTACTGGAGCAAAAGCATATTGTATTAAAACGGAAAACAGTTTAACAAAAAAAGCAAAAGGTGTTAAAAAAAGTGCAATTAAAAAGCAGTTGGATTTTATTCATTATAAAGATGTTGTTGAAAATCATTCTAAAACCTTTTGTTCAATGTATGTTTTTCGATCTAGACAACATACAATTTTTACAGAGTTAATTAATAAATTGGCTTTGAGTTCCGAAGATGATAAGCGGTATAAAATTCCCTATAGTTTTAATACATTAGCTTGGGGACACCAAGATATTGCTTTGTATCAATGGAATGCAGAACATGAAGATTTAGATATATTTATGTAAATATTATAAGGTATTTAAATTTGTTGTTTTTGAAACCAAAGTTAGTCTTCATAAGTCTTTCACAAAATGTGCTTAGAAACTTTTGACAAAGAAATTGATAACAGTTATTTTAAAACATATGAAAAACGACTTTCCACTTTTAAAAAATGGAAAGGAAAATTGAGACCAGAAGTGTTAGCTGGAGCTGGCTTTTACTATACTTCAATCAATGATATTTGTAAATGTTTTTATTGTGGTATTGAAATTTTTGATTGGTTAAGTTATGATGATCCTATTGTGGAGCATAAGAAATTTGCTAGGAATTGTGATTTAAATAGCTGTTTATGGAAAAATAGGAATCGAATAATTGTAACCATTCAAAATAAGTCTTCAAGCTACACATTTTATATAGTATTATTAATATCCTTATTTATGAACTTTTACATATATTTAAATTAAGTATTTTATTGTTATTTTTTTACAACTGCTTTTGCTTTCGTGGTGAAAGTATCTGCTTAATGTTAATAAATTTGGAATATAATTATTAATTTGTTTTAATGACTATCAGTAGATCTCAATTTATTCTTTATTTTATTTTCCAAAATGTTTTTTATGTTCATCATCCCCCTGGCGTAACACAGTGTGAAATATGTTTTTCTAATAAAACAGACGTCACTCTAAGTAAATATTGTAAATTTATGAAAATTGGATTAATTAACATTAGTACAATTAGTTGGATGGAACGAATAAATGGAAATGAAAATGCAAGTAAATTTTTTAAAATTTTGTATCATTATCCAAATCGATCTATTTTTGATACAAATTGGATAGAAAGGTTAGAGTTTAAAAATAATCAGTTACAAATTTTAACCCCCAACTGTACCAATTATTATGACGGATTCAAAAATTATTACTTTTCCATCATTAGTGTTACATTAAACTTTGCATTATTTTTATACATTACCATTTTAATTATTTATCTTTATTACAAATTTCAAACTGGAAATCTATTTTTTCATTTCAAAGTGGGGATGAGAATATTTAAGTACAAGAATAACACAATATGTTTCAGTCTCGTTTAGTCATTATGAACAACGCCGTGGTTCATAAACCTTTGGAAACGCTTCTTACTTCAAAAATTTATTTTTTAAATAATTCTTTGTCAAAATTTGTTCTTGTTGGCATTAGTTTAAATGATTTTTCTCCAAAAATTGTAATTGGTGGAAAAACTGGATTTTCAATCGCACTAACCGAAGAAAATTGGAAAGACATTTGTGTTCATCAAGGAATTATTGTAAACAATTTCTACTTTCCTCAAGTTGATCAAACCAGTGTGAATATAAACAACATTCATCTGCAGGTTCAGAAAATAAATGATACCCCTGTTCTACAAATTACAAAAGGCCCACACTTCATATACTTAGGACAAGAGTCTTTGGACAATTTGTGGCGATTCAAGGAAATTATTGATTATAGATTATCTATACTTAAAAGACAAGAATTCAATACATATTTCAAAATATTTCAAAATAATATTTCAGCTGATTGTGGCGACTTGTGTACGCATGTTTATAATATAATAAGTCCAACAGAAAATCCTAACAGTGAAAATGTTTCAACTATGATGGAATTACTTGCTTTATATCCTGAACAAATGGAAAACAAATTGAAGCAAAATGGAACAAAACGAAAATATTACGAAGAAAACAATGAAAATGGATCAAAAAGAAAATATTACGAAGAAAACAATATCTTTTCTGGAAGAGAACAATAAGGTGCATGTGTTAGTGAAGTGGAGCTTTGCTTACAGACAAGCCCGTAGGAGTAACTTTCAGATGTGGTACTTAGATAGACTCCGTTTTGAAAAAAGAATAAATGATTGTAAACTTATTCTAGATTCGATATTATCTGAGGAACATAGAAATAAAATATATTTGACACGTTTTAATAAAAATTGTATTTGATGTTTTACTTAATAAAATTTTAGTTTCCTAAATGTGAATTTTATTTGAAATTAATTAGCACATTAAGACTTTGTAATTTGTATCAGCTAAAGCATAAAGTGAGGAACAGAAATAAAACAAATTTAACTAAAATTTAATTTCAATTTAATTAAACAATTTTTTTTATCAATCCATGTATTATATTTTTTATCAAGTCCTAACCATTTCACATAAACTTTGTTTCCTTTCCTTCTCAAAATCTTCTCAATAAGATACACATCGGTATGCTTTACTTTTAGTAATTCTTGCTCATAAAATCCACCCAGAATGTCCTGATTATCTTCGTCTTGAATTAAATATGTCCAAGGGTTTGTTATCTTAACTTCTTTAATGTGGAATATCTCATTTGACCAATTTGGTGTGTAACCTTTTGAAAATGCCTCTAGATGCTTGCTTATTCGTACGTGATCACCCACTTTAAACTTTGGAGATTTTATATCTAACGTTTTAGCATGAGTAAATGCAGATTTCAAGATTCTATTTTCATTTGTTTTATTTACTTGTTTTGGCTTCATTCCTATTGAAGAATGTTTTGTATTGTTATAATCTTTTACAATATCCGCTAATATATTAAACCATTTGTAATTTCCTTGAATGCTAAATATTTTCCACATATTATTCTTTAAAGTCCTGTTCACTCTTTCTACTATACTCGCTTTCAAATTGGAAAACGTGCTATAATGGTTAATTCGAAATTGTTGCATCAAATTTTGAAAATTTACATTGAAAAACTCTCTCCCTCTGTCCGTTTGCAAGTTTTTTGGTGGAGTTTTTGCACTGATTAATATTTTTTTCATGGCCGCTGTTACGTCTTTTCCAGATTTAGATTTTACTGGTTCGGCCCAAACATACTTAGAAAATACATTTATGGTAATCAAGATATATTTAAATCCCTTATTAAATTTGGCATAGGGTAACATTTCAACCAAATCAGCTTGAAAAAGATCATTTAACCCTTTCACTACCACCCTTCTACGTTTGTAGTTTTTTCTAGCAGGTTTATGTAATTCATTAACGACTTGTTGTTTAACGGTTGTCATGACAACAAACTTGTTTATTCAATTTTAAGGAAGTTCACTCTCTATGTTTTGTAATAATTCGAAATATAACTTTTATATGTTTTTTCCCATTCATTCAATTTATCAATTTGTATTGTATAACTTTTTTCATTTAAAACTTTACTAATTTTAGTAATCTCCTTTTCTAATGCATTAAAGGATTTTTTTATCTCTCCAGTTAAGAAAGTAGTTGATCTACTATCACTATTTTTGAATTCCTCCTCTGTTTTATTTAATTCTTGTTCTAATTTCTTAATTACACTGGACATTATATTTTCCAAGGAAATATATTGTTGATTTTCTTCCAAAGTGAGTTGGTCAATTGTTCTACTGTTAAGAATGCTATTTTGATTTCTTTTTTTTTTCATCATCTAACCTTTTTATAAGAGTTCTTAATTGTTTAATTTTTCCTTGTGTTTTTCAATTATTACTTCTCTTATATTTGTTTCCATTATTTTATTAATTTTGTTGATATCATCACTTAATTTTTTGTCTTCCTTTTTAACATGTTCATTTAAAAATTGCAAATCTTTACTTATTTGATTTAGCGTTAGCAACTGTTTATTAACGTTTTCAGTTGAGGTATAACATCCTTTAATCTGGTTTTCATACTTTAAAAAATTTTCATCAAAAACCTTAAGCTTTTTAGCAAAGATTTCATTATTTGTTTCATTTTCACCTAATCTCCTTTTTAAATTATTAATGTCACTTATTCTCTCTTGATTTTGTTTTGTAATATGGCGTCCAAATTTATCAACTGTCATGTTGAGCTTTCATTAAACAATAAATATGATTATATTTGATAGCTGTTATTTATAGTATTACTTTATCTTCTTTTAATTCTTCAATAATAGAGATAATCTCGTTACTATGAGCATTATTTCCCGCATCACTTGATGAAATTAATAAACGTATCCTATCAATAATTTCGTGTACATTATTCCAGTATACATAGTCTGTATTTGATCTGTTTGTTTTCAAAATTAATCCCTTTCCTGTAGATTTGGCTCTAGTTGTTCTAAACGGAGGTTTTGGTTTGTTAAATGCTGTAACTAATCTTGGCAAGGTTTTTGTCTTTGTAATCCCCTTTCTTTGTAAATATGGTCCTATTATTGTAACATATTTGTGTGATGTATTTCCTTGAACTTGTTCATTTGAATCAAAATTCCTACGATATACATTTGTTTTAGCTAGAATGTTCATGTAATTATCTAAATTTTCCTTCTTATAACCTTTCGGTTCTTTTTTGAAAAGCAATTCGTATAAACCTGGCGTGCCTGTGTACGTTATTCCTCCCACTTTAATGTCTTTTCCAATAATTTCTACCGGTATCTGTGTTAAACCAAAAGAAAACTTATCCGTTTCGAGGTCATGAACTATTCCATAATAATGGTCAAATTTATGTTGTGTATCTTTCACACCCTCATCAATATATGATCTGGGTAATTCATGAAAATCTGCTAAGTAATCTTTATATGATGGTGTACCAACATAGGTTTGAATTGTTTTTCTAGTTTGTTCCAATATGTCTGACAAGTTTAAATTTGTTGTTGTGTCACTAGAAGGATCTGAAGTTTCTGCTATAACAGTTGATGACAATGGTTGTACTACAGAAGAGGAAGAAGTGATACTACTGTCATTTAAAAATGTTGGTAGTTCTGTAGGGAGTAACGGAGTTTTTCCTGTTTTCTGAATATTTTTCGTCGGAGTTGATGTTTTATAAAGCTTTGTAGGTGTTTTGAATTCTTCATACTTTGAAACTCTTTCTTCTTTTAAATCGAATGGTTCGGATTTACCAATACTTGAAATTAGCTGTTTAAGTGGTTGTGTTATTGGTCTATAAGTTTGTTCTAATTCGGACTGAGCAGTAGAAGTAGCTAATTTCAAGCTTTGATATTTCTGCTTCACGGCTTGTCTCGATCTTATTAATTCTCGAGCTAAACGTTTATCCATGCTGTACAAGTTTTAAATGAAATAAAACTACAAATTTTTTACTTTTATAAATATATAAAGGAATCGAATTTACTCCTATATCTGCCGTGATTTACTTCACAATCTTTGTCAATTACAAGAAAGCCATATGGATCCATCCAACAGTTAGCACAAATATTTTTAAACTGATCAAATGTCATATCCAATATACAGTGGTCATTATATATATGTTTTAAACTCAAACAGTCCTGTTTAAATAAAATTAATAAGTTTGCATTTTCTCGAATTAGACGTTTAAGGATTGAGGAATATCCTTGAAAAATAAAAAAACAATCGGTGTTTCTATGCCTTCCATGCGTGAAATAGTCCCTAATAATAGATTGATTATTACAAGGAATATCATCAAAAATGATAACGGAATTTGGCTTTATCTCATGAGGTGAAATAATGTTTTCATCGCTATCATATTCAAAGTATCCAATTTCTTTCATAGGCTTTAACAACTTTCTTAAATATTCATATTTTGGTTGATCTAATGACTTTGAATAAACATAGACATTTTCAAACCTAATTCCATTAGGATGCTCGAGCAGTGTAAGCATAACGTTGGTTTTACCGCTACCACTGCAACCAACTATAAGCCCTCTTTTTGCACCACCGCAAAATAAGTCACCATGCTTTCTCAACTGTTTACTCAAAATTTTTTCGTCATGATTATTTACTGGTAATGAGAATTTTTGTTTTTCAATCCTCATTCTTAATCACACTAGTAAATATTTTTAGCTGTAAAAGTATTTATACCAGAAAAATGTCAATGTGCTTTTAGTATAAAAAGAACTTCAATGACTGTGGGTCGTCATAAGTTGAAAAAAACTATTAAAACACGTAATAGAAAAGGCTCTGGTTTAGTAAATAAATTAATTAGTAAACTACCTTTCGAAGTTCATATACCAGGATATAATTATTGTGGTCCCGGCACCAACTTCGAAAAAAGATTAACTAGAGGTGACGTTGGTATAAATCCATTGGATTCCGCTTGCAAAGAACATGATATATCTTACTCTCAGACTGAAGATTTATCAAAAAGACACATATCTGACCAAATATTAGAAAAAAAAGCCTGGGATAGGGTAAAAGCTAAAGATTCTTCTATTGGTGAAAAAATTGCAGCTTTAAATGTTGCAGGAATAATGAAGGGTAAAAGAAAATTCGGTTTGGGATTAAAAAATACAAAAGGGGGTAAACTTAAATTGAGAAAAAAACGTATCATTCGAACACCCAAAAATATTGGAGGATTTCTACCTCTTTTGTTTCCCATTCTTGGCGCCCTGGGTGCACTAGGTGGAGGCGCGGCAGGAATTGCTAAGGCAGTAAATGATGCTAAAGCAGCTAAACAGCAACTAGAAGAAATACATAGACATAATATTGCATTTTATATTTCTTCTATAGAAGGCAAAGGATTATATATTAGACCATATAAAGGAAAGGGAATATTTATTAGACCTTATAAAGGAGGATCCGTCAAAATGAAAGCAATCAGACAAAAAAAAAAACTCAAAATAAGTTTTCCAAAAAGAGCACTTACGAACAATGATATTATTAAATATGTAAATCTGTTAAAAATAACTGGCTTTAGAGGTGTTTTTATGCTCGATGAACTTCCAAAAAAAATTAATCTGAAAGAATGTGGTATTGTAAATTTGGATAAAAAACAAAATAAAGGATCTCATTGGACTGCTTATATTAAAAATAACAAAAATGTAATATATTTTGATAGTTATGGAAATTTAAAACCACCTTTTGAACTTCTCAAATATTTTAATTCGAATGGCAAAGTGGATGTATTTTATACTTATGAAAATAAACAAAAATTTAATTCATATAACTGTGGTCAACTATCCCTAAAATTTTTGCAAAAAAATATATAAACTCATTATTTATTGTAATATCTCATTCATAAATAAACTGCAATGTCTACCACAATTGCCATATCAGGAAACAGTTCTGTTTTGTCTGCTGATTTTAATCCGCCCATATATTTAGAGGATGAAAAACAATATTACCTGGGTTTAGCTGATTTTGAAACGTTTATGACTATCCCCAATATAAAAGAAGGATATAATAAATTTTATATAGATAATAAAGTAATTGTTATTCCCGACGGAACTTATGACATTACAGATATAGAAACATACATAAGAGAAAGTATAGAAGATTTATTTCCGAATGAAAAAAATTTTTTTCTTTTAAAAGCAAATGTTAATACTCTAAAAACTTTTTTAATGTGTAGTAGAATAATTGATTTTACCAAGGAAGATTCGATAGGAAAAATGTTGGGTTTTAATAGCAGGATACTAGAAGCTATGAAAGAGGAAGAATCAGATAATGTTGCAAAAATAACTAAGGTGAATGCTATTTGTATTGACTGTAATATTTGTGTCGGTTCTTACAATAATGGTAAACCTGTTCATATTATTCACCAGTTTTATCCAACTGTAGCTCCAGGGTATAAAATAGTTGAATCTCCTTTGCCCATTTTGTATTTTCCAGTTAGCGTCAAAGCAATTAACAATATAACAGTTAAAATAGTTGATCAAAACGGAGAACTTATCAGTTTTAGAGGAGAAACTATAACAGTAAGGTTACATTTACAAACTAGTGAAATATAAAATGGTTGTTAGATATAATAGAGCCCTTGGGATGAGACTTGCCCCTACCACTATCAACAAAGTAAAAACTTATAAAAAGAAAAAGCCTAAACAACAGTTCAGTATCAAATCCAACACCAACAAGTTAAGACGAGATAATCGTAAATTTCTCACATCCTTGGATTTCACTGTTTTAAAATAATGAACATATTAAACGTAAACGAAAAGCTTTATGTAGACAATTCCATCGTCAGTTCTGAGCTTCACACATATCAACCATATATTTCTTCAAAATTCGATTACAATGATGAAATAAGGATCCCAATTCAAGAACTCGATGCTTACATTCTACCATCAGATAGTTTACTTTATATCGAAGGAAAATTAACTAATACAGAAGGTAAATATAAGAAAGAATTGCTATTTATTAACAATGGTATAGCCTTTTTGTTCAGAGAAATCCGCTATGAACTAAACGGAATTACTATAGATTCAATAAGAAATGTTGGATTAGCATCAACCTTAAAAAGCTACCTTTCTCACAATACCAACGAAAGTTTAAAACTGGAAAATGCAGGTTGGTTTCCACATCGGAAAGAAGGTGATACAATTTTAGTTGATAATGATGGAAAATTCTCCGTATCCATACCACTAAAAATGCTTTTAGGATTTTTTGAAGATTACAGAAAAATTATTATGAATATGAAACAGGAATTGGTTCTTATTAGATCAACTGATGATTTAGATGGTGTTATTTTCAAAGAAGATCCGGCACACCTTGTTACTGCTCCTGACACTCCATTGGTTACTTTCGATACAATTTATTGGAAAGTTCCTCACATTCTAGTTGATATGCCACAACAACTTGCTCTATCAAAAATATTAGAATCAAATAAAGATATATTGATAGGATTCAGGAGTTGGGAACTTGTTGAAAAAAAGTCTCATTAAAAAATTTGCTGCTTTGAAAATATGAGATTGGTTATAGATATTCAAGGATTCAAGGATGAAAAAAATAAATTTATACCGAAAGAGCTTGCAGCTTTTGATGGTTATGAAATGACTCATTACATTTTTAAAAAGCCTTTTCCAATGGAGTTTCTTTCACCTGATTGTCACAAGCAGGCGGTATGGTCAACGAAAAATTATCATTGTATACATGGAATAATGGATTTACTCCATTACATCATTTCCCAAAAATAATTGAAACACTTACGAAGAAAGCAGATTTTGTTTTTGTAAAAGGAAGCGAAAAAAAGGATTTTATACAGAAATATTCTAAAAAGCCTGTGATTGAAATAGATGAACAACCAGCGCTAAAGCTAATGGAACCAAAATGCTTCTATCATTCAAAATCACCTTGTATGTGTGCTTTGACAAATGTGTTATTTTTATATGACAATTGTTTTATGAATGAATAAAAATATAAAAAAACTTAATTACCTTTTTATTTTGCATTAACCAACCATGATTGAATACAATTAATATGATACCTTAAATCTAATTTTCTAAATTCATTTAAAAGTTCATACTCATTTTTATATTTTAAATAATCATTACAAAATTTCCATTCGATCTATATTATTAACATATGCTGACAAATCTTGTGCTTCTGCGTCTTCTTCGCCTACAATTGATAAATATTGGAAGTATGCAGCAGATATAATAAACTCTTCATACATTTCAGTAACCATTTGCTCCATTGTAAATATTATTAAATTTATTCTTCCTTTTCAATTTCTTGAAGAATAGTATCCTCCTCAATAAATTGCTTCAAGTCTTTTAAATAGTAACCAAAGCCAATATCTTTTAGATCTTGAATAAGTTGAAAAAAATTTAATGTTTCAATGTATTTGTTGCAACAGAGGGCAGCCTTTACGAATTCCGCAGATTGATTACAATAAAAGTCTATCCACTCCGGACCACTTGCCATACAATATGAGAAATAGGTTTTTGAAAGATTACTAAATTTCTCCTCTAATAATTTAACTGCAATCAGCAACTCAGCCATTTCATTTATTTAACATAATATTTTAAATATGTAGGGGGACGTCTCTTGCGAATAGGATTGACTTTCCTTGATAATACCTGTTTTTTATCTTCGTATAATTGAAACCTCTTTTGGGTTGCAATAATAGCAGGTATAAATTGGCAATCTTCTCCTATAAATTCTATTAGGTGGCTTAATTCTCCTACAAAGTATGATTTCCCAAATGTATTGAAAAACGTTGTAAGGCTTATAATTCCTTCTAAATAATCATCACAACAGTCAATTGCTTCCAAATAATCTCGTTTCAGTGGATAAAACAGCTTGGTGTATTCATCTTTCAAAATCACTTCAAAGAAATTGAGATATTTAACTTTTAACTGTCTGATAGTTGTAGTTAATTTTTCGCGATTACACATAATTCACTTATTACTTGACACATTTTTTCTTTTTGTTTTATACAAAATTGGTGGAAAAATTCAAAAATAACTTTTTACGCAACTCGAGCACAGCTTAGTAAATGTGCCTCGGCATACTAAAATTATCATGATGCACCTATTTATAAGACTTAAGAATGCAAAATCAAATGTGGGAGAACAAAGAGAAAAAATTAAAAATATGATGCGAATGAGAATAAAAGGGGAGGAAGTTAAGAATGAGGGACATGAGAGAGAGGAAGAGGAGGAGGAGGAGGCGCTCCCCTATTATAACTACTAGTCTGTCTTACTAAGAGTTGGTTTATTTAAAGAAAAAGGGAAAAATTTCAACTTTTAACTGTCTGATAGTTGTAGTTAATTTTTCGCGATTACACATAATTCACTTATTACTTGACACATTTTTTCTTTTTGTTTTATACAAAATTGGTGGAAAAATTCAAAAATAACTATTTACGCAACTCTAGCACAGCTTAGTAAATGTGCCACGGCATACTAAAATTATCATGATGCACCTATTTATAAGACTTAAGAATGCAAAATCAAATGTGGGAGAACAAAGAGAAAAAATTAAAAATATGATGCGAATGAGAATAAAAGGGGAGGAAGTTAAGAATGAGGGACATGAGAGAGAGGAAGAGGAGGAGGAGGAGGCGCTCCCCTATTATAACTACTAGTCTGTCTTACTAAGAGTTGGTTTATTTAAAGAAAAAGGGAAAAATTTCAGGTATGGTAGAATATATAGTTCCACTAACTTTAATAATTTTCAAATGTACAGTATGGGTGTTAACTGGCATCGGATAGGTGAGTCTTGTGATCCATTGCATTATTTTAACGAGCTTGTTTTAGGAATTTTTAATAAAAGTTTCCCAATTTGCAAATTAAAAAAGAAATCAGGAAAACCTTGGGTAACTTCTGGAATAAGAACTTCATCAATAAATTTGAGGGCATTACATACCTTCAGAAAATATACCACAAATCTTTATTTTCACAATTATTTTTTAAACTACAGAAAGATCTACAGAAAGGTAATTAGTACTGCGAAGCAAATGTATTATAGAAATAGAATAGAGGGGGCAAGTAACAAAACTAAAGAAAACTGGAGTATTATTAATGACTTGACTGGTAGAACAGCGGATGTAAATCGGATTCCTATTGATGTGAATTTACTTAATGAGTTTTATTGTACAGTAGCTGAAAAAATTACAAAGAACTTAAGACCCCAAATCAATCCACTTTCTTACATTCAGAATGTGTCTATTCGTGACTCTTTCTACTTGGCTCACACTGATATTGATGAGATAAAAATTATTTTTAAATCAATAAAGAATAAGAAGTCTTGTGGCATTGATGAGATATCCCTCAGGATTCTCGAGAATCTCCCCGATGAAGCTCTCAGTGGGTTGGTTCAGTCTATAAATATGTCATTTGATTGTGGCAAATTTCCATCATGTCTGAAGTTGGCTGTAGTTAATCCATTATTCAAAGGGGGCGAGCTGGATGATCCAACAAATTTCCGGCCCATTTCTCTCTTGCCCTGTTTATCTAAGGTCGTTGAGTCGTTGGTTAAGAGGAGAATGAATTCTTTTTTGAAGCGGCATAATGTTTTGAGCAGGAATCAGTTTGGGTTTTAGGAATCGAAAGGCGTTAATGACGCAATATTTGCTTTTCTTGAAAAGTTATATACAAGCTTAAATATGGAAGACGTGGCTGCAGCGGTGTTCTGTGACTTTTCCAAGGCATTTGATTGTGGGAATCACATAATACTGCTGGATAAACTCTCCAACTATGGCTTTAGAGGCAATACACTTAAATGGTTCGAGTCTGTTTTGACTGGGAGAAGACAGATTGTAAAGTCATTGGGTGTTATGTCTGAGACTTGCAATGTGAATCATGGAGTTCCACAGGGATCGGTGCTTGGCCCAATACTTTTTCTGCTCTATATCAATGATCTTGCCTCTCTTGACATACGGGGTTCTTTTACTGTATTCGCAGATGATACAACTATTTTATGGACACACCCACAGCAGGATGAACTTATGAATATTGTTTCTGAAGACCTGGTGAAGGTAAAACAATGGTGCGACTCCAACTTACTGTGTTTTAATGTAAGAAAACAAGCGTACTTAGCTTTAAGTTTGCCTTTTCTGGTTTAAATTTGGATGGTTATGAATTAGAAAATAGACGAGTAAATAAATTCCTAGGCATTATGATCGATGACAGGCTAAAGTTTCAAAACCATATTGTGGCACTCAACAAAAAAATTGCAAGTGGGTGTTATGCTGTAAGGGTTGTCTCGAATGAACTGGGACTGTCTGTTGCTAGATCTGTTTATTTCTCCCTTGTAGAGAGTCATCTGCGTTATCGTATTGCTTTTTGGGGCTTTTGTAGCCGGTACCTTTTTAATTCTACTTTTGTCCTGCAAAAAAGAGCATTAAGGTATATTTGCCAGGTAAATACGAGAGAATCATGTAGACCATTATTTGTAAAATTGAAAATTTTGACTCTTCCCTGTATTTTTATATTGGAAACAGTATGTCTTATATTTAAAAAATACCATCATATTATTAGTTTATCTGGATCTAGTAATTACAATACTAGACTGGTTAATAATGTACAAGTACCAATTCCCCGAAGCGCTCTTACTAAGAATTCACTAATTTATGAAAGCATAAAAATTTTCAACCACCTGCCAAATAGTATAAAATTGTCACCCACATTAAAAGTGTTTAAACAGTTAGTTTCAGCACGACTTAGGGAAAAAGCCTATTATAGTTTGCTAGATTATTTTAATGATAATTGGACATAAACTAATGATATTTTAAATATGTGTTACGTCCTCAAACTCTTAGTGTTTAGCTATATCTTAAATTATGTGTGGTTACATTATAGTATTTTGACCATTTTTTGTTTTTTATTGTAGGTATGTTTTATTTATTAGGCAATTTAATTTATGATTTATGTCAGAGCTTTGTCAACAAGTACTTTGTTTTTAGCACAATAAAGCATATTTTGAATTTGAATTTTGAATTTGAATAATAATAATAATAATAATCTTCTTTATTGCAACAAAATCACAAATGGGTGACAAAGCAACGTCAGGGGAGAGTATACATTACAATAATATAGATCCTATAGATAAATAAGCATAATACAATAAATATTAGGCATAGTTGCATGTAATTATAATTTAAGGTGTTAATAAAAATTATAACAGCACATGTATACATAACTTAATATTAAAAATTAAAAATTTTTACCAATAAATCAAAAATTCATACAAGAATATTTAAAATTTCACATATAGATATATAAAACAATAAAAACACACCTTTTAAGAACAGACCTAGGTAAAATTGAAAGAATAGAAACATTTTTCTTTGGCGTAAGTTATAACTGATTTTTTAAAATAATGGAGATCTTGTATGGACTTAATATCATTGGGTAGCGATCGATAGGCCTTTATAGCCATGTAATAAGAGCCTTTCTCATAAAAGTCGAGACATGGACAGGAATCGCCAACTCATTTCCGTTTCGTGTGGTTATGCGCATATCAGCACCATAATTTTCGAAGTTATGTTGGAATCATTAGGGTTACGTCTAACCAGCATTACCAAAGATACAAAATACAAAGATGGAACAGTCACGATGTTCAGATTAGAAAAATGTTGTCTACAGGAATTCCTATAACCATGTGCCAAAATACATCTTATTCTTTTTTGTGTTTTAAAAATCTGTGTTGCTTTTCTTGAGGATCCCCAGAAAGCATTACCATAGCTCATAACAGATTGAATATACCCAAAATAGTATGCACGCAGACAGTACAGAGATATGCAATGTCTCAGTCTCCATATGACGGCACATGCACTGTTCAGCCTTTTCTGTAGCTCCCTTATGTGGGTTTCCCAGTTCAAGCAAGAGTCCAAACCCACTCCCAAAAACTTAACAAAGTCAACTGTAGGAATCGATCTATGATTCAGCCTTACCAGAAGCGATGTTTGGTCAGCCTCAGATTTCGAAAAAGTTATTATGCCTATTTTATCCATGTTTAGCTGTAGGAAGTTGCCGTGGCACCACTGTGACATATCGCTTGCCACTTGACTGCATTCCAGAGACAATTCGAATTTGGACTCGCCAGCAATTATCACCGAAGTGTCATCAGCATACTTACACATTATGCCCTTCTGAGATCTGATCTCTAAATCATTTACATATACAACAAAAAGAAGTGGCCCGAGGATTGAACCCTGCGGCACTCCCTGTGTGCTAGACGTCTTTCAGAAAAATACTGTTTTCCACCCTTAACAATACCCACCACATTAGCTCTATTTTCCAGAAATGAGTCCAACAAGCTTCCACACATGCCCCTCAGTCCATAATTGTGACATTTGCGAATCAATCGAGCATGATTGAAAGTGTCAAAGGCCTTTGACAAGTCAAAATAAAGACCGGCCACCTGCTGCTTTCTATCTAAATTTTCATATATAAACTTCAAGGTATTAAAAATGCTCTGTGGACCACGATTGTCTAAATCCAAATTGCTGTTTATTTAATATATTGTGTCTATTTAAGAAGTTTATTATTCGGGTATATATTGCTTTCTCAAAGACCTTTGACACTGCAGATAGCAGAGATATAGGCCTATAGTTTGCACAGTCCTGTCTATCATCTTTCTTATATATGGGAACAATTTTTGCTTTCTTCAGGCCACTCAGAAAGGTACCTATTAAAAAGCTTTCATTAATGATATGACTCAGTGGCACACAAACAAATTCACCCACAGACCTTAATACATTTACAGGTATCTCATCTAGCCCTGACAAATATTTATTGGGAAGATTACAGATGATTTTATAAACCTCATTCTCATCCACAAAATGAAGAAACATGGTAGGAAAAGTACGATTTGGCCTATACTCGGGAACTCCATGAGTCGGCACTGATGGGGTAAACTGCTTAAGAAAAGCATTAGCTAATTCTACGGGATCCTCAATCAAATTATCATTTTGTGACTTGATAGTTATGTCCTGCAGGTTAGATTCTTTGTTAGTTTCCACAATAAGAATGTTCCATATTGGTTCGTTTTTGTTTTTTGAGTTTATTATTTTACTATCATTGACACACTTATTGCAATCAGACAAAAACTTTCTATAACATTTCCTTTCTGATTTATAGAACGTTAAATCCACCTGAGAATTTGTAAATTTGTAATTGACATATAAATCTTTTATATAACTTGCATAATTTTTTATTTCTTTACTTACCCAATTTTTTGGTTTTAGTCTACTTGAGCACATTGGAAAGGCCATATTGAAATAGTAATAGATAACTTGCTCAAATGTAGTATACTTACTGTTGACTCCCTGAGTATTATGGATATCTATCCAGGATTTATTCTGTAGAAGTGATCTAAATTGTTGTATATTTTCAGCTGAAAAAAATCTTTTCTGCGTAAAATTAAAATTAATGGGCACACTCTTTTTAATGGGTATCGCAAGTATCTGTCCATGGTGATCGGATATGTCATTCGGATAGGACTTGAATGAGACTTCTTTGTGGTGAATATTGGTAAATATATTGTCTATTTGACTATCTGAACCAGTCCCAGATCTTGTGACACCTGAAACAGTTGGCAACAGTCCATAACTCGACATCAAATTTAAAATGCGATCCGCATTAGTATTATTTGCTACAGCAAAATTGATGTTAAAGTCACCCCCAATAATAATATGCACATTAACTTTATATATTTCTTCCATTAAGGCTGATATTACAGAAAAAAAGATATCAAAATGTCCATTAGGCGGTCTGTACAAACTTACAATTACATAAAAGCCACTATGTTTCACCTCCGCCACACAGAACTCACAATGTCCTTTAACTGGTAAAATTTTTGTACTGACAGCATTAATATTAATTGTTGTTTTTGCGAAAATAGCAGTTCCTCCTCCCCTGGTTACAATCCTTGACGAGTGAGTGACAAACTTGAAACTTTCAACATGAACCTTAGTGATATCTTCATTCTGAAGCCAATGTTCAGACACCAAAAATATGTCTGATTGTACTATTGCTAACATAACTGATATTGGTAGAATTTTATTGTTTATACTTCTTACGTTTAAATGAAAAACTATCATGGAAGCAGAAGAGGTTTCGCACTTAACTTCCCTTGTAGTCTCAGCGACATCATTTAGCCGCTCAAACGTTTTTCTAAAAAATTGCGCCCCAAAGAAAAGTCAAAACGTTGAAAATTCACTCCTGCAGGCCAAAAAGACTCACCATAGACCACGTCTTTTAAATCGGGATGTACGCCAACCATAAAAGATTTAAATCTGGAATTTTCACTCTTTGCCTGGCATTGTTTTACTTCAATATTATCTATATTTGAGTTACCTTTCTTAGAAATGTAACTTTTAACTACATCTTCAGTTGTGGTGTCTTTTACCTTTGTTATGAACAACCAAATTTTCTTATTTTTGTTTGGTATTTTTCCTGCCTCGAAATCTCCAAAATCATCATTAGATCCAGTTTTTCTTTGTGCTTTTTTTCGTTTAAGAACATCATTCCAATTTTTCCGTCTATTTTCTAACATCCGTTTATTTTTCTTCTTCTTCTTCATTCCTGTTTAGCCTGTTACATAACAGGACTTATTGGCTTTGCTACGAGGCAGTCGCCAGATTGCCCTCCGTCCGGGGCTCAGAGTCGTTTTTGACCCTGCACCTTGGTCCAGTTTGGAGGCGTTATCGGTAGGATATCCGGATGGCGAGCTCTAGGCTCCCGAATACCCCGAATCTTTCAAATACTTTAATAATTCCTCTTTAAATTTTTGAAATGCATCTAGGCTTCCACTAGGTGCCCCTTGAGAGTACTACTGATATCACGAGATGACCCTTTCTTTCAAGCTATCCCCTTACCCCTCCACTCCCGCCACGTAGCGGCCGTTACGCTAATATTCTATGTAGAACTGCGGCAGACGAACGGGATAGAATGCAGGAACAACTAGGCCTCACACGTTCACAGCGTATGCTCCCTTTCTTTCCCGTTTCCCCCCGAAATAAAGCAGCAAAACCGAACACGTGGCACCACTTATGTTAACAACACAGAGGTCTGCATTCGACGAGACGAACCGGAAGACTGCCGTTTATTTTTATCTTTATCAGATTCTGATGTTGCGGTTCCAACCTCTCTTCTTCTGCATATAAAATTGCTCGGGTTCAGCAGTCGCGGCATGAGCGTCGTGTTCCTGATAATCGTTATTGATCTGTATTTTCGGTATGGGTTTGTCGGTCGCAACAGTGGCGTAGTTTGTTATCGCTTTCGTGCTTTGCGCAGTTTCGAGTAGCTCGTTTGTATGATTCGTTGCCGTTATAGATCCGCCCGGCAGATTTGGAGACACTGGTTTTTCTAAAGGTTTGTTATTGTTTATGTTCACATTTTTTTCCAATGATGATAATCTTTGGAGAAGTGATTTTTCCATGGCTTCCATCCTTTTGTAGACTTCTGCGAGTAAGTTGCAATTGTTCTCGCTTTCCAGTGCGGCAATTCTTTTCGTAAGTTGGCTATTTCAGCATCCTTTTCTGTGATAGATTTTAGTTCATCTTACCGCGCTTCTTTCGAGCAGCCGGCACACATAATTACGGATTTACTTCCACTAACTACTTGTAGACCTGTGATCCTTAGTGCACAGGATTGATGGTAACACGTAGCACATTTTAAGCACTTCACGGCACTTTTTTCGATTCCCGATTTGCAGTATTTGCACTTTTTATTATCAGTTGATTGCACATCTTCATTCGACGCCATCTTGTTGTAGTAGTAGTAGAATAGCTTGGTAGCCAAATTCATAGGTCTACATATTTATAGGGGATTTAAAATTCGTGAACCATATCACGCTGTTGAATACAAAACTAGCTTCTGGCTGCTATGTGATACGATCTGTTTCTAATAAAGTGGGTCTGTTTGTAGCCAGCACTGCCTATTTTGCACTGATAGAGTCCCACATTCAATAAAGTATTGCCTTTTGGGGATACTGTAGTCATCAGTTACTATCGTCTGTATTTGTTTTGCAAAAGAGGGCCTTGCGCTAAGTCTGCAAGGTGAGTATGAGAGAATACTGTAAATAGCTTTTTATTACAGAAAAAATCCTTACGCTCTGCTCGATTTTTATCCTCGAAAGCAGTGTTCTTGTTCATAAAAAATATAAAAATCAAAACCTGAACCATAGAGCATACAGTTTGCGGAATTATGATGTTCCCCTTCCGATTCCGAGGACGACACTTACAAAGAATTCGCCCAATTATAAAAGCATAAAGATTTTCAATCACTTACCTAATGAGTTGAGAGAGATTGCCAACGAAAAGCGATTTAAGCAAAGACTCCAGAAATTTCGCTTATCTAAGCCTTATTATCATTTGGGTGAATTCTTTTTAATAGGTGTATGTATTTATTGTAAATTTGTTCGTTGATATTTCATTGGTGCTACTGTAATTTATTATGACCAATTTATTGTATTGACCTATTAACTTATTTTAACAATAACCTGCCAAGCCATTTATAGGTTTGTTGGGCCTTTATAATCTTTTTGTTGATTTTATTGCTTTACATTTTACATTACATTACATATAGTATTTATTAGATTTAGTGCTTTGTCTATCAGAATTGTATCTTCTTCTGACAATAAAGCTTATTTTGAATTTGAATATGAATTTGAATACTTATAAAAATTATTTCCTGTATTCACTAAAAAGGTTTAAGAGTTAGACCAGATCTAGTTGCCATGGTACTGGCGAGTTGTACAAAGCATTTCATTAATCAGACAGCTCAGACTGTGACAGACCACATAAGAGTGTCAATGTCAGAAATGATTCTAAACGTCAGTTAAATTTATTGCATGATTAGAAGTTTTCTGCAACCGGCTTTTAGTTCCAATTCCAATTCCAATCTATGTTTTTGGCACTGCACTTCGCAACTTGCCAGCACTTGACGATAGAGTTCTCAGAGTGTCGGGAACTGTTACCCCTGGGAACTCTGGAACTTCATTTCCCTTCCTGTGAGTGTGTACTCATAGGAGTATTATTATATACTGTTGTATGTTCCCTATGGGTATGTACACATAAGGCTGAAGTATAAGATATTAACTAATACTTTTTATGGGATGTTAGTAAACATGTAAACATCACAGACAGAGGTATAAGACTCTTCACGCTCCCGCTCAGGGGAGGAGCATTTCACACAGGACCTGAGTCGGTTGGAGGGGATTGGGTATGTTTTTTTTTTCCTTTTTCCGGGTCTAAAAAATTTGTACATATAATACTATTTATTAAAGTTTTATTTTATTATAGTTTAAAAAAGTGTTAATTATATCACTAATCTCATTATTAATCGTGGATAATATAATATAAATATTAAATGGAGTTTTAACTCCTTTGTTTCTGAATATTTGATACAGATCTATATTAGGAATTTTATTTATAGGGCATTCAAAGAAAATGTGATCCAGGGTTTCAACCTGTCCACATTCACAGTAAGGGTCATTTCTGAGCCCCATCCTGTGCAAGTGTTCTCCAGTTAGACAATGACCTGTACGCATTCTAATTATGGAGGTGACGTGTCTCCTATTTTTGTATGTGCAACATAGAAACCATTTTCTAGGAGGGAAAGTAGTTTGTATTTTAGAATATTGTTTACCTTTTGTTTGTATATCTAGTTTCCATTTATTTTCAAATTCTTCTCTTATATTTTTTTTAATTAGGTTTGTAATGTCTGATTTGTCTATTTTTAGGTTTTTAGGAATATTTAAGGTTCTCCCTATATTTGCTAGTAAGTCTGCAGTGTTATTACCTGCAATTCCAGAGTGACCTGGGATCCAGGCTATATAGATATTGTTATTTGAATTTGCTTCTATAATAAGTCTTCTAGTCAGTAAAGTGATGTAATCTGTTGTAGTGTCAATACAAGAGTTTTTTAGTTTAAAAATTGCGCTAAGAGAATCTGTAAATATAATTGCATTATTTATATTTTTCTTTAAAATAGTTGTGACACCCTCATTTATTGCAACAATTTCAGCTGTGCATATACATAGTTCCCCAGAGATTTTTGATGAAAATTTATAATTTACTTCTGGTATATATATCCCAAAACCCACCTTGTCCTTAATTTTAGAAGCATCTGTGAATACAAAGGTAAATTGTTGTCGATAATTTTCTGTTTTTTCCAAAAACTGTTCTCTAGTGTCCCGTTCATTTTTTTTAGATTAAGTTCCATTATTTTTATTGGCATGATTTGGTTTTCAAATTCTGTTTTGTAACATGGAAATGTACTATTTTTATATATCTTTTTATAGTACGGATCATATTTTTCCAGGGCTTGTGTAAGGTCTGTCCTATTGTTATTTCTCCATTCTCCGATATTATTAATTTGCAACGCACGCAGTTTTTTTAAGATATTTATTAGTGGATGGTTATCAATGGTAATAGGTTTTGATAGGAATTTGACTGCTAGCCATATTCTTCTAAATTCTAATGTCATTTCAGTTGCTTCGGCCATAAGTGCAAGGGTAGGTGTAGATTTCATACACCCCAAACAAATCCTTAGTCCCTCATAAAAGATCCTATCTAGTTTGCTAAGGTTCTCCTTCGAAGTCGGTTTAATGAAGAATGCTCCATAATCCAGGTGACTTTTTATTAGTGCATTGAAAGCAGTTAGAAGAATTCGCGGATCACTTCCCCACCATACCCTGCTAAAGGTCTTTAAAATATTTATACCTTTTTTAACTTTGTTTATGATGTGCAGAATATGGGCATCCCATTTTAAATGTTTATTAATGATGATACCAAGATATTTTACTTGATTTTTATATGGGATTATGTGATTATCTATTTTCATGTTAGGAGGTCTTGTTTTACGTGTGAACCACATAGCTTCACATTTGTCTTGAGATACACTTAGGCTGTTATCCTCAAGCCAAGTATGAATTTTATGTAGTGTAGTGTTCATTTTTTCTACAGCATTTACAATATTTTTGTCTTTACAAAAGAGGACTAGATCATCTGCGTAACCGATAAGCGTACAATGTTTTGGTATTATATTAAAGAGTTCTGCCACATATACATTAAAAAGAATAGTACTAAGTGGCGATCCTTGTGGAAGACCAGTAGTTGCAAGTACTGGGCCATAAAGGGAGGCATCATTTTTTCTAGTAAAAAGTTGTCTGTTTTCAAGGATTTTATAGATTAGATTTGTAAGTTCTATATCAATATTTAAGTGAATAAGTTTACTATACAGTTTTTGTAGGTTAATCCTATCATAGGCGGATTTTATATCTAAGAATATTGCCAATATGTTATTATTTTCTTGAAAAGCTAGATTAATTTCTGAAGTCAGGATAGCTACACTATTATTAACTCCCATACCCTTTCTAAATCCAACTTGATAGTTGGAAAAGGTTTGTGCATTTTCCAGAGTCCAGTCTATTCTGTTTTTTATCATTATTTCCATAAGTTTAAGGTAACATGATGATAATACAATTGGTCTAAAACTGTCTGTAGTCTGTGGGTTTTTGTTTGGTTTCAGGATAGCTAAAATATTATATTTTTTCCATGAATTGGGCAATTTCTCCCCTTTGAGGCATTTATTGTAGGTGTTGAGAAGTTCCCTTTTGGCTTGAGATGGTAGATTATATAACATCTTGTATGCTACATCGTCCAGTCCAGTAGAGGACAGTTTTTTGCCAGATAATCCTAATTCCATTTCGGAAAATGGAATTAGGATGGAATGGAGCGTAAAGGGTTTGATATGTTGAGGTGTTGGATAGACAGTGAAGTCCGGGTCAACATTATATATAGCCATATTATTTATTAGCTCTATTCTTATGTCATCCACAATATTAACTTTGTTTAGTTTTTTACTTTTACCTGAAAATTTCTTTATATTATTCCAAATGTATGTTGTATTAGTGTTTCTGTTTAAAGACTCACAGAAAGTTTTAAACATTTTTTTTTTTATTCTTTTAAATGTTAGTTTAGACTCGGCAATTACACGTTTTGCCTTAATATAATTATCTATTGTTGGATATTCTTTAAAATTTTTTAGGTGTGATTTTCTATCTTGTAGAATAATTGAGCATCGTTCATCCCACCACGGGTTATTTACTTTGTGGGGTTTATTGTTATTTTTATAAGGTATTGTGGTAATGGCCGCTGTATTAATTATGTTGTTCAATTCTTCAAAGTCTAATGTATTGTTATGTGGTGGCATTGCAATCAATACTTCATCGTAAAATTGTTTCCAATCTGCATTTTTAAAATCACGAGTTTTATATACTTGAGAAAAACATTTTTCATGTACTGTATTTTTTTTGAAGTTCATATCTACATAAGTGGGGAAATGGTTACTATTTCCACAGTCCGGGATAGTGCCCCATTCAGTTATATATGCTAGATCATTGCTTATTATTGTAATATCTACAGCACTGTTATTTTTTCCAGGAGGCTGCAAAAGCGTAGGAGTCCCATTGTTAAGCACAACAAGCTCATTTTCCAAGATAAAATCACTAATCACTGTACCTCCATTATTGGGGGTACAGTTATCCCATATTGGGTGGTGTGAGTTAAAGTCACCCATAATGAGGAGTTTTTCACAAGAATTGTTTTTAATATTTTCAAGTATTTGTTGAGATATGTTTATGTTATTATTAGAGTAAAGGTTTGTGATACTTAAGTTATTTACTTTTATTATGATGAATTGTATGTTATTATCATTATAGTTTATTATATGCTCATATACAATATTTGCTCTTACGAGGGTAGCTACCCCCCCATATCCATCTTCCCTATCTTGTCTGATAATGTTATATGATTTTATAAAAAAATTATGAGAAGCTTTTAGCCAGGTTTCATTAAGCAAAACTATATCAGGGTCATGTTTTCTAATAAGTGTAATGAGATTAGCCCTATTAGCATTAACACTTCTTATATTCCATTGCATAATTTTGATTCTTATTTTAGTCTTATTAGTTTGATTGAAAATCCTTATCTTTTTTAGTTATAGTTATCTATCTCCATATAGGAGGCTAGTTTAAGATGTGAGAGAATAAGATTTTTTATTCGATTTTGTTCATAATATGATGAGTTATAGAAATAATCCATTCATTTATTAATATCTGAGGGTGAGTCCTGAGTGTGTGAGATCATAATCTCGTCTGAAACTTGCGAGGCACAATGAGGCATTTCTATGTCTTGTATTTGTGTGTTTGGTTGGTATCTTTCCTGTCTGTCCTGTATATGTCTGTTTGTTGTGGTAGGATGCTGTATTCTAGGTAAAGGGTCTTTATTTGGTCTAGAATTTGGGAAGAACAGTGCTTGTTCATGTTGGATTCTATCGTAACCTTGATTTGTGTTTTGTGAAGTATTTCTTCTTTTGTTTTGCTCTTTTGCTACAGTTTGCTGATAAGATCTTTTTATTCCTGTTGTGAAGTCGGTTGTGCGTCGTTGTGAAGTTGTAGTTATGTCACCATTATGTTGAAAGTTTTCTTTATTATTATTTTTTCCTTGTAAGGGAGGGAAGTCTCTGGGGTTAGGATTATATTCACTTATTATGTAGTTTTTTTTACAAAGTAAGTTTAATGTTTTTTTGGCGTTCATACTCTGCACAAATTCTATTTGTCGCTTTGTGCTCGTTTTTACAAAAATAACATCTAGTGTTACATTCTAATGGCTCCCCTTCTGTTGTATGTTTTAGTTCTCCACAATTTTGGCATTTTTCCTTTCCTTTACAATTATTTTTTGTGTGTCCATATAAGAGGCATTTATAACACTGGGTTACTGGGGGTATATATACAGTTACTGGTACTGGTAAGTTACAATAATAGACATATTTAGGAAGTAATATGCCTCTAAAGGTAATTAAAACTGTCCCTGTCGGCTTATATTCTACTTTACCCTCTTTGTTTATTATTTTTCTATTCATTCTTTTTAAGTCGAGAATTTCTATGTCAGACTTACAAACTTTTTTAAGGTCCTCTACTTCCAAATCTAAATCAATTGCTCTAACCAAACCTTTGCATGTTACGAAATTAAAAGGAATGTAAATTTTATATCCTTTGTCTATTAATGATTTATTATCTACGAAGTCGTTGGCCGCCTGGAAATTTTTAAATTCTATTGCTAATCTATTAAGACCTTTATTATTAATTTTTTTAATTGCATCGAGATTTAAATTAAAAATTTCTCTAGCAATTTTTAAGTTATTAAACCTACCTATATTATTTTTTGTTTGTTCATTAGATTCGATATAAACAATAAAAGGCGCAATATCTTCCTCAGCATATTTAATTACTTTTTTATTAGAATTCGAGTCATCACCCAACTTTTTTTTTTAATAGCGCCATTTTGTTGTATACCTATAATTTCTTTAATTTTATCTTGGGAGAAGGCGTTTCCGCCCTCTCCCTCGGCTCCACTCAACCAAAAGAGATCAGTGATATAATACTTCTTAAAAATATTTGTAAATTTATTTATACTCGAAACAAAAAAAAAAAAACTTACAGAGAAGGTGGTTAGTATTTGGATTCTCCCAATACAGTACACGTGAAAACGTTCTGAAGGAACGAACCAAACTGGGCTTTTAGTTCGCCAGTTATGTTTCGCTTATGTCACTGTCATTTTGTAATTTTGACATTTAGAAAAATTATTTCTTCAAATCTTGGTTATGTCATTTTAAACTTAACTTAAACTGTTAAGTTTAGACCCTGTCTCAATTAAACATCTTTAGTGAATACGGGTGTATATATCTACACATGAAATATATCATGATCATGATTCCAAAAATTGTTGGGGCTATGTGAATAATAGAAATAGCCGGTTTGACCTACGTAACTCAATGTTTTATAATGACCGAAAGGCAAAGGATTCCCAAGATATTCCTGAGCTGTTCGTGGCTTTCTTTTCTTCAGTCTATGCGGTCGGTCAATCAGAATCTCAGGAGTTTAATTATGACCGTTCTATTAATCTGAGTGGTTTGAGTGTGGAACCATTAGAGGTTTTTGAGGTTTCGGTAAACTATGTTGACACTCTTAAATCTCGTTTATTTTTGTTTCTTTTTGTTTTTATCCACCATTCTAGCAGTCCAAATTGAGAAAATGTGTGGAAAACTCTCATCAGCACTCAAAATTTACTTTAAGATGTAATTATTATACAAATCAAAGGTAATTTTGATTTCAAACATCTTTCCGACTGTTCACATCGCCATGCTTGTTTTTAATTTGATGTGCGACGTTGCCATATTCACAATTAAAGAAATAGCTATAAGTTATGATACACGTAAAACTAAATTTTTTTATAACAAAACTTATAATTAATAAAAATGCGGATTAGGTTAGGTTAGGATTAGTTAGGTTTTTTGTAAAGAAAGCGCGCGGTAGCGCGCCAACTGAATTTCAAGTCTATATTGAAAGGGGGATGTTTCTGTATCAAGAAGTATATTGTTAGGTGAATCTGTCCCGCTAACTTTAGGTTAGCCCAGGTTCGTTAATAAACCCTTCTTTAAAACTATAATAATAACAATAAATAATTACAATTCTGTTGTCCAAATAATTTTCAATTGGTCATTTCATTTCCTCTAACAAATTGGTAAATCTAAAATCTGGCAACGTTGCTAAATTTTTCCTTTTACGGCTGTCAAATTATGACCGTGTGTGACTTTTAATTAATTTTTTGTAGGAAAACTCTTGCATATCCCGCAATTTTTATTTTTGAAATATAATATTGCAAATAGGTACTTTCTGGAAAAAAAATAAAATATGCAAAAATCGTATGTCAGGATAGTTGACCGGACCCGTTTTTGATGCTATTGATCATTTGTCATATCATCTTGGAATGGGAAGAGATGAAATATCTGTAATCCTAGTTAGAAATTGTAAGTATATTTTGTCAAATATTCTTGCAAGCTTGTTTAACTTGTCTTTAAATACAGGAAAATTTCCTGATTACTGGAAAAAATGACGATATTCTCTAATTATTGTGGCATTTTAAAAATTTTACGTTTTTCGAAAGATATTTGAAAATATAATCACAAAAAAAAATCCCCACTGTTTAAACCTCTTAATGAGACACATCACGGTTTTGTTCAGGGTGGTCAACAGCACCTAATCTTTTTTGAGTTTGACTTTGACTTCTGGTGTATGAAGAGTACTTGTTGGGAGCCTTGGGGAATTTCGATCAAGTGGATTCAGTCTACACCGATTTATTCATTTACGCTAATGACATAGCTGCTTTAATATAATCAATTCATCAAAAAATCCACAAAAAGCAATATTGGATATTATAAATAGGACATGACATAAGCCTGCCAAGGGGGATTCAGGCACTGATATTTCACCTGATGAATTCAATTCGTGGAAATAACCATAATCCATTTGATGTCTTTCTATATGATGTCCTCTGCTTTTCAGAGCATTTTATGATGCAGGAAGAAATAGAATCCTTGGCAATAAGGGGGTATGTTTTGGTTTTAAGCTTTTCAAGAAAATGTATGTGCTATACATGGTGGAGTGGCACTTCTGATGAAACAGAACATTGAATGCTGTCCGAGAGTAGACCTGGTCAAACTCTCAGTAGAAATTGAATGTGAAATTGCTGCTGTCGAATTAAGGTATGTGAATCTTATCTTGTTGCAGTGTACAGACCTCCTCTTGGAAATTTTAATATATTTTTAGAGACTTAACAAAACTCTGTATATTTGAACTGTTAGTTTTAAGTACATAGTAATAACAGGACACTTCAATATACATTTGGATGTAAATAATAGTTGGAACCAAGATTTTATCGATTTAGTGAACTCATTTGGATTTACACAACAAATTTTTAGTAATACAAGAAAAAATGCGTGTTTGGATAACGTCTTTGTAAAATTTCAAGATATTGTATTCATTTATATTTTAAAATTGCATTTATAGATGCAGTAATATCTGATCATTCGGCAGTCGAAATTAATATAGCTGATTAAAATAAAGCAAACCACAGACTATAAGTTTTCATCAACCTATTACTGTCATATTCAGGGGGCTGACAACAAGGCTAGGGCTGCTTGGCAAGTGTTAAATGACTATAGAGGTATAACTAAAAATTGAGCTTCTCATGAAATCGATGCAGACACCTTTAATTATTTTTTTTGCTAATATTGTCCAACGGTTCTATGGGACTTGCCTCAGGGGGATTTAGAACCTGATAAATACCTGCTCGATTTAGACATAATACCGCCTACCAGTGGCTTTCCCTTCAAAGAAGTTTCTTTCATTGAAGTGAGGGGCACAATAAATAATTTAAAATCAAAAAATAGAAGACATATTTTTGAATATAATACAGTTCTTTGAAAAAAATTGAAAAACATACTAATTATACCAGTCACATATCTAATAAACTCTTGCATACATGAAGGTATATATCCTGATACTTTCAAAAGAGCAAAAGTTATCCCTGTTCATAAAAAAGGCAATTTAAATGATGTCAACAACTATAGGCCCATTACCCTGTTGCCAGTACTGTCTAAGGTTTTTGAGTAACTGTTGAAGAATCAACTAAACACATATTTTGGGACAAATCATTTGTTTATAAAAAACCAATTCGGCTTTATGAAGTCCAAGTCAACAGCTAGTGCTATTCTCTCTGTGCTTGAGTATGTAGTCAAGGGCTTTGAAGAAAATCAATACATCAGAGCCATTTTGTATGACCTCTCCAAGGTCTTCGACTGCATATGTCATGATTTCCTTTTGCATAAGTTAAAGTACTATGGATTTAGTAAGCTGACTATTCAGTTAATGGTTAGTAATCTCACAGGTAGACCCCAACAGACCTTTTCTGGATGAAAGTCTTCGGGGTCAATCTCTGTTGGACGCGGGGTGCCACTCACAGGTCAATCCTGGGCCTGCTCTTTTTAATACCTCTATAGACGATAAACTGGTACTATTCGCAGATAATACCACAGCCTTTTCAAAAAACAAAAATATGGACCCTCTAATTACTCAGATGAAACAATCAATTATAAACTTAGAAAAATGGTTTAATAAAAACAAATTATTATTAAAAAATATAAATAAGACAGAAAAGATCCTCTTTACTCTAAGAGATATTAATCAGGAACATATTCCAGATGATACATATAAAACAAATTCAGTGAGATTTCTTGGGAGACATTTCGATAATACCTTGGTTTTTGACACCCATGTTGACCAGCTAGCCAAAAAAATTACAAAATCTATCTTCCTTCTAAGAAATCTTAGGGACAGTGTTGACAAAACAGTACGCCTTATGGCTTTTCATGCACTATTTCAGTCACATTGTAATTATACAATACTTGCCTGGGGTTACTCCGCTCAGGCAAATAGAATTTTCAATCTCCAGAGAAGGGCCATACGAGTGGTGGAAGGCTTGCATTATAGAGCAGAAGTTAGACAGACCTTTAATAAACTAAGTATATTTACCTTTCCATCTATGTATATCTTGAGTTGCTTGTTGTATATTGGGAGAAATTTAAATAAGTATAGTCTGTGTTGTGAAAATCATACCCAGGACACTAGCTTTAAAGATAACATAAGTATACATTTCTTGAGATTAAAGAAGTCCTGCATTGCTAGTTCTAAATATGGGCATAAATTTTTCAACAAACTCCCTGAGCATATTAAATATTTGGATGAAAAGCAGTTTGAGCTCGATTAAAAATTATCTATTAAAACATGCCTTCTACAGTATTGAAGAGTTCTTGAAAAAAAATAACATTATGTAAGGTTCCTTTCTTTTATGTAGTTTTAAACTGTTGACTATCACTGAAATGGCCTTCTACAGTATTGAAGAGTTCTTGAAAAAAAATAACATTATGTAAGGTTCCTTTCTTTTATGTAGTTTTAAACTGTTGACTATCACTGAAATGTTTGTTAATGTTTTAATTTTTATTCTATATTGTGTATTTTACTTATGACATGTGTAAAAACTATGTTTATGAGCATGAATAAATCAGTATTTCAGTATTTCAGTATTTGGTGGTGAGATGACACTGCCTGAGGCAAATTTTTCCTTCTCTGAAGTGTCCTTTAATGAAGTGCGAGGTGTAATCAACCACCTGAAGAACAAACCCTCCACAGACATTTTTGGTCTTATCATAAGACCATCAAAAATTTAATAATTATTCCGTTATCAAAATTAAGAAATATTTGTTTCCAAGAAAAAATATTCCCTGATATACTTAAAAAAGCTGTGGTTGTCCCAGTATTCAAAAAAGGTGATAAGAATGATGCTTGCAATTACAGGCCTATATCTTTATTACCCATAATATCTAAAGTGTTTGGCTCTGTGTCTGGTGGAGTTTTTCGAGAATGGCGGCTTTTTTACTGATTGTCAATTTGGGTTCCGGAGGGACAGAAACAATGTTTTAGGTATTTTAGATCTAATCACCAAAGTATTACAAACATTTGAGACCCTCCAGTATAATGCTGTTTTGTTCTGTGACCTGAGCAAAGCATTTGATTGTGTAGATCATAACCTCTTACTAAGCAAATTGCAATACTACAACTTTACGTGAGGCAGCATTGAGCTTGTTCGCTCGTACCTTACAAACAGAGTCCAGATTATGACAGTGACAGACAGGAGGGATGTCATCTGCAGAGAAGCAAAGGGATATTGGTGTGCCCCAGGGCTCTGTTCTGGGGCCAATACTTTTCTTAATATATATTAATGACTTACCCACTAATAATTTTGGTGAAAGGTATATGCTCTTTGCAGATGATACCACTGTTTCTCTGACTTCAAACTCTGAGGGTGGTGCATTGGAGGGGCGAATCAATGGGTCAATGCCAACAGTCTCCTTCTGAATGAGGACAAAACCCAAACTGTGGGCTTTACTCTGAGGGAAACTGGCAATATCAACAATAATGAAACTACATGTGTGAAATTTTTGGGTGTTTTTGAGAGTACTCCCCTTACTGCATATTTAGCATTATGCCATTCTGTGATGATATATGCTATTCTAGTGTGGGGCCATGCTGCACAGGCTAATAGGATTTTTAGCTTGCAGCGGAAGGCAATCAGAATTGTGGCAGTTTTTTGATGTATTGCTGTCTAGCTTTACCTTTTAATAATTTTAAAACTGCTTTAAAGAAAATTTTAATAGACATTGTGTTTCATAGTCAAGAAGAATTTTTAAATCATACATCTTAACTATTACATTTTAAATCTGTGTTCGAGTCTTGAACGTTTTTTATTGTAGATTAATTTTATTGTAGGATAAATAGGAAAAAATTTAGAAATAATACACTGTAAACAATTATATATATTTGATCATTTGACAATTGTAAATACTGCACTTTTTGTATAAAAATAAGAAATAAAATATTTGTATATGTATTAATAATACATAAATACAAAAAAATTAAGCCTTGGATAAGTGCTGGTATAATTACTTCAATTAAACACCGGGATGTAATTAAAAGAAAAGCAATAAAAAGTAAAAATGCACTTTTATTTGCCCAATATAAAACTTACAGAAACAGGCTTAATAAAATAATAGACAATGCCAAAAATAACTTTTACAAAACAAAACTTAATGAAAATAAGAATGACATGAAAAAAATTTACCAAATCATTTCTGACGCCACAAACGAAACAAAAAATCAACAGGACAAAATTCAGATACTAAACAATGGAGACTCTTTTAAGAATGATAAGGACATGGCCAATTATTGCATTAATTATTTTATAAATATAGGCACTACAATGCCAAATAACATTAAAATCCCCAACATACCTTACATCTGTGATATTCCCAAAGTAAATAAATCAATGTTTCTTAGACCAATAGACAATAATGAGATTATATCTAGTCTTTAAAAAATAATAGTTCACCTGGTCCTGACGGGTTTACAGTTAAATTAATTAAAGAGTGTCATCAAAACTTACTAGCACCCTTAGTCACATCATTAATCAAATTTTCATCTCTGGAATAGTGCCTTCACATTTTAAAAAATCGACTGTAACACCAATTTATAAAGCGGGTGACAGTAGTCTAATTTCTAATTTTAGACCAATAAATCTAATTGATAATTTCTGCAAAATATTTGAGAAAAGCCTAAAGACCAGATTAGTGGAACTTTTTAACAAAAATAATATTATAAGTCGTAGACAATATGGATTTAAGCTGTGTATAGGAACAGCTGATGCCATGTTTGACCTAATTAACGACATTAAACAATCACTTGATTCAAATAAAAAATGCGTTGCTATATATTTTTAGACATGGCTAAAGCCTTCGACACTGTTCCCCATGACAAACTTCTTGATGTCCTAGAGCATCTCAGGGTAAGGGGTACAGTGCTACATGTCTTCGCAAACTATCTCAAAGATCGCACACAAATAATACAAATCAGAAAAAAAGTGAGTGACCCAATGACAATCCAAGTGGTAATCCCACAAGGAACAGTACTAGGTCCAGTCTTATTCAATGCTTATATTAATTCATTACTTCACTTAGATATTGGGGGCTCTATCATTTCATATGCCCATGACACTGTGGTGGTTTGTGAGGGCTTAACTTGGCAGGAAGTCAGAGAAAAAGTTAGGAGAAACATGAGTAAAGTGAAGAACTAGCTAGATCATAACAAATTATCACTTAACATTCAAAAAACCACATTTATTTATTCAATAATTACTTTTAATGATTCCATAATTAAGAAGGCTGAAAACACTAAGTATCTTGGCATATGGGTAGACAAACATTTGAAGTGGGACATTCACATTTTAAACCTAACAAAAAAACTTAAGAAATTTATATACAAATTTTACCAATTACGTAACATTTTGTCTAAGAGTTTACTTATCATTGTCTATAAAGCACTGATTGAATCCATTATAAACTATGGAATTTTGGTTTGGGGATGCGCTTGCAAAAGTACATTGTCATCTCTCAATGTCATTCAGAACTATATACTTAAGGTAATACATTTTAAAACCAAGAGAGCATCGACTTGCGATCTGTATAATGCAAGTATACTCAATGTTCACTCTTTATATTTTTTGACCACCTGTACTCATTTCTATAAGAAAGATAAATCCCATACATTTATTAATCATAAATACCATACAAGAAATAAAGAAAGCTCGAACGTAAATATACCATATTGCAAAAAAGAGGCAACTATTAGATTCTTAGCATACATTGCACCCAGAATATATATATTAATGCCAATTTCTCTTCGAAAAGCCAAAAACCTTAAACTTTTTAGAAAACAATGCAAGCAATTCAACTTAACTTCACAACCTTTATTTACTAAAAGTAATTTGCACACACATAATAGCATCATCTTTGACTAATGAGCGCATATGAGCTTGATATAGCTATAATATGCCCAAGTATTATGTGTATAAATATAGAAAATCAGAGACATACCCTTGTTACAATAAGTGTGACCTTATGTCAATTTTGTTCTTTTTTAGGGCTTTAGATTAAAAACAATTGGAAACAGATTTTCAAACTTGTTTGTTGACCTATAATTCAATTTAATATGTAATCTGAAATAAATTAATATGAAATTGTAACGATATTTGCTAAGAGAAAATTATGTAGAAATAAATAAATAAATTTGTACTAAGCTACTGCAATTGTCTCTTACATGTAGAAGACCTCAAAATGTATCGAATGTTTGACAACCCTGATGATTGCCTCAAAATTCAACATAAAACAGTTTACTTTTGTGGTGCTACAAAAATGACATGCAATATGATATTAAAAAATGTCACTCGTCAATAACGTTTTCTCGAAAGAAGGAACCTACTAGGTTTTCCTCCAATATTGATGATAATGCTATTGTCTCTTTGTCTGAATCGGGGTGAGTTGGCGGCAGTGGTATTCTGTGATCTGTCAAAAGCCTTTGACTGCGTTGATCACAGAGTGTTGCTGCTAAAACTTGAACGTTACGGTTTTAGAGGTAATGCTCTGGCCTGGTTCGAGTCCTACCTCTCTGGTCGCAATCAGTCTGTTGTTGTTTCTGGTGTGCAATCAACATGCTGCCACATCGATTGTGGCGTTCCACAGGGATCGGTGCTTGGACCTGTTCTTTTTTTTATGTATATGAATGATCTTGTACGTGTTCATATTTCGGGCGATTTTACTATCTTTGCGGACGATACCTCCATTGTATGGCAACACAAAGATTCTATGCAATTGAAAAGTAATATATCATCTGACATTAACAGTATAAAACTATGGTGTGACGCGAACCGACTTTCCTTTAATGTAGCAAAGACAAATGTGGTTGGATTTAGATGTAACATGTAGGGTATAAGTGTGGACGACGATCCCCTTAGGGAGGAGGGCGTTTCAAAATTTTTGGGAGTTTTCATAGATGGTGATCTTCGCTTTGAAGATCATATTTTAAAGTTGAGTGGGAGACTTTCCTATGGTTGTTTTGCAATTAAGATTGCTAGGAGTGAACTTGGCCCAGCGTTGGCACGATCAGTCTATTTTGCATTATTTGAATCACATCTTAGGTATGGTATTCCATTCTGGGGTGCCAGTAGTCATAATCTTTTAAACATTGTTTTTTTATTGCAAAAGAAGGCTGTTCGTTTTATCACTAAGGTCACCCAAAGAGAGTCCTGCAGACCTCATTTTAAGTCACTGAGAATTCTCATGCTCACCTCTCTATTTATTCTTGAGACTGCTTCTCTGCTGCTTTACAAATATAGCAATAACATTCGAATTCCATCACCTAGACACAATACTAGACAAGCATCTCATCTACCTCTACCTATCCCCACTAAGGAATTTACTAAACCATCTTTTATCTATGAGGGCAGAAAAATATTTAACCATCTGCCAATTCATGTTAGGAATTCTGATTCACTTAAGATTTTTAGTGCTTTAAAGTGCGCACTGCAAAACAAAGCATACTACAGTCTGGGTGAGTTTTACGCAGACAACTTACTCTAATTGTCCATTGTTTTTTCTTTTGTCTGGTGTCAATTATGTATTATTTTGCCTTTTGATTTTTTATTGTATTTGATTATATGACTCAAGTATTGTTACTACCTTTTGTTACAAATGTTAGTTTTATTATATACTTTAACAGGTCTTTTGCTTATATATTTTTTTGCTTTTTGAGTGTTTTTTTTCCTTTTCTTTATTATATTTTTATTACTAGACAGATCTACGAATTGTACACTTTAACATAGATATTCACCTATATATAGTTTTACTTCTTTGTTAGTTTTTTTTTTACTTGCTATTAAACAAAGGAAAAGGAAAGAAAAAAAAACATTAGCTTTAACATGCTTTGTCGACAGAAATTCTTTGTATTCTTGACAATAAAGTACATTTTGATTATATTGATTGATACATTTTGATCGGTTGATCTGATGAGAGATCTGGGTATCATCTTTGACACTTTCCTTCGTTTGGATGTACACATTGATCACATCACTAGCCGAGCTATAAAGTTGTTGGGCTTCTCAAAGCATATGCTTGGAGACTTTATTGACCACTCATGTCTAAAAACAATATACTGCACATTGGTTCTCTCTTTCCTCGAGTATGCCTGCCCCATTTGGTCACCTTATGCATATAATAACCAGGTAGAAAGAGTCCAAAATAAATTTGTTACTTTTAAGTAGGACTTCTGTATGATAAAATAATGTTATATGTTGTGCCGGCCATAGGTGTTTTGTACTGGCCGTAGTTCCTGGAATTAAATATAAAAGAGCAACCATCGTGTGGTGGCAACGCCAGACATAATTAGTTAAGTTACAAAGTAAACAGTAATGGCGTTTGGTGATGGCCTTTGTACAGGTCCTAGCTTTTATATTCTTGTAATTGTGGAATGTTCAGATATTCCTTTTGTGAATACATATGCTAGTTATCACTAAGTATCTGCCTTTTATTTATTGCGAATACAAGAGTAATACATGGTGTCAGACACTAGAGGAACACTGGCGAATTTGTGAATTAATATGGATGCAAACTAGTAAAAGTAGCAAACAAAATGGAGTCGCTCAAATAAAGCCGCCAGAACCGCTTATTGTTGGCAAAGGAAGTATGGCTGAACAATGGAAAAGATTTAATCAGAGGAATTGAATTGTTTGCTGTGGCTACAGATTTAAAGGTGAAAAGTAAGGAACAAGTTGCAATTTTTCTAACAGTATTTGGAAAAAAGGGGCTGGATTTGTATAACTCATTCACTTTAAAAGGGGATGAGAAGAAATCCTTGGAAAAAATTCAGGGGAAATTTGATGAATATTGCTCTCCCAAGAAAAATGTAATTTTTGAACATTTTAAATTTAAACTCAATTGTCCGAAAGGAAGGACAGGATTTTGACAATTTCTTGACAGAACTAAGGACAGCGGTAAAAACCACCGAATACAGTGACCACGAGCAAATGGTGAGGGATAGAATTGTGAACGCGATTTTTGATAAAACCACACAAAAAATGCTATTATGTGAACCTAGCCCAACACTGGAAAAAACTATGCTTTTTTCTAGAAGCATAGAAGTAAGCAAACTTCAAGCAAAAGCTTTAAAGAAAGAAAGCAGCATAAATGCTGGGGATGATGGCAGATCCAAGGGCAGGTCTTATGAATGTAAAGAAAGTTAAAGTAAAGTGGAGTGTAAATATTGTGGTTACAAGCATAATAAAGGAAAATGTCCTGCTTATGGGAAAAAGTGTGATTTTTGTCAGCCAAAAATCATTTTCATCAGTCTGTATGAGAAAAGGACAGTCAGGAGGTCAGAGAGAAACTAGTAGATCGAAGAAAAAAATACACGAGATCAAGGAAGAAGAAAAAATTGACATAGAAAGTGAGTCAGATGACAGTGAGTTTTTTGTGAGTTCCCTGGTAAAGAATGTTGGATCGGTTGAAAATAGTTGGATGACAAATTAAATGTTTAGGGTATAGACAGGCAATTTAAGTTGGATACAGGAGCAGAGGTGAGTGTTTTACCTCTAAATATATTCAGGTGTATTAAAACGAAAACACAGTTGTCTAAAACGGACATAACTTTATTAGCTTATAGTAGTTCTAGCTTCCGAATTAAGCCACTTGAGGAAGTTTTGTTAACATGTGTAGTTAAGAAGAAAGTAGCTTTAGTAAATTTTTTGATATGAATGCATATATTGATTTAAATCTTGTTTAACTACTTGATACCCCTAAACGAATATTTTCTTTTTTAGATAATTTAGTGTCACAGTATCGACAGGTATTTTCTGGGCTTGGCGAATTTCCAAAAAAATACAAGGTTAGGCTTAAAGAAAATTCTGAACCTTACATGCAATTACCAAGGCGCGTACCTCAGGAAAGATTGAAAAATAAACTCATTGACCTTGGATCTAAAAAAATTATTAGACAGGTTGAAAAACTCACCGATTGGCTTAACCCCCTTGTAATAGTTGAGAAAAAAAATGGCAATTTAAGGATCTATCTTGATCCAAAATAAATCAATCAAGCATGAACTATTCTTAATTCCCACAGCAGATGAAATAGCCAGTAAATTATATAATAAAGAATACTTGACCGTGCTCGATATTAAAGATGATTACTGTACATGTGGGACTTCTTTTGGGCGTTATCAATTTTGTCGTTTGCCATTTGGCATTAGTTCTGCTCCCGAGGTGTTTCAAAAACTTAATTCTGAAATTTTTGGGGACATTAATGGAGTTGAATCACCAGATCAAAACCAGCTGAACATGATCTTAATTTAAAACTTGTTTTAGAAAAAGCCTTAAAATGCAATATTAAATTCAATAAACAAAACATTCAATTTAGATCCAAACAAGTAAGGTTCATGGGGCAAATTTTTTCAAAAAATGGCATTGAACCTACTAACGATCATGTGAAAGCTATAGTTAATATGTCAACATCCAAAAATAAACAGGATTTATTAAGGTTGTTGGGTATGGCTATATATTTGAGTAAATTTATCCCAAATTTGTCCAATGCGCTCCATTGCGAGAGCTAACAAAAAATTATGTAGAATGCTGTTGGAATGACAGCCGTATAAATTCACTCGAACAGCTAAAACATTTAATCACTAATTCCCCTGTTTTAGCTTTCTTTAATCCATCTCTTCCTATAACAATAGAAACAGATGTGTCCAAAGATGGACTCGGTACTTGTATCTTGCAAGATGGGCATCCAATTGCATTTGCTTCTAGAAGTCTGACAAATACAGAAAGTAAATATGCTCAGATTGAGAAAGAACTTTTGGCAATTGTATTCAGTTGTCAAAAATTTCATTATCTAATTTATGGTGCACAAAATATTACTGTATTTTCAGTCCACAAGCCATTAGAAACAATTTTTTACAAAAATTTACAGCTAGTGCCTTCTTAGTTACAGTGTATGCTACTCAAAATAATCCACTATAATTTAAATGTAGTTTACAAACCTGGAAAATACCTTTATATTTCTGACACTCTTTCACGAGTCTTTTTAAATAGTGAAAATGAAAATACTATAGAGTTAGAACTAAAAAATGTTGTTCATTCTGTTTTCTGTTACTTACCTATGTCTGAAGAAAGAAAGAATGAAATTAAAAATGCATATAAATCAGAGTTGTGCTACAACCATTAATTAAATATCAGAATGGCCTTCAAATAAAAATGATATACCTACAAGTCTCCGTCATTATGTTAAAATTAAAGAATCATTATTTGTATGCGATTCACTTTTGTTTTTTAATTATAAACTAATTGTTCCTAGTAGTCTAAAACAAGCAATGTTAAAAAAGTTACACGAAGGGCATGCAAAGAAAAACAATAAACACTTTTACTTTATTCAATTCCTCAACGCCCATGGCAAAGAATAGCAGCTGATATTTTTTCATATAATAAATAAAAATATATTAAAGGAATAGCCATTTACAATAAAATATACAATAAAAAAAAATATATATATATAACACAGTGCAACAAAAACATTAAGTAGGAAATAGTTAACATTTCATTAAGCATCAGTTTAAAATCATAAACAACCACCACCAGACACCTTTTTAAAGCCCTTCTAAATTGTGGCAAGCTCATACTAAACAAATCTATATGACTTAGCAGAGCATTGACATACATACTCATTCTGTTTATTGGAGTATTTAGGCCACAGTTAGTTCTGTGGAAATTAGTTCAAAATAATTGATCCTGTCTTGTTGATTTGACAGGAACGTGAAGATTTATTTTACATAAGAGACAAGGTGACTTAATAAGGTTGTTGAGAATTTTAAATAAGTTGCATAAGTCAAACGGTTTCCTTCTCTCTTCTAATAAGGGAAGACCCATTAATGAGTATATCTCACCGTAATTGATATTTTCGACGGGTATATGGAGTCTAAATGCTATATGCTTTAAAAATCTTCTCTGTATCTTTTCCAACTGGTCTATATGGCATTTGTAGTATGGCGACCACACGGTGGAGGCATACTCAAGTCCAGACCGGGCAATGGCACAAAAGACATCTCTTAAAGTATAGATATTACTGAAATCTCGAAGAGATCTTAAAATAACACTATCTATTGTGCGTTGAGTAAATGTAAATTCGGAATCCAATAGCACTCCCAAGTCATTTACAATATTGACTCTTTCCAAGATGCCATCATTTCGTTTATAATAATAAATATGTAGTGTTTTTAAATGATGGAAACTTATGACACTACATTTGTTAACATTCAAAGTTAAATTATTCAAAAGACAACAATCGATAAACCTATTTATTCACCCTGTAGTTGGAGACAATCAAGACGTGAGTGAATTATTTTAAAAATCTTACAATCATCAGCATATAATAAAAAGTTGCTGTTGTAAATAACACTTTTCAAATCATTTATAAAACATAAATAATGACCACCTTGTGGTACACCAGAGTGTACTATAATCTCATCAGATATTTTTTTTTAACTTCACGACTTGACGTCTTCCAGTGAGATAGCTTTGTAACCAACCCAATAAGGATCCTCCCACACCCATAGCCTCCAATTTCTTTACAAGAATGCGATGATTTACTATCAAATGCTTTAGAGAAATCGGTATAAACACAACCTGTAGGCGTCTCTCCATGGACTCCAACACAACATACTGCATTTCAAGGAGAATCTTCAAGGTTGATTTACCTTTCATGAAGCCATGCTGTTCAAGAGTTACTGCGATGTTATATTTGGAAGCTAAGGGCCTGGTAATAAGCAATTCAAAAATTCTTGGTATCAGTGAAATTCCCGATATAGCCATATAATTTATCACATTTCTATGATCACCATCCTTAAATATGGGAGTAATATAGCTACGTTTCCATTCATTAGAAAAAAATACCCGTTTTCAGAGACATTTGAAACAGCAATGTTAAAACCTCTACAAGGACACATCTAGTATTTTTTAAAAAATTACAGGAATTCCATCGAGACCGCAGCCTAGATTGTTATCTAAATCTAATATTGCATTAAAAACATCGAGAACATTAATATCACATGAGTTTACATTAACTACAATAGACTCTTCAACCTGTATATCACAGTCGCTTATGGTACATATACAAACAAATCTTATCTTGTTGACATTAATTCATACTCTAACTGGTTAGAACTAATTTATTTAAAAAATAAATTAGCGTATGAGGTAATTCTAAATTTAAAAGTTATTTTTTCAAAATTTGGTAGCCCGGATGAACTTGTATGTGATAATATCCCTTTTGGTAGTCAGAGTTTAAGTGAATTAGCAAGGGAATGGAATTTCAATATTGTTGCTCGTAGCTCTAACTATCCTCGATCTAACGGCTTAGCCGAAAAAGGTGTCGGAATTGCAAAAAATATGCTAAAAAAATCCCTTGAGGGAAAAGATATATTTGAAAGTTTATTGCAATATAGAAATTCTCGTTTGAAACACATGCATTACTCCCCATCACAGTTGTGAATGAACCACAGATTTAAAACTAAAATACCAATATGTTTAGAGTTATTGCACCCAGCCTTGTGTAAAAACGTTATAGAAAGTGTAAGCCATATGCAAAAGTGCAATGCAAGGTATTTCAATAAAACTGCAACAGACCTGAAGGAATTAAAACCCAATCAAAACGTATGAATTTACAATCATGTTACTAAGCAATGGGAACCAGGAAATATTTTAAATTGTGCTGGAACCCCCAGATCGTATAATGTTTTAAATAATTTAGGTAATATTGTATGTATAAATAGATTTGATCTTAAACAGTGAGACAATGAATTTGTCATAATATTTATAAATGATCATCGTAGTGAAGACATTCCACCAATGGAAACGAGTATAATACACCGAATTGTGATAATGTTGTGAATCACGCTAGTGTTCAACCCAGTTATGAACCCACTAAAACAAGATCAGGCCGTTTAGTTAAAAAACCTGTTAAGCTAGATTTAAAAATGTATTTTTAGTTGTTAGTTAAAAAAGGGGAGATGTATGTTAAAATATTATTATATGTTGTAACGGCTATAGGTGTTTTGTACTGGCAGTAGCTCCTAGAATTAAATATAATGGAGTAACAGCCGTGTGGTAGCACCGCCAGTCAGTCACCTTTGTACAGGCCCCGGATTTTATATTCTTATAATTCTGGAATGTTCAGATATTCCTTTTGTGAATACATATGCTAGTTATCACTAAGTATCTGCCTTTTATTTATTGTGAATACAAGAATACAGCTTCCCTTTAGATCCCGACAATCTGTACTATATCATAGAGTCTCTAAATCTATCAAGACTACATAATAGGCATATAGTTTTATACCTATGCACTATAGTTTTAAACAGAATCATTAGAAACATCATTGAAGTGCCTGAACTACTTCAAAAAATTGGTCTCCTGGTTCCACAACATACAACCAGTAATAAGCAACTATTCAATGTGTTGTATCATCGAACTAACTATGGGTATAACTCCCCACACTCAAGAATGTCTCGGGAGATGAAGGAACTGATGGAAAGGGTAGAAATTGACAACTTATTTTTTTTTAATCAAGTTCCTGGATTAGTGAATTTTATTGTGATTGTAGATCCTTGTGCTCTTTTATAGATAGATACAGATACAGATAATTTATGATGTCAATGTCATTATGACATAAGTCATAAAAGTCTAAATAAAGAAATCTAGTAATAATCAGTAATTCTATAAAAGCATTAATAATATAATAATATATGACTAAATCACACATATTTCAAATTATATCAATATAATTATATCTGGTACTAATCTACAATATTAAAATCATTAACAATAATTAAAACAGTAAGAATAAAAACATTTATAAATAAAAAACATACTAAGACTCTTAACATGTCACCATCTAGAAATTCACCAAATGAGTAAAAGGCCTTTGCCAGTAAAAAGCTTTTTACTCTCGTTTCAAATTGCAACAGCGGGAGATCCCTGACAGTCCTGCGAAACACATCAAATGCCTTGCTGAGGTCACCAAAGATGATGCTTATATAGTTGAGACCTTTATGACAGTGCTGTGACCTGCTCTAAAACCTTGTTGTGCAGCAGTAAATAATCAGTTACCTTCAAAATATTGGATGGTATTTGGGCAGCCATACACTTTTCAAAACACCTTCGACAAGACTGGCAGTAATGATACAGGCCTATAGTTCCCTAAGTCATCATCTTATTCTTGTAGATGGGTACCACCAATGCACGGTTAAGTGTTAATACCATTTTTTAATATGAAATTCTAAGTATTCTTATTGAATTAATTTCTGAAAATTCATACAACTTCTGGTACAAAGTTACATACTATTTTGGTGAAATTGTGAGTGCTTGATTTCCGTATTTGTCGCGAAATTCGTATGGTTTTCTACAAATATATCAACAGTTTATTCATTTAGTAACTCAAAAAAACTTTAGGAATTTGTGTTTTCAAATATAGTGTGTTTCCAGTGTGTTAGCAGTAACAGTAGGCGTTTTTGTCGTAATAAATTGATCGATCATATATAATCTGTTTCAACTTTTTTGAGATCATGTCTTGTTCTAAGTGTGCATCAGAGTTGAATGAAAAAGAAGTAAATTTTAAGATCATATGTGATTGACAAACAAAAACTGAATAAAAATATTTAACTTTAAATACATTGAAGCAAATATTTAATATAATTACATACCTCAACATGTAGACTAGTCTGTCTGCGGAATGTTTCGATAGATAATATAAACAATATCCTTTAAGCAAGAATAAGAAATTATATCATTTACCTTAAGTTTGTATAGACACATAGTAGTTGTACAAATACTTTCATCCTATCGGGACTCATCAGTGCGCCGATCGTAAAAGAGAAACATTAAATAATAGAAAAGAATTAATTTCAAAATTTTAAAATGTGTCAGTTTGTTTGACATGTAACCTAGATATGAAAAAAATGATAGCTTGCAGCCATCTATAATGTTATTCTTAAATGTGTTCAGATTATTTGTTGCGTTTAGATTGACAAACAAAATTCTTTTTTGGCTTTTTCGTAACTGAATAAAAACATTTAACTTTAAATAAATTGAAGCAAATATTTAATATAATTACATACCTCAACATGTAGACTAGTCTGTCTACGGAATGTTTCGATACATAATATAAACAATATCATTTAAGCAAGCATAAAAAATTATATCATTTACCTTAAGTTTTTATAGACACATAATAGTTGCACAAATACTTTCATCCTATCGAGACTCATCAGTGCGCCAATCGTAAAAGAGAAACATTAAATAATAGAAAAGAATTGATTTCAAAATTTTTAAATGTGTCAGTTTGTTTGACATGTAACCTAGATATGAAAAAAATTATAGTTTGCAGCCATCTATAATGTTATTTTTAAATGTGTTCATATTATTTGTTGCGTTTAGATTGACAAACAAAAATCTTTTTTGGCTTTTTCACAACTGAATCTACTGGATTGGAAAATAATCCAATTATATTAAATATTTGCTTCAATTTATTTAAAGTTAAATATTTTTATTCAGTCAATCTAAACGCAACAAATAATCTGAACACATTTAAAAATCATATGTGATTTCTGCAAAAAAGTTAATTGTTTTAATTGTTCAAGATTTACAACTTCAGAAGCTCAAGTAACTCAATTGAAGGCTAGAGGCATGTTATATGCATGCAGTAACTGTATAACTTCTGTTAAGTCCCATCAAACAGTTAGCGGTAACGTAATCGCCGATATTAAAGTAATGATGGTGGATAAATATAACTTAATGTATAGAAAACTCTCATCGGAACTTGACCAAAAACTGGACTGTCTTAACCAAGATCTTAACAAATCATTCCCAAATATGGTCAATTTCAAGTGGCTCAGCAGAAAAATATTACTGCTTCAACAAGCGATGTGTTCACTGACCTGCAATAGAAAAACCAATAACTTCATTCAAAAGTATCTAGTTTGGAAAGAGAGTTATAGGAACTCAAAAACTTGGTTTTGAGTAAAATCAATTCCTCTAATCAAGATTGTATCCCAAATGTTCCTCACATTGAACCAGTTACTAGAAATTCTATACTACCGAGGGAATCGGAAATTTCTGCGCCGGTATTAAGACTTAGAGGACCTGAACAACAAAACCGTTTACGTCCAAATAACAAAGCCCAGAGAGAGGTTAACAGTACAACTATTCATATATCTAAGCCTAGGAATATAAATCCCATTATTATTGGAACAGCAACTGGTCAGTTAGCTGCGGGTGAAAGACGTCACGTCAGGTAGATGTGATCCGAACACTACTGAGAAGGATGTAATTAACTATGTGGAAAGGCAACTTCTGATTAATGATGTAAGGTGTTTTACGTTGGACAAGAATGATGATGTGGTCTCTTTTAAAATAGCTGTTAAAGAGTCAGTGGTAAGAGGCTTATTAGATCCTAATCTCTGGCCTGTAGGGACTGCTGTCAAGGAATTTCAGAGAAGAGAGCAGCCCCAATAAATTGTATAAACATTCTTTACCAGAATGCTAGAGGTCTCAAAACCAAGCTCAAGACGTTTTTATGTTCTGTGCTATCTGAAGATTATGATGTAATTGCAATTACTGAAAGCTGGTTGGACTCTGACATTAATGATGCTGAATTGCTTGATGCTAGGTATATACTATATAGAATGGATAGAAACATTAATAATAGTTCCAAAACCCCTGGTGGTGGTGTTTTCATTGTGGTTAGTACTAGATTTAAATTGTGTCGCCTATCATTGGGCAACCCAGAAGTAGAAGAGTTGTGGATATCAGTTACTCTAGGTACTCTAGTTTTATGTTTAGGTTGTGTGTATATACCACCTTTAATGGATGTGCTGTATTATGATTACCACTTAAAATCTGTCACTAGTGCGTGTGAAACTTTTGAAAATGTTTTGGTTGTTGGTGATTATAACCTTTCTCAGATTACATGGATAACTTCTGGTGAATGTCTGTGTTTAGTACCGAGTAATATTTCATCAGCTAGGGAGGTCTTGGTGTGTGATACAACTGCGTATTTAGGGTTATCACAATACAATAATATTTTGAATGATCACAATACAATATTGGATTAATGTTTTGCAAATTTTGACCTTCACTCAGTTGAAAAGAGTGTTGGCCTATTGCCTTGCGACATGGAACACCCACCATTACAACTCTCATTTAACCTTAATAAAATTTCATATTTGGATCATGTTGATAGTTTAACTTATGATTTTAAAAATGCAGATTTGGTCTCTATTAATAATTATTTTTTATCTGTAGATTGGAACACTTTTTTAAATAGTTACTTGGAAAGCAATGTTGATAAATCTTATTATCTGTTATCTGAAGTGTTTCATCAATTTGTTCCTGTAAAGCGTACAATTAAGAGTTGTTTTCCCTTCTGGTTTTCGGACACATTAAATGAACTTGTTTTTAGAAAAAAGCAAGCCCACAAAAGGTTTAGACAATCTGGTCAGAACACCGATTATGAACTTTTTTCTAACTTAAGGCGTCAGTGTAGAAATTTGACAGAACATGATTATAATACTCATATTAATAACATTGATAATTCTATTATTGATAAACCTAGTAATTTTTGGAGTTTTGTAAGATCTAAAAATAATACTGGCATCTGTCCTACTGTGATGAAATTGGACGCAGTTGTAGCTGAAAGTGGTCAAGGAATTATCAATCTGTTTTGCAAATTTTTATTATGTTTATACTACCCCTTCTTGTGCCCCACATGAATTTAACTTGCCTTCTGTTCTTCCAGTACTTAACTATCCTTTTAATAATATATATATTCTTGTTACTGATATTGAGAGAGGACTAGCTGAATTGGATCTAACTAAATCAATGGGTCCTGATGGTGTTCCTCCTTCCATTCTTAAACATTGTTCCTCTACTTTGTTTATTCCACTTTACATAATCTTTAATCAATCATTACAAATGGGACATTCTCCAGAAATATGAAAACAATCGTATGTTGTTCCAATATACAAAGCAGGTGATAGAAATAACATCTGCAACTATAGGCTGATCAGTATACTCTCAGTAATACCAAAATTATTTGAGCACTGTGTTGAACAGAAAATGAGCAAAATTTTCAAAGGACTTATTATTTCACAACAGCATAGCTTTTTGCTTGGACGTTCAGTTGAAACTAATTTATTTCTATATACTAACTACATTTCTAATATCATGTCGACAGGGGCAGAAGTACATGCTATTTACACAGACTTCAGCAAAACCTTCGACAAAGTGGACTATGATCTATTATTATCTAAGTTATACCAATATGGAGTATCGGGTACTTTACTATTATGGTTAAAATCTTACCTTTCTAATCGTTACCAACAGGTAAAGGTTGAAGGTTTTTTATCTGATAAAATCTGTGTCACTTCAGGGGTTCCTCAAGGGTTCCATCTTGGGCCTCTACTGTTTAATCTCTTTATTAATGATATTGGTGTCTATCTGAAGAGTAATTTTTTATTGTTTGCAGATGACCTCAAAATTTTCTCTAAGGTCTCATCTCCTATAGATATGCATCTACTTCAGTATGATTTGAATGAAATTAGCAAATGGTGCTGTCATAATAAGATGTCCTTAAATGTAGATACATGCTTTTTAGTCCGTTTTAGCAGACTAAGGTAATCAGAGCTTGTTACAACCTATAAACTTCAACTTCAAAATAGCTTTATTGTCTTAAGTTACAAATTTCTTTTAGACAAAGCAACTAAGACTAAAACTAAACCTAGTCTGACTGGGTAAAAAGATTTCGATCAAGATAAAAGATATAGACCAAGCACAGTACAAAAAAAAATAAATAAATTTATATTAAAATATCCTATAAAGTGACATTAAAGACGGCGGATACGAATAATTATTAGTTGAGGAACCTTGATTAAAAAGATTTTAGGTAGGATAATAGACATGACAAGCATAATACAACAAAAAAAGTTAAATAAAAATGCATTAAAACATTCTATAAAGTAACACTTAAAAAGTTAGGTCAAAGAGATTTCAGTCAAGATAACTGTCATAGATTAAGCGTAATACAAAAAAAAAATATAAATTTATCATAAAATGTTCTATAAAATAACACTTAAAATGGTGAATCTAAATAATTATCAGTCAAAAACCTTATACAATCACATTAAAAAACATTATACAAAACTAAATGACATTCCTTTAAAAGAGCTACCTGTAATTAAAGATTTAGGCGTCTATTTCGATAATAAACTTACTTTTACTAATCATTATGAGAATGGTATTAGGCGAGCAAGCAGAATGCTGGGTTTTATCAAAAGGATTTGTCATGACTTTACAGATATTCGGGCATTTAAAACCCTGTATATTAGTTTTGTACGATCAATAATCGGATATTGTAATATTGTTTGGTCCTCTTATTATAATGTCCACATAGAGCGTCTTGAAGATATCCAATATAAATTTAGTAAAACAGCATCATTCAAGCTGAACAAGTGTGGTATCTATCTAACTGCTAATCAGTCGTTATCTTATTTAAATTTGGGTTTGCTAAAAAGTAGGAGGAAGTATTATGATGTTTGCTTCATCTTTAAAATTTTAAATAATTACATAAGGAGTCCAGAATGCATTCTTGCCTGCAGGTACATGTTTCAGCTCATAGAACACGCAATACTCCACTCCTTAATATACCTCACTGCAAAACATTTTATTTGTTGTTTAATCCAATGAACAGAATGGCACATAATGTTAACACTTATTATGAGCAATTGAGGTTTTTTTGATGTGTCCTTAAATGGATTTAAGTTGGATGTAAAACATATTATATTAGAATAATTAGCTATATTTTATAATATGCTTGTAAATGGGAAAACGTTAAATAAATAAACAAGTGCTTTTGGAAAATACCCCATCCGAATACAGAGGTTTATGATTTTTGTTAATGGATATAATAGTATTTCCCTAACAAATTTTTTTTATTATTTTGATTTTTAATTACATCTCTGACCTCAATGTATCATACCGGACGAAAAATGAACGCAGTCCATTATTTCATATGTTCCAGGATCATGATATCCCCTCCCTTGAATCCCACCAATAAGTCCTGAGCAATATTTACAAAGTATATCCAAGTCGAGAAGCCCATCATCAAGAAACTTCCAGGAGACAGCTTCAATCAAGTGACTTTTCCTACCTCTCTTATTGGTCTATAAAGCAGAAACGTTTTTGGACCCCTTGTGCTTATGTGCGCCGCAGGGCTCGGTTTTAGGCTCTTTACTGTTCCTAATCTATATTAATGATTCAAAAAACTTTCAGAATTTGTCAAAAATTATACTATTTGCAGATGATACGACCAATACCATTAAGTATCATTCATCTAATCCCTTGCGAGTTACAACCATGATTAATGATACACAGTCAAATATTGGATGGGGAAAACCGTTTATGCAACTCTGAAATTCATAAACTGAGTGAGGCAACTGCAACAAGTTTGTTGGCTCATGGGCCACCAGCTTTTGTTCCACCTTCTCAAGGAGTTACGAAGAATATTGCTATATTATCCTTACAAGAAGAACTAGATAATGCGCTTCATTCACCGAATAAAACAATTCTTTTAACAGTAGTGCCAAATAATTTGCTGAGTTCAAAGCATATTTTCCTTCTTACTGATGGATTTGGAAAACATTTATACCACCCTTTAAAAATGTCTCTAGATCAGAATTATTCCATTCAGATATTATCTAAGCCAGGTGCACCATTTCAGGAACTAGTGAATAACATAGATTGCTTTATACGTGATTTTTGTTACAATGATTTTTTGTGGTTCTTTTAGGTCCAAATGCAGAAAGGTGTACAAGAAGAAATATTTTTAATTTAGCTAATAAGTGTTTCTTTACTAATTTGTTAATGTACTTCACATGTACAAAATAGTGTTCTTACTTATTCAAATTCAAAAAATATTTATTTCAAAAATAATAACATTTATACAATATAATTTTTAACAGTGTACACTTTAAGTTACACAGTAACTTACGTGTATGACACAGTCTTTTAACTAAACTTTATATTATTATTATCATTATTATTATTACAACAAAGATTTTTATCTAGGCTGCAGTAATACAATAATTCTACTTAACTCCTAGGATTACTGATGTTCAGTCTTTTATTGCACTAACATTAATGAATCTACACATATATTATATGAAAGTATACAAGTATATATTTTAATTCTTGTGTTTATGAAAATACAGGAAGTTTTGTAGCTATAAGTACGTAATTACATCTAATCGATTTACTCACAGTGGACATAAAATGTCTTATATTTTTTATATTTCTAATAGCATTTGGTATTAAATTGTATATTCTAGGGCCAAAGAAAGATTGAGTTTGAGTTGATGTATAAGTTGATCTAGCAACTAAAAGACTATTACTAGTTATAGTACGGGTAACAATACTGTGATGGACAGGAGTTTTATACTTTTCATATGTATCAAAAAAAATTATAATCATAGTACCAAGTATCATAATCAATTTGTTTAGAAATAACTGGTAGGGGTATATTAGTTACAATAGCGGAATGATGCTTGTCGCATGGTAACAAAGATTCAGCTGCGGTTTCGACTACTAAGTCTCTATCACGAGCGAAGATTGAATCCAATAAAATTAAATTATACACAGTGTTAACTTGGAACAAGTGATTAAAGTCAAAACAGTCCATTAATGTTTTCACAGTCTCCCTGTTTTCATGAAGCGTCTCAAGCCCATATTCATCATTAATCCACTGTACATGTGGAATATTGTAGTCGCCAAATAGGTAAAAATCATGATCAGAAAAATTATCCATTAAATTTTCCACTGCTGCACAGTGATTTTTAAAAACATCAAGTGGAGACGCTGGCGGAAGATACACATCATCACCCACTAATAACTTTTTACTATTTGAGTTAATACTTACAAATAGATGTTCAACATTTTCATTTCTGGTGGGCGAAATTTTAGAATTAATACTTTTTTTGATAGCTATTAGTACTCCCCCACTCCAAATCTTTTTGGCACTAGTTAACCCAGTTCTGTCCTTGCGGTACACTATATAATTTGACAACCCCAAATCGGCATCTCAAATCTCTTCAGATGACCAAGTCTCAGTTAATATCACAGAATAATCACAGTCAGAAACACTCAAAAGAAGATCATTAAGTTTAGTCCTCTAACCCCTTACATTCTGGTAATATTCTAGCCACGATCTACCCGTATTATTTAGTTTTCCTGATTAATTGGTTTGTTAATTTGAGAGTTGTGAACAATTTTAGGAAAGCCTTGAATATATTTAATAGCAATATTGTTTTCTCCATTTTCAATTCTAGCTTGTAGTTCAGCTTGTAGCTCTTTAAACTGAGCTGTTTGTTGAAACTTATGATTAGGGCCAATTTTTGCAATGTCGTGTTTAATTCTAGATCTGTTCTTCAAAACTGACAATGCAGCAGACTGATTTCTAAAGATATACACCTTGTATATATTTTGCGGTGATCCTGAACAGCCTGGTATATCAAATATAGAGTCAGTTGTCATTTCCTTTATGATGCCTGTATCACTTGAACTATTAGTAGATTCTTCTTCTTCATCCAAGGTCCAAGATTCTGGGGGCTTTGGGACAGGAAGTTCATCACTATGTTTGATGGGCCATAAAGCTGATGGTAGACTAAAATACTCAACAGTGTGCTTAGGTTTTGGTCCAATAACTTTAATATTCGCGACACAAAAATAGCAATCTGTAATATGATCTTTTGGTTCACTCCAAACCATTGGTACTGCAAAGGATATTTTATGATTTGCACCTTTTAACCAACCTGTTGACAAAGTCACACACGTGTTACAACAGATATAAGTGCCCATTCTTTGTTTTGGTCTCCAATGTTAACTCCAAAATAAAGTTCATAAGCTTTTTGCACAAGGGGTGTTATTACGTTTTTGCGATTTAAAAGTTAGTTCTCCATACACATAACAAAAATTGTTGACACGATCTATGTACTGCCTAGGCCTTGTATTTAAATTTAGTCAGTCAGTAAAATAAAAAACGAAAATTAGCATACTCTAAACCTCTTCATATTCAACACATAGAAAACGTAACTGATTCGGATATCGTTAGTCTACTAGTAAGTGCAATGTTATAGAGACATGCTGTTTAGATGTAATAAACAAGAACAAACTTGTTAACGGGTTTGTGCGTCGCCCTGTAAACATGGCCACATGATGCAAGAACAGGAATTTTTGTGTATTATAAAAAGATACATAATGTTATGGAATATCTACAGGTGATAGAAAAATTCTGTTTTCACATTTGATTTTAAGGTATTAAAATACATTTGAAACACCTAGAAACAGTGATGTCACAAAACCTGTGTTTATCAGTATTATTAAAGAGCTTTTCTTATAAATTTTATATTTTTAATTATATTTTATTTGTGTTCTTCCTTTATAAGGCATATTGTTTTAGGTAAGAGAAGAGCTTCTGAAGATATACAAGGCCCTCAAGCAAAAAAGTTCATATTGGCGGGACCATGGGATTTAGAGATACCTACAAATGTAATAATATTTGAGAGGCCACCTTGCATATACATGCAGTCTCATCCTGAAGTCGAAGCTTATAGGTAAAATAGATTGCAGCATTATCTAGTTGTACAGCTGAAAAAAATAAATAAAAAATCGTATTTGGTAGCTGAACTAATCTGTTATATTCTTGAATATTTTTATATTTATTTATTGTCAAGATAATATTTTGTGTTGGAAAGGTCGTAGTATTGTAATAATTCCAAGAAGTAATAATAATAGTCCTTAAAATGTATACTATTTATATCACAAAAATAATATTTTGCACTGAAAAGGCCACGTCATAATATTTAAACTCCAAGAAGTAATAACAATAGTCCTTAAATTTTATATTATTAATAGCGTAAAAACGTCAGATTAAAATTAAACATACTAAACTTAGTTTTCATCAAAATAAGAGTTTTAAGATAGAAAAACCCTCAAATTATGTCAGTTAATTTGATATACTGTTTGTCCATATTAAACATATTTATTTTTTTGCAACCAAAGTTAGTTTTGAAATAGGGAAACACTGTGACTATAGTTATGTTAGTATATTTTATTTTACAGATGTGCTTTGTTGTCAAAATTAAGACAATGTTACCAAGAATTGTGCCATTCGAGGGAATCTATTGATGCTCCTAAGGATTCATTTAACAGGTGGTTGATGGAGAGGAAAGTTATTGACACAGGTACATTTTAGTTAGAATCAAAGAAAGACTACCTTTACTCATTTAGGTATAAATTCAGATAAAATATCAAACACAATAAAACTGGCTAGGAGGCGGGATTTTTATGTATGGCTCTGATAGTAGTAGTAGGGTTGGATATTTATTTTTTGTAACAAGATTTTAATTTCTGTAAATACCCTTCCTGGTATTGGCTTATGAAGACAAAATTGTATCTACATCTTAAGAATAAGCCGACTTTTGCAAAAGAACTTCCTGTCTCCCTTAATTCACTTTTCAGATCAGCACAGATGTAGCAAAATCATTTGCCATTAAACTACATTCTGGGTGTACTTTCGCCAAAATCTTAATTGACATTTGTCTTGTGAATTCCTCGAAGCTGAAACTTTTATATTGAGATTGAACATTTTTATATTTTTAGACTTATCATAGTGGAATAATTGTCTGACACCTGTTTTGCAAGATCCCAAATCATTTAAACAATTACAGCTAAGGTTTAGTGTCAATTTGAATAGGCTATTTTAAATAATAACTAGACAATAATGACACATTTATACCCTTAATGCCTATAAAAAAGCTAAATAACAGTAAACTTTTTGGGAACCATTAAAGTTTATTTTTTATATTCTCTGTTGTAGTTGCATATTTTAAAATTATTTTGTAACTTTTTGACTCATTATCAGTACAAAGATTTAAATGACATTTTTCAATATTCGATCATTTTATGACAATGTGAGACACTGTTGACTCGTCTAAAACTTCATGTGCTTGATGGCATTCAAGGGTTTTTATTTTTGTATGATTTGTAAAATTTTATCGAGCTGAAAACTAATTTTCTTAACTAAGAAATGACGAGTTTTGCATATTAAGAATACAAAAAGGTATGCTCTAGTAAGTACACGTAACAGTTGTAAGGAATGTTCTGCAGTTACATTAAGAGAATTTCGTGCTATTACTTTGCCATAGAAAACTTTGTTGTTTTGTAATGAAGGTAAAAACATTATGAATTATATACCCAGTCTCAGTAAAGCCAAGGGAACTTTTTCATATGCTGAATAAATAAATACCAGAAAAGAACAGAAATATTTAGAAATTAGTATTGCAACACAGAGAGGAAGTTATAAAATTTGATATAAATATATACATATTAAGAGATTACATAAAGATATGTTTTTGTAAAGAATGCATTTTATCCACTGATCAAAATTTCATTTATATTATCTAGGACTAAAAGAAAACCATTCTAAATTAAAGAATGAAGTTGTTAAATTATTTTAAAAAAGAAGTCTAACATAATGGATTTAAAAATTAAGTTTAATATTTAATTTAAAGAAATTAATGATTTAAACAACTTAAGAAATTAGAAGGTAGGGGGTATTGAAACTGTTAATGTAGAAAGTGAATGTATTATTGGTCATAAAATTAACAAATTGGGATTTTGTAGCTTGTTGTTTCTTACCATGCACAACTTGCTACATTATGTTGATAAATGAGTGTTCTGTAGCATTAAAAACCATTAGGTTTCAGAATCTTTACTTCTTTTGTATACTTTGGTGAACATCATTTTTGCTGACACTGAAAAATAAAATAGAAAACCGGGTCCCCTCTAGTAGTGATTAATTCTGAAATTGGAAGACAGCTATGTAATTAAGTAAATTATAAACCTAATACCTAAAACTGGTTTGTGTTAATCTGCAAAGATTTTATAGAAACAGATTGGAGTTCATGACCATATATTTTTTTAAATTTTATTTTACTAAATTGATGGGATTACCCCATTTTTACAGTTAACAAACTAATAAAATAATTAATAAAAAACATTTAAATGGGGGAGAACTAAGGTAACAAAATATCAACAGAATATCAAAAAAATATAAAGAAAAAACAACATTAAACTGATAACAACAATAATACAAAAAATATGACAAGTAGCTAAACTCTCGGGCTCACTATAAGATTAAATGGGAGAATTAGCTCTATAATTTGATGAATTATGAACAACATTTAAAAGTTCATGGTTATGTAAGCATCGATTAGGTACAGTAAGCTGGATCAAGGACAGTAGATCTGGGCTGTCTGTTATGCCTCTAAATAATTTGAACACAAAACAAAAGTCAGTAACAAGCCGTCTATTTTCTAATGACAATAGTTTCAGTCTAATCAAAGTATCACTTCTATGATAACTGTCGAGTCCAATGTTAAATTGAGAAGCCATAACATGCAGAAACTTATTTTGAACTCGCTCCAATAGATCCTAATAAGTTTTATATTGAGGTGACCAGACCACTGTAGCATATTCAAGTTGTGACTTAACAAGTGAACAGTAAAGGAGTTTACTGATAAAAGGTGGGATCCCCAGAGTTTCTAACTATAAAGCCTAGCATTCTCCAACCTTTTAGATTAATCTTTCTTATATTCTTATTAAAATTTACATCTTCCACATATCACAGACCTAGATGCTTTACAGACTGTAAATACTTTAAGGGGTTTTCCACAATACTATATACAATTTACAATTTCTTACCTCCCTTAAAAAAAACTTATAAAGACACACTTCTCTATATTCAAAAATAAATGATTGACCTGAGTCCACTCCCACAACCTATCCAAATCAGATTGGAAAAGAATAGAATCATTCCAACTGCTAATGATTCTGTATAACTTTAGATCATCTGCGAATAGGCTGACCTCTGAGGATTTTATATGGTTCATTATGTCATGACAAATAATATGAACAGTAGAGGGGCACATTGTGAGCCTTGTGGCACACCTGAATAAACAACAAAAGAGTCAGGAATATGATTTTTCAATTTAACACCTTGAGTTCTTCTTTAAAAAAAAACTAGTAGAAACCAGTTGACTTAAGCTTAGCTAGTAATAAATCAAAATTTACCCTGTCGAAGGCCTTGGAAAAATGAGTATAAACTGAATCAACGTGCTTTCTATTCTCCAAGGCACCCAACAGAGAAATCTCATACCACCAAATTATCAGCTGCCGACTTACCCCTGCAGAAGCCAAACTGGTTACAATCAACTATTTCCTTGCACTGCCAAGACAGCTAGTCATAAACTAGAGAATCGAAGACCTTTGACATAAATTATTGTTTACATACCTCCCTATAATTTTGGATGTCCTGAGTGTCACCTGACTTAAAAATGGGCACAATGAAACTAAATTTCCACTTATCAGGATAAATGCCTGTGCTGAGGTTTAGTAATAGTAAATATACATTTTTTCAGAAAAAAGTTGAGAATGTGATCTGCAGCATTCAAGCTATCTAGAAGACCAGAGATTTTTGAAAAGACCTCCAAGCTTGAAATACAAAAAACTGAAATATCCTTGCGTTTTATAACATAACAACATAACATAAACAAATGAAAAATGTTTACTGATCAAATTGGCAATGTCTAAGCCGTTATGTTTACAATAAAATCCTAGAGTTTGCAACAAGGTTTTACACAGAGTAATGAATATGCTACCTTGTTTTTATTTAAGTCAGCTAATTTGTAGATATAACTTTTACTAATTTAAGCAGGGTGATTCAAAGGAGGGTAAAAATACTTTATAACTGGAATTTTTATGAAGAATTGAAATTTAGTTTTCGAAAAGACAATTGTTCTGTGTAAAAGATAACTGTTTTTTACCTTCAAAGAGACATTATCAATAATTGAAGAAACAAATGAAGCTCATGTTTCTGTCTTACTTTTTTATAATTTCTTTCAAAGGAAGAAAAAATATTTCATTATCATATATCATTTTTATTTGATATTTAATTGTTTTTTCGAAAATAAATTAGAATTATTCATAAAAAACACAGTTCCTTCGTATTTAACATTTTTTTCTGTCTTATAACAAAGGAGATATTAAGTATTTTTATCGTCATTTGGAGCACCCTCTACATAGACAATTTAAAATATTTTTGATATGTATAATGTTTAATGGAAATTTTGGTACTAATCGTCTTTATCACTACTATTTTGTAGGTACTTTTAATGTTTATTGTATTTTCAAACTTTCAGGATATGATCCTCTGTTGCCTAGTAATTGTTACCCAGAAATATCGTTATCGATGTATAAAGAAATTATGAATGACATTCCTATAAAACTCCTAAGACCTAAATTCACTGGCGATGCAAGAAAACAGCTGTCTAGGTTTGTTATAATTGTAAAGATACTTACTAAACATGTTATTTTATTTTGATTTGACAGAGCTAACACAATACTAAATATTTATATATATAAAAAGTATTTTATGTAAACCCCTAAAAGTCTTAAGTAAGTTACATGTAAACGGTTTTAATTTATATTTTGACACCTAACTACAGCTTACTAGGAGATACCAAAATACTTTAAAGACAAAAGTTGTAGGATTTTTCTTGTATTATCTTTTTAAAATATCAAAAAAACTTACAGATCATTAAAAAGTGAAAAATATACATAATGTAATATTTTTTGAATAGGACACCTTCTATATTATCATTTCATTAAATTTTTTTTACCAATTATAAATATACTAAATATACCAGGTTTGATAGTTTTATCTTTAAACTAAGCAATCAGACAGAATGTGTTAGAGAGTGGGGAACATTCTCTTCTAATACATAAATGTGGAAAGAGTAGAAACTAGCATTTCTATATTCATTACTTTAAATTCCGGCGTAAATCAAGTACCAACTACCAACTAAAAAAATCCTCCCTTTGTGCAACAAGCAACTATGAATCATAAATGGATATAAAAAAATATGTATGAAATTTGATAATTAATAAGTATTGGAGAGTAAGAATAACTTACAATTTTGTAACATTCCGGAACCCGGGACAAACTGACAAATTCCGGGACCATCCCGGACGTCTGGCAACCCTAGAAGGGATACATTTCTCGGTTATCTTTTATCGTCTGTCTTTAAAGATAAAGGCTGTGAACTCTATTATTCTGCATAACTGGAACGGTCTCTTCGGTCTAAGTGAGGCAAGTACATTTTTATGCAACGCGCCATCTTGGGGGGTTTCCGCTTTTTCTGTCTTATTGGGTTAAATGGGAATAAAGGTGCAAGATTTTATAAATCTTGATTTTTTTAAAATTAATTATGATTTAATATACAAAAAGTCCATTACTCTATAGAATATATATCATGTTAACATTTGGTTAAAAAAACAACTTATATATTATTTGAAATAATTTGGAAGAAAATAATACAGCACATTTTCTAAAAGTAACTGCAAATATAGTTTTTTTGATATTTTCGGGTGTGTAAGAAAAAAGCTAATGGATAGAGTTTTGTTTTTTATTAAAAATATCATTTTTCTTTGTATATCATATGTAAGGGTTACAGATGCATAAGAATATAAAAATAAATTATAATGTAGATAAAGTGAATTTAAAATGTTTATTATTACATTTTATTCTGAAGCACAAGGATTTTAAATGCGTGGTAATTTGAGTGATTTGTTGAAAAGTTTATTACGAGCTGTTAAAATATTCCAAAACCTAAAAGACATTTTTTTGAAAACCTTTTACACTTTATTAATTTAAAATAAAAGTAATCAGTGAATATATTATAAGTATTTAGGGTTGCCGCCTTTGATTTTTTCGTAAGTATGTTAATAAAACATAGATGGACATTTTACAGCATATTCGCCATTTTAAAAACGAACAAAAATCCATGTTTAATGAAGAAGCTCGAATTGAAAATATACTAAATAAAATTAAATATATAGATTTTAATTTATAATTGTAATGAGATTCAGGGGTATCTCAGTGTTCAATGAACTATAAAAAAAATGTAAATTAATTTTATTAAAAAGAAAAAGTTTCTATTAGCACTGGAATTCAAATTTTATCATATCTGAAAATAACAGATGAAAACCATTTTAAAAAAACTGTTGAAAATTAAATGTTTGTTGGTAAAGTTTTAATTTAAAAAAATACATTTCCAATTTGGTAAGAGAGGTGCTGGCGAAAATGACATTGTGTTTTTAAATAGGTAGGTGTATAGATCTTACACTAAAAACTTCTATTCTATATAGGTATATACTCTTATACATATATACATACATATATATATATATATATATATATATATATATATATATATATATACATATATAGAATAATATATATATATATACATATATAGTATAATTATATATATATATATATTATACTATATATATATATATATATATATATACTATATATATATATATATACATATATATACATATATATATATATATATATATATATATATATATATATATATATATATATATATATATATATATATATATATATATATATATATATATATATATATATATATATATATACATATATATATATATATATATATATATATATATATATATATATATATATATATATATATATATATATATATATATATATATATATATATATATATATATATATATATATATATATATATATATATATATATATATATGTATATATACATATATATATATATATATATATATATATATATATATATATATATATATATATATATATATATATATATATATATATATATATATATATATATATATATATATATATATATATATATATATATATATATATATATATATATATATATATATATATATATATATATATATATATTATATATATGTATATATATATTATATATATGTATATATATATATTATATATATGTATATATATATATATATATATATATACAGGGTGTTCCTTAATGACATGCTAATATTTAAGGGGGTGATTCTTGGACCCATTTTAAGAAAAAATCTTCATATGAACTGATGTCCTAAACGTCTTAACTTTTGAGATACAGGGTGCTAAAGTTTTCAGAAAAAAAATTATTTTTTTTAATAACTGTGATACTACTGTAGATATCTTTATGAAATTTGGTACACGTGTTCTATGCATCAAGATGCATTTTCTAATGTACAAGCAATTTTATTCTTTTTACCAGTGGCGTCCGTACGCGTTTTGCTTAGAATATTTTTGGAGAAAAAAATGGTACGCCACTGCTTTATCTTAAAATAAAAATTATTTTTGGAATTCTCATTCATTTCTGAGCAAATTCGATCTTTTGATTTTCTTTCGTCCGACGCATAGTTTTCGCTTAAAAAAATAAAAATCGTTTTACTTCAGGGTCAAATCGTTAAAAATCTGATAGGGTGACTGTTGTGTGGAAATCGCTTATTTATCGGAAATTATGACATTGAATGTGTTCATAAACGAAAAAGTTTTCTCGTCTGATGGTCCGTTCTTGATTAAATAATTGAGTTAAAATTGCTTCATAATATCTCAATACCAACTAATAATAATTTTTAAACCCATAAATCTAGTAGTCCTGGAATAAATTACGTTTTTACAAACGTCGATGTCAAATGACTTAAAGTAAGCTGTTGGTGTTCAAAACCATCTCAGTGTGTCATCTCTTTGGTTTTTAGTGTTTCATTGAAGTTATTGAAGTTATTTTCGCCGTTTTTTCGAATAATATCATTAAATATGGTAAATTATACGAATGCGGAAATGGCGGCAATGCATTACGCATATGGCCTCGCAGATGGTAATGCAACAGAAGGCAGACGCATTTATCAGGAAAGATATCCTAATCGTGCCTTGCCAGATAGCCTAACCTTTTCGAATATTCATCGCCGACTTAGCGAAACAGGTAGTTTCAATAAAGGTACTTCGGAAGGCAGACCTCGAACTGTCAGAACACCTGAAGTTGAGGAAGCGGTGCTGCAAGAAATCGACGAACATCCTGAGACGAGTACGAGGAAGATCGCTAGAGCTTTGAATATTTGTCACCAAATTGTTTGGCGTATTTTAGTTGACTTTTTGTTATATCCATATCATATTCTAAGAGTACAGGCATTACTCCCCAGGGATTTCCCACAGCGTGTGAACTTCACACATTGGTATCTTCAGAGTATTACACTAAATCCGCAGTTTGAGTCACAAATTTTGTTCACAGACGAAGCAACTTTTTCTAGGAATGCTATTCAAAATTTCCATAACAATCATGTGTGGGCGGAAGAAAACCCGCATGCCATAACCGAAACCCATTTTCAAGAACAATTTTCGCTTAATGTTTGGGCAGGAATTATTAGTAATCATCTCATAGGCCCATTTTTCCTACCAGGACGTCTTGATGGACGGTCTTATTTGCATTTTCTCGAAGAAGAACTACCTGGGTTGCTTGAAGATGTACCAGTTGCGTTAAGGCATCGCATATGGTACATGCTCGATGGAGCACCGGCTCATTTCAGCGTAATTGTCCGAAATCATTTAGATACAGTTTATCCTGATCGTTGGATAGGTCGCGGAGGACCTCAGCAATGGCCAGCAAGATCCCCCGATCTCAATAGTTTGGATTTCTTTTTATGGGGGCACCTTAAAACTCTAGTTTACAAAACTCCCGTTAACACTGTAGAAGATTTAAGAGAGCGAATAGTTGCCTCGTGTGAAACTATACGGAATACGCCGGGAATATTTGAACGAGTGCGCAATTCCATGCGTAGACGGGCGGAAGCATGCATATTAAGTGAAGGTGGCCACTTCTAACAATTTTTATAATTAATGTTAGTATTGTTAATAATTAATAAAATTAAGCCGTTTCTGTAAACTTTGTTTTCTGCAAGCTGAAATCCCCGCTGTAATTTATTGGCACATGAAAGTTTTTTAAAAATTGTTTCCTAAAGTAATCAATCCTAAAGTAAAGTAAATCAATTACTTATTTCTAAATTAATTAATATTTATTATTAAATGAACTGAATAGCACGAAAAAAGAAAAAAAACGCTTTCCACACAACAGTCACCACATCAGATTTTTAACGATTTGACCCTGAAGTAAAACGATTTTTATTTTTTTAAGCGAAAACTATGCGTCGGCCGAAAGAAAATCAAGAGATCGACTTTGCTCAGAAATGAATGAGAATTCCAAAAATAATTTTTATTTTAAGATAAAGCAGTGGCGTACCATTTTTTTCTCCAAAAATATTCTAAGCAAAACGCGTACGGACGCCACTGGTAAAAAGAATAAATTGCTTGTACATTAGAAAATGCATCTTGATGCATAGAACACGTGTACCAAATTTCATAAAGATATCTACAGTAGTATCACAGTTATTAAAAAAAATAATTTTTTTTCTGAAAACTTTAGCACCCTGTATCTCAAAAGTTAAGACGTTTAGGACATAAGTTCATATGAAGATTTTTTCCTAAAATGGGTCCAAGAATCACCCCCTTAAATATTAGCATGTCATTAAGGAACACCCTGTATATATATATATATATATATATATATATATATATATATATATATATATATATATATATATATATATTATATATATATATACATAATATATATACATATATTATATATATGTATATATATATATATATATATATATATATATATATATATATATATATATATATATATATATATATATATATATATATATATATATATATATATATATATATATAAAAATAATATATATATATATATATATATATATATATATATATACATATACAAGAATTGAAACAGAACTTCATATTCTGAAGTCAACCGTTCATGGCGATTTAAAAGTACTAACCTTACAAGAATTAACAGAAAATCAGTATGAACTACCTACTCAATAAAATTAATAAAAAAATGCTACATAATACTAGGATTAAAAATGTTGATCGTTTTTTTCTATGCAGTGTCCGCATTTCCTTTCAACTGTTCTGATTACCCGTTGAATGGTATTTCTATTTATATATTCTAGAATATTTCGGGTTCGCTGCTCAAGAATTTGCCTATTTTCTGGGGGGTCAAATTCGTATATTTCATTTTTCGTACATCCCCATAAATAAAAATCGAACGGCGTGATATCCGGGGATCTAGCTGGCCAGCGGACAGGACCACTGTTGGATATTACGTTTTCACCGAAAGTTGTTGTTAAAAAGGTTTGTACATCCCTGCTGTTATGTGCAGGACAACCGTTTTGCTGAAACCACAAGCTATTAAACTGATCATCTGGCACACCTTCTCGAATGGCAGGAACTATTTGATTCTGTAACATGGCAAGGTATCTTGGGCCTGTCAGTGTCTGATCAAAAATAAAGGGACCAATGAGACGATTTCCTAAAAAGTAGTGGAAAATATTGAATTATAAGCAATTCAATTAGACTATGTTTATCTTACCAAGCATCCCGCACCACACATTAAAACCAAATCGCTCTTGCAGCCTGCGTGGATCGCGTAGTTGCGGATTTTCAACAGCCCAATAATGATTTTTTTTATTAAAAATGCCACAGTTTGTAAAATGAGTCTCATCTGACCAAATGACTTTATTGCAAAAAGCGGGATTTTCTCGACATCTATTGATATACCAATTACAAAAAACAATTCTTCTTTCGAAATCACCTGCTTGAAGTCCTTGCACAATTGTTGGCTTGTAAGGACGATATTTAGTTACTTTTAAGACGCCATGAACGGTAGATTTTGGAATTTGAAGTTCTGTTTCGCTTCTTCTTGTAGATGAAGTCGGATTTTCATTAAAATATTCTAGGATTTGCCTATTGCGTTGCTCGTTGTCTTTTGCATACTTCTTTGTGCGAATCTTATTAAAACTGCCAAACTCAAGCAAGTTTCTAACCAGCGTTTGAAAATAAGTTCTGCCAGGCTGCCGTCTTTCGGGGTACGTGTCAAAATACACATCCATGGCCCTGTTTGCATTTCTTTCATTTTTAATATAACACACTAACATATCAAACATTTCTTCATTAGAAAAGTTTAACGCCATTGTAATCCTTATTAAAACAGCGATGAATGTTAAATAAAACTTAAACGTTGCATTTTTGACAGATTAAAAGCATTCTATTATTTCAAAACCAAAGCCTACTTGAGCAAAGATGTTAGTGTTATCTGCGGCTGGTCATTTGAACATTTGTGAACATTGTGCAATGTTATTGAGTAGTTTTTACTAATTTTTTGTAGAACTGGATGTTGAATTACATATTGCCTTTTAACACTATTAATTTTTAATTTTTTACTTTGATAATTCCAAAAAACGTTTAAATATTTTCTCTACGCACTTTTTGCACCTTTAGTAATAACCTAATTACAAAGTGTGATACACCGTTGAAAAGCTAAAGAAATACTCTTTTCAAAACTTAAAATCGAACACAGCGGCCATAAGAAAAAACAAAATTGATGATGGTTCTAGAAAATCGAAACGTCGTATGTAAAATCTGACTTAATAGGTGCACTCTACGTAAAAAGTTGCCTTAATAATGTTCTTACAGATTTTGAAAATTTTTATAAATAAATAAATTATAGGACTTTTTCGAAAATGCAGTTTTTTGGTTTTTTCAAAATATCTCAAAAACTAAAAAAGATAGAATCGCGAGCAAAACGGCGTTAAATTACAAACATAATTGTCTAAAACTTTCTCCATTTAAACGTTTTTGTAACTATCACGGTTTCCGAGATCCCAATACTGTCATAACCAATTTCGGACACACTGTATATATATATATATATATATATGTATGTAAATATATATATATATATATATATATATATATATATATATATATATGTATAAATATATATATGTATATATATATATATATGTATAATATATATATATATATATATATATATATATATATATATATATATATATATATATATATATATATATATATATATATATATATATATATATATATATATATATATATATATATATATATATATATATATATATATATATATATATATATATATATATATATATATATATATATATATATATATATATATATATATATATATATATATATATATATATATATATATATATATATATATATATATATATATATATATATATATATATATATATATATATATATATATATATATATATATATATATATATATATATATATATATATATATATATATATATATATATATATATATATATATATATATATATATATATATATATATATATATATATATATATATATATATATATATATATATATATATATATATATATATATATATATATATATATATATATATATATATATATATATATATATATATATATATATATATATATATATATATATATATATATATATATATATATATATATATATATATATATATATATATATATATATATATATATATATATATATATATATATATATATATATATAGTATATATATATTAATATATACACAGATTTTTCGCGGTTATGTTTACATCAACTGTGATGCCATTTCATTGTAAAAAATGCAAAAGTTTGAAAACCCTTAAATTATTACAAGATACCATTATTGATAAGTCAGAAATCATCTTAAATAAGGAGGAGATCATCACTTTTCTCCAAGAAAAGATTAAAGGATTAGAAAATAAACAAAATTATTTCCATTTAATGCACCAAAATACATATAGTGATGTTACCAAAATAAATAAGGAAAAGCAAAATATTAATGTCAATATTCCAAATCTAATAATAAAACCTAAAAAGCAGCAAGACATAGCAAAAATTAAAACCGATATCCAATGGAACATAAACCCCTCATCATTAAAAATTGCGATTAAAGGAACCCGGATTGTTAAATGCCAGTAGAAAAGTGACCTTGAGACTTTTCAAAGAGAAGCCCAAAACAAATTAACTGCTTATGATGTGAAAATAACTGAAATGCGGCAACCACAGATTAAAATAACTGGATATCAAGGTGAATTGAATATACAGCAACTGAAAAAATACATAAGAGAACAAAACGAGTTTATAGAAGGCACAGAAGAATTAGAAATCACATACATTAAAACAAATAAGAAAAACAAGATGTGCACCCTCTACGGTGAATGTTGTCCATCCTATTCTATAAATGTATGACTGAGAAGAAGATATTTATTGGTTGGGAGAGATACCACATTCATGAAGATATTAGTATAAGATGCTTTAAATGTCAGGAGCATTTTCACAAGTCTGATATATGTCCTAACAGCCTGCTGTGGTGAGGATCATGATGTGCGTGGTTGTCCCAAATCACACAAGAAATGCAGTAACTGTAAAAGTTAACAAACGGTACAAGACCAACTACAATATAGACCATGGTGCAAGCGACCCACTCTGCCCTTCCTATCAGTATCTGGTTAGTGTGCTAAGAAACAAAATAGATTATGGCTACAGCCTTTAGTCAACAAGAAATCCAGATTCTAAATTACCTTGACATTTGTAATGAGGACATAATGGAGGAAAGCGTTGCTTGTGATGCTATAAAAACCAAAATAGACTTTAAAAATAAACTTTTTAGCATTTTACATTTCAACATTAGAAGTATTCAAAAAAATTTTGATGAGTTTTTGGCCTTCTTAGAATCATACAACCTTAAATATTGTGATATTATAGTACTTACCGAGTCTTGGCAAATAGGGAATGAACAATTTAATATTGATGGGTACAATATGTTTTATAACAATTCAAAGCTTAATTAAAACGATGGTACTATTGTTTACATAAAATCTACCTTACATTTTAAAATTTCTAAAATTCAGACTATTCCGGAGTTACACTAAGTAGAATTATATTGGATGTCAATGGTGTGTCTCTGAGCGTTTCATGTCTTTACAGACCCCCCTCTACAGACATTCCTAGCTTTCTTAGAGACCTTAAGACTTTATATTCGGTAAACTCAACAAATCAAATAGAGATTCTAATTGGTGACATGAACATTAATTTAGCAGCAGAAAACAATGAAGTAAATGACTACACTACACTATTGGGACACTTTGTTTTTTGTCTGCTATTAACAACCCCACTCGTGTAACTTCTAACACTAGTTCCATATTGAATCATATTTTTGTTAAAAAGAATCTCAGAACTAATCTTAAATAAATAAATTTATTCATAATAATAAATAAATAATAAATAAATTTATTCATAATAATAATAATAACAATCACAACCAATTCATAATGCTAATTACAACTCTTAAATACATTACACTATAATATACCATAAGCCTTTCAGTTTTCCCATGCATATACATGCACATTAGATATACATGACATTATGACAGATATAGACATATATTAGATACACATGACAGTCTCATGGCATATATAAATGTACAAATTCTTTTTTTTAGGAGAGCCTAGATGTTGGTTAAACCACATCTGTATGCACTCAGTCCAGATAGTTTTGATTGCACTAATTTATAGAGTTCTGCGGACTATTAAATCACCTATGCTTAGTTACATATTGCCATTTAGATGGTCCCATATATAGACATATACATACATTCAATATTTATAAATTGACTTATGTGAGCACATTAGCAACAATGGAGGGGGTAGCGTTGTGAGAAAAATTCACAACAGAGCTGTGAAACTGCCAAGATGTGAGAAGATATATTGTTTACTTCTTTTGTTAAATATCTTTATATTGTTTATGGTTTTTATATCATTAGGGAGCAAATTGAAAAATTTGGGTGCTAAATAATCTAGAAAACGTAAATTTATTGTTCGATTATTCACAGGTATAACAAGGTTGTTGTTTGTAATTTGGCGGATTAAGTAAGTATGTTGTATGTAATTCTGTAATTGTTTTTGTAAATATAAGAACATGCTTGCGGTACATACAGAAAGGCTAGGTCACCAATTTCCTGACTGAATAACAAATTAGTGGGATAGAGTCTATTTTTGTTATAAATTATTCTCAAGATGTAATTATGTGCTATTTTTAGTGGATTTAAATTCGATTTATAGGCCCCACCCCATGCAATCAGTCCATACCAGAGCAAAGATTCAACCAGTGATTTATATATCTGAGTTAATAGTTTAGTGCCAAGAAATTCCCGTAGTATATAAAACTTATATATTAGATTACGTATTTTAGATGTTAAGTATTTCACATGATCCGTCCATTTGAGGTGTTGATTGAGAACAATACCCAGATATTTTGTTTTGGTTACTGCAAGAATCTCCATAGGGCTGCTATTGTTACAACGTATTCTATTAAAAGTGGGTCTATTTACATTTGAAATGGAAAAGGGTATAAAATGTGTTTTCTTTATATTTAAAGACAGTCGATGGAGATCCAGCCAGTTTTTAACTTCATCAAGCCCATTTATAGCTCTCTCTTTTGTCTGGTCCCATGAAGCACCCGAAAATACAAGTACCGTATCATCAGCATATGATATGGCCTTACCATTTATGTGTAAGTTTAGTAATGAATTTATATATGTAATAAAAAGGATTGGGCCCAGAATTGTACCTTGTGGAACACCCATTTTTATCTTCAAAGAAGAACTCAGTTGATTGTTTATTCTTACAGACTGCTCTCTGTCCTTTAAGTAACTTTCAAAAACCCTCAACACCACACCCCTAACGCCGTAATGACTCAAAATATTAATAAGTTGGTCATGCGGCACAGTGTCGAAGGCGTTTGACAGATCAAGAAAAATTGCTAGGCATTTCTCATTATTATTTAATTTAGTCATTATTTCAGAGGTCAGGCAATATAGCGCATCTGCTGTACTATGCTTTTCTCTGAAACCATATTGGTTTTCATGTAATATTTCAAATGTTCTATAGAATTTAATCAACCTGTCTTTCAGGCATTTTTTAAAAATTTTTGCAATATTGTTAATAAGACTGATGGGTCGGAAATTCTCAATGTGTCTGATGGAACCAGACTTATGTATAGGTATAATAACTGAGTGCTTAAAATGTTTTGGTACATTGCCTGATTTAAAAATTAAATTTATAATATAAACTAATGGTATTGAAATTTCTGACTTAACTAGTTTAATAAGTTTGGTAGGAATGTGATCAGGTCCTGGGGCACAATCATTATTTAGGGACAGTATCTGATTAGTAATTTCATTTATGGAGACTGGAGTAAGGAACATAGAGGCATTGTTACTTTTTATCTGAAATTCTCTATTTGGAACGTTTATTTGTTTTGCCATTTCTATGGCAATATTTGTAAAATATCTATTGGAATAATTAGCCATGTCTACGTCATTTTTAATAGTTATATTGTTATTGTCAACAATAGAAAATGAATGGTTTAGTTTTTTATTGTTTGTATTTGTAGCATCTTTAATAATATCATACAATTTTTTTATGTTGTTTTTATTATATTCAATTTGGTTTTAGTAAAATTTGTATTTTTGGACTTTTATCAATTTATTAAGAAAATTTCTATAGGTTCTGTATTCATTATGCAAAATTAGAGAGTAATTTTTTAGTAGCCTTTTTTTCAGCTTGTCACGGTATTTTATTGAATTTATAAGTCCTTCTGTTACCCATTCTTTAATTTTTTTAGGTTTACTTTTCATGTTCTGTATTCTGTACATTCATTTTTTATTTTTATAAATTGATGCATAAACTTATTAGTAGCTTCATTTGAATCTGTGCAACTCACTACCTCATCCCAGTTTTGGGATGCTATTTTTTCTTTGAATTTATTAAAGTCTATAATGCTATAGTTTTGCTTTTGTGATTGTGGGTCTATGCTATTTTTTAATTTATCATTTTCAATGTTTATAGATATCATGATTGGTAAATGATCTGTTATATCACTATTTAACCTAAAAGATTGTATTTTAAGATTTTGACTTCTCAGTTTTTGCCTAATAAACATATGATCTATACAAGAAGTGTTATTTGTTATTCTTGTAGGCGAGTTTATGTATGAAAGAAAATCATTTCTTCCCATTACTGAGAGATATTCATTAGCTATATTATCTTCATCGTTATTTATATTTATATTTATATCCCCTGTAAGAATCTCAAAAGAATTTAGATTTTGTTGCTCAAAGAAAGCCTCCAAGTCCTCAATGAAAAGGAGTTCAGAAATAGGTGGTGGCTTATAAATCGAAGTTATGCCAAAAGTGATATCTTTAATGTTGAATACAATTCTGCTAATATTTGTACCAGACTTGTTTAGTTTCATGTGTTTTACATCTGCATTTATTTCTGATTTAATAAATGTAATGATCCCATCGTTTCTGCCATTGTCCCCATTGTTGTAAAATGTAGCGTTTCCTCTAATGTGATAAAGTTCACCTGTAATTTGAAAGCATTCACTTAAGATTATAATATCACATGCTTGAAGATGGAATTGTTCATACAATAAAAGAAATTGGTCAAAATTTTTATTTATGCTTCGTATATTAAGGTGAAGCACATTTAATAGTTTACCGTTTAGTGGAAACTGTGTTCTCAAAAAATTAGGTTCTATTAGTAATCCCCCCCGTTCCGATCCAATAAGATCCAAGTCGTTCAAAATCTCCTCTTCTAGAGGGGTGAAAATCTAAAATATGTTATTACAAATCTAATCATAAGTGATACACTCAAAACAGATCTATCTTGGATCAGGCCAGGGAAGGATTCACCTCCTGCCCGTCTAAACCATATAGCCACCACTTTTTGTATTCTATAAAAAACATACTTTAAATTAAATTTGTCCATAGTCTATTTTATTTCTTAGTACTTCGAGATGGTATTGATATGTTGGGCAAATTCCTCGATTATCTGCTGCATGGTTAGTATCGTATTTTGTGTTGTACTTGCTATTTGCTTGTTCACAGTTAACACATTTTCTTTCAATTTTTTGGCATACACTTTTCATATGGGAACCACCACAGTAAGAACAGTTTTCATTATTAATACAGTCCTTGGACTTGTAGTACAGACCACAACACTTAAAGCATTGTAACACTGAGAGATCCTCCTGAACATGATATCTATGCCAGTCTATATACATTTTTCTTTGAACCATTATTTTATTAAATAACACCGGAGTACAGTCTATGAATAAACTAAAAGTTCCTGGCTTTACTTCCTTGATGTATGTTACCTTAAGCCTATCTGCTTCATCATAGAATGTATTTTGTTTTTTGATTGATGTCTCTATTTCCTCTGCGGACATTTTCTTTCCAAAACCAATAATTTTTATTCTGGGATTTTTTAGTTTTGTTTCTTCAATATCATAGTCAGCCTTTAATGTTTGTTGTGCAACTATTTCTAGTTTGTATGTATCTTGTTTAGTACCACATTTTATTGTGATAGTTCCCCTTGTGGATTCCCTTACTTTATTTATACAAATATTCAGTTCTGTTGGGCTTATTTTGGAAGTAACATCTTTTCGTGTTTTCTCAGATGTTTGTTGCTTTTTAGGCCTTATAACCAGATTTGGTACATTAGCGGTTTGCCTTGTTTTATTTGAAACATTTTCTTTACCTCTAAGTGTTTCAGCATATGAGTAAGAGATTTGGATTGGGTTCTTAGTTTTATCCTTTAAGGAATCAATTTCTTTTTTCAAAATTTCGATAATTACTTCTTTGGAGTTTAAAAGTTCGTTTTTTGCATCAAGCAATTTCTGTAAGAGAGAGTGTGTTTCGTAATTTTGGCATTTCTTGCAATGGAATTTCATAGTTCTTTTTGTCAGCTGGAGTACTTTGATTTCTGATGCTGTTAAATCTGCACATGATTTGCATAAAGGCACTTTGCAGAGATCACAGGGAAATATTTCCTTTGTTTGTTTACAAACATCACACTCCATATTAAAGGTTATGTATAATACTCTTCTTTTGTTCTGCATTCTTCACTCACTGATCACTATCCCGTAATGTTGAGTGTGTCCTGTCAGCACAATATTCAATCTGATAAAACTTCAGATACTAAAACTTTTACTTACTCCAAAATCAATTATCAAATTTTAGATGAGCTTTTTAAGGCTGAAACTTGGTTTAGTGTTTTAGAAGCTCAAAATGTAGAAACTGCTACACAAAAATTCTTAGAAATAATGGCTGAAATTATAAATAAATCTAAAATTAAAAAAACATTTCAAAATAAACAGCATAAAAAATTAAAACCGTGGATTACTAACGGAATCATTAATTCCATTAAAACAAATGATAAAATGAAAACATGATTATTATAAAACAAAAACAAAAATATGATTATTATAAAACTGAAATCGAAAATAGTAAGAATGATCTTAAAAAATATATCATATAATCTCAAACGCAACAAATGAAAACACAACAAAAAATAAATTAAACTTGGAAATCAAAAACAACAATGGAAAATTTGATGATAATAAGAAGATGGCCAATTTCTGTAATGATTTCTTTACTAACAGGTTCCAAAATGTACAAAAATATTAATGTTCCTTCTAGTTTTTCTAGAATTGACTTCACTGCTTTATCATCAGTTTTTCTAAAGCCTACCAATTCAAATGAGATAATAAAACAAATTAACATACTAAAAAATAACTGCGCTCTAGGAAGTGATGGCATTACTACAAAAATCGTTAAAGATTTTCACATACATTTAATAAATCCAATAATTCATATAATTAATCTAATTTTTAAAACAGGCATCGTTCCAAGTTGTTTTAAAATTGCTATTATAACACCAATCCATAAAGCTGGAGACAAGTCTGATATAAATAACTACCGTCCAATAAGTGTTATCAACACTATTGCGAAAATCTTTGAAAAATGTCTTAAAGATCGCCTGGTCAGCTTTCTTCAACAAAATAATATCATATCTCAATGTCAATTTGGATTTATGAACGGTTGAGCACTACCGATGCAATTTGTGAATTAACCAACAGCATAACTTCCAACCTTGACAGTAGCAATAACTGCATTGCTGTGCTTTTGGACCCCGCCAAGGCGTTTGATACGGTGCCTCATGGCTATCTCCTTAACGTTTTGCGTTTGTATAGGGTCAGGGGCACCGCGTTGAGCGTCTCCGAGAGTTACTTAAGCGGTCATTACATGGGGATACCATACAATACATACAATGGGAATACCTCAAGGTACTATATTGGGACCCATACTTTTCATCACTTACATCAACTCATTAACTAGTACTGACATTGACAATGGCTCATTATTGTCTTATGCTGACGATACTGTAGTTCTGTTTTCAGGATCATCATGGACTTCTGTTCGTGATTTTGCCATTGAAGGTATGTGCAAAATTAAAAATTGGTTAGACACATTTAAGCTAACTTTAAATACCTCAAAGACGAATTACATAGCCTTTTCCATCACAGTAGCCAATCGTCCACACTTCCGCAGCATTCATATTGACAACTTTGATGGTGATATTCTGGAGGTTGAATATACAAAATACTTGGGTGTAATTATTGACCGTAATCTCAGATGGGATCATCATGTACTTAGAATTACAAAAAATATAAAGAAACTAGTGTACCAATTTTATGTTTTGAGAGAGATATTAAATAAAAAGTTGTTGTTATGTGTGTATAAAGCCCTTATTGAATCTTTAATTCGATATGGTATAGTGGTGTGGGGTGGTCTATATCAAAATTCCTTAAACCCTTTAAATGTAGTTCAAAATTACATTCTTAAGATCATATTTCGAAAAAATAGGCGATACACCACCAGACTTTTATATTCAGAGGACATATTGGATGTGAGAGGATTATATTGTCTGTCAACATGCTCATTTATTAAAAAATCTACTAAATTTAAACAAACTATAAACCATATCTACGAAACCAGGTCTAAGGTCAGTGAACAATACATCAAAAAAATTGAGATCCTTCTCTTATTTAGGTCCCAAAATGTATAACTTGCTTCCCCTAGAATTGAGATCCCTGCCAAGTCTGAAAAAGTTCAATAATAGTAGTAGGATTTTTATTTTTAAATATTTACATACATCTAAAGCTCTATTTCAATAGGATAACATCTATATTTATAAAGGTTTGCTAAAAAAAGAAATTATTTTTGTTGTTGATGTAATTTTTAAATTTTATTTGTATAGCTTTAGCATGAGGTTAACTGTATTCTCAATATAAATTCAAAGATAATACTTGCGTTCATAAAAGTGTTCATTCACTTAGGTGCAATTTCCAGTTATTAGGCTCCTATTTAGATTATATTTATTACAATATGTATGACATTTGTTACCTTATGTTTTAATATAATATATATATATATATATATATATATATATATATATATATATGTATATATATATATATATATATATATATATATATATGTATATATATATATATATATATATATATATATATATATGTGTTGATTTTTACTCCTTCCCGGATGGAAAAAAAAAGAACAGTTTTGCTGACGTTTCGCCAAAATCACATTTGGCATTTTAGAAGCTTTCTTTCTCGCGTCCGAATAGAGACTTCTTTTCAGAACGACAGTAGTGAACGGATGTACACCCGGAATGAAAACACATATATATATATATATATATATATATATATATATATATATATATATATATATATATATATATATATATATATATATATATATATATATATATATATATATATATATATATATATATATATATATATATATAAAGAGATATATATATATATATATATATATATATATATATATATATATATATATATATATATATATATATATATATATATATACATGTATATATATATAAATATATATATACATATATATACATATATATATACACATATATATATATACATATATATATACATATATATATATATATATATATATATATATATATATATATATATATATATATATATATATATATATATATATATATATATATATATATATATATATATATATATATATATATATATATATATATATATATATATATATATATATATATATATATATATATATATATATATATATATATATATATATATATATATATATATATATATATATATTTATATATATATATATATATATATATATATATATATATATATATATATATATATATATATATATATATATATATATATATATATATATTTATATATATATATATATATATATATATATATATATATATATATATATATATATATATATATATATATATATATATATATTTATTTATATATACAGGGTCCTGCAGCTCACCTCCCGTCTTTTATTATACCTAAACCATTTATTTTAGAAAAAATATTTAAAAGCCACTATATGCTGTTGATTAGAGAGCACATTTTAAAAATATTCTTGATTATACAGGGTGTTACAAAAAATAGTGGCGCATAAGAGTTGTATTTTTTAAAATGGAACACCCTATATTTTTTTACATTTTTGGAACACTCTTTGCCTAGTCTACAGACTCCTAGAATATTATCTCTCTTTTTTTAATAGTTTCGGAGAAAAAAGGTAAAATCGAAGAAAAAAAAAATTATAGTCTACTTTTAAAATATTTATAAAAATTAGATAAAACATCTTAAAAGCTAAGGTAACCTAGTAGCTTACTGCAAAAGGTTTATAGTTATTCTGCTACGAGTATTATAAGTCTTACTTATACAGGGTGACCCAAATTCCATGTCAAACGTTGCAAAATAAAAAATTATTTTTCTCCATTTTTTCAAATGGAACACCCTATATATTTTTTTTCTGTCAGGTACAGAATTAACAGATCAACATTTTTTATTATTACACTTATCTCAAAATTCCTGAAGGTTTTTGAAATATTCTTAAAAAACTAATGTTGTACTTTGTTTTTCAGTACGATAATTGAATAAACTCACTAGTAATGTGAAAAAATGGAACACTCCATATATATTTTTTTTCTGTCCGATACAGAATTAACAGATCAATATTTATTATTATTACTTATCTCAAAATTCCTGAAGGTTTTTGAAATATTCTTAAAAAACTAATGTTGTACTTTGTTTTTCAGTACGATAATTGAATAACCTCACTAGTAATGTTCATACCTTCGCGATTTTAAATATTAGATAGGTCAGCGTAGTTCTAGCTATGGGGAAAAACCTGAAATCCTAACATTTTTTCTAATTACGTTTGCTGCATAAAATTTAAATTACTGCCAAGAGTTAAGGCTCGACTTAAGGTGTAACAGCTTTATTTAACATTATTAACAAATATCTAATTATTGCTAAAATTAATTTTTACTTAGAACATATGTTCGATATGTCTTCCATTCTCTTCGAGGCATAAACGAAGACGGGTATGAAAAGATCTTCCTACTATTCTTAATACTTCGGGCGTAATACTTTGAAATGCGGTTCTAATCCGTTGCTGCATATTTTCGGGAGTTGTTGGAGGTTTGTTGTAAACAATTTCCTTAACGTAGCCCCATAGAAAAAAATCTAATTTCGTTAGATCAGGCGACCGGGGCGGCCACGCACTTGCTCCCTGTCTTCCAATCCATCGATCTGGAAAATTATTATTTAAATGATCCCTAACTGGCAACGAAAAATGTGCTGGAGCACCATCTTGTTGCAACCACATTGTATTTCTCAGATTAACCGGCAAATTTTCGCACAAATTTGGCAAGTGATTTTCTAGGAAGTCGAGATACATGGCTCCAGTTAAATGTCCATTAAAAAAATGGGGACCAATAACATGTTCACCAATAATTCCCCCCACACATTAACTGACCATCTGTGTTGTAGATCAAGCTGCCTAAAAATTCTTGGATTATGGTCGGCGTAGTAATGGTAGTTATGACGATTTACAAATCCATTCTTATGAAATGTGGCCTCATCAGAGAATAAAACTTTATCAAAAAAATCAAAGCTTAACCTAATTTTAGCTTGTGCCCAATTACAAAAGTCAACACGTTTCTCAAAATCTGCTGGAAGGAGTTCTTGATGCAACTGAATATGATCTGCATGAAATTTATGGCTCTCTAAAATTCGCTGAACAGTTCTTTCGTTTACTCCTACGGCATCCCCGACTGCTTTTTGGCTAACAGAAGGATTTTCCGTGACAGCTAATAGCACAGCTAATTCATTTTCTTCCGTTCGAACGGGCCTATTTCTAACTGGTCTTGTATAATTTACATTTCCCGTTGCCATAAATCTCTCTAATAAGTTCGTCATGCTCCTTCTGTCTGGGTGCCTTCGTTCTGGATAATTTTGCGCATAAATCCTACTGGCCAAAAAGGCATTTCTATGCGATTCTCCTAACACAAAAACCATATCAACCAGTTCTTCGCGGGTGTACTCCATGACGATAGAACGTTCAAATAAAACTTCTAAACAGTGACGCTATATGAAAAATCCGATAATTATTTCAATTTGTAAAACTTAAAAAACGAATAAGTAAATTGCCGATATGTTTTAGTTGTTTGACAGTTTCTAGACAATTTGTTTTTCATGGCCTACTTAAATTCTAGTTAATAATTTGGGCAACACTTGTCAATAATATTAAATAAAGGTTAAGGCCGTTTTACATGCTGCAAGTTTCTTGCAGCAAGGGGTTGCACCTGCAAGATATTGCGCGCAATTTGTCTTGCAGACTGTAAAGCGGCAGTTGTATTTCAATTGCAAGTGTCAGTGTATGCCTTTGTGCAAGTCTCTTGTAACCTGTAGGAAGACCTGCAGCATGTAAAACGTCTTTACGGCTTAACTCTTGGCAGTAATTCAAATTTTATGCGGTAAACGTAATTACAAAAAATGTTGGGATTTTAGGTTTTTTCCCATAGCTATAACTACGCTGACCTATTTATTATTCAAAATCGCGAAGGTGCTTACTTATGAACATTACTAGTGAGGTTATTCAATTACCGTACTGAAAAACAAAGTACAACATTAGTTTTTTAAGAATATTTCAAAAACCTTCAGGAATTTTGAGATAAGTGTAATAATAAAAAATGTTGATCTGTTAATTCTGTATCGGACAGAAAAAAAAATATATAGGGTGTTCCATTTTTCCACATTACTATTGAGTTTATTCAATTATCGTACTGAAAAACAAAGTACAACATTAGTTTTTTAAGAATATTTCAAAAACCTTCAGGAATTTTGAGATAAGTGTAATAATGAAAAATGTTGATCTATTAATTCTGTACCGGACAGAAAAAAAATATATAGGGTGTTCCATTTGAAAAAATGGAGAAAAATTATTTTTTATTTTGCAACGTTTGACATGGAATTTGGGTCACCCTGTATAAGTAAGACTTATAATACTCATAGCAGAATAACTATAAACCTTTTGCAGTAAGCTACTAGGTTACCTTAGCTTTTAAGATGTTTTATCTAATTTTTATAAATATTTTAAATGTAGACTATAATTTTTTTTTTCTTCGATTTTAACTTTTTTCTCCGAAACTATTAAAAAAGAGAGATACTATTCTAGGAGTCTGTAGACTAGGTAAAGAGTGTTTCAAAAATGTAAAAAAATATAGGGTGTTCCATTTAAAAAAATTCAACTTTTATGGGCCACTATTTTTTGTAACACCCTGTATAATCAAGAATATTTTTAAAATGTGCTCTCTAATCAACAGCATATAGTGGCTTTTAAATATTTTTTCTAAAATAAATGGTTAAGGTATAATAAAAGACGGGAGGTGAGCTGCAGGACCCTGTATATATATATATATATATATATATATATATATATATATATATATATATATATATATATATATGACTTTCCTGGTATATTTTATGGACACGTCAATTTTGATTTTTATCTTTTATGTATGATTGTATAATACAGGGTGTTCCAAAAATAAGATATATACTTGACATTTTTAAATGGAAACCCCCAATATTTTTATATAGTTTTTAGTAACTTTTGTATAATAGAGTTTATATATCTTCAACCATTTTGAAGTTATTTGAATAATTGAATAATATCAAGTATTGATAAATTAAATTCAAGAAAGGGTCAAAATAACGAAACTTTATTATCAAAACGGAAACATTGCAAGGGCTACTGCCCGGTTGTTTAATACGTTACATTCAGTCAAAAATATTAACCATAAGTATGTGGCTAAATTAATAAGAAAATTTGAAGCAACTAGATCTGTATCTAATATTCGCCGGAATCAGGAACACTAAACCATTTACAGTTTTACATTCACATTAAAATTTAAACAAAAATTAGTTACTTAGCTACAATGTGTCAAAAAGTCAATGTGGTAATAAATGTTGAAAGTGGTGTCCGTTTACCTCCATGCAATAATAAATATTTTGCTCAAATCTATTCCTAACATTTTCACACATTTCTGGAGTTATTTGTCTGCATTCCGCCGTGATCCGCTCCCGAAGATCTTTGGAGTCTGGCTTCGTAAAAAAGACTTTTTATATGTCCCCAAAGAAAGTAATCTAAAGGACTCAAGTCCGGAGACCTTGGTGGCCACTCAATGGGGCCGCGCCGTCCGATCCACTGATTTGGGAAATGGGTGTCCAAAAACTGTCGTACTGGAGCTACATAGTGCGGTGGTGCACCATCTTGTTGGAAATGAAGAAAATTTTCATTATAATTAACCTCATTTTCTATTATTTCGGTTATTCGTGGCTCTATTGTATTTTCCAACATGTCCAAGTACAACTCCCCCGTCAAGTTTCCAGGAATAAAGAAAGGTCCTACAATATGATTTCCGAAAATGCCGGCCCAGACATTAATTTTTTGTGGGTATTGCGAATGTACCTCTCGAAACAAATGTGGATTCGAGTCGCTCCAATATCGACAATTATGTCTATTTACAGCACCATGTAAATAGAAGGTACATTCATCCGAAAAACAAATGTTAAATAACAAATTTGGGTTATTGTTCAAACGTTGTGTCATTAATTCGCAAAACTCCAACCTTCTATCATAATCGTCTTCATTAAGCTCATGGACAAGTTTAGTTTTGTACGGGTGAAATTTATAGGATTTCAAAATTCTTTGCACTGTTGAGCGTGTAAATCCTGAAGAAGTAGCCAGACCACGAGTACTTTGGGTGTTGTCAAGAGCCACGTGTCCCAAAACTGCTATTTCTCTGGCTTCATTTCTACTTGGACGATTTTCCTGATTCCGGCGAATATTAGATACAGATCCAGTTGCTTGAAATTTTCTTATTAATTTAGCCACATACTTATGGTTAATATTTTTGTCTGGATGTAACCCATTAAACAACCGGGCGGTAGCTCTTGCAATGCTTCCGTTTTGATAATACAGTTTCGTTATTTCGACCCTTTCTTGAATTGAATAAATCATTGCAAAATATTATATATATATATTTCAAATATATATATATATATATATATATATTATATATATATATATATATATATAAACTCTATTATACTTCCTGGAGAATCCAAAAATAGAAAAAAAATTGGGGGTTTCCATTTAAAAATGTCAAGTGTAATATATCATTTTTGGAACACCCTGTATATACAATCATATATATATATATATATATATATATATATATATATATATATATATAAAAATATAAAAGTACGTACCTTGAAATAAGCAGATATTTATTGACACATTTGTTTATGCTGCCAGAACTTGTATTAGAGCAGTAATGAAATATTTATCACTTGTATTTTTTTTTGTTCTTTCGTAAAAGAAACGGAACGCTGTTTTGTTGTTTTATGTTGAATACCGTTTAAGTGTGGAGAGTTAATATAAAATTGAAATTAAGGTGTCACATTAATAAATTTATATACATATGGCTTAAATTATTTATGTCGGTTCTGTCATTCATGGAGTTTTTTTCTCTAGTAATTTCTATCATTTCTTTGATGGCTAATTTATTGTAATTAGAGTCTTTAGCTAGTATTTTGGTGTTTTCATAGTTGATGTTGTGTTTTTCGGTTTGTGTGTGTTTGTTTAATGCTGTTGTGGCATTCTTTGTATATTTATGTCCTTTTATTCTATTTTCCAGAAGCTGACTTGTCATTCCGATGTATTTTTTTGGACAATTGGTGCATGGTATTGGAAATACTATGTTAGATTGTTTTTTTAAGGGAACTTTGCTTTTCAGTTTTGTAAAAATTTGTTGATTAAGTTGTGTGATTTATCACAGGTAACAATGTTATGTTTTTTAAGAATGTGTTTGATTTTTTGTGAAAGTCCCTCTGTATAGGGGAGGGCAACATATTTTGTATCTTCTTCTGGAGTGCGGTTATTCTTATAGCGAGACGTGTTATATAACTTGTGTGTGCGTTGTTTAATTATTCTATTAATGTGTTGCTCTGGGAAATGATTTTTTAGTAATACGTTTTTTACTTTTTTTAGAGACTCTTTTCTGTATTCTGGTGATGTTAACTGTAAGGCTCGATCAGCTAAACCGGTTATTACACTTAATTTTTGATTTTTTGAATGATTTGAATTATAATTCAGATATCTCTCAGACCAAGTATCTTTTGTGTACCATTTCGTTTGAATTTTGTTCTTGTTCTTTATGAGGGTCATATCTAAAAAGTTTATTTTATTATGTTGCTCTACCTCATACGTGAATTGTAGTTTGTGGTGAAAGCTGTTGAATTCATGTACAGTTTCATTTAGTTTATTATTCGGAATTGCTATTAAACAATCGTCAACATATCTTTTAAAGAATATAGGTTGAAAACTAAATTTAGAATACAGAAAAGAGTCTCTAAAAAAAGTAAAAAACGTATTACTAAAAAATCATTTCCCAGAGCAACCCTTAATAGAATAATTAAACAACGCACACACAAGTTATATAACACGTCTCGTTATAAGAATAACCGTACTCCAGAAGAAGATACAAAATATGTTGCCCTCCCCTATACAGAGGGACTTTCACAAAAAATCAAACACATTCTTAAAAAACATAACATTGTTACCTGTGATAAATCACACAACTTAATCAACAAAATTTTTACAAAACTGAAAAGCAAAGTTCCCTTAAAAAAACAATCTAACATAGTATATTCAATACCATGCACCAATTGTCAAAAAAATACATCGGAATGACAAGTCAGCTTCTGGAAAATAGAATAAAAGGACATAAATATACAAAGAATGTCACAACAGCATTAAACAAACACACACAAACCGAAAAACACAACATCAACTATGAAAACACCAAAATACTAGCTAAAGACTCTAATTACACTAAATTAGCCATCAAAGAAATGATAGAAATTACTAGAGAAAAAAACTCCATGAATGACAGAACCGACATAAATAATTTAAGCCATATCCCCTGTAGCACAAAATATAGGTCCTAGCCTAGTGCACTGTTGGCCCAATATTTACAAGTGGGGCCAATATAAAAGATTTTTAGCCTACGTAGGTGTTATATTGGCAAAAAATATAAGTTTCGATATATAATGCCACTTTATAAAACCCATATAGGCCCAATATTTTATCAGTGAGGCAAATATAAAAGTTGTTTAGCATATGCAGGTGTTATATTGGCAAAAAAAAATATGTTCGATATATAATGCCACTTTTGGGCCAATATAGGACCAATATAATATGTCACCTCTTATAAATTTCTATACATTCGATGTTTTTTAATTAACGTAGTACCTTCGTTGGGCCAATATGGACATAACATATTTTTCCAGAATATTCGGCCTCTATATCACCAATGATGTGCGATCAGACTGATCGGTCCGTTTCGGTCTTATTCGAATGCATGCGGGGTATTGCATGACCTTGTGCTTCTGACATCCCGACAGTTGCTGGATTGGAGAGTTATCTCGGTAAATATGAGATAAGTTTTAGTTTCTATGTGTGGTCACAAAAAAATTCGGAGGGTATTTTTTTAAGATTCTATTTCCCTTACAAGGAAAGTAAAAATAAATATTTTTAAATGCGCCGAATCTTGGGATTAAAAAGTAGTATTTATTCCCCAAATTTCGTGTCATTTACGAATTTTGGCAACGCCAAGTAACTATGGCAACTCTGGTTCAAATACCAAATGCAAATGGCCGGTCAGTGTATGTGTACACGTAAGACGGCACTGACGCCATAAATTCACGTTTTTAGAAGACAATTGTTGTGAGATAAAGTGCTAATATTTGTTGCGTTTGGTAAGTTATATATATATATATATATATATATATATATATATATATATATATATATGGCAATAAAAAAAACAGGTTGAGAGTCAGTATTGGTCCAGGATCAGTTCTTATTATTGAACCCAGATAAATTTCATATATTGGAGGTGTATTGTGGAACAACATTGGTTCTAAGCAGTATGCCAATATTGGCTTACATTAATGGGATAATATTTAAATAATCTGACGAAAACTTTCTTGGTCCCACATAAAGTAGCCAATATTGGACCAATAAATATGTGCTGCAGGGGATGTATATAAATTTATTAATGTGACACCTTAATTTGAATTTTATATTAACTCTCCACACTTAAACGGTATTCAACATAAAACAACAAAAAAGCGTTCCGTTTCTTTTACGAAAGAACAAAAAAAAATACAAGTGATAAATATTTCATTACTGCTCTAATACAAGTTCTGGCAGCATAAACAAATGTGTCAATAAATATCTGCTTATTTCAAGGTACGTACTTTTATAGTGTTGAATATAAATATGTTTTAACGTGGTAACATTGTTTTATATACAGTGTGTCTCTTAAATGTTAATGTCTGTATTTTTATAATTTTATTTATATACATATATACATATATATATATATATATATATATATATATATATATATATATGTATATATATAAAAGAGAAACAGAAATTTCAATTTCTGTGCGGTTCTTGGTCGTAAAAAGTTATACAAAACGAAACCAGTAACGGTAAGGATTACTCTTTCACCATTTTGTCGAGAATCGACCAAAACATGACGCTATGTTTGTTTCCAGGGCCAAGGTGCCAATCTGCTACCGTGGTATCTGCCCCGGCAAGGCTCATCAGGCAGTTTCCTTGGGGGTATCGGTATTAAAACCGAAATACCCAAACCCTGAAACAAACAAGGTGTCATGTCATTCGACTTTGAAAGTCGACGAGGGAAATAGGCAACCAGTGGCGCCATCTGTAGGTACTATGGTGCAACTAAATCGCTTTAGATGCGACCTACTTTGGAGCACAAGACGACACATCTGTGCAAAAATAAAAGAGAAACAGAAATTTCAATTTCTGTGCGGTTCTTGGTCGTAAAAAGTTATACAAAACGAAACCAGTAACGGTAAGGATTACTCCTTCACCATTTTGTCGAGAATCGACCAAAACATGACGCTATGTTTGTTTCCAGGGCCAAGGTGCCAATCTGCTACCGTGGTATCTGCCCCGGTTGATACCTACAGGTGGCGCCACTGGTTGCCTATTTCCCTCGTCGACTTTCAAAGTCGAATGACATGACACCTTGTTTGTTTCAGGGTTTGGGTATTTCGGTTTTAATACCGATACCCCCCAAGGAAACTGCCTGATGAGCCTTGCCGGGGCAGATACCACGGTAGCAGATTGGCACCTTGGCCCTGGAAACAAACATAGCGTCATGTTTTGGTCGATTCTCGACAAAATGGTGAAGGAGTAATCCTTACCGTTACTGGTTTCGTTTATATATATATATATATATATATATATATATATATATATATATATATATATATATGTTGATTTTTACTCCTTCACGGATGGAAAAATACAATGTGTTTTCATTCCGGGTGTACATCCGTTCACTACTGTCGTTCTGAAAAGAACAGTTTTGCTGACGTTTCGCCAAAATCACATTTGGCATTTTCGAAGCTTTCTTTCTCGCGTCCGAATAGAGACTGAAGTGTTGGTGACTGCGACGCTTCCTTTTATACCCCCACTCGAGGCCGAAGGTTATATCTGCGCAGGCGTTGGTCGTTATTTATGTTTTCCGGATGGTGCTGTTGTTGTTGCGCTAATTGCGCTTGAGTTTTTGCGATTTTAGATTTGTCGATTATTGTCTTCCATACTGTTGGTAGTTTTAATGATTCGTCCCTTTTATTCAAATCACCTTGTTTTTCAATTTCTATGGCTTCTCGGATTATTCTGGTCTTATAATGTTCTATATTGGCAATCTCCCTACACCCATCGAAATTTATTTTATGGCCGGTTTCCTGATGATGTATATATACATATAATATATGTAAACAAACAACCTCAGGTTTATTCCTACATTTATTATGTTTAGATTCGATGACTGATAACCTTGGTGCAAAGTTTATTTAATTTCTTAAATTGAGAACACCAACTGAAAGTATTCATTTTATTTTATAAAAACTGTAACTATTTAATTTATATCAAATGTCCAGTATTAAAAAAATCGAATATAAATATTTAAATCAAATAGCGTGTAAACATTTTATTATAATGTAGTATTTTACCTCCTGAGGAAATCTTATCATTATCGCGACAATGCGGTTTTTGACCTACAAGGTGTTAAAGTTAATAAAATATAAACCTTTTTTTTATCAAAAATATATTTTGGTGTTAAACCCGTGATAATCTTCATATTATTGGAAATAAAATTAACAGGATAACTGTAAGTTAAACCTAAAGGTATCATTTAATTACCTGGGGATTGCAAAATATGTTTTCTCAATACTCGGGGGTAAGCAAAATGTAATAAAACAAAAAAATGGCGAATGCTCCCAAATAATTCTCGTTAAAGTTGTATTTAAGGAAATATTACGTATGCCTTGCTACAGAGGAAACACAAAAATATCCCTAAATAAAGGAGAACTGATTTTATTCTACAGTATATGAGTTATTTCGTATCTACAAGTAATTGCCAAAGAGAGTGTTTTTATTGTAAGTAGACTAATTATTAAAAAACTATCTGATTATAACCGGATAAGCTACACTGACTAAATGACTAAAAGAAAAAAACAAGATAGCAGTGGCGAAGCTTGATAACGTAGACATTGTCTACAAATATAACTAAAATACCATGTTTATTATTATAAATTATTATTATAATTATTTAACTTATTATTGAATAATAATGGTTTTTATCGAATTATATTACCAAAATGCTGTACATATTTTATTAATATAGATGTATAATTAAAGTATCAAACAGCGCAAGAAATCAGGTTCGCGCTTCAAAAAAGGAAGGTGAAAACACAAGTGGATGATGGGCCTATGTTACATTTTTTATTTTTGCGTAAACGAAGGTTTTAAGTACCTATAATTGTTTCCAGATGTGTTTTGTTTCGGTTAAGACAAGTATTGAAATGTCTACTACAGTAGGCGAAATTGTTATTTGGCTAGACGTCTCAGATGGGCGGTAAATTTTAGCTTGGCTTACTTAAATGCGTGGGTGAATGGGTCGCCCATGATTTCTTTTGATCTGACTTCTTTTAATTAATTATCAACTCTATAAGTACAGAAATAGGGTTATTTTGTTATTTAAGTTTCGTTAGAATATATTGTAGAAAATGGATTCAGCGAATTTTGATTTTGAATGGATACATATAATAATATAAATATGTTTATTAAACTATCGTATTTATTCCCAAAAATGAAAATAATAAAACAAATATTTACCATTTGTAACATAACAAAGAACATATGGGACTCGATCAACGACAAAAACCGATTCACAACGGGAAAATCTAAAATTTTTTTCCACGCTTCGCCACTGCAAGAGAGCATATTTATAATTATAGGTAAATAGAATTTGTATATTCTATGATTATGTTATAAAAATGTTTTCAGGCAAGCAAACCTGACTTATTTCAGTGTTGATTACTGCAAACGAGGGCCATTTTTCAGTCGAAGCCGGCCCTGGTCAACACTGAAATAAGTTAGAATTGGTTTCTTAGAAATTGATAAAAAAGCTTTATTCATAACTTGCCTGTTTATGTATCCTTTTTTTATGAAAAAAAAATTACGTAATAACCCAGATTAGTTCTTCGTGTAATTATTTAGAATATGTATAGGGTTTTCTCGTATATTTTGACACCCATACAGAGAGTTGATTTGAATTGATATAAAAATGTAAATAAATGCGTAATATTTTTGGAAATATAAAATTTTGACGTGTTGTCAATTTTTTAATGGAATACCCTATATATTAAATGTTCATCCGATAGGTCTTTTTTGCTGATTATAAATATATTCGATTTGATACCTTTGCCTTTAAAGACACCTGAGAAATTTGAGAAACCCCTGCCATAGGAAGCAATGTATTCCCATCCACTCAAAGTGATAGAGCATTCTAACACACTGCCTCTTAAGGCAGGGTTTTGCTTAAGTTTCTTGGATGTCTTTAAAGACAAACGTATTAAACCAGATATATTTATAATCAGCAAGAAGATATCTATCTCACGGACATATAATTTACAGGGTATTCCATTAAAAAAAGTGACCTGTTAAAATTTGATATTTAAAAAAAATATTTTCGCATTTATGATAAAATATCTTGATTATTCTTATAAAATTATTATTATTCTTATTAAATAACAATGCAACTTTTGTATTTTCGACATTTCGGTAGTAATTCAAATAAACTCTCTAGTTGGAATTCAAAATATACAGGAAAACGCTGTACATATTGTGTTACCATTCCCCTTAATATATGAAAGGGATTCATTAGGAGGGAACTGAGGAAACTTTCGAATAAATTTTTATTATAGATCGGTTTTGTCCAATTACTCGGAAGTTCCCTCTTAATGAATTTATCCATTTATTTACATACAATTTTTATATGTACAGAGTTATCCTTTCTATATTGACATCTAGTTACAGCTTTAAGTATAGGAGATGCAAAAGACTTTAAATACAAAAGTATTGCACATAGTTATCCTTTCTATTTTGACATCTAGTTGCAGCTTTAACTATAGGAGATGCAAAAGACTGTAAATACAAAAGTTTTAGGACTTTTCTTTTATTATTTTCTAAGAACATCAAACATTTCTAAAAATTGTTAAGAAGTAGGAAAAATTACATAACCTATATTTTCTTAAAAGAGACATCCTGTATATTATTATTTCATTGAGTGAGTCTCCACTCACACCGATTATAAATATATCAGATTTGATATATTTATTTTTATGACAACCGAGAAAATTGCAATAATAATTTAGAACAGAATATTCCTCTCTCTCTCTCTCTAACGCATTGTATTTTATGGTAGATATTAATCATATACATTCAAAAAAACGTCTATTTCTTTTCTACTTTTTAACAATTCTTAAGAATGTTTGATATTCTTAGAAGATAATAGAAGAAAAATCCTACCACTTTTGTATTTTTGTATCTCCTATAAGAGTCAAAATATAATAAATAATCCTGTACGTATTACTAAATTATTATGTGAAGAACTAATGTGGATTCTATCAAACCTAATTTATGTGTAAAATTTAAAGTCGATAAGTAATTTTTTGTACAAAATATTTTTAAAATTTTAGAAGCTTGCATTTTGGATTTGCCCCAAAATTTTGCCACTCTATCCCTATTCTACGACGCTTGATTTTCGTAGCACATTTGAAGTCAACCGAATAAGTAGTTTTTTTTACTGATTTTTTAAACATTTCATAGCCGTCATTTTGTACCGCCAAACTGGATTCCCACTAAATGTTTACCAGTTTATCGCTATATCACACTCGACTTATATGCAAGTTAATTAGATATAGTTTTTTATACTAATTTTTTAAACAATTTATTGAGTTATTTATTTATTTGAGAGCCATTTTGTTCCGTTTTATTGAGCACACACCAAAGCCTTAACAGGTCCATCCCTAGTCACTCTGCAAACTTTGATGTCAATTAGATAAGTAGTTCCTTAGTTATGCCGCGCATAGACAGACCGGGAAAACATTTTCGGCATCTCAGAACCCTGAAACGTAAAGAACTAAAAAAAACTCGGAGGGAGTTTTTTATGATTACATTTAACTCTTACGAAGGAATTAAAAATATTTTTATAGGGCCATCTTAGAATCTATAAAGTTTTACTTACATAGACTCATAAATATGCTATCTTGTATTCTTATTAGTCAACTACTAATAATATACCCTTCTTATTATGTTATAAGCAGTCCAGTTTTTGTGTTTTTAATAACCTGTATATTTAATTTCTTTAATCATTATTTAAAAATTTTAATTTTTCACAATTTTTGGAATTAAAAATTAGCCTCCATCTATTAAGATCCCAAAAAAAGTATCTATTATCTGGATTTGTATAATTCAGAGCCACCCTTTATATCTTAAACTATATCATAAATATGCAGTGTTGTTACTCACAACTTCTGTGTAAAACATATTTAAAACTTTTTTATTTTTATAAGAAATATAGCTTATACTACCCTTAGCACTACCTTACTTTAATACACCTAATAAATTCAAACTTAGATTTGTTCAAGACAAAATTGAAATCGTTTCAGCAAGCTTTTTAATTTGACATCCATCATGATGGAATTAAATTTTTGTTTCATGTTGCTCAAATTGGCCCCTCAGTTCGTCTATATTAAATTACTATTAAATCTATATCTATATACTCCTGAAAATAGTATGATTCTTTTAACCCCTCACTTACTAAAATCCGTTTAGTTGTTTGGGTTTTACGAAGGTTTTTTTTAATTGCTTATATTTGGAACACTCTATATATTATAATAGCATATGCATATACATTCGCTCTGTAATTTGATATCTATTTGATACCTTTTACGATGGGTTATAAAAATATTAATTTTTATTACCCTTCTCTGTGCAGTCTCAAAATACGTATATATCTAAAACCAAAAGATCAATATCTAATCATCCAAATACAATAAATCAAAACTCAATATTATTTCAAAAATTCGTCCAGACATTTTGGTTATTTCCATCAACGTGATTAGTGTTGCTGAGATATACAGAGTGTTTCATTTTAACTTCAAAAAGTAGTTATTTAATTAAGTAAAATATAATTACTTAGAGCTAAAATAAAACCGACACCGTCAGCAGTATAGACGTCGCGCAACGGCAAGAAAAATCAAAAGTACAGAAACTTTAAAAATTAGTTATTTAGATAATCCATGCTAAAAAATTAAATAGTTGCGGAAGTGTTATGGTCCAAATAACAAAAAAGTCTTAAATATTAAAAATATTTTAAAACTTTTAAAGTTTCTACAAATGTTTTGTTTTTTCTTTTAGCTGTAAGTAGTTACGTTTTACTCAAAAACATTTACCCAATTTTGATATACCTGTTAGTTTAAGTGTAGCACCTTGTATATCTCAATAATCAGTATATTAATCAACTCCATGCAAATAACAAAAATGTCTTAGAAATAGACGTATCGTTAAAACCTAAAGACTTTTAACTCTTGCAATTACTTAGGTTCTTCGCGTTTCACCTATTTTAAATTAGTCCTAAATTACATTTTACCCCTCAAAAAAAAATTTTACCCAATTTTGACACACTTGTTTATGCCCCCGAAAACGGCTTTTGGAGTTTATGATGATCCTGTAAATGAATTCCTGTATTTGTTTGAATTCGTCACAGGACCAATTTATTTTAAAAGAAATTCACAAAGAGTACTTTTTGATATTTATGTCCGTTTTAGAAATATTTCATTTCCATTTATCTTAAAAATGTTCATTATCCATTTTAAGTTTCCAGGGCAGCACATCAACTCCGTAATATTCGTTAAAATGGGTTTCTACAGGAAATAAAATAGTATAAAATAAAATAAAGTACGCAATACAGAGTCAGAGGTGGTTTATACAGAAAATAAAATTAAATAAAAAATAAAAACAATATTACTATCCTTTGGATTCTTTCTTTAACATAACTGTTATTTAAAAATGCACACTCATCCAAATTCAAAAATATTCAGTGAAATTGTCAATTTCAAATGTTCCAATATGCAATGCAAACGCGCATTTTCGAAATAAAATAAAATAAAATGAGAAGATTGAAAACAAAAAAAAAACACAGACTTATCACGCACAACTTATTTATATCTGGGAACAGAATAACAATAAGCTTTAAGGCAATGTTGCCAGTTATCTGAGGTGACAACGAGCGGCCAGCACCGAAATATGCCCCCTCTCGAAGGATGAGGTGACATCGCGTGGACCGAATCTAATCACAAAAGTCGACACTGTCGCTGTTGATATATATCCGAACTAAAAACAAAATTTCTAGGCACTTATGAGTTGATGTCACCTCACCGAGATTTTTGGTATTTTGACATTAACTAGCATTTAGAACCGCCCCCAAGTAAATTTAACGTAAAACGTTGTCACCTCAGTTTTTCAAAGTGACATTAATTTAATTTTTTTAGTCAGTATTTAAGAATTTTAATTTTTCACAATTTTGGAATGAAATCATCAATTAATATCCCAAAAAACAGTACCTATTATACTATATATATATATATATATATATATATATATATATATATATATATATATATATATATATATATATATATATATATATATATATATATATATATATATATATATATATATATATATATATATATATATATATATATATATATATATATATATATATATATATATATATATATATATATATATATATATATATATATATATATATATATATATATATATATATATATATATATATATATATATATATATATATATATATATATATATATATATATATATATATATATATATATATATATATATATATATATATATATATATATATATATATATATATATATATATATATATATATATATATATATATATATATATATATATATATATATATATATATATATATATATATATATATATATATATATATATATATATATATATATATATATATATATATATATATATATATATATATATATATATATATATATATATATATATATATATATATATATATATATATATATATATATATATATATATATATATATATATATATATATATATATATATATATATATATATATATATATATATATATATATATATATATATATATATATATATATATATATATATATATATATATATATATATATATATATATATATATATATATATATATATATATATATATATATATATATATATATATATATATATATATATATATATATATATATATATATATATATATATATATATATATATATATATATATATATATATATATATATATATATATATATATATATATATATATATATATATATATATATATATATATATATATATATATATATATATATATATATATATATATATATATATATATATATATATATATATATATATATATATATATATATATATATATATATATATATATATATATATATATATATATATATATATATATATATATATATATATATATATATATATATATATATATATATATATATATATATATATATATATATATATATATATATATATATATATATATATATATATATATATATATATATATATATATATATATATATATATATATATATATATATATATATATATATATATATATATATATATATATATATATATATATATATATATATATATATATATATATATATATATATATATATATATATATATATAAATATATATATATATATATATATATATATATATATATATATATATATATATATATTTATATCTATATATATATATATATATATATATAAATTTTATTGGTTTAATTTTTCTTTGACCAGTTTGAGTATATATTTTTATTTCAATTTTCTTGATTTAAGGTCAATTTAAAAACTTTACACATATATTTTAAATCATATATTTGCCCATAAACATGATGTAGTAAGATAACGTTTCGACCGCACTTCGGTCTTTTTCAAATCTAAAAATGGAGAAGGGCGTCGAATTTTAATTTAGTATTTTTACATTTAATATTTTATCTTGTTAGTATTACCTTAGAACGTAAACTATTAAGGAAAGTACATTTATTTTTAATTTTATAAATATGGAAAGTGAATATTTTCCTTCTTACCTCAATACGTAGAATTATTCAAAACGGCACAAGATGTCATATTTCCACATATATACATACACATCGATACAATTAAAATACACATATTATGTTAAAACATTAAGACATCACAGTGGTTATTCCAGTATTGAAACATAAAATTTACTCAGGTTATTGACGTCCTTCTTATCGTTGATAGCATTTTTGCTTTTTTGTATTTTGACCATCTCAGTTTGCGGTTCGGATTTTAAGATTTTGGTGTTACTATAATCAAAGGTATGTTTTTTTGAATTTATTTCAATTCATTATTTGTTAGAGCCGTCGCGTTTTTTTTGTCATACTAGTGACCCTTCAGTCGGTTTTCCAAGTATTGGCTAGTTTGGCCTATGTACACATTGTTGCAATCTTTGCAGTTGGTTGGGATAAGCCGTTTATAAAGGGTAAAGATATAAATTTTTTTGTGTTTGAAGTCTGATTATTTTTTGTGTCGTTCGAGTTATAAAATTTGTGGATTCTACTTTTAATGGTTTTATTTATAAGCTGTTCGGGATAATTATTTATTTTTAGAGCATTTCTGGCTTTTTCTAAGGCTTGTTTCCGGTATTCAGGATCTGAGAGCATGATGGCGCGATCTGCTAAACCTACAATTACGGATTTTTTTTGGGAATTTGGGTGGTTCGATTTATAGTTTAAGTATCTAGAAGACCAAGTAGATTTTGTGTACCATTCAGTTTTCATATTTTCGCCTATATGGTGTATTGTTAAATCTAAAAAGTTGATTCTGTTATTTTTTTTGATTTCAATTGTAAATTGTAAGCTTTTATGAAATTCGTTAAATGTAGTTAAAACATTATTTACTTGATTTGCTGGTATTGTAGTACGGTAAAAAAATGGTATGTCAAAGTTTAGATTTTTTAAAACTTTTGTTTCCAGGTCTTCCATGACTATTTGTGCTACAACGCTTGATATGGAGGCACCCATTGCGCATCCCTCTGTTTGTTGATATAACTGATCTTCATATAAAAAATATGTGGAGTTAAGGGTTAATTCAACTGCTTTGATAAATTCCTCTTGTAGTATATCTGTATATTTTTTAATTTCTGACCACTTTTCTTTTATTACTTTTATTGCAAGTAGTATGGGTACGTTAGTATATAAGGATATCACGTCTAACGAGATTAGCAGATAGTTTTTTGGAATTTTTATATTTTTTATTTTTTGTTTAAATTGAAATGAATCTTTTATATAATAGTTGTTTTTGTATATAATATTACTCAGGATACCTTTTAAGTAATTTGATAGAGGGGGGTATGGGGATTGTATGCAAGAAACTATTGGACGCAATGGAATATCTTTTTTATGAAGTTTTGGTAATCCGTATATTTTTGGTGGCACGGCGTTTCGAATTTTGAGGTTTTTAGCAGTATTTGGAGAGATAAATTGTTTTTTTTCCCAAAAATCAATTATTTCGTTATTTTTTTTTTGGTATTGGTTTGTGGGGTCCGATTTAATTTTTTTGTATGTTTTTGTATCATCCAATAAGGAATTCATTTTTTTGGAATACTCTGTTGCATGCATTATTACGGTTTTGTTAGATTTATCGGCTCTAAGTATTTTAATTTCAGGGTTTTCTTTTAAGAATTTTTTAGTTTTCGTTATTTTTGAAGAAAAATTATTATTGTTGTTTTTATGAGCTTTAAGTTTGTTTTTAAAATTAGTAATTATATTGCAAGTTTTTGCCCTGATTTGATCTTTTTCTTCCATTTTTAAATTGTATATACCTGTTTCTATATTACATATTATGTTTTCTGTTGGTAATTGTTTTTCGTTATTTATTTCTACCGCAAAGTTGGGACCTAAGCTGAGTACATCTGTTGCAAAATCCGGAATATGTTTATCTGTTAAATTTTCAATCCATGTTGTTGTGATTTGAGCTGAGGGCCTTTGTTTTGTGTTAGGTTAATAATTTTATTTTTATTTTTTTTTATATTTTGAAAATGTTTTTTCAATATTTGTCGATGTTTGATGCATGAATTTATTAATTATTTTTTCCGGCAAACATCCTATTAATTGATCTTTAAGTCTATCTAATTCTCGATTGAGTTCCCTAATATGAAGGGTAGTTTCAGTTATTAGTAAGTTAATCACATTTAAGTGAAATTTTGGTAAAATATATTTTGTAAATTTACGTTCTAAGTTTACATTTTTGAATTTGATGTGTGCTGTCTTAAAGTTTAAAAAGGTTGGTGTTATTTGTTCTGATTTACACCATAGTAGAAAAATTCTTCTATTTTTTTGATTGGACAGCTTTCTTGATAAGTTTTCATAAATTTTTAAATTAATTACGGCGTCTCTTCCCAATGAATCTTCGATTGTGTTGTAAGTTAGTATTTCTTCATCCATACTGATATAAATTTTATTGGTTTAATTTTTCTTTGACCAGTTTGAGTAAATACTTTTATTTCAATTTTCTTGATTTAAGGTCAATTTAAAAACTTTGCACATATATTTTAAATCATATATTTGCCCATAAACATGATGTAGTAAGATAACGTTTCGACCGCACTTCGGTCTTTTTCAAATCTAAAAATGGAGAAGGGCGTAGAATTTTAATTTAGTATTTTTACATTTAATATTTTATCTTGTTAGTATTACCTTAGAACGTAAACTATTAAGGAAAGTACATTTATTTTTAATTTTATAAAAATGGAAAGTGAATATTTTCCTTCTTACCTCAATACGTAGAATTATTCAAAACGGCACAAGATGTCACATTTCCACATATATACATACACATTGATACAATTAAAATACACATATTATGTTAAAACATTAAGACATCACAGTGGTTATTCCAGTATTGAAACATAAAATTTACTCAGGTTATTGACGTCCTTCTTATCGTTGATAGCATTTTTGTTTTTTTGTATTTTGACCATCTCAAAAAATTCTCTTTTTTTAGTTTGCGGTTCGGATTTTAAGATTTTGGTGTTACTATAATCAAAGGTATGTTTTTTTGAATTTTCATGATTTGTTAGAGCCGTCGCGTTTTTTTTGTCATATTTGTGACCCTTCAGTCGGTTTTCCAAGTATTGGCTAGTTTGGCCTATGTACACACTGTTGCAATCTTTGCAGGGTATTTCATAAATAACATTACTTTTTTTGTTTTTTGGGATTTTGGATTTTAATCTGGAAAAATTATTTGATAGTAGATTGGAAGCCTTGTGACAAGTTTGAATATTATATTGTTTAAATTTTTGAAGTGGTTGGGATAAGCCGTTTATAAAGGGTAAAGATATACATTTTTTTGTGTTTGAAGTCTGATTATTTTTTGTGTCGTTCGAGTTCTAAAATTTGTGGATTCTACTTTTAATGGTTTTATTTATAAGCTGTTCGGGATAATTATTTATTTTTAGAGCATTTCTGGCTTTTTCTAAGGCTTGTTTCCGGTATTCAGGATCAGAGAGCATGACGGCGCGATCTGCTAAACCTACAATTACGGATTTTTTTTGGGAATTTGGGTGGGTCGATTTATAGTTTAAGTATCTAGAAGACCAAGTAGATTTTGTGTACCATTCAGTTTTCATATTTTCGCCTATATGGTGTATTGTTAAATCTAAAAAGTTGATTCTGTTATTTTTTTCGACTTCAATTGTAAATTGTAAGCTTTTATATATATATATATATATATATATATATATATATATATATATATATATATATATATATATATATAGGTCTAAATGCAAAACCCGACAAGTCACAAATTTGTGAAATTCGAGTTCTATACCTCATTTTCTTCATTATCCAATTAATTAATTAAATTCGATAATATTTTCATGCAAATACCGACAATATCCATTAGATATTTAGTATAGAAAATTTGATTTAGATGCAAAAAACGACATGTCCTATGAGTATTTAAATTCAAACACCGACATGTCGGCGTCAGCCAATAGGAATGAGTTAGTCAGGTCACATGTTAATCACGCCATATTCTCCACGTTTGTTGTTTTGTTTACTCGTTTTGCAAACGTTTTATAGAAGATACAGTATTTAAGTGTTGTCTGAATCTTTTTTAATTGAAAAATAGCTAGAAAGTCATGCATGAACAAAATATTATTCTAGCGGAAGCTAATACCTCTCGAAAGAAAGTAAAAAGATCATCCAAACGGGATGTAGAGAAAGAAAAAAGGTAAAGACGGTCAGATTAGTCAGTGTAGTACGTTGTTAAAATTTGATTTTTGTATATTTTTTATAGGTATTCATCTAAATCGCTGCCGATATTTCCTCAATGTGGCCATACAGGTAAGCCATACCAACCTTTTCAATGTTGCTCACTGTTTACTATGAGGAACATTAAACATTTTCATGATGTGTTTTTTCAATCTCCAAATAAAATTAGTCAGGACCAATTTATACTAAAACACTGCGATTCTTCAGTTCCTAAAAGACTAAGAAAAAGGACAAACAAAAAAACAAAGCAAAGTCTTTGACGGTAGTGTATCATGTTAAAAGAAAAGATGGATTGCTGGTCAATGTGTGTAGACAGACCTTTATGGATATTTTGGGTGTAAAAAAGGACAGAATTTTAAATATCCTTAAACGTTATAAGGAGAAGAATGAAATGCCTACGGAACGTCGAGGCGGAGATCGAGTAAAAGAAAAAAATAACAAGCGAGCAGCTATAAAAAACTTTGTGGAGCAATTAACGTGTGTTGAGTCACATTATTGCCGATCCAAGACTTCTCAAAGGTTTTACTTGCCAGCTGAACTAAATATAAGAAAACTCTGGAAAATGTACAATAACTATGTTGGGGTCTTCAAATTAAAGAGTAATCTTTTTGATATTTTTTGGTTTTGGAACGCCAAAAACTGATTTATGTTCCATATGTCTCCAGTTCCAAGAAAGCATTAAACAAAATATAGATAGTGACATAAAAAACAGCTATTGACTCAACTGCGAGTTCATAAATTTCAAGCGAATATATTTTGCGAGCTATTAAAACAAAATCAAGATGATTCAGATGTTGTAACTTTGACTGCCAGAAAAATGTATCCTTGCCTAAAATTCCAGACCAGGCTGCTTACTTCAGTATGCAACTGAATTTTTATCATTTTGCCGTCGTCAAAGGAAGTTCCAAAGGAAAATTAAATCCAGCAACAGTTAGGTCATATGTATGGACTGAAGCAGATCACCAAAGGGCGGTTTTCCACACTCTAACAACGTTTGAATATAGCGACACTGTTAAAGTTATACGATTATTTTGCTATGGTTATGGAGCTCAAAATGAGAACTCTATAGTAATTGGAATGCTGTGTAATTGGTTGTTGAATTTAAGCCCTTCAACCATTAAAGGGCTTCAAGTTATATTTCCAGTGGTAGGACATTCTTACATTCCCCCAGATAGGCTGTTTGGCTAGATCGAAAAATCAAGAAGAAGCCAGATTTTACAAGTCCAGAGCAATACATAAAAATAATAGAAAACTGTGGAAAGGTATACAAATTAGGCGTTGACGTTCCCGTATTTGACTGGAAATCTAAAGTGCAACTTGTTAATGAAACCTCCATCGCAGTGGCATTTTAAATTTCAATTCTCCAAACGCATTATAATTTTAAAAAGTAATTGTGTCTTTCTGTATAGGAACAATCTAGAAACACCAAAATCGTTGATAAGAAGGGGAAAAAAAGCTGCTTCTGGAACCTAGTCGTATTGAAACGGGCATGGCAGTTAAACCAGATAAAAAGACTAGTATTATTAATTTAATCAAAATGCATTACGGGGAGGATTGGTCGAGCAATGAAGCGCTATCCTTTTTTAAAAATGCTTTTAAAGGGGATCCTGTTAATCTGGAGAACTCTACTACAGAAACCAGACAGTGTGAATCTGAAAATGAAGATGTAGCTGAAAACTTTTGTTTACCTGAAAATTTACATTTTAATGTTTAGTATTAGTTAAAGTTTTGTGTATTAATATTTTTTGCTTAATTTTGTTTTTTCAATAAAATATCAATAAGAATTAACACGATCCATTTTATTTTGATTAAATTCAACAACGTTTTTAGTCAAAACCCGACATGTCACAGCTCTTAACATGCAAAACCCGACATGTCCAAACTAAAATCCTAATTTACAAGAAAACCATCTGAATTAGATTTTTAGACAAAACATTTTCAAGAGATAATGCACCAGACAATAACAATGCTTTAGATTTATTGTTGTTTTTATTATTCATAATAGTTTATTCAGTTTTTCGTGATTTCTGTAAAATTCGTTTTAGTGGACGGGGTTTGCATTTAGACGCCTGATATATATATATATATATATATATATATATATATATATATATATATATATATATATACATATAAATCAATTCAAAATATATTTATGTTAGCATACAAAAAAGTATTTACACAAGTCAGGTAAGTCAATGTTAATAAAATATTACAACACTAGATTTAAGAATACAAAGTACATTTACATAGAGACAAACATTAAAAGTAAGAATAAAATACCCTAAATCTAGGCAATACAATAAAGGAAACATACATTAAATATAACACTAAATTTAAAACATATTAAAATAAGTAAAGTTAAAAGAAAAGTTCAGGTACTCACTAGTGCTGAAAAAAGCTTTACTAATTAAAAAACCTTTAACCTTAAGTTTGAACATTTCATAAGGTAATTCCCTAACAGTTTGTGGGAGTTTATTAAAATATTTTACTGCCGGAAAATTTGGTCTGTTTTGACACTTTCTTAAAAAATTGTCCCGATATAGATAGTTAATGAATGTTACCATGGATTTAATTAAGTGTACATAATATAGAAATAAACTGTTAGCTGTAAATAGTGCATCAAGCATTTTTTTTATTAAGTTTAAAGATGGATATTTCATTTGCGAAATGCGATATCGAGATGAGGTTTTTGAGTTCGTTTAGCCGATCTACTGGGTATGTGCTAATACTTGCATGACTGCATATGCTTATAAAATTTATTATATATAGGCGTGTAATAAAACCTCTGCATTTTTGCAAAATTTGTTAACTGAAATTTTTAAAAATATTTTTTATTTTTTTGCAATATACAGCGTTTCTACGAAAATTGCTGACAAATGCGTGTTACTTTTTCCCAGTTCGCGACCCCTTTTACCCCCCGAAATTTTTATTGCCACGCCACTGGCCATTTTTACAGCAAACCTACATTCCTTATTCTGTTCTGTAACTCTTTGGTCTTTGATTTTTCGATATTATGTACTGTTTAGAACATATTTAGCAAAATGTTCTATTTGTGCAAGGTCATGGCATATGGAACACGGAAAAAATGGTAAAATTTTAAATCTCCACTTGTACGAATATGTCAAAATTTTCGTAAAAACGTAGTATATTGCATACAAACGAAAATTTCACACATCGCCAGAAATTGTTTTTTCACTTTTGTCAAAGATCATCAGCAAAAATAAATTTTAAATAATAGGGACTATTTCACGTTTTGTGTCATCCTTTATGCATTATTTTATGCATATGTGAATATGCAGTCATGTAAGTAAAAGCACCTACCCAACAGATCGTCGAAACGAACTTCAAAAACCGTATCTCGATATCGCGTTTCGCAATTGAAATATCCATCTTTAAATTAAATTTTGTGAAAAAAATATTAATGCACTATTTATGTCCAGCCGTTTAGTTTATTAAAAATAAGTAACAATATTAAACAACCAGACGGAAGAGAAAATATTGAGAGGGGAGTAACAGATTTTCAATTTTGTCAACAGGTTTTCAACTTTGGCAACAAATCTTTATTCAATGATATAAATATTATAAAATGTTTAACATATTAAACCTAATGACAAAAAAAAGATCCTCGCCCTTAGCTCAAGGCAAGGAAAACGGTTTAAATGAAAGGCCGGGATTTCCTACAACATCGTTTACATTTCTCTTTAAAAATACTATTAAATATCCAGAACACAAATACATTTTCAAAAAATGTATATTTTCCATATATTACCAACAATATAAGATTTTGCCAACAGAATAAAATTTTTGCTGCTAATTTTATTATTTCATGCAGAATGTCATATTTTTTACTCTTTTGATAAAGTATATCAAAGCCTCTTCATTTGTCTTGGTAAAGAAAGTCTGATATAGTTTCCTCCCTTATACAGGGTGTCCAAATTAGCGATGCATTTATTGGTTAATTCCATAACAATCACAGCTGTTGAAAGGTACCACCGTACAAATTATGGGTTTAGCGCGTCGTTTGTTCACCGACTAGTTCACAATTACAATCGTCACTTCTCAGAATATGATATTTTCAGACTAAGCACTTTGCAGCTGAAAAGGCAGTTAACCGGATTGGTTTTGTAATGTTTTTTGGCCCATATTGATGTTAGTTTTTGTTTCTGTAGTTGTGTAGTTTCATCATTATTCATGTATTATTTTATTTCAATTGAAAATCTTTCTTATTAGTAATTTTTGTTTGCTGATCTGACATATTTTTTCTTAGAGTTACTGACTTCGTTATTTATTTATTTGACGTTATTTGCGAATGCGTACCATTTGGAATGTTTAGCATTATGTAGTGTACGTTTCAGAAGGGCCACTTGTCCGATGCGTGCATCGGCTACGTCCTTACATTAATTGGGAAGATATTTAGTATGCAGTTTGGAACTCGTACTAGAACTCGGCAAAAAAGAAAAGTTTCATACGCGGAATTCAAATATAATTAGTTGTTTGTATGTGTTTGGATTACATTTTTTTCCACGCGCGCAAAATACAGTTTTGCTCTTCCAAAAGAGAACGCAAAATGGCACTATCGTTTTTTCTCTAGTTAGGTCTGATAATTAATTTGTAAGTGATTAAGCCTAAACCCGCTATATCAAATAGTTAATTCGAAGGGTATTTCTCTAAATTTAAATTGTCAATCTTTTTTTGTTTTTCACTAGCTCTCTTTCTTAATATTGACGTTATTGACTTGACAAAATTCAAGGGTGTTTTAGTTTCTATGTTTTACAGGGTGCTTTGACAACTGTTATAATTAGCCAAAAACTGATATTCATTTTATGTGCTTTTTTTTTAAGGAACTGAACATTATTTTGATAAAATTTAAAAGCTGACGATGATTTTAAAAATACTCTATACGTTTTCCCTGTAATAGATATGAAGAAAACTTATTAGTTGTTAGCTGGGCAAGTAGATTTAAAATCTGAAGTTTCTTTTTTGCAAACCCATCATCAAATTTATTTTTTTAAATACAAACCTGTATTTTTTACTACATCTTATTAGTTTCTGACTGCGTAAGTTCAATGACGTAGCTTACTTACTGACAGACACTAGAGTTAGCATTTCCTGTAAGAGACAATAAGGAGAAACAGTAGATACAAATAAATTTTTTTAAGTAAATAAGTGTAATACGCTACTGAATGAGGCAAGTCAAAAATAAAAAAAATAAAAAAATAAGTTGTTGGGGGAACTGCAAAATGAAACATCAGATTTAAAATCCATGTGAACTAGCCTATACAATGGATCATTTTTTATGAAAATAGTTTTTCATATATATCGGCAAAGAAGTTACATATAGGGAATTTTCAAAATCAAACACTATTGAATATTTCCCCTGTATCTTCTACATCGCCAATATTTCTCACTTTAATCCACATTATGTTTACTATTTCTAGAAAAGAGCACATACCATCTAAATCAGTTTTTGATTAATTATAAGTTACCAAGGTACTCTGTAATAACAGGATGTATTATTCTTGTATTCACAATAAATAAAAGGCAGATACTTAGTGGTAGCTAGCATATGTATTCACAAAAGGAATATCTGAATATTCAAGAAATACAAGAATATAAAAGCAGGGACCTGTACAAAGGCCATTGCCGAACGCCATTACTGTTTACTTCGTAACTATGACTGGCGGTGCGGCTGTTGCTCTTTTAGATTTCATTCTAGGAGCTACGGCCAGTACAAAACACCTATGGCTGGTACAACATATAATAATATTTTATCATACATCTTCCCTTTTTTAACTAACCACTAAAAATTAACAACATAAGTGCAAATACATTTATAAATCCTCCAAATACATCACCACTTATATAAAGCAGATTATCAAAGAAGACTGGAATTTTGCAACTGGTATTTTGATGCAACAAAGACAGCCCAATTTCCGGACAGTAATTCTTTTTTCAGATGAATCCCGATTTACCAATATGGGAATGTTTAACCGCAATGACACTAGGTACTGGGCTACTGAAAATCCGCACTTGGTAAGGGAAGGGGCATTCCAAGAAAGATTTGGTGTTAACGTCTGGTTTGGAGTACTAGGAACTCGAAAAATAGGCCCCATTATTTCCAATTCCTCCAAAATACAATAAAGGATTTTATGGACAATTTACCCATTGTTTATTACAATCAAGTATATTTTCAGCAAGATGGGGCACCTGCACACAATTCCAGAGTCTTGACTAACTACCTGAGAAAAAATTCGGCGACAATTGGATAGGTATAAATGGGCCAGTCAGATGGCCGGAGAAATCGCCTGACCACATCCCGTTAAATTTTTCATATTGGCGATACATTAAACAAAAGGTCTACAAAACACCATTGGAAAATCGTGCAGACCTTATTAATCGAATTACAAGGGCGATAGAAGAAATACCTCCAAGGCAGATGGAAAACATTTTATAAGAGTTTTTAGAATTCGTATGTACCATGAAGTTAATGGACAATGTTTTGAAGACCTTGTCTATGGATGACCTTTTTCTTGTTTTTTTTATTACTCATGTAGCTTTAGTTCTATTTCGTGTTTTTCCTTGAGTTAAGAGGAATTTTTGTTTGAATATTATTTAAATTAGTGTTTTGTGGCATAATGACAGTTGAAGCCACTCAGTAGTGTCCTTTAAGTAGACTGGCAATATTTCTTATAGTAAATAATAAACAACGATTAGTTATACAGCGTGTGAAAACATGAAAAAAAAACATTCATTTTGAAATAAATTTTTGTAGGTAAGTTTATTTATATTTAAGGTTAATTAATTTTTCGTTTTTACTCAATTTACATTGCTGCCAGATACAAAATATGCTTAGTTTTACAGATATAACATATCATAGGCATTTTATATCTTTTTTCTATGTTAAGAACTCAATTTAGTATCATGTGAAATTCAAAATCCCAGTCTTTCTTTAGGACCTCTATTTGATGACGCTAAACGTAAAATATACCATTTGCAAAAACAGTTTTGAGCATTACTTTTGCAAATTCTAATAGCTTGTTGTTTTATTCGTACATTGAACAAATCAATAATTCTGAACTAAAGTATCTACTTTAAAAATTAGAAGGTGAATAAAAGAATGGCAGCTGTGGTGTTTCTTTATTTCACAGCCAGCCACCTTGGATCAGAAATTTAATATTTGTCATTTATCAGCCTAAGCGTTAAAAATGTAATTGCACACTGCAATTGGAAATATCTCGAAAAGTACTTGATATAGGTATTATACACAAAAGTATTTAAAATTGTTTGAAGATTTAGATGTTGAGTAGGTTTATAGGTCGTTCAATTAAAATAAAACGAGAAAATATCGTTTGAAAGTGATTTTTCACTACGTTTCCGGGTAAACCGGAAGTATCCTAATTATCACATTAGATGCAATGAGTTGCATAACAAACACTATTTACAGTATTAAATTGGAACTATCTTCATTTGTTTTTCCAAAAAGCGGAACTATTCATTGATATTTTTAAAGTTTCATTCGCCATTTTCTCAAAAACTATCAGGAATTGACATAGGGTATGATCCATGTTTTTTTTTAGAATTTAGTGTGGAATTCAAAAATAAATCAATATACAGGGTGTTCCATTTAAAATATTAAAGTTGATAGCATTTCCGGTTAAACCGGGAACGACAGTCAATTGTTTATACAGCGAAAATCTACCTCATAAGTAACCATATATAATAACGTTGGTATACAAATCCCCTAAACTAAATATTAACTTGTCAAATTCCAGTTCGGTTTATAACAAAAATAGCCTTTATACCCATGGGTATTGGAAAGAGATGAAAATATATTATTAGTTCTCTACTAATCCAAGCTACCCTGAATTTTGCCCAACCAAAGAATAACCATCCAAATTAGTAATATTAGCTCGCCGATACGTCAAATCAAGGACATATAATGAGAAAGAAAAAGAGAGAGACAATACTTCCACTTCTATGCTTATTTCGACTGCATTATTCTGTCGATTGAAAGCATGTGGTTTTGAACTGACCTATCACAACCCGTGTAAAAGTCTGACAACTGATAAACAATAACAAAGGAAATCTTTGTAGATTTCAAAATATGTAATAATGAACAAATTTACCTTACTAATTAATACAAAATAGTGAACTAAGTTATTAAGGAACATTTGTGTTTAACTTTACGTGCTTCTGAAATTTCCAAACAAAATGTGATATGCTATTTGACATGTAAGCAACAAAATTCTTCTGAACTAACTGATATAAACAAATGGAATCTTAGAATATTAACTGCAAGAAAACTATATACAGGTAGATTTTTGAATGTTCTATTAGATTATCTTATCAGAAACATGTCACTTAGATTTTACCTTCATTTAGTGGACTAATATGATTGTTGACCCAGTCTTCGAGTCACAGCATATTAAAAATGTTAATTCCTATTAATTGGAATATCTTAAAGTGAATTTTATATATAAAACAGTAATTATATGATAATACAGTACAATATGAAGGTATATTACATTTGCTCTATCAAAAATAAAGTAAATTCACATAAGGTTCTAATTTTGTACTTTTGCTTCCGGCTATTTGTGACAAGAATTTCTAAAACTAGCATTATTTCTGTAACTTAGGTATCAGTGGTAAATGTAAGCCTGAATACAGTATAAAAGAGTGTTTTTAATTATAAATTAGATTAAAATGACTTAGATATCACAACGGATATAATGCTAAAAAAATGAAAAAGTGTAAAGCGAAGATTGATTTTACTGAATTTTACTGCCATATGTACTGACAGACATATATGACAAATCTAACTGTAACACTTCCTGCCAGTCAGTTTTTATTTTAGGTGCAATAAAATTATTAACAGGTTTAGTCTATTTACTTGCTGGGTTTAAGTTGGAGAACCACTTCCCAGTGTAATGAGAACCTGAAAACAAACAAAAAAAATACTACAGTAACCATTAAACTCAGTTCCCTGTAATATTCATATTAATTTTCATTGTGTTATACCTGAGTATTCTGGTACTTTTGACTTGACTTGACTTGAGCGATTTTGGCTCTATTCCTACTGGAATAATTCGCCAGCCCATTCTCTCAGCGTCCAGGATTTGGTCTGACTTTAAATCATGTCTTGGACGTCCTTACTGTTCCAAGTTAAACTTTTCTTTGGCACTTGTGTGGGTCTTTAGGTGACTGTAGGCATTTGAGTGCTGTGTGTGGTTCTGTGTAGTTCTTTCTTTCTTCTTGGCGGTGAGTGGACTGTTAGTAATGGTCATTTAACAACAGAGGATTGACAAATATGGGATATGTACCAGATACAGGAAAGAGGTAATATTGATGATTTCTTAGATATCTGTAATTAAAATATGGGTTATATGATTACTTTAGTTAGTCATGACATCGCAGAACGAATAGAGTCAGCATTGTGGCTGTACTTTCTGAAAAACAATATTTGAAAGCCAAATAGTATTTGTCTTATTATTTTGTGAGACTCCGATATCCGCCCAGACAGAGAGGCATGTGCATGCTCTTGTTTGGTATTTAGCAGAGTCTGAAAATAGCAAAGTAACTAAGTGAAGACTTATCAGCTCATAGCTTTATTTTGTTGATGGCTAGGAAGTCGTTAATTAACTTTAATGTCTGTAAAGTTCGATTTGTGAGTATAGTAGCAGTGTTCGTAGGTGCTGGATGTCCCTTTTTTGCAGTTCCTGGTATATATCTGTATTGGGTATCTGATTTATAGGACATTCTATAAATATGTGGTTGAGGTCTTCTATTTGCACACATTCGCAGTTGGGCGATTCTTTTACCCCCTATTTTGTATAGGTGGTTGGCTGTCATACAATGTCCAGTTTTCATTCTAACCAGCGTTGTAATGTGTTTTCTATTTATGTATGGTAATTTTTTGTACGATTTTGTAGTGGAAAATTCTGCTTGGATTTTAGAATACCAGGATTCTTTTTTGTTAAGTGTTGACTTCCAATATTGAGCATGTTCTTTTTTAATATTTTCCTTGATAATGGGTGTTATATGATTTTTATCTAGCTGTATGTCCTTAGCTATATTTAACGTTCTGCCTATGTTGGCCAATTTGTCTGCAGTATCGTTTCCTGTGATTTCTGAGTGACCCAGAATCCAGGCTATTTTAATGTTACTATTGTTTTCTTTAGCATCTATCAGTAATTGTTTCGTAGTAAGGGTTATGTGGTCATTATTAGGGTTGACATAATTTCTATTAAGTTTCTGTAGTGTACTTTGGGAATCTGTCAATATTAGGACGTCTTTGATATTTTTTTTGAGTATATAATTCCTTCATAGATAGTGACCATCTCAGCCGAACATATGTCAAGTTGGTTAGGGAGTCTAGATGAGAAGTTGTATTTGTTTTGAGGGCAGTGGACTCCCTATCCCGTTCTACCATCTTTCCTTGAACCATCCGTGTACCTCTGGGCTTTCTATTTTGAAGCAAGTTAAAGTGTCAGTTTTGTATATATATTTTTTAAGTGTGGCTGAAAATAGTTATAAGCTTGCACTAAGTAGGGCACATCTTCCCCTTTCCAATAGTTGGCATTCTTAGCTTTATGTTTTTTTATTGCTTTTAATAAGGGTAGCAGTGGGTGGTTATTTATCGTTATGATGTTGGATAGGAATTTAGTTCCTAACCATCTTCTTCTAAATTCTAGGTCCATTTCTGCTGCCTCAGCCATAATGGCATTTGTTGGGGTAGATTTCATGCATCCCAGGATGTGGCCTTTATGTAGTGTTTTCTCAAGCTTGATTGTGTTCCGCTTGCTTAGTGGTTTGAAGAGGAATGAACCAAAGTCCAGGTGGAACTTTACCACACCGTTTAGTGCCATTTGTAGTGTTTGAGGGTCAGATCCCCACCAAAAAAAAACCTTAATCATGTTGACTCCTTTTTCTGCTTTCAGTGTGCATTCTTCTATATGTTTATTCCAGTTTAAGGATTTATCTAGATGCATTCCTAGGTATTTTACATGTTGTTTGAATGGCATTAAAACATTATTTATTCTTATCTGTGAGGTGTTGTCTTTTATATATCCTTTAGAGAAAAGCATGGGTTCACATTTTTGGGGTAATAGGAATAGGTGTATCAAGCCCTGCAGCAATGTTTTCAAGTGCCCTATCGATTTTTCGGGATATTTCTTCTATATGTTTGCCCTTTGTAAATATTACAATGTCATCAGCATATATTATTTGTATTTCACTTGGGAGTATTCTAAAGATATCCTTTAAGTATATGTTGAAAAGTATTTTACTTAAGGGCGATCCCTGTGGGAGTCCTCTGGCTGCGATATTAGGTCCTAGGTAACTTCCGTTTGTGTTTCTTATGAAAAGGTTTCGGTTTTCTAATTTTTTATATATAAGATTAGCCAGTTCCGTAGGGATATTTAAGTCTATAAGTTTATTGTACAAGAGGTATATGCTTACTCCATCGAATGCCGATTTGATGTCTAAGAAGACTGCCACCACTATCATGTTTTCATTGAAGGCTAAGTTGACATAAGATACCAAATATGCCAGGTTGTTATGCAACCCCATTTTTTTTAAAGCCTGTTTGCAGTGGTGTAAAGGCCCGTTTATTTTCTAACTGCCATTCTATTCTATTTTTTATAATTATTTCCAGGGTTTTAGGGAGACAGTATGATAGAATTATTGGTCTATAGTTTACATGGTCCTTTGGGTTTTTTCCTGGTTTACATATGGGGAGAATGAGACATTCTTTCCAGTCTTTTGGCATTTGGTTACCCTTTAGCACATCATTGTATATGTCAATTAGTGTAAGTTTGAGTTTTTGGGGAAGTTTGTTGATCATTAAGTACATTATTTCGTTCATGCCTGGTGTCGAGTTTTGTTTGCCTACCAGTGCTGCCTCCAGTTCTTCTATTCGGATTGGATCATGTTCGTTGGTGGTTTTGAGTTTGAAGTTGGGGTTCCAGTCAAAGATGGACATCCTCTCTATTATCTCTTGTCTTATCTGGTCTGATAGTCCTTTCACTTTGCCAGCTTTGTATTTTCCTGAGAACTCACCTATCTTGTTCCAGACTTCTTTGGTGTTCGATTCTCTATTTAGTGATGCGCAGAATTTAATAAAGCTGTTTTTCTTTTTTTTCTTTTTGTATTCGTTATTGAGCTGAAGTAGTGCAGCTTTTCTTTCCTTAACCTTATTGGTGCATTCTTGATCCCACCATGGGTTTCCTGTTTTGCGTTTTGTTGCTTTGATTTTGGTATGGCAATGTAGGCTTCATTTTGTATGTAATTTGATAATTGTTGGTAGTTATTAATATCTTTATTGGTTGTGGTGGTATTGTCTAGTGTCTCCTGGTATAGTTGCCAGTTAGTCTGGGTCGATGTTCCTGATAATCCCCTTACAAGATGTGAGATTGTATGGAATTGAGATTCTCTAGCCTTTTTTATTAGGATATTCGGTTAGTAAAAAACTATAGTATTTGCGGTTTTATGATTATCAAAATCTATTCCCAACCTATTTTTACCTTTAACCTTAACTTTTTGGATATTGTTTAATTTTAGTTCAAAAATTTCTTTAGCTATTTTGATTTGAGACAGTTTACCTACATTTTCAGACTCAATGAAGATCGTATATGGGCTAACATCGTTCTCATTGTAAAATCTTTGGTATGCCGGTTTCGTTTTTTCCGCGTTTTTTTGTGACTCGCCGCCATTTGCAATACCTATCACTTCTAAAATTGCGTTCTGCGATGGCGTTTTATTTGGGGCGCCACCCCCTGGGTCATGTGCGGACAAATTCTAAGTAGTCTTTAATTCAAAATTCAATAAATACAATAAAATGAACAATTTAACAAAAAATATTAACAAAAGACAAGAGGGGTTAGTAATTGCTCACCGCTTTCTGGAACGTTGTTTCTCGTTCGTGACACAGCAAACACTGGTCTGGGACTTTTTGTCTAAATATTTTTAATTAAACCTAAATATTCACAAATGTTTATTTATATGTCAAAAGTCAGAATTAATAATTTGCAATGATTGTACTAAATTACTCATAAAAGTTGTACCATTTTTGGTTGATTAACACATATAGTTCTTGCATGACCTCTAAAGGTTAAAGTAGGAAAACAGGTACTTTTTTTAAGAGTCTACATTCATTTTGTGGCAACACATTTTGGCTGAGAGAGCTAATGTGAGTGTCTGAAAAGCATTTTTGTAGATGTGATTGTGGAAATTCGGCATATTGGTCACTTCTTAGCAGCTATTATATGTATAAATAGTGCTAAAAGATATTACAATTGGAAGTCCTATGTTAAACAGCTTGCAGCAGGGGTCAGTTGGTATGGCTATGCTCTTCGAGTTATTCATAATAATGTTGGGTGGCAAGCATCTCTCATAGCATATCATGCATATATCCAGTCTCATATTGTCTATAGTGTAATATTTTGTGGCAATTCTGTTGAATCAGATCGAATATTTTTATTACAAAAAAAATGCATACGTATTGTATTTGGCATGGGATGTCGAGACAGCTGCAGGGAGGTATTCCAGGAAGCTGGTATACTTACCTTGTACAGCCTCTATATTCGCGAATGTGTTAAGTTTTTAATTAATAACTTTTCCCTTTTCTCTGATAAGATGCAACAACATTCTTATGATACAAGATTTAAAACAAACCTCAAGACGGAAAAACCAAATTTTACATTTGTACAAATGTTGTATTTAACATAATTTAGGTCTGGAATATGCTCCCTCTGCTTTTGAGGCAATAGTCATCTGGTAAGGTTTTGCATAGGCTTAAAGCATTTTTGAAGGAGAGAGCATACTACAGTCTGAGAGAATTTTTTGAGGATGTTAACACTATAAATGAGGCACTGCACTAAATATAAGCTTGTTGTTTTATAGATTAGTTTTTATTATAATTTTATTATACTTTTAACTAAATTTAAATGTTGATTTGTTTTTTGTTTTATTATAATCTTATTGTCTTCAAGTTTATTTAGCTGTAGGTATTTCTAGTGTTAAGACTTATTGTGACATGATCCATACCCCAATTAGGGTCATAGCATAAGTATTACCTTGTAATATATTAAAGGATTGAATAAAGAATTAACTAACTAACTATTGTCAAATATTGATGATGTTAATTATTGTCAAGCAGTTTTTCAGATACTTTTAAATTAAAAAGGCCAACCTAACATCTACTGGTGAGTCTTTACTTGTTTAATTTTACTAAATACATAATAATTTAATTTGACTAGTAAAATAAATGTCATTTCCTAATTATTTTTATGTGTAAAATAACAAAAATATACTTAATTATTATATTTACTTACCATTCCTGCTTGCTCATTCCAAGAGTGGGCATAATTGTAAATCTAGGCATTCCTTTTAGGCCTTTTTATTTTGCCGTCCTGTAAACTGTACCATATGTCTTGCGGAGTATTGGACTGCTTATTATAGCTTAAATACTGCTTGGCTTGTTATGAGCTCGCTGTTACCTCTGTAAAACTAGCATCGTACACTGTAGTCGTATGCTGATCCACTGACCTAGTGCCGAGATAACAGTCCAACTAAGATTGGTTGTTGACGTCGCCACTGACCCCATTAGATACAGTTGTAGTCCGATCAATTGGAACCTTTTTCTAGTTAAGGTTTGATAACCTAACTAGGTATTTCACAGAAACCCGCTGTTTTACAATCATTTGTGTAAATTGCATATTTAATTATTCCATGACATTGCACCATTATTCGATTTAGAGGGGCTATTTAGCCATTTTACCTCAATGTACACCAAGTATATACGTATATGCAAGGTAATAATTAATTGCTAACACGCACATATTGTATCTAAACCGTCGGCGTCGGTAGTATTGTAATACCGCTCTCTTGATAATCTAGCTTAATTAATCCTATATTTATCTTGATAAATATACACATAAAATCTCAAAAATAAGGTTTGACGAATAGCCAAAAAGATAGGTTAATTCTCACTTTTAAAGTCTGGCTGCTGCTGCTTTGGTTGTGGGCTTCGTGTGTAGCATTTACCCATCAATCTTATTTTCTTAGTCTTCAGGACCGCCTAATAAAAGGCTTCTGACGTGAGCAATAGTCCATATATCTTTTTCTTTTTATGTTACGATTTGTGTATTTTGCGGATTTTGTAAATTTTACTATAAGGGGAGTTAGTTATAAACAGATAGCACAACACAGGAAATGACTTTTCTCGCTCCCGGGCAACGGGGGAGCATTACACACCCAGAAATGTTGCCTCGGAATAAGAACCCTGAAATTGTAAAGGTTAGAAAGAATTGTAGATATAACTTTTTAGGGTTGCTAATTGATTTATTGCTAAAGATTGATTTTGTTATGTGAGAGGTATTTCATAATAATTTGAATGATTTTTTCGTTAAAGTTAGCCACAATTGTTTTTACAGATATGGGACCTGGTAACGATTTTTTTTTAATTCCAGGTATAAGTCTTGGTCTAGAATTGGACAATTAAATAGAATATGTTCTAAGTCTGCAATGCCCGTATTACATTCGCAATATGGATTTTCAATTAGCTCTATTTTATATAAATGAGATTGGAAGAGGGCATGCCCTGTTCGCATTCTTATGATGGTAGTTATGTGTCTTCTACTTACTCCTATATGTTATATTTTTGTACCATGGGGTTTTAGGGAAAACTTCTTGAATTGATGCGTATCATCTGCCTTTACTCCGAGTTGTTTCCTTCCATGTATGTTTCCATTCGTCTTGAATTTGTTGCTTTATCAGGGGCATAAATTCATTTTTATCTAATTTGATGTCTAGGGGGACGTTAAGTACTCTTCCTACATTTGCTAATTTATCTGCCACTTCATTTCCCGGTATTCCCGCGTGTCCAGGTATCCAAGATATTCGGATATTAAAATGAGAGGAGTTAGCATCTAAGATCATTTGTTTGGTATAAAATGAAATGTGGTCTAGTTTTGGTGTAATTTCGGATTTGTTTATTTTTTCGATTGCACTCTTTGAGTCAGTGAAAATTACAGCCCTTTTCAAGTTTTTCTCGATACAGAGCACGAGTGCTCTGTTTATCGCAACAATCTCAAATGAACAAATCTACATGTCTGCAGGTAGTCTTTGCGAGAATTTGAATTTTTTTGAGGGTCAATACACTCCATATCCCACAGTATTTGTGTTCAAGTCTTTTGATGCATCTGTATATATCCAAGTATAAGCACCAGCCCTTCTATTTGCTTCCTCGATAAATGGCTTATTATTTATGCTATCATGTTTATGTAATTCCAAGTCAATGGTTTTAATTGTTTGAAATTGTGTTTGAAAATCAAATTTATAACAGGGTAAGGTATCATTTGTTTCTAAGAGGTTTTTTAGGTATTCTAGATCCCTGTAAGCCTGTACTAAATAAGGCTTTTCTTTGTTTCGCCAGTATTTATTGTTTTCGTTGAATATACTGGTTAATAGTTTTTGTATGTTTTTGATTACGGGATTATCATTTAGAGTCATATTTTTTAGGATATATTTTTGGGCCAACATTTTTCTTCTAGTTTCTAAGGACACTTCACTACATTCTGCTAACAAAGTTTTGGTAGGGGTAGATTTCATGCACCCAGTAATTACTCTTAAGGATTCATATTGAAGCGAGTCCAATTTTTCCAGGAGTTTTTTAGAGATAGGTTTTATAAGTTGTGCCGCATATTCCATGTGGGATCTGACTATTCCTTTGTAAATGTGTGTTAAGGTTAGATGGTCTGCTCCCCACCAAACTCTACTGACTGCTCTCATAGCTCTAATTCCTTTTTTTGCTTTAGTGTATATGTCAAAAATGTATTTGTCCTGTTTGAATTATTGTTGATAGTTACACCTTAATATGTTGTTTCCTTAATCCAGAGGATGATGTTATTGGCATACCTGATTGGATCTAATTGTGCCGGGCTTTGTCCTGGTCTATGGCTTTAGATTTTTGAGGGGACAGTGATATGCTATGGTTTGAGCACCACTCCTGAAAAATGGTAAGCGCTTCGTTTATGTGATGTATTAGTGATCTTATGTCTTTACCTGTCTTCATTATAACTAGGTCATCTGCATATTGTACTATGTGAATTTGGTTGGGATTATATTATGTAGGTCCAGTGTATATATATTAAATAAGAGTGGGCTTAGGGGGATCCTTGAGTAAGTCCCATGGAGGACTGTTTAGGTCCATGAAGTTTGTTATTTTTATCCTTAATATATATTTGTCTAATATATTGAAGATTATATATTAGATTGGAAAGCGAGGTTGATATTCCCAAGTGTCCTAATTTTTTATATATTAGATTCAGATTTACATTATCGTAAGATGCTGAAATGTCCATGGATACAGCTAGAGATACTTCATTTTTAGAGAATACGCTTTGGGCTTGTGTACTTACATATGCAAGACAATCTAAGCATCCTTTGCCTAATCTGAAGCCAAACTGTGTTTGGCAATATTTTTTGGTTTTCCAATTGCCATTCTACTCGGTGTTTTATCATTACCTCTAGTGTTTTTGCAATACAAGAATTGAGAGCTATAGGTCTGTAGCTAGCAGCTAGGTTTTATCCTTGTCGGGTTTTAGTATTGGGTGAATTAAAGTATTTTTCCAGTCCCATTGGACCTCACCACTTTCCATACCTTTATTATATATTTTTAGTAATGTTTGTATTCTTATGGCCGGCAGATGTTTTAGCATAGAGTCCAGTGGCAGAATCTTTTCTATGATCTAGGGTGCTCAGTAATGCTTCCTCAGTGAAATAATAGTCTAAATGTTCCGTGGTGAAATTAGGGTCTATTTGGCAAATAGATAAGTTATCTAAAATTTCATTATCTACCTGGTCTTGGGGGAGTTTTGAACTATATGGCGATTTGGTATTAGAAAATTTTTTGATGGATCTCCATACGGTCTTTAATGAAAAAAGTCTATTAAGAGATGCACAGAAATTACGAAAGGTGATTCTCTTTTTTTGCTGTAGGAATCTTCTGGATTCCGCAATCACTTTTTTAACTTGTAAGTATCTGTCCAAGGTAGGGTTAAATTTATAGCTATTTATAAAGAACCTCCTACGATTTAGGGTATCTGAACATTCCTCGTCCCATCAAGGGGTTGGAGGAAGCTTACATGCTCTCTTACAGTTAGAACCTTTTCGGTGTATTCACTCCATTTTGCTTTTTTAAAACATCTTTTTGCAGATTGATAGTTGATTATTTATAATTATCCCCTTTATTGAAATTAATAAGGATTGGAAAGTGGTCGCTGTTTCCACAATCTTCTAAAACCTCCCATGTACAGTGCGTAGCTATATTTGGGCTAGATATAGTTAAGTCTACAGCTGAAATATTTTGATTGGGGGGGATAAGACGGGTTGCTTTTCCCTTATTTAATATTAGCAAATTTAATGATTCCAAAGATTCATTAATGATAATTTCCATTCCGATTTCTGATCGAGCTACCCCACAGTGGATGGTTGGCATTCATGTCACCTGTGATTATTAATGGGGTTTGGAGGGAATCAATTAATCTTCTCCACTGATTAATATCCAGTGGAACATTTGTGGGTTCGCCAGGTACATATTTAGTTTATGTTTTTATGAGCTGAATCTGTATGTTTTCATGTAAGTACGAAGTATCAATTTCATATTCGGAAATATCTAGGTCATCCCTAATGAAAAGGGCAATTCCCTCCTTCCCATCCGGGCGGTTCTGTCTCACGGAGATATATTTAGGGAATTTGACAGTAATATTTGGATTAAGCCAGGTTTCACATAGTTCAATGATATCATGGGAGATATCTTTTATAAGTATCTGAAGGTTAATTCTATTGGCACATAAACTTCTTATATTCCATTGGAGGATTGAGAGATTATGACTTTGTGTCATATCAATAGAAGGAGCCTGCTGGCTCCCACAAGTCTCCTTGCGTTACCTTACTATTAATTAACGACTCTATATACTTGCAAACTAGTTGTCTTTGACACTCTGTTAATTTTAGAATACTGGGTGGGAAGTCCATATATTCTAGGGCATATCTAATGTTTTTGGGATTTTTCCGATACGACTCTGTTAAATGAAGGGATTGACTCATTGTTATATATGTCTTAAGTTAATTGTGTGATGTTTCGTGTAGAAGGGGTAAAGTGTTGGATATCTTTATCTTTTGATTGTGGGGGTGGGAAATCATTTTGTTGTCTGATAAGTGGGCCCTTCTTTATTTTTGGGACTAGCTTCGTGGAAGGAAGTTGAATTTAGAGACGAATTTGTTGTTGTCAGATGAATTCAGGGCAGTTTTTGTCCGTGGACTTATGATTTGAACTATTGCAATGATAACAACGCTTTATAACTGTGCACGTTTCCTCATGCACATTAGCACAATTAGTGAATTTCTGTTTACTCCTACATTGACTTTTAACATGTCCAAATAAGAAACAATTGTAACACTGGGTGACTCTCATGATGTAAGGTTCTACTCTCATCTCAAGACCGTAAATAAAATTGAGCGGGGGAGTATTTTTCCCTCAAAAGTATATAAACACGTGCCTGTTTCAACATATTCTACCTTATCGTCTACTTTTACTTTTCTATTAAATCTCTTAACCTCTAAAATTTCAAAATTGCATTGAGAATTATTTACTAGTTCCTCAGGAGAGAGTTTTTTATATATACCTCTATTAATACCTTTACATGTGACATTTACATTAGTTATGAATATTTCATATCCTTTTTCTAATAAATATTTATTTTCTAAAAATTCATTTGCTGTCTCAGATGTGTCGAATTCAATTACTATTGTGTTTTTCCCTTTTCTAAGGGGACCTTTTTTATGAGGGATATTAATGTTACGTAAATCTTTGGCTATCGCCATGGGATGGAAATTCCCGATGTTTTGCCCCTGTTTTCCTTGTATGGTGACTGTAAAAGGACCTAAGCTATTTAGTTTATATTTATTGACTCTTTTGATTTTATTATTGCACGGTTCTTTTTCTTTAGAAGGTTCTTGACCATCCATTTCATCATCAGAGTTAATAATACTAGGTAACAAGGGGGGGGTCCGTTGGACCCCCCTGGCTTAATCCCCCATTTTGGCTAACTTTAACTTAGCTTCGGAATTTTATGCCTCTTTTAAACTAATTTTTAATGAATATATAGTTATAGCAACTTTTTATTTTTTTTAACAATTATTCTACTAGGATAGATGGATAATACTCACAAACGATTGGATTAGTAGCCTAATTTATTGAAATACTTTTACAACCACGCTGCTTGATAGCTGGGTCGGAAAAACACTAAAGTCCGGCTGATTCACGTTTATTTAACAGCTGTGTCGCAGGCTCGAATGTAAAGCGTACTAAGGCCTGGGCCCCATCACTTAACGTTCAGTTAAAATTTAATAGAAGTTGGTGAGTAATCAAAGCGTTTCATTCCAATAGTGTAATATTAATTCTGAGTTTCCTGTTTTTCTTTTCTTTATAGATCATCGTGGAATTCTTGACTTTTAGGGTCTAAAACAGGTGGCGTTTACCGTTATATTTGTTTTTATTTATATTTTACCCTCCCCCACTCTCTGGCTAATTTAGCTAGTCGCGATATTGCTCTTAAAGAATTACGTTTATTGTTAATTCGAATATAAGAACCTTTAAGCAAGAAAGGTGCGTGACAAAGTATATAGAATGTTATATATATTATTGATGAGTATATAGAATGTTATAGATTGATCTGACGGAAAATATGCAATATGGATGGGTTTATTATTATTATATCACTATTTATTGGTAGGACTAAGAGGTAACTAGTTTATCCATAGGTCTCTCCACTAGCTGCCAATGAAACATTGGGCACTTTTTGGAGAGATTTTAAAATAATAAGCTAATCTCTAAATCGTTTATACATGTTGTTTACTAAGTTCTTCAAAAATCAATCAATATTCAGTTTGCATTCCTGTTTTTGCGTTTTCGACTTGTTGGTAGATGGCACTATTAGCTTTACTTGACTTGACTTGACTTGCTTGTTTTATGGCTCTGCTACGAAGCAATCGCCAGCACGATTTGGGGGTGATCTCAGTGTTTTCTGTGACCATACTGGGGCCACCGACTTGTACTTACTTTCTCTCCTACAGGTGCAGTGTGTAGTCTTTGGGCTTACTACGGTGTTAGGTCTAGTTAATGTGGACAAACACAACAAAGGTACACATGGCAGACATATAACATTCACAAGTCGTGGGATTCTGAGCTTACTACGGTCTTAGGTCTAGTTAATGTGGACAAACACAACAAAGGTACACATGGCAGACATATAACATTCACAACTCGTGGCATTCTAAGGGGAACACATTGAGTTGAGCACTGTTATCACTTATAATTTGTTTTTGTTTATGTTAAGAAATGACATAAACAACTTTATTGACTCCTCATTTGGTTTAGATAAAATGGAATGTATTGTTATAGGGGTAGGGAAATGTATAACAATAAATTCCTTATATAGGTCGAGGTTTAATATAAAATTAATAGGACATTCTAAAAAGATGTGATTCGGGTCTTCGACAGCTCCACATTCGCAGTATGGATCATCCTTAATTTTTATTTTGTAAACGTGTTCTTGTTCTTTAGTTAGACCAATGGCGCATACGCAATCTAATTATTGTTGTTATATGTCTTCGATTCTTAAATGGAAAACTCAAAAACCATTTGTAGGTAGGGAAAGTGTTTTGAATCTTACAGTATTGATAATTTTTGTCATTAACTAATGTTTCCCAGTTATTTTTATATATTTTTATAATTTTTGTATATACATTTTTTAATAATTTTGAAAGCCTCAGTAGCATCTAACGAGATATACCCACTTTCGGTGGGTATATTTCGGAAACTATTAAAGTAGGGCGATGAATTTGACATGTGTTTTTAGAGGAGACGTAGACCTACACGATTCGTTTGAGATTTTTCTGTACCACATTTGGTACCGGAGATGTGGTACCTCAAAGTCGACCAAAAAAGTCAACGTTTAAAAGTCAATTTTTTATTTTTTTTTGTCGAAACTTTCTGGAACGATGGCTCTTCGGGTCCTACAGAACCCTATTGTTTTTGGTTGAGCTTCGAACCCGGTTCGTGATTTAACGATTTTTTTTCGTACGAAAAAGGGTATTTTGGAGCGCTTATAGCTCGAACTGGGTGCGTCCTAGCGAAATTTTGCAAGAGACTTTTTTCATTGGAAATATAGAGGAGAACAAAAACCTGAATGCTTCGCTGTCGGAAAAATGACCGAAAAGTAGAAATATTTCGAAACTTTTTTTAATATCCATTTAGTTTTTTATAGAAAAAAAGCAGGTATCCTGTCGAAAAACTGATTACGGTATCGGAAAGTGCTCAAAAATATACACAAAATGGAATATCTGTGAAGGTTTCTGAGTATGTACAGAGGTGCAATTACTAGATAAACTTTGTATTTTCCCAAAAATGGGTACATTTTTCTATATTACCCTGTTTTACAAAAAAGCTAATACACCTAGGGCGTGGGGTATTTTTTTTTACGAAACCAGATACTCGTAGGTAGATTTTGACCAAATTTCAAAATTTTAGCATACACTGTTAAATTACTATTTTTTAACGTAGAAACTTTTAAGTCCAAATTTAACCCCACAGTGGAGCTCATTGTAAACGGAATTGTTTCATGACAGAAGAATAGAGCGTTTATTTGGCTACAAGAACCTCTATAATATTTTCTTCTAGCTACTGGGGAAATAGACGATAATTCGATTTAATGGAAAAAATGCACGCTTTTGGGCTTAATGTTTAGGTTTCTCTGAAATCATCAAAAATTTCAAAATGTCCATTCATCCTTGACTTTCGACAATGTCAGAAGTGTAATTGAATAAATATTTAAGTAAAAATTATTTATTATTAGAGATTCAAAAAGGTTTCTTGGGTATTTTTAAAATTGGCAGCATAAAATTTGAATGTTTTTAAGTAGGTAGCTACAATTTGAAGCATAATACTTTCCCCAATTTTATAAAATATCTGTAATAGCTGTCATTATCGAATGCATGCATTACATCGATGTTCGTTTAATAAATGTGCTAGTCGATTATCGTTTTAGGATCAGTTAGAGCAGCGAAATACTTGCATCTAATGGGATACGGGATAGATGCATTTTTTAGTATATAGTCCGGTATGTTTATATATTTTGTGAGGTTTTTTAGGATACCGGCATATAGTGTCTAACTTTTTTATGCTATTATGTAGCATAGGAAATGTAATAAAGTTCAGTATTATACTGTTCGAAAAAGTAGTAAAGTTTATATTATTTTATCAAAGTCAGTAGGTAGGACATTTTTTCGAAATTGTGTTTTTTTCTTAGTGCAACTTTTCGGTACAAGACATTAATTAAGTCATTTTGCTTTCGCAGCTGCGATTTTTTCAAGTTTCTTTTCTTTACTGGTATTTTTTTAAGATTTGAACATTGGCATTATAAGGTATCAAAGGGTTCCCAATAAATCAGACCAAAACAGTGTGATATACTTTTCTTTTATTACGATTTTTTTATTCAACAACGTTTCGGCGGTCGTTAGCACCATCATCAGGCTAAAATACATAAATTTTATTTATAAATTTTAAATTGTAAATACGAAGGACAGAAATATGGAATGACACTACAAGTAGATGTTTTGTTTTTTTTTGGTGATAGGTTGAAAAAGAATAAAATATTACATACATACATTTAAATTCAAAAACAAACAAACGTAATTGTAGCTAATACACGTTATATGTATATTGTTATTATTAGTAGGTAACCAAGAGAAAGGAAACAGAGACAAATCTTTTGTTTTTTTATATATCTTATAGAAAAACATGTATTATTATTATTTTTTTTTTAAGTTTAATAAAGGCATCAAAACATGTAATACATAAACAATTATTATCATACCTTTTTTTTTTTGGGAGGTGTGCACCAGTTCAAAGTATACCTTTTGTTGTTCTAATTAGTATGTGGAGTCATATTTCGGTAATACCTATTTTTTTATATATATTTTTGTTATTTCTACACAAGAAACACTTAGAAACTTGTAGAAATAACAAAAATATATATAAAAAAATAGGTATTACCGAAATATGACTCCACATACTAATTAGAACAACAAAAGGTATGCTTTGAACTGGTGCACACCTCCCAAAAAAAAAGGTATGATAATAATTGTTTATGTATTACATGAGTTATCTAGCAGTCACTTGCTGAATATACATTTAAATTGTTTAGATTGCACTTTTCTAACTATATACTGTATGCTTTGTATTCTGAATAGTTAGTCAGTTGAACATATTTGTAATTATAACATATAACGATATATTTTGTACTTTAGAAAAATAAATTGTTTTTAAAAAGCTATTCGCGTAGATCGATTAGTTAACTGGCGCAGTCGTACGGTATTTTCGGGATCGGTTATCGATTGAATATCGGAAAAATCGAACTAACCGAAAATATAGAACCTAACAGAACTGTTCATTGTGAGGTGTCGGAACATTCATTTTGGAGCTGTACCTTATAGTGATCGAAGATTGGCCCAAATTCGCCCAATTCTTGCAAGAGCCAGGACGTTTGTGGGAGGACCAAATAGCCGACCAAGACCCTGACCTTATAATGTAGGAAATGTGGAAGAAAATCTTCTGTGTTATGTAAGTGCAACAGATGTCTTTTTCTGACGTAAATGATATTATTAATCAATTAAACAATTTAAAAATCCAACAACCTTCAACTGACTCTGCTTCTAACCTTTCAGAAGTAAATATTTTATTAAATAGTACCGCAGGTACAAGAAATAACTTTTTATCTGAAAATAATAGTAATAATATGGCTCAGTTTAAATCTGAATATTTAAATTGTGTGCCACAATTTGATGGCAATCCTAATGATCTTAATAGATACTTAGCTGTATGTCAAAGTATAATAGATGCTTTTTATAAACCCAACGAACATGATAATTTTCAAAATATTTATTTACTCAATTCAATAATAGGTAAATTATCAGGAAATGCAAAATTAGTCTTAGGTACCCAGAATGTTACAACTTGGAACGAATTAAAAAATATTTTAAGCAGACATTTCGCTGATCAACGTGATGAAGCTTGCTTAAACAGAGATCTAGTAATGCTTAGGCAACAAAGTAACGAAAAACCTTGTCAATTTTATGATAGAATATTACATATCCTAAACCTACTTTGTTCATATATAAATATACACGAAGAAAGTGATGCTGCAAAAACTTTAAAAAGAAATTTGTATAACGATTTAGCTTTAAAAACTTTTCTTTCGGGTCTTAAAGAACCATTAGGTACGACAATACGTTGTATGCGTCCAAGTGATCTCCCTCAAGCCATGCAATTTGTAACAGAGGAATACAACACACACTATTTTCAAAATGTTTCAAAACCTAATAATCAAAAACCACCTACACAACATTCTAGGCCCACACATAATCAGTTTTATTCTCCACCCTCTAATTTTAATAGGAACACATTCAACATGCATACACCACACAACTTATTTTATAATAAACCAACATTTCCTTCACAACCTATTCCAGTAAGACCTAATTATAATCAAATACCAAGAAACTTTCCAACAAATTCACAAGTATTTAAGCCTCGATCGAATAATGTAAATGTATTTAAGCCTAACCCAAATCAGTCGTTTCCAAAGCCGACGCCGATGAGTATATCGACAAGGCAGACAAATAACACATTTAGACCAACACCTGGCAATCATCAACCATCATACATCAAAAATTATTTTAAGCCAAATCAGCCCCAGAATTATATAGCTGAAGAACTCTATAATACGAATACTATCGAACAAATCAACGAAACCCCGTATTATGCTGATAATATGGAAGGTAAAAATTATAATGACGACGATGAATATGTTACTAATATGCCACAAAATATAGGTCATGAAACACAAACAAGCAACGAGCTACATGTAGGTCAATACCCAGAAACATGTTATCGTGAAGGTTACGCTTCCTCGAGTAGCGATGGAAATTTTCCATATGCGACTCAAGACGACAACGAAACATAACGCCCGAGATAATATCACTTAACAACACTAATACTAGCGAGCTGTCATATATTATATTCCCTGAATATAATTTAAAATTTTTAATAGATAGTGGATCAACAAAATCATTTATTGACCCTAATCTTGCAAATAAATGTTATTCTAATTATGTAGTTTATGATCCATTTATTGTCTCGACAGTTTTTCAACAATCAGCACACGAATACCGTGTAAAAATTCCGGCGTCTCGCATATTTAAATTACCAAGAAATAAATACTTAAAGTTCTACTTATCCAAATTTCATAATGTTTTCAATGGCTTAATAGGACTCGACAATTTACGAGAATTGCAAGCTAATATTAATTATGACAAAGGTTTCTTAATAACTCCAACTGCTAGGATTAAATTGCAATTCCACAAAACGCAAAGCCAGATAAATAATATTACTATTTCGGCACGTACAGAACAAATCGTGAAAATTAAAACAGATATACAAGAAGGCGAGATAATAGTCCCGTATCAAAGGTTACACAACTGTGAAATCCCAAATTGTCTAACAATCGCAAAAGATGGTTATGCATTAACCACTATCTTAAATAATACATGCCAACCGATAACATTAGATATCTCCGAGCCTTTTAGTGTTGAAAAATTTGATATGGCAAATATCGAAAATATTAATTTAAATAACTTTAATGATCAATTGACACCAATTAATTTTGACCCTAACCAAATTCGTACTAGCCATCTTAACGAAGAAGAAAAATCGAAAATCTTACAACTCTGTAAAGACTTTTCGGACATTTTTTATTATAAAAACATGCCTTTAACCTTTACAAGTAAAATAAAACATTCAATTAAAACTACTGACGAGCAACCTGTATATACTAAATCTTATAGGTACCCTTTTGTACATAAAAAAGAAGTCGAATCACAAATAAATAAAATGTTAGAGCAAAAAATAATCTAAAAAGGCCGATGCGTCAGGAAAGCAAAAATGGCGTGTAGTTGTTGATTTTCGCAAAATTAATGAGAAATCAATCGATGACAAATATCCGTTGCCTAATATCACCGATTTGCTAGATAAACTTGGCAAATGCCAATATTTTACAACCCTTGACCTCGCCAACGGGTTCCATCAGATCGAAATGGATGAAAACGATATCCCAAAGACGGCATTTAACACCGAAAATGGCCATTTTGAATTTACGCGCATGCCTTTTGGTCTCAAAAATGCACCAGCGGCCTTTCAAAGGGTCATGGATAGTATACTTCGAGGAATACAAAACGAAAAGTGTTTGGTATATCTCGACGATATTATCATATTTTCAACATCACTACAAGAACATGTTGAACGACTTAGGTCAGTTTTCCAAAGGTTACGCGAGTCTAACTTTAAAATACAGTTAGATAAAAGTGAATTCCTAAGACGAGAGGTAGCATATTTAGGTCACATAGTAACACCTGACGGAGTACGACCTAACCCAGATAAGATTCAGGCAATAAAAAATTATCCAATACCAAAAACCACAAAACAAATTAAAGGATTTCTCGGATTATTAGGACACTATAGACGATTTATAAACAACTTTGCAAAAATCACAAAACCTCTTACTAAATGTCTAAAAAAGGGCGCAAAAATAGAACATGACCAGGAATTCATTAACTGTTTCGAAACATGTAAAACTCTCTTAATTAACCAACCTATCTTACAGTACCCTGATTTCGCAAAACCATTTAATTTAACGTGTGATGCCAGTAATGTAGCTCTAGGTGCCGTCCTATCACAAGGTAATATAGGGCAAGACCTACCAGTAGCGTACGCATCACGGACACTTAATGATTCGGAACAAAACTACTCGACTATAGAAAAAGAATGCCTTTGCTTAGTATGGGCAACAAAATACTTTCGTCCATATTTGTTCGGACGTAAATTTAATATTATTACGGACCATAAGCCCCTTCAATGGCTTTTTAGTTTAAAAGATCCCAACTCCAAATTATTACGATGGCGAATCAAATTAGAAGAATTTGACTATAAAATTATTTATAAAAAAGGAAAGCTAAATACAAATGCAGACGCCCGAGTAGAATCGAAATACACACTAAAGAAAGTGATGGATTCTCAAATATCGTATCCTATATAAATGACTTTAATAAACAATTAGAAGAAGAAAGAAACACAGGCAATAATACCACAAGAGATAACGAAAATTTGGACCAAATGTCAATAGTGGCCCAACCTGATATCGAAGCACAGAACGAAACTGTTGACATACCAGCAGATGACGATAGTCAAACTATACATACAAATAACGAACAAGACCCCATAGTAGGTGTTCCAATAATTGAAACAGCTGTTAACTACGGCGCTAATCAAATAATAATTTCGCAAGTCTTACACTCACCCAAAGCCAAGAAGACTAATATTGTTTGAAAAGAAAAGACGCCTTATAGTGCAATTATCAGAAAATAATTTCGAGAATGACAACTTACAGTTTATTAAAGAAAATGTAGTACCCGATAAACTATACTCCCTGTATTTCGAAAACCCTTCCACCTACGAACCTTTTTGTGAAGTGGTATGAAAACATTTTAGATGGCCATCTCTTAGATTTAAAAGATGTCTCACAAAACTTATTGACGTAATAGATAAAAATGAGATTCCAGAAATTATAAAAAATTACCACGAAAGTAAGACAAACCATCGTGGGATAGAAGAAACCGAAACACGTATAAAAGGAAAATATTACTGGCCTAATCTCAAAAACTCAATACAGACATACATTAATGAGAGTGAAATTTACCAACAAAGCAAATATGAACGACATCCCATAAAAATGGAAATGAATATTACTCCAACTGCCACGAAACCCTTCGATATTATCCACCTAGACACGTATACCTTAGACAAAGCGAAGTTTCTAACTATCATTGATAGTTTTTCTAAATATGCACAGGCATATCATTTGCAAACATTATCTGGTACAGAAGTATCGGATAAACTAATTACTTTCTTCTTACATCACGGAATACCCACCAAAATTGTTGTTGACAACGGGACAGAATTCAAAAATACTGTTGTAACAGAACTATTACAACTTCATAAAATAAAAGTACATTTTTGTTCTCCGCACCATTCACAGTCCAACGGAGTCATCGAGAGGCTTCATTCCACCTTATCTGAACACGTAAGATTATTAAACAATCAGGGATTTCTTAAAACACCAATTTCTCAAAAAATAAAATATGCTATTTTAGCATACAATCATACTATTCATTCTGCAACTAACTTCAAACCAATAGACGTGATAAATGGACACATTAGCCCCAATGACCCCTTTAACTTAACGTTAGATCAGTTGTTGATAACAGATTATGTTACCGAACATAAAGATAAAACAAAACTCCTCTACGCAAAAATCAATGAACAACTAATAAATAAAAAAGAGCAAGTAATACAAAAAATTAATGAGGACCGTGATAAACCAAATATATTTACACCAGAGCAAAAAATATATGTCAAAAAACATGTACGACAAAAACTAGGCAATACATTTTTACCACCAACACAAATAGAAAATATCGACTCTATTCGAAAAACAGTAACAACACCCACACATGCCAAAATACATATGGATAACCTCAAACGACCCCTTAGAAATAAATATAGTTTCGACACATAACATTAAATTACCAAAATTAAATGAATTACACATGCCCACGTACTATATAAAACCTCACTAATTATTACAAGATATAACTCAATAACTATAACATAACTTTTATTAAAACTATAACAAGAAACACACCATTTTAACACCAGCTATTATATTTCAGCATTGTGCATGCATACTGCAGCCAAGGACAGGTTAAAATACGACGCTTGGACGATAACCCCGGAATATTACCCATTAAACCAGGGAATGCAAAAATGAAAGACTATACCTACACCATGATGCATTATTACGATTTAAACTTGATAGTTACAGAAATAAATAAACTGAATCTCAGGTCAAAAAACGTGACTTCATTGCTAGACACACATACCGAATATTATGTTGATGTTAGCAATTATTTAAAAATACTGAATTTAACACAAAATCGAGTAGAAAACAAATTAAAAGAATTATTACCTAATCATAATAGAATTAAAAGAGGATTAGTAAATGGCTTAGGATCAATATTTAAAGCTGTGACAGGGAACCTTGACGCATCCGACGGAGATCACTATGAAAACCTTATTCAAAATTTACAAAACAACCAAAATAAGTTACAAGCAAGCATTTTGAAACAAAACTCACTTTCTTTAACAATAATCGAAAAATTTAACCATACAATAGAACAGATAGGTAATAATGAAAAACTTTTGGATTCAAAAATAAATCAAATTGCATTTATCGTTCAAAAATCTACTTACAGAGAAAATTCTCTTTATATTAAAGATGTAATTAATCAAATTATCAATGTATTTGAAATAATTGATTCAATTCTCCAAGACATAGAAAACTCTTTAACATTTTCGAAATTGAAAATTATACATCCAAGCATAATAAGAACGGAGGACGTTTTTTCCGAATTAAAAATTTTGCAAAAACGTATAGGATTAAAACAAATGCCTATACCAGTAACATTGGAAAACATCTTACTTTTTGAAAAAATAATTCAAGTTGAAGCATTCAATTCTAATAATAAAATAACCTATCTCCTTCATGTTCCAATAACGGCCCCTGAAACTTTCGATTATTTTCACCTTTATTCTGTTCCTATATACTGTCAGAGTCTGTTTAAGGTTGTTTTACCGGGTAATAAATATGTAATAAAAAATCAGTTGCACTACGCATACTTTGGACAAGAGTGTCAAAAAATTATGTCCGAGGACTACCTCTGCACAAAGGAAGATCTCAAAGAAATCCAAGAAGACAGCCCTTGTGACGTAAAACTTCTAAACTCCGACAAAAACACCTCCATATGTAAACAGACCGAAGTCAAGTTAACCAAGCCAATTGTCAATCAATTAGATCAAACTGATCAATGGATATTGGTTCTTCCTACTAAACAATTAATCAAAATTAAATGTGCAGGTCAAGAAGAAATCCAAAAACTTATGGGCACCTATTTATGCCATATTCCAACCGGATGTCAAATCAACGTAAATTCGTTAATAATAATTAACGAAAAAAGAAATATCAAGTCCACTCAACAGCCAATCCTTTTTCCGGACTTCGAAAAAGTAACAACTTTCCTGCCTACATTAAATTTAAGTTTTCATCTACAGGACCTGAAGTTAGACGAACTGCATCTCCTAAGTAAAGAAATTAAAGAAAACGAACCATATTTAAGTTTCAAAGAAATAAGAAGACTCCCAAGTATAGGAACTGTCCTCCTATATGCCATGGTAATCATTTGCATTTTATTTCTGGTGTACAAGAAGTTTGTGCCAAAAATGAAGAAAGACGTCCCCAGAGAAAACACCGAAATTCAACTACCCCTTTAAATTCTGGCAGTTGAAACTTATGGGGGGAGGAGTTATCTAGCAGTCACTTGCTGAATATACATTTAAATTGTTTAGATTGCACTTTTCTAACTATATACTGTATGCTTTGTATTCTGAATAGTTAGTCAGTTGAACATATTTGTAATTATAACATATAACGATATATTTTGTACTTTAGAAAAATAAATTGTTTTTAAAAAGCTATTCGCGTAGATCGATTAGTTAACTCATGTTTTGATGCCTTTATTAAACTTAAAAAAAAATAATAATAATACATGTTTTTCTACAAGATATAAAAAAAAACAAAAGATTTGTCTCTGTTTCCTTTCTCTTGGTTACCTACTAATAATAACAATATACATATAACGTGTATTAGCTATAATTACGTTTGTTTGTTTTTGAATTTAAATGTATGTATGTAATATTTTATTCTTTTTCAACCTATCACCAAAAAAAAAACAAAACATCTACTTGCAGTGTCATTCCATATTTCTGTCCTTTGTATTTACAATTTAAAATTTATAAATAAAATTTATGTATTTTAGCCTGATGATAGTAGTAAACGACCGCCGAAACGTTGCTGAATAAAAAAAAATCGTAATAAAAGAAAAGTATATGACACTGTTTTGGTCTGATTTATTGGGAACCCTTTGATACCTTGCACAAAAAAGACCGGAAACTATACAATTTGCATTATAAGTTATAGGCAATAGGTAGGGTTTGATTGATTGATTGATTGAATTTATGTCCCCGTCACAAGTTTTCAGTACAGAAGTATAGCATATATTGTTATACAGGGACAGTAGGACATTTTCTTTCTTTAGAAATTCTAGTTTAAAAGCTGTAATTTTTTTTCTAGTGAATTATTTCGGTATGGAATATGGATTGAAGAGATTTGAATAATAAATTTTGTTTTTTAAACTATTAAAGGATTTGATTGGAATTTTCGATAATAGATAGGATATTTCTTGTAACATTTACGGGTGTAATTTATTACACAAAATATTTTAATAGCTATTAAAAAATGGGTTTACCAAGTGACTTATTAAAACTTTTATATACGGTTTTCACATATTTAAATAACTATTAGTGTTTTTTTTTGTTTTTAATATTTTGAAAGCTTTAAAAAAATCAATATTCTTCTTTTGGCTTTTGAAATGCTTAAAATTTTTAAATATCGTTTTCATAGATCCATGTAACTTTTAGTGGTATAATTTTTAAAAATATTTTGACATTTCTTACAAAAGAATATTTTTTTAGAAAAGAAAAAAACGGTTTTCACATTTTTCTCTAATTTTTTATAACGTAATTTAATAAAAAGAAAATTCGACATTTGTCAAAAAAATGGTTGTTTTTTCGTAGATTTTAAATTTATTAAAATTTTTTTATGTGGATTATACGATTATACCATCTTTTAAAAGCTCAATTGTTTTAGAAAAAATATTTTGACAGCGGTCAAAATAAAAGTTTTTCCCGTTACTTCTAAACACTCTGAAATATTTAAATACGGTTTTTACAGTTCCATTCACTTTTAAAGGCGTTATTTATTTTAAAAAACATGCTGAGTTGTAAAAAAACGTTTTTCCCCACAATTTCTAAACTACTTAAAATAATTAAAAACGTTTTTCATAGTTCCATGTAGCTTCCTGACGCGCAATTTATTAAAATAAAATATTTGGACAGCCGTCAAAAAAGGTTTTTGTTTTCCTTATCTTTTGAATTTTTAAAATTTTTAAATGCGGTTTTTACAGTTTTATGTAGCTTTTAAACGTTTAATTATTAAAATATTTTGAGACCTGTCAAAAAGCCTGTTTTTTCTTTTACCTTTTCAACTGCTCAAAATTTTTAAATACAGTTTTTATTGTTCCTTGCAACTTTTAGTCTCACAATTTGTGTCAAAAAAAATTTTTCGTCGTGACTTCTGAACTTTTTAAAATTTTTAGCTGTGGTATTTCATAGTTTGAATTTATATCAGAACAATATTTTGGCGGCTGCCAAAAAGAAAATTTAGTTTTTGTAACTTTTCTTTAAATCAGATTTCTACATATTTTATGAAAATATATTTTTTAATTACATGCCCAAATTTTTGAATTTACAAAGTGATTGTACGATATATGTAGCCGCGTTTTGTGTATAGAATTTTTAACAAACGTAAACAATTCTATACAAAAAACGTGACTGTTTCTTACTACGGTTTTTACGTGGTGATGTCGTATTTTTTTCAGAAAACTGTGTTTTTCGTATTTTCGGAGAGCGTATTTCGGAAAATATTACAGATAGGGGCATTAATTTGACTGTATTTTTGTAGGAGGCGCGTTTCTAAGAGACCAGTTTAAAAAATTTTCTGCACCACATTTCGTATCGGATATGTGGTACCGAAAAATCGACCAAATTGCCTTGTACAGTAGGGTTTTCATTAAATTTTCTGGAATGTCTTCATTGGTAAATGTATGTAAATAGAAGGAATCCATTCCATGGACTTATAATATACAGTATTATTAAGAAGCCAAAGTTCATGAAATCAGAAAAACTAAACACCATCTATATTTGCATACAACATTAGATAAAAATTCGCACAATTCGAAAATTTTTTTGTATTGATAACTTTTTTTGAAAGTTAATGGGGTATGCATTTGTAACCAAAAACCTGTAGGTTAAGGTTATGTTAATAATAAAGAGAGTCGGAACCTTACACGACTTAGAAAAGATACACTCACTCAATCACAAGTTCAAATAGTCGGTCAAAACTTAAAACGTACAATAATTTGAATGCAATGAATAAACGGTTGATAAGATGGTGGATTTTCAAGGGCTATTTTCGTTTGATAGTGGAACTCGTGTTTTTATGGGTTAAGAGTTTTGCATAGGCGGCTTGCAACTTTATTTGTTAAATCTTATATGAAAATGGAAAACGAGTACTTATGTATTTGAATTTATAAATAAGTATTTACTATGAATTTTACATACAATTATAGTATATCTAATTTGTATTTTTTACACTCAAACAAAACAACACTTAGTTTTAGTGTTATTTTTCGTTACCATACTTTAGACTTTATTTGAAGTTTCATTTGGTATTCGGGGCAAACTTATGCAAAACGTATCTTTTTTACTGTTAGGTCTGAATCGGATGTATCAAATAAGAGGACGTTTGTTAATCAAAACATAGCCATAAAGGTTTTGTAATAGTAAAGGGAATCAATTCGAAAATTATCACACTCGCAAAAAAGATATAGATTAAGCAACCTTTTGCTTTCGATCTGTGCCATATCCGGCTATTAAATTTAGATTCGTAAAAGGAAAATTATACTAATTAGGTACGTTAGTTATGATTCCATATTTTAAAATTTTTGACTGAAAACTGTATATCTGGAAAACTATAAATATTTTCTGATAAATATAAATTAGGAAAATATGTGCCCTAGGGAGATGCGTATTTTATTCATATACGGGTTTTTTTCATAGTCTTACAGTTTTCAAGTTTTTCATTAAATTTTAAATGTCAGTTTTATGGAAAGCTATAGGTTGCACGCAAATTTTTAGAAAAAAAAATTTTCTTTTATTTCCAGTTCTATAAATATTTAAATTATTTCTATATAATTTTATCGAAAATGAAAGTAATGAAGATATTATTCAAATAGTTGTTTTTGTGACATTTTTACCTCAAAAACTTACCCTATATTTTAGTTTTAAATTCGCAAATAAATAGAATTTGTGGTTACTATTATTATTATTCTTATTATTAAACTTTTTAACCATTATCATTTTATTTTAATACTAACAGCTGTCAAAATGTTTTCGTGCGCAACCATTTATGTACATATATATATATATATATATATATATATATATATATATATATATATATATATATATATATATATATATATATATATATATATATATATATATATATATATATATATATATATATATATATATATATATATATATATATATATATATATGTTATCTCTAGATTTGAAAAATTCACTTTAAAAAAAAATACTTTTTATTAAAATAAAATAAAACAATATGTTCACAACTTTGAAAATCAAATGGACATTAATTATTGTTACAACTTAAAAGAATAATATTATACTGTTCTTAATAAAATCTACATAGTCTATTTATATTAAAAATCTTGCTGAGGTACGTGGGAAACCGGCAAGCATCCGCTGGCTTCCATGGAGACTGCTGACGGTGTTTGAGCGTACTGTCGCAATTCTTGGAAACTGCTGATGTTGGTTTCTGTGAATGACGCAACTGTGTGATAATATGTGGCGACATTCTGGAGGCACGTGGAAGGTCATGGGAAACGGATATAACAGCTTCCCCTTTTAGTGAAAAGTTGGTGCTTTGCAGCTACTTTTGGGACTGAAGTTCAAATGCTTCTTCCTCTTCTTGTGTATTTTCTGGATGGATGCTAGTTCGCCTTTTTGGTATTAGTCTTCTCAACTGGTATGGGGCAAAGCGCTTCGGACTAGGCCTGGGAGGTGATGGAGGATCCTGACTACCAGTTATGGACAGTTTCAGTGGCTTCTTACGTCTACACTTACAGAGGATGTAGAGGATTGCCATTCCAACGACCATTGATATTGTGAGTATCGTAAACCAATCGATATGTTTGGTTATGAAGGGTTCTTTCATCAACTTGTCTAGCTCTTCTGAGTATTGGTCTAGGCGGTGTTGAGCAACGTTCAGGTCATCGGCATTGATGTTGCTGAGCTTCAAGGGTTTGAGCTTTGGGATTTGAGACTGTTCTGGGAACTGTTTGCAGCATTCGAAAGGAATCTGAACAGGATGGCTTTTATAGGTTACATTTTTATATTCCTCCACCAGGTACTTGGAATGAATTCTTGTGCTTCCAATAAAAGCGTTACAGTTTGGTTGTAACTTAAGAAGGGAGTTCGTCTTCAGGATCTGGGTTTCTATATTCCTGGTTCCACATTTTACGGTTACAGGAAGTGGCTCGGAAACTGAGATAAGCCAGTAGTTCGTGGAGATCTCTTGGACGTGGTAATCGGTGACTAGCAATATCGATGTTTGACAGGTTTTCGGTAGTATGTTCTGCTGCCTGAGTAGCTGTGCTTCGCAGATAGCATCACTGTCGATTGGATATTGCAGAAGGTCTGAACAGATCTTAGTGTGCGTCTCGAGTGGCTTGCAGCTGGAGATGTCTTGTGGTAGTACATATAGTAAGGTGTCGTCATCTCGCGCAATGTATTTTTTTGTTGTTGATATTATGTGAAAAAGACCTGTTCGATTGTCCATAATAGGAATAGGAAAAATTCGATACAAAGTGTATGATTCTGGTTCAGTTAGAGGAATTTTAAGAACGAACACAATCCTATTATCGGACTGGTATGATTCTAATTCAATTAAGTCAATATAATTGGCAATATTTGATGAATATATAGGGAGAGGAAGATTATTTTTTGATAGAGAACGCGATATCCCTTGGAGAGAAGTGATCAAATCTCCTGGAGTTATTATAGAACTATGAAGAATTTTCAAACGAGCGAATGTGATGGCATTTATAATATCGTTTAAAGAATCTTCTAGAAAAACATAACTTTCCATTAAAGCTTCGCAAAGATTTAGAGTTTTAATTTGCCCTTCGTAAAACGCTAAGTCATCAGATATGTTCATGATAGCGCTCTGTATAATATCTATGTCTTGGTTGAAGGTTTCTTCATCAATTTGAATCTTTTGAATGGTGGAATTGAAGTTTTTAATTACAGATGAAGTTACCGATATTTGATTTTTAAGTAAGCTTTCAAGTTCGCGTTCATCTCGCGTGATTTTGTTTATACATGCATTGTAATATTCGCCATCGGCTGAATCTAAATTGCCTGTGATAGATTTAAAAATACTACCAATGCCGTTTATTAATCCGCGTTTGTTCCTATAAGATAACTTTTTTGTATCTGCCATGATTTCTCTATATTTTTGATTAACTGCGTTTGAAATTTGGGTTAATAAGCTCAAATGTGTTTTAATTTCTATTTTAAAAGATACAGTTCTAGGGGATGGGTCATTCAACACGTCACTGAGTGTAGTAAGTAATTTGTCGTTGTTTTGTATAGTTTCTTTAAGGGGTTGTAAATCTTTGTATACGAGTAACGTCCACTTATCGTTAGTAATTTTGACAAAATTTTCCTCATGGTAAAATAGTCCAACAGTATTGTTGATTGGTGTGAAGAAGTATTGGGAGAAGACGGCTGGAATAAGCCAAAGGAGTCTGGAAAAAAAATAGACTAGTCATAGTATGTCTTTAGCCTATCAAAATTTATTTTGGAAATTTGGTTTGTAGAAAGGTTTTTAAGTTTAGCTGAAGTTTGGTAAAGTTCGATAATTTGAAAGGGGCCATTGAATTTATTTTCACTTTTGTCTTTAATTTGCGATTCTTTGACATATACTTTGTCACCAACTTTATAATCGGGTTGTTTATCGGAGACTGATTTGTCGAAACTGATTTTTGATTTTTCCTTTTGGGCGTTTGTTCTAGCTCGTGCGATTTTGTAATATGTTTCCATTTTATTATTTAGATTTCGGATGTATTTGGAGATAAGTTGTTCTTGATTATATAAGGTTTCTGGGGGTCGGCTAGACGTATGGCCGAATATCAGCTCATAAGGGGTGAATCCATGACTGAATAGGGGAGGATATTGAATGGGTGTTCCTCGGGATGTTCTGCTGTGTGAATCCTAATCATTTCGGTTAAAGTGGCGTGGAATCTTTCGAGCGATCCATTTGATTGCGGATGGCTAACACTTGAAAAGGTTAACTTGACGTCATAGAGTGTGCACAGGTCTTTCATTAATGTGTTATCAAACTCACGGCCATGGTCACAGTGGATCCGTAGGGGAGTTCCATAATGTTGAAAGAATAGCAGGAGTGTATTGACAATCGTTGAGGCTTTTTTATCCGACGTTGGGTACGCCTGTGTGAACTTGGTTAGCTCATCTCGGATCGTAAGGGCATAGTTACGAGTTGGATACTCGAAGATGTCAATATTGATTCTTTCGAATGCAGTTTTTGGAGTTTCTGTTATGACTAGGGGCGTACTAAGATTTTTCCTACAGATTTTAACTTTTTGGCAGATTTCACAGCTTCGAATGAGTTTTTCGACATCTTTAGTTAGTCCGGTCCAATTGTATTTTTGTCGAATGCGTTTGACAGTTTCATTAATACCGCGATGAAGATTCTTTTTGCCAGTATGGTGTTGATCTAAAATTGTGGGTATTTCATCCGGGTCTGGGGTTCTTACGAGGTTATGGCATATTTTTAAGTTAATATCTTTATCAGAGAAAATGAATGAAAATATTTCGAGGATGGGAAGTTGTAAATTATTTTCGATACAATAGGTTTTAGAAAGATCGAATTTATCTTGACATTTATAGATAATATAGAAAAGCTGCTGGACTACGGTATCAGTATTATACGACAAGGGTATTATGAAATATTTGCGGTCCTTTACACTCTTACTAGACAGGGTGTTTACCGTAAGCGGGGCAAAATCATAGTTTTCCTCAAATAGGTCCTCTATAATTTTAAAATGAAAATCTTCCATTTTAGTTTGCCAAAAGAAAGTGACAATATTTTTGTTTGATTTGTCCAAAAATTGATCATTGGAAATTTCGATTTTGGAATAATCGATGATTGATTTTGTCTTGTATAAATTAACAAATCTATTGTATTCGTCGGTTATTTCATTATCGTCTAGATCGTTTTCGGTTATTATTTCTGAAAATGAATTTTGTTTGCTGGTCGAGGGTCTGTTATTAAAGTCGTCTTCATTTGAGGCGTAAATAGCGATGGTTGATTGAAAATCTGAGCAATTTTTAAAATGGTTAATTTTAATACGTGATAAGGCGTCTGCGTTTTTGTTTATTCGGCCGGGTTTATATTCAATCTTGTAATCATATTCCTCGAGTTTAAGGCGCCAGCGAGCTAGGCGACTGCCGGGGTCCTTAATTGAAAATAGCCAAGTCAAAGGGCGATGATCTGTTACCAAAACAAATTTTCGACCAAAAAGATATGGTCTGAAGTGTTTGACAGCCCATACAATGGCTAATAATTCTCTTTCTATGGTAGAATACTTTGTTTCAGCACTACACAGAGTTCGAGATGCATATGCTATCGGAAGATCTTTTCCGATGGGACCTTGAGATAAGACGGCTCCAATAGCGAATGCGCTAGCGTCTGTGGTTAGCAAGAAAGTTTCTTCGAAATTGGGGTAAATTAAGATTGGGTCCGATGTAAGTGCCTTTTTCAGGTCAGAAAATGAGGTTTTGCATTCCGCGTCGAATGTGAATGGGACGTCCTTTTGTAATAACTTGGTCAGGGGTTTTGATATTTTGGCAAAATTTGGGATGAAGCGTCTGTAATATCCAGCAAGACCTAAGAATGACTTTATTTCTTTAGGATTTGTTGGCATAGGAAATTTCTGAATGCATTCAACTTTGCTTGGATTAGGTTTTACTCCACTTTGGGTAATAAGGTGTCCTAGATAAGCAACTTCCTTTCGAAGGAATTCGCATTTATCAGGTTGGATCTTTAAGTTGGCTTTGCGGAGACGCTTGAAGACTTCTGTTAGTCTTGAAATATGTTCATGTATTGTTGGAGAGTACACGATGATGTCATCCATATACACTAAGCAACGTTCATTTTGAATACCGAGAAGGATGTTGTCCATGACTCTTTGGAATGTGGACGGGGCATTCTTTAAACCGAATGGCATACGGACGAATTCGTAATGGCCATTTTCAACAGAGAAGGCAGTTTTCTCGATGTCTTTTGGATTGATCTCGATCTGGTGGAAACCAGAAGCCAAGTCGAGGGTTGTGAAATATTGACATTTCCCTAATTGATCGAGAAGGTCGGAAATGTTCGGAAGAGGATATTTATCAGCTATAGAAAGCTCGTTCAGCTTGCGGTAGTCTATAACTACACGCCATTTGGGTTTTCCGGAGGCATCCAATTTTTTTGGAACAACCCAAACCGGGGAGGACCATGGAGAGATGGACTGGCGAATAATTCCTTGCTCTAACATTTTATTTACCTGGCTTTTTACCTCTTCTTTATGAATGTGAGGATATCTATATGATTTGGTAAATACGGGCCTTGAATTATTAGTATCTATAGAATGTTTGATCTCGTTGGTAAAAGATAAATTATCGCCTTCTAAATAAAAGATATCGGAAAATTCGAGACATAGGTTAGTTATTAAATCGTTTTCTTCGTTGTTTAAATGTTCGGTGCGTAACTGGTCTTTAATAATTGAGCGCCTATCTAAAACTGCGTTTTTATAGGGTAGGTATTTAAGTTAAAAATTGTTTCAGTATCAATTCCAGGGTCAAAAGGTTCGATATTTAAATTTGAAAAGTCGATTGTTTTTTCTATAGCATTTGAGTTAATTATAGATGTAAAAAATTCACCGCGTTCATTAACCTTAACCAGGGCATTTGGCAATCTAACATTTTCTTTGACATATGCGTGAAGTATAGCATCCGAGTAGTTATAATATGGGAGCGCCTCCTCCTCCTCCTCTTCCTCTCTCTCATGTCCCTCATTCTTAACTTCCTCCCCTTTTATTCTCATTCGCATCATATTTTTAATTTTTTCTCTTTGTTCTCCCACATTTGATTTTGCATTCTTAAGTCTTATAAATAGGTGCATCATGATCATTTTAGTATGCCGAGGCACATTTACTAAGCTGTGCTCGAGTTGCGTAAAAAGTTATTTTTGAATTTTTCCACCAATTTTGTATAAAACAAAAAGAAAAAATGTGTCAAGTAATAAGTGAATTATGTGTAATCGCGAAAAATTAACTACAACTATCAGACAGTTAAAAGTTAAATATCTCAATTTCTTTGAAGTGATTTCGAAAGATGAATACACCAAGCTGTTTTATCCACTGAAACGAGATTATTTGGAAGCAATTGACTGTTGTGATGATTATTTAGAAGGAATTATAAGCCTTACTACGTTTTTCAATACATTTGGGAAATCATACTTTGTAGGAGAATTAAGCCACCTAATAGAATTTATAGGAGAAGATTGCCAATTTATACCTGCTATTATTGCAACCCAAAAGAGGTTTCAATTATACGAAGATAAAAAACAGGTATTATCAAAGAAAGTTAATCCTATTCGCAAGAGACGTCCCCCTACATATTTAAAATATTATGTTAAATAAATGAAATGGCTGAGTTGCTGATTGCAGTTAAATTATTAGAGGAGAAATTTAGTAATCTTTCAAAAACCTATTTCTCATATTGTATGGCAAGTGGTCCGGAGTGGATAGACTTTTATTGTAATCAATCTGAGGAATTCGTAAAGGCTGCCCTCTGTTGCAACAAATACATTGAAACATTAAATTTTTTTCAACTTATTCAAGATCTAAAAGATATTGGCTTTGGTTACTATTTAAAAGACTTGAAGCAATTTATTGACGAGGATACTATTCTTCAAGAAATTGAAAAGGAAGAATAAATTTAATAATATTTACAATGGAGCAAATGGTTACTGAAATGTATGAAGAGTTTATTATATCTGCTGCATACTTCCAATATTTATCAATTGTAGGCGAAGAAGACGCAGAAGCACAAGATTTGTCAGCATATGTTAATAATATAGATCGAATGAAACAATGTAAATTAGCCGCTAAATTTTGTAATGATTATTTAAAATATAAAAATGAGTATGAACTTTTAAATGAATTTAGAAAATTAGATTTAAGGTATCATATTAATTGTATTCAATCATGGTTGGTTAATGCAAAATAAAAAGGTAATTAATTTTTTTTTTTATATTTTTATTCATTCATAAAACAATTGTCATATAAAAATAACACATTTGTCAAAGCACACATACAAGGTGATTTTGAATGATAGAAGCATTTTGGTTCCATTAGCTTTAGCGCTGGTTGTTCATCTATTTCAATCACATGCTTTTTAGAATATTTCTGTATAAAATCCTTTTTTTCGCTTCCTTTTACAAAAACAAAATCTGCTTTCTTCGTAAGTGTTTCAATTATTTTTGGGAAATGATGTAATGGAGTAAATCCATTATTCCAATGTATACAATGATAATTTTTCGTTAACCATACCGCCTGCTTGTGACAATCAGGTGAAAGAAACTCCATTGGAAAAGGCTTTTTAAAAATGTAATGAGTCATTTCATAACCATCAAAAGCTGCAAGCTCTTTCGGTATAAATTTATTTTTTTCATCTTTGAATCCTTGAATATCTATAACCAATCTCATATTTTCAAAGCAGCAAATTTTTTAATGAGACTTTTTTTACTTGAATAATTTGCAATTTCTTCTTTCAGTTGATTAATTTTAAAAATAAATTTTTCAATTTGTAGTTGTAGTTTTGATGTCATGATTAAAACTAAAAGCTTTTGAAAATTTCTTTAAATTAAATCGAAATATGAAAATAGTGGGGATAAAGTTTATAATTGTTTCACAATTTTAGTAAGAGGGTTGTAGCTAAATAATTTGTCATGTAAAATAAGACAATAAGCAGAAGTATCTTTTTTAATTGCATTGTGTGTCTCAAATTCAATTCTCATTACTACGGATCCCGTTTGAATTGTTTCTTTTTGATGGGAGCAATCAATATGTGTAATAGGACTAATGTTTTTGAATTGTTCAGGATTAAAAATGGGTTCATTTGGAACACCATAATAAGACTGTCTAAAGTTGGCAAACATTTCGTATAAAGCAGAAAATTTGTTTTCTTCGAAATTTAAGTACAAATCGTGATAAGGATATCTTTCAGAATTTAAATATACTCTAATATTTGACAAGGTAATATTGTCAAATTTACTCATATCTTTAACAATTTTCCCTTTTCTGTTTTCTTGAAAGCCAATCACAACATGACGAGGAGCTTCTAGTTTACTAGTTGTTTTTACCGGCCATGTGTGACGGGTTGTTTCGGTTAGAGAAGAATATTCAACAAGTTCCCAACTCCTGAATCCTATCAATATATCTTTATTTGATTCTAATATTTTTGATAGAGCAAGTTGTTGTGGCATATCAACTAGAATGTGAGGAACTTTCCAATAAATTTTATCGAAAGTAACCAATGGAGTGTCAGGAGCAGTAACAAGGTGTGCCGGATCTTCTTTGAAAATAACACCATCTAAATCATCAGTTGATCTAATAAGAACCAATTCCTGTTTCATATTCATAATAATTTTTCTGTAATCTTCAAAAAATCCTAAAAGCATTTTTAGTGGTATGGATACGGAGAATTTTCCATCATTATCAACTAAAATTGTATCACCTTCTTTCCGATGTGGAAACCAACCTGCATTTTCCAGTTTTAAACTTTCGTTGGTATTGTGAGAAAGGTAGCTTTTTAAGGTTGATGCTAATCCAACATTTCTTATTGAATCTATAGTAATTCCGTTTAGTTCATAGCGGATTTCTCTGAACAAAAAGGCTATACCATTGTTAATAAATAGCAATTCTTTCTTATATTTACCTTCTGTATTAGTTAATTTTCCTTCGATATAAAGTAAACTATCTGATGGTAGAGTGTAAGCATCGAGTTCTTGAATTGGGATCCTTATTTCATCATTGTAATCGAATTTTGAAGAAATATATGGTTGATATGTGTGAAGCTCAGAACTGACGATGGAATTGTCTACATAAAGCTTTTCGTTTACGTTTAATATGTTCATTATTTTAAAACAGTGAAACCCAAGGATGTGAGAAATTTACGATTATCTCGTCTTAACTTGTTGGTGTTGGATTTGATACTGAACTGTTGTTTAGGCTTTTTCTTTTTATAAGTTTTTACTTTGTTGATAGTAGTAGGGGCAAGTCTCATCCCAAGGGCTCTATTATATCTAACAACCATTTTATATTTCACTTGTTTGTAAATGTAACCTTACTGTTATAGTTTCTCCTCTAAAACTGATAAGTTCTCCGTCTTGATCAACTATTTTAACTGTTATATTGTTAATTGCTTTGACGCTAACTGGAAAATACAAAATGGGCAAAGGAGATTCAACTATTTTATACCCTGGAGCTACAGTTGGATAAAACTGGTGAATAATATGAACAGGTTTACCATTATTGTAAGAACCGACACAAATATTACAGTCAATACAAATAGCATTCACCTTAGTTATTTTTGCAACATTATCTGATTCTTCCTCTTTCATAGCTTCTAGTATCCTGCTATTAAAACCCAACATTTTTCCTATCGAATCTTCCTTGGTAAAATCAATTATTCTACTACACATTAAAAAAGTTTTTAGAGTATTAACATTTGCTTTTAAAAGAAAAAAAATTTTTTCATTCGGAAATAAATCTTCTATACTTTCTCTTATGTATGTTTCTATATCTGTAATGTCATAAGTTCCGTCGGGAATAACAATTACTTTATTATCTATATAAAATTTATTATATCCTTCTTTTATATTGGGGATAGTCATAAACGTTTCAAAATCAGCTAAACCCAGGTAATATTGTTTTTCATCCTCTAAATATATGGGCGGATTAAAATCAGCAGACAAAACAGAACTGTTTCCTGATATGGCAATTGTGGTAGACATTGCAGTTTATTTATGAATGAGATATTACAATAAATAATGAGTTTATATATTTTTTTGCAAAAATTTTAGGGATAGTTGACCACAGTTATATGAATTAAATTTTTGTTTATTTTCATAAGTATAAAATACATCCACTTTGCCATTCGAATTAAAATATTTGAGAAGTTCTAAAGGTGGTTTTAAATTTCCATAACTATCAAAATATATTACATTTTTGTTATTTTTAATATAAGCAGTCCAATGAGATCCTTTATTTTGTTTTTTATCCAAATTTACAATACCACATTCTTTCAGATTAATTTTTTTTGGAAGTTCATCGAGCATAAAAACACCTCTAAAGCCAGTTATTTTTAACAGCTTTACATATTTAATAATATCATTGTTCGTAAGTGCTCTTTTTGGAAAACTTATTTTGAGTTTTTTTTGTCTGATTGCTTTCATTTTGACGGATCCTCCTTTATAAGGTCTAATAAATAGTCCCTTTCCTTTATATGGTCTAATATATAATCCTTTACCTTCTTTAGAAGCATTTTCCATTGCAATATTATGTCTATGTATTTCTTCTAGTTGCTGTTTAGCTGCTTTAGCATCATTTACTGCCTTAGCAATTCCTGCCGCGCCTCCACCTAGTGCACCCAGGGCGCCAAGAATGGGAAACAAAAGAGGTAGAAATCCTCCAATTTTTTTGGGTGTTCGAATGATACGTTTTTTTCTCAATTTAAGTTTACCCCCTTTTGTATTTTTTAATCCCAAACCGAACTTTCTTTTACCCTTCATTATTCCTGCAACACTTAAAGCTGCAATTTTTTCACCAATAGAAGAATCTTTAGCTTTTACCCTATCCCAGGCTTTTTTTTCTAATATTTGGTCAGATATGTGTCTTTTTGATAAATCTTCAGTCTGAGAGTAAGATATATCATGTTCTTTGCAAGCGGAATCCAATGGATTTACACCAACGTCACCTCTAGTTAATCTTTTTTCCAAGTTGGTGCCGGGACCACAATAATTATATCCTGGTATATGAACTTCGAAAGGTAATTTACTAATTAATTTATTTACTAAACCAGAGCCTTTTCTATTACGTCTTTTAATAGTTTTTTTCAACTTATGACGACCCACAGTCATTGAAGTTCTTTTTATACTAAAAACACATTGACATTTTTCTGGTATAAATACTTTTACAGATAAAAATATTTACTAGTGTGATTAAGAATGAGGATTGAAAAACAAAAATTCTCATTACCAGTAAATAATCATGACGAAAAAATTTTAAGTAAACAGTTGAGAAAACATGGTGACTTATTTTGCGGTGGTTCAAAAAGAGGGCTTATAGTTGGTTGCAGTGGTAGCGGTAAAACCAACGTTATGCTTACACTGCTCGAGCATCCTAATGGAATTAGGTTTGAAAATGTCTATGTTTATTCAAAGTCATTAGATCAACCAAAATATGAATATTTAAGGAAGTTGTTAAAGCCTATGAAAGAAATTGGATACTTTGAATATGATAGCGATGAGAACATTATTTCACCTCATGAGATAAAGCCAAATTCCGTTATCATTTTTGATGATATTCCTTGTCATAATCAATCTATTATTAGGGACTATTTCACGCATGGAAGGCATAGAAACACCGATTGTTTTTTTATTTTTCAAGGATATTCCTCAATCCTTAAACGTCTAATTCGAGAAAATGCAAACTTATTAATTTTATTTAAACAGGACTGTTTGAGTTTAAAACATATATATAATGACCACTGTATATTGGATATGACATTTGATCAGTTTAAAAATATTTGTGCTAACTGTTGGATGGATCCATATGGCTTTCTTGTAATTGACAAAGATTGTGAAGTAAATCACGGCAGATATAGGAGTAAATTCGATTCCTTTATATATTTATAAAAGTAAAAAATTTGCAGTTTTATTTCATTTAAAACTTGTACAGCATGGATAAACGTTTAGCTCGAGAATTAATAAAATCGAGACAAGCCGTGAAGCAGAAATATCAAAGCTTGAAATTAGCTACTTCTACTGCTCAGTCCGAATTAGAACAAACTTATAGACCAATAACACAACCACTTAAACAGCTAATTTCAAGTATTGGTAAATCCGAACCATTCGATTTAAAAGAAGAAAGAGTTTCAAAGTATGAAGAATTCAAAACACCTACAAAGCTTTATAAAACATCAACTCCGACGAAAAATATTCAGAAAACAGGAAAAACTCCGTTACTCCCTACAGAACTACCAACATTTTTAAATGACAGTAGTATCACTTCTTCCTCTCCTGTAGTACAACCATTGTCATCAACTGTTATAGCAGAAACTTCAGATCCTTCTAGTGACACAACAACAAATTTAAACTTGTCAGACATATTGGAACAAACTAGAAAAACAATTCAAACCTATGTTGGTACACCATCATATAAAGATTACTTAGCAGATTTTCATGAATTACCCAGATCATATATTGATGAGGGTGTGAAAGATACACAACATAAATTTGACCATTATTACGGAATAGTTCATGACCTCGAAACGGATAAGTTTTCTTTTGGTTTAACACAGATACCGGTAGAAATTATTGGAAAGGACATTAAAGTGGGAGGAATAACGTACACAGGCACGCCAGGTTTATACGAATTGCTTTTCAAAAAAGAACCGATAGGTTATAAGAAGGAAGATTTAGATAATTACATGAACATTCTAGCTAAAACAAATGTATATCGTAGGAATTTTGATTCAAATGAACAAGTTCAAGGAAATACATCACACAAATATGTTACAATAATAGGACCATATTTACAAAGAAAGGGGATTACAAAGACAAAAACCTTGCCAAGATTAGTTACAGCATTTAACAAACCACAACCTCCGTTTAGAACAACTAGAGCCAAATCTACAGGAAAGGGATTAATTTTGAAAACAAACAGATCAAATACAGACTATGTATACTGGAATAATGTAAACGAAATTGTTGATAGGCTACGTTTATTAATTTCATCAAGTGATGCGGGAAATAATGCTCATAGTAACGAGATTATCTCTATTATTGAAGAATTAAGAGAAGATAAAGTAATACTATAAATAACAGCTATCAAATATAATCATATTTATTGTTTAATGAAAGCTCAACATGACAGTTGATAAATTTGGACGCCATATTTCAAAACAAAATCAAGAGAGAATAAGTGACATTAATAATTTAAAAAGGAGATTAGGTGAAAATGAAACAAATAATGAAATCTTTGCTAAAAAGCTTAAGGTTTTTGATGAAAATTTTTTAAAGTATGAAAACCAGATTAAAGTATGTTATACCTCAATTGAAAACGTTAATAAACAGTTGCTAACGCTAAATCAAATAAGTAAAGATTTGCAATTTTTAAATGAACATGTTAAAAAGGAAGACAAAAAATTAAGTGATGATATCAACAAAATTAATAAAATAATGGAAACAAATATAAGAGAAGTAATAATTGAAAAACACAAGGAAAAAATTAAACAATTAAGAACTTTTATAAAAAGGTTAGATGATGAAAAAAAAAGAAATCAAAATAGCATTCTTAACAGTAGAACAATTGACCAACTCACTTTGGAAGAAAATCAACAATATATTTCCTTGGAAAATATAATGTCCAGTGTAATTAAGAAATTAGAACAAGAATTAAATAAAACAGAGGAGGAATTAAAAAATAGTGATAGTAGATCAACTACTTTCTTAACTGGAGAGATAAAAAAATCCTTTAATGCGTTAGAAAAGGAGATTACTAAAATTAGTAAAATTTTAAATGAAAAAAGTTATACAATACAAATTGATAAATTGAATGAATGGGAAAAAACATATAAAAGTTATATTTCGAATTATTACAAAACATAGAAAGTGAACTTCCTTAAAATTGAATAAACAAGTTTGTTGTCATGACAACCGTTAAACAGCAAGTCGTTAATGAATTACATAAACCTGCTAGAAAAAACTACAAACGCAGAAGGGTGGTAGTGAAAGGGTTAAATGATCTTTTTCAAGCTGATTTGGTTGAAATGTTACCCTATGCCAAATTTAATAAGGGATTTAAATATATCTTGATTACCATAAATGTATTTTCTAAGTATGTTTGGGCCGAACCGTTAAAATCTAAATCTGGAAAAGACGTAACAGCGGCAATGAAAAAAATATTAATCAGTGCAAAAACTCCACCAAAAAACTTGCAAACGGATAGAGGAAGAGAGTTTTTCAATGTAAATTTTCAAAATTTGATGCAACAATTTCGAATTAACCATTATAGCACGTTTTCCAATTTGAAAGCGAGTATAGTAGAAAGAGTGAACAGGACTTTAAAGAATAATATGTGGAAAATATTTAGCATTCAAGGAAATTACAAATGGTTTAATATATTAGCGGATATTGTAAAAGATTATAACAATACAAAACATTCTTCAATAGGAATGAAGCCAAAACAAGTAAATAAAACAAATGAAAATAGAATCTTGAAATCTGCATTTACTCATGCTAAAACGTTAGATATAAAATCTCCAAAGTTTAAAGTGGGTGATCACGTACGAATAAGCAAGCATCGAGAGGCATTTTCAAAAGGTTACACACCAAATTGGTCAAATGAGATATTCCACATTAAAGAAGTTAAGATGACAAACCCTTGGACATATTTAATTCAAGACGAAGATAATCAGGACATTCTGGGTGGTTTTTATGAGCAAGAATTACTAAAAGTAAAGCATACCGATGTGTATCTTATTGAGAAGATTTTGAGAAGGAAAGGAAACAAAGTTTATGTGAAATGGTTAGGACTTGATAAAAAATATAATACATGGATTGATAAAAAAAATATTGTTTAATTAAATTGAAATTAAATTTTAGTTAAATTTGTTTTATTTCTGTTCCTCACTTTATGCTTTAGCTGATACAAATTACAAAGTCTTAATGTGCTAATTAATTTCAAATAAAATTCACATTTACTAAACTAAAATTTTATTAAGTAAAACATCAAATACAATTTTTATTAAAACGTGTCAAATATATTTTATTTCTATGTTCCTCAGATAATATCGAATCTAGAATAAGTTTACAATCATTTATTCTTTTTTCAAAACGGAGTCTATCTAAGTACCACATCTGAAAGTTACTCCTACGGGCTTGTCTGTAAGCAAAGCTCCACTTCACTAACACATGCACCTTATTGTTCTCTTCCAGAAAAGATATTGTTTTCTTCGTAATATTTTCTTTTTGATCCATTTTCATTGTTTTCTTCGTAATATTTTCGTTTTGTTCCATTTTGCTTCAATTTGTTTTCCATTTGTTCAGGATATAAAGCAAGTAATTCCATCATAGTTGAAACATTTTCACTGTTAGGATTTTCTGTTGGACTTATTATATTATAAACATGCGTACACAAGTCGCCACAATCAGATGAAATATTATTTTGAAATATTTTGAAATATGTATTGAATTCTTGCCTTTTAAGTATAGATAATCTATAATCAATAATTTCCTTTAATCGCCACAAATTGTCCAAAGACTCTTGTCCTAAGTATATGAAGTGTGGGCCTTTTGTAATTTGTAGAACAGGGGTATCATTTATTTTCTGAACCTGCAGATGAATGTTGTTTATATTCACACTGGTTTGATCAACTTGAGGAAAGTAGAAATTGTTTACAATAATTCCTTGATGAACACAAATGTCTTTCCAATTTTCTTCGGTTAGTGCGATTGAAAATCCAGTTTTTCCACCAATTACAATTTTTGGAGAAAAATCATTTAAACTAATGCCAACAAGAACAAATTTTGACAAAGAATTATTTAAAAAATAAATTTTTGAATTAAGAAGCGTTTCCAAAGGTTTATGAACCACGGCGTTGTTCATAATGACTAAACGAGACTGAAACATATTGTGTTATTCTTGTACTTAAATATTCTCATCCCCACTTTCTTTAAAGTTTCGTTTAAAATGGATTAATGAAAAAATAGATTTCCAGTTTGAAATTTATAATAAAGATAAATAATTAAAATGGTAATGTATAAAAATAATGCAAAGTTTAATGTAACACTAATGATGGAAAAGTAATAATTTTTGAATCCGTCATAATAATTGGTACAGTTGGGGGTTAAAATTTGTAACTGATTATTTTTAAACTCTAACCTTTCTATCCAATTTGTATCAAAAATAGATCGATTTGGATAATGATACAAAATTTTAAAAAATTTACTTGCATTTTCATTTCCATTTATTCGTTCCATCCAACTAATTGTACTATTGTTAATTAATCCAATTTTCATAAATTTACAATATTTACTTAGAGTGACGTCTGTTTTATTAGAAAAACATATTTCACACTGTGTTACGCCAGGGGGATGATGAACATAAAAAACATTTTGGAAAATAAAATAAAGAAGAATAAATTGAGATCTACTGATAGTCATTAAAACAAATTAATAATAATATTCCAAATTTATTAACATTAAGCAGATACTTTCACCACGAAAGCAAAAGCAGTTGTAAAAAAATAACAATAAAATACTTAATTTAAATATATGTAAAAGTTCATAAATAAGGATATTAATAATACTATATAAAATGTGTAGCTTGAAGACTTATTTTGAATGGTTACAATTATTCGATTCCTATTTTTCCATAAACAGTTATTTAAATCACAATTCCTAGCAAATTTCTTATGCTCCACAATAGGATCATCATAACTTAACCAATCAAAAATTTCAATACCACAATAAAAACATTTACAAATATCATTGATTGAAGTATAGTAAAAGCCAGCTCCAGCTAACACTTCTGGTCTCAATTTTCCTTTCCATTTTTTAAAAGTGGAAAGTCGTTTTTCATATGTTTTAAAATAACTGTTATCAATTTCTTTGTCAAAAGTTTCTAAGCACATTTTGTGAAAGACTTATGAAGACTAACTTTGGTTTCAAAAACAACAAATTTAAATACCTTATAATATCTACATAAATATATCTAAATCTTCATGTTCTGCATTCCATTGATACAAAGCAATATCTTGGTGTCCCCAAGCTAATGTATTAAAACTATAGGGAATTTTATACCGCTTATCATCTTCGGAACTCAAAGCCAATTTATTAATTAACTCTGTAAAAATTGTATGTTGTCTAGATCGAAAAACATACATTGAACAAAAGGTTTTAGAATGATTTTCAACAACATCTTTATAATGAATAAAATCCAACTGCTTTTTAATTGCACTTTTTTTAACACCTTTTGCTTTTTTTGTTAAACTGTTTTCCGTTTTAATACAATATGCTTTTGCTCCAGTACCAAAGAAAGTAGTAATGGGTTCACCAGCATATTCATCTTTGAATTTTCCTATAACTGACTTTGTAATAGGCATTTCATGAATATTATTAAATTCATAATTAGATGTGTCAAATTTGTGAATATTTTTTATCATGTCAGAATAAATATTTGGAGTTGTGACTTCTAAAATGAACGAATCGGTATCGGTGTATAAAAGTGAAATATTTTCCTGATAAAGAGGTTTTAAAAAATTATAAAAGAAATCATACATGACAGTTTTAGATATATCTAATATTGAGAAGCCTACATATATTGGTTTATTGTAAGTAACTTGAATCTTTTGCATTTGAATAGCTACCAAGTTTTCAGAAAATATTGTTAAGTCCTTGAAATATGGTTTTGCAATTAAATTCTCAGCACCATCTTTTCTTCTATTTTTTTCCCACTCTGTAACAAGTCTTACGTCAATTCTCCTATCAACATTTTCCATAGTCTTGCCATAAATACTATTATTTGCCAACTTGTAAGTATTACGATCAAATTCATTCTTTGAATCATTTCTTAATCTTGAATTCAAGTCTATATATTTTTTCAACCAATCAGATTGAGAAAACTGTAAAACTCTATGAACTTTAGTTAACTTGAGTCCATGTTCCAAACATTGTTTTAATAATTGATAGTGAATAACATATTTTGATTTATCATTTAAATTGGGTATTAATTTTATGCATTTAGAATTTGGCGGTTTAAAGTTTTCTGGACAAAACGGAAAATCGTTATGATAGGAATGTAGACTTGTAGGATATTCTAAATCAACTTCTAAAACATATCCCTTATTAGATTTTTTAGAAATATTCATAATATTTAAATCATTGATTTCTTTATCTGTTAACCAAACAAAATCTCCCGTTGGAATGTGCTGTGACATTGCATAACCATACAAATTTGTTGCATCATAATAAATTATGTATTTAGTTGGCTTTAAAGGATCAAAATTTAAAAGAAATGGATTATTAGCTTCAGATTTTCTACAAATGCAAGAGCTCACACCACCGCGAACGCTTTTTTTGAAAAAGTGTATCATATCTGGATCAGTTAACAATTCTAACTCTATTCCAGTATAACGCAAACACGCCTCCCAAGATAAACCTGGAAAAGTGTAAAAATGAGCTGGATCGAGCTTATATGTGGATAAACAAGTGCTTCTAAAATTTTCAAAAATATCTGCCAAAAGTAAAGTATCAGAGAGTAAGTAAACGTCGGAGTATTGACCAAGAGATTCACATTTAAACAATTGCCAAACCTTTACAGCTCTTTGGTATTCTGCATCACTGATGTGCTCATCCGTTAAAGTATTATAAAATTGGTCTTTTTGAGGTAAAGTTGTTTCTTCTAATTTTAAATAATCATCAATATAATTGTAAGGAAATACACCTTTTTGCCGAATAAGTTTAAATCTTTCTTCATCATTGAAAATTTTTTTTATTTCCTTACATTGTTCATCTTTTAAGCTTTCAGAGAGTTTTGATAAAGAATGGGATAGAAATTGAAAAGAATCAATAAACCTTAATGATATATTTTTTTTCTTAGCCTTTTGTGTCTTTTTATCAAAATAGTTATCCACATGAATAAGCTTTTCAAATGAAATATATTTTTCCTTGTTTTGTGCGATAACTGTTAGTTGTTCTTTGTTTAAGCATAATTTTTTAAGAAATAGATGAGAATCATAATTACGCAAATTATGCAATATAACTGGAATAAAGTTAGGTATTCTGTAATTTATGTTGCAGAGTGAATGAGCTGGACCTCTATAAAGACCGGTTATATGACAATGATCTGCAACCCTGTCATTTAAAAGAGGTTTATTACAAATATGACAAACTGTTTCATAGTTATGATAAATTTTGTCCAGTTCGTTCAAAGGAATCATCTTTTTAGGAGTCTTTAAATATTTATTGTATATGTTATACACATCTCTTTCTAAAGAATTTATAAATAATGTATCACAATTTTGACCTCTATATTTTTCAAATTTAGAATAATTATCGTCGAATGAACATTTAATGTAATAGGCAAATGAATGTGGAATATGTTCATATTGTTTTAAGGTGTATGAAGTATTAGGATTTTTATCAACATTGTCATTATTTAAAGGCTTTAAAATGCATTCAAAATCTGCATACACCACGAAAGGAACTTTCATTTGTTTATGATAATTTACAAATTTCAAAATATTATCATATGAATAGTTTCCAAACTTATCTTTTATTAATTCTTTAGAAGGTAGGTTAATTCGTAAATGATCACAATCATAGCTATTGTGTTGTAATAAATTTTCTTCTGTAGGGAAATATTGTAAACAACCATCGCAAATATATTTTTTTCCGTGATGTTTAGAAATTTGTGCAGAAACTAGTTTTGATAAATCTTTAATATAGCAATAATGAAAAGTTTTTTCATCATCATCACTTATTAACAATAAATTGACATGTTGATTTTTTTTATTCGATGAATAATAAAGTGGACCAATTACTTCATACCCCTTTTTAGGATTTATAATTTCTAATCCATATACATTAATAGAAATGTTATTTTTTTCTTCAAAAATCTTAATGTTCTTTAGCAACATTGGAAATTCTATACCTGACATATCCAAAACAGAAGAGTAGTGTGGGTAGGATGAAGTTTCAAAATCTAATCCGCTTGGTTGGTGAAGAGCAGACACAACTGCCCAGGCGAAGCAAAAGTTGTCATCATTCCTAATGTTGATCACAGCTTGACGTCTCTTGATCTCTTGAGGAAGTTCGATAAAAGATGAGGCTCTCAGCGGATTGTGCTTGTTAACATTAATTTCCAAATGAAGTAAATTCATCAAAGCCCATCCTGCAACGTAAAAATTAAAAAATTACTTTTTTTGTTGCTGTTGTAAAATCGAAAATAAATTCTTTACCTGAATCTCTTTCTGCAAATTCGTCAGCTTTCTGGTCAATAATGGTGCAGATTTGCTCTAACAGTTCTTTTTTCTGATATCCCTGGCAAATGACTTGGAACGGCGCATTAAAAGATTTGACATCATAGCTGTCGCTGCTGGGGTTAAAATAGAAACCGAACAGTTCCATATTTAGCTTGATACATTTATGTTTCTGCAGTTCTTGATCTATTAGATGTGCAATTTTGTATTCCAAATGTTGAAAATACTCTTTCACATTTATGAAGTTTTGGTGTGAGGAAATCCTATAAGATATTATTCGTTCCCTGAATGCTGACTTGATAATTTCAACACCTTCCTCCAAGCCTATTTTGGAATTGTTCTTGTGCACACTAGATCGAAGATGTCCACCCCATAGACTTTGGTTTATATTTTTCTTGCATTCTTTACAATATTTTACAATATTTGTAGAATCTATAAATTAAGAAAAAAATATTTTACAAAATATAACATGAAAAATAAAATGTTCTTACCTTTAACAAGCTTTGGTTTTTTCAACCAACTGTTGAGTTTTGTGGAATTTCCGTTAACATGTTTTTTATTATGTCGCAATAAATTATCCTTTCTAGTGAAGACTTTATTACATGTTACACACTTATGCATTTCTGAAGTTTTCTGGATAATAATAATAATAAAATTAATATTGTGCATTTCTATTTAGTTATAGTCAAATTTTGAAAAAAGCAATTGCATTTTTGAAGTTCTTTGTATAATAATAAAATTAATATTGTGCATTTTTATTTAGTTATAGTCAAATTTTGAAAAAAGCAATAGAAATTAATTGACTTTATGAATCCATTTCTTCAAATGAGTCAACTAATTTGTCAAAGGCCTGTTTAACATAATTCACCGTACTTTCGTCTCCCTTTTTAATTGTGATCAAATTAGTTAAATTTTGAATAGCGAAACCCAGACACTTAAGGTTTGCTATTTGTTTTTTATTTTTTTTATTAATTTTAAAATTTTTTTTAATGATAAATGATGGTTTCGAAATTGAATTTTGTTCAACTGGTGAATTATTAGGAGAAATATCCGAAGTTAAATTTGCATCAATTTGTTTTTCTTGCGGATCAGAATTTACAATAGCAAATGGTGAATTAATAGAAGATATAGCCGAACTTAAATTTTGATCAATTTGTTTTTCTTGCGAATCAGAATTTACAATATCATATGGTGAATTAGTAGGACAAATAGCCAAACTTAAATTTTGATCAATTTGTTCTTCTTCCGAATCAGAATTTTCACTAAACAAAAAGGGAGAGCAAATTGGTCTCGGAGAATTAATTGGCGATTTTAATGTTAAATAATTTGTATTAGATTTTTGAAAACAAACAATATCCTCATCGCTAGAATTTTGAGTTTCGTCAATGTCATTCAGTTCTTCAAGAGTTTGTTTAGTTTTTGTTGTAATTAAGTCCGATTTGTTGTCAATAATGTCATTAAGATCGTCAAGAGTTTCTTGTTGACTAGCTGTAAATAAATATTTTTCGTTGTTCTGTTTGTTGGCATTATTTTGAACTTGGCTATTATAAATAATTTCATTCAAGTCCTGAATAGTTTGTTGTTGACTAGTTGTAAATACGTCTGTTTCATTGTTTTGTTGGTTTGCAAAATTCTGCATTTGAGTACATGTGTATAAGTCAAAGTCATTGTCAATAATTTTGCTACTCGATGCCAAAAAATTGTCCATTATGAAAAAAAATCGTAATAACAAATAAAATGCCACAAATGTACATAAAAATGTCACCAATATATATAAGAATTAAATCTTGCCAAATAAAAATGTTAGAAATAAAAATAAAAATTGAAAAATTACCAAATAAACACAATGTAAACACCAGAAAACTCGCGAGCTCTGCACAGTGTGAATGCAGAAATCAATTGCATTCGTCTCTTCGCTGAGGCGATTTTATATGCAAAAGTTAATCACATGTGTCCTACTTAAAGTTGAACGACAATCTCTAAAAACCACTTTCCCAAGCCGATCAACTACCTTACCCCCCTCCCCCCTCCCCCCTTCCCCCCTTCCCCCCGGACCCCTTAATTTCCGAGACTCAAATCCCGGCTCCCCAATTTCGGGCTACCCTCTTCAGGTTAAGTTAAGTTAGGTTAGGTTATGTTAGGTTAGGTTAGGTTAGGTTAGGTTAGGTTAGGTTAGGTTAGGTTAGATTAAAAAAGAAGAAAAGAAAAAAGGAGAAGGAAAGAAAAAGAAGAAGGAAGGAAAAAGGAGAAGGAAGGAAAAAGGAGAAGGAAGGAAAACGGAGAAACATATAAAAAAGAGAAAGAAGGAAGGGAGAGAAAGAAGATAAGGTGAGGGTGAGGGGGGTTTAAGGGGGGCGAAGCCCCCCTTAGGGGGGTTGGCGGAGCGGGGAGGGGGCGAAGCCCCCCTTGGCCCCCCCCCCCCCCCCCCCCCCGAGGCAACTGACAGGGAAAGGGACAGTGAATAAAAAAAAAAAAAAAAAAAAAAACTTATGTATTGCAGGTAGTAAAAGTGGTGGTTGATGGGATATATACTTAAGAACATCCACTCGACGATCATACAGTAACATTCGCTGTAATATCAGTTGTCGCTATTATTTTAACGTATAACCAAATTTTTTATCAAATAAATCGATCTAAATCCAAAGTTCCTAACAATGGCAGAAAATATGAATGGAAACGCTGTCCAAATTGAAGAAAATAATATGGAGATCGCCGCTCAAATTGAAGAAAGAGAAGAGATTTTTAATAACTTGGAAGGCGATTCCATCACTTATAAACATTCATTTTTGGACAAGTCATCTAGGCTTGTTAGAAGATCATTCTTATGTAACATCGATATTAATTATATTGAAGAGGAGGAAGAGGAAGAGATGGAGGAAGATGATCAGGAAATTGACGAAGGAGTGGATATGGATGGACAATTACTAAATTTAGGAACCGAGGGTGACGTAAAAGTAAGCAAGTTTAGGGCTAGTGAATTATTTAATAATTTTGAAGAAAAAGATGTATGTGTTATACAAAGCTACTCTAAAATTGAAAGTCGAAGACTAGGAACATTTGCTATTTGCCTTCCTTGTAGTGCAATTCACATGAGATATTTACGGAGAGGGGAATCCGATCACGTGAGCTGCCACTACAAAAGAGCCTATGTTGTTAGTGCTTCTGATTTACATTGTGCTATTTGTAGGATACATCTTTTTATACTAATTCCTGAACATGCTTGCTTTTACTGCAACAAAAATGAAAAAAAAGAAATAGAAAATTATATTGTTAAATATTAATATTAAACATAGTTTGTAAATGTGATGGGTAGATTAGTTTAACAATATTAATTTTAAATATAGGTTAGGTTAGGTTAGGTTAGGTTTAATATTAAACATAGTTTGTAAATGTGATGGGTAGATTAGTTTAACAATATTAATTTTAAATATAGGTTATAAACGTAATGGATAGATAATGTCAAAAATATTAATTTTAAACTTAAATTGTAAAGATAATAAGAATACGTCAAGAATATTAATTTAAAAATGTCAAATGTTACTATAAGCGGTTATATATTTTCAGTGCTATATGCAAAATACTTCTTTTTATTCTAACATCTGACACTGTATTTGTAAATGAAATAGTTAATCATATGTAAAAAAAGTGTCGATTATGTCTACTGCCACTAGAAGCACTCATATATTAGCATAACATTTTGTTAACGCTTGTTTCTGTATTCAATTGAGTTTTCTCTTACTTGATGCAAATTATATTAATATTATTAGTATAATTAAAAAGTAGTAGATTAGGCTATGCCGGTCCGACAATCAAAACCGTCATTTTTACATGTAAATTCCCATAAGAAAATTTAAGATTCGATCTGCAAAAGTGGTGCCATTTTAGGGCGTGGCACTTTTTGTGTCAACCCATAACAGTTGTTTTGTTATGTAATGTGAAAATTAGTATGTATTAAAAAACTTGTTAGATCATTGTTGTCGTTTCAATATAGGAAAACGAAAAAATGTGTGTCAATTATTATATATATATTTACATTTACTTTTTTTACAAAATTATTTGTTACCAGAGTTTTCACAAACACAAATTATAAAAAAAATATTATCCTCTTTTTAAAATTACAACAAAATGATGTCTAATTACATCTTTGAAGATTTGTACCAAATAGTAATATCTAGTGCGACATACAGGACAATTGTTTACCATTATAGAACAACAATTTTCATCATTCCATCTTAAAATACATTTTAAACAAAAAATGTGGGAACATGTATTTGGTCTACATGAATCATAATATTCGATTATTTCAAAACAAATAGCACAAAACACTTTTTTCTCTTCACTCTCAGTTTTGTTCAAATTTTTTAAAACAATCCCATTATTTTCTTCTCGAACTAATGGTATATTTTCTTCTTGAACTCCTGGTATAATTTCTTCGAGGCTCTGAAGCGGAATGGATCGATTTCTTTCTCCAACTGATTCACTCATTTTATTTTAATATTATTATTAATAGATTTATTCAACAGATTTTTTTCTTTTAACAGTCACTCGTACCTTAACATACTAAAATGATCTTGATGCACCTATTTATAAGACTTAAGAATGCAAAATCAAATGTGGGAGAACAAAGAGAAAAAATTAAAAATATGATGCGAATGAGAATAAAAGGGGAGGAAGTTAAGAATGAGGGACATGAGAGAGAGGAAGAGGAGGAGGAGGAGGCGCTCCCATATTATAACTACTCATCCGTATTAAATAGTTCGCACTTGAGTTTGAAAATTTTTTCAGTTCTAGCCTCTATAGAAATTTTATTACGGTTTTTAATGCATTCTTGTACCTCTGATATGGCTGTAGTTGTGGTTACTTTGTGAAGGGGCATAGTTTTAAAATTTGTAATAAGTTGTTTTGATTTCAGATCTACAATACATTCATAATGTTCCAAGAAATCCAATCCTAATATACCGTCGAAATCTATATCTAAATTGCAAATATACACTTTGTGTGGATCACCAATAGTAAAAGGTATGAGTGTATGATTGAGATATTGAAAGTTTTTCATCGGTAATTCCCTGAATAGTGACATTTTCGGGAAATCGTGTAGGAAATTTTTGTACGGTGTTTTCCTTAAATATAGAAATGCCTGCACCGGTATCAATGAGAAGTTTGAATTGTTTTGATGCGTCATCGATATAATATAGATTCTTGGAATTTACAGTAAGAAGAGGACTTAAAGAAACGCTTGTTCCGGGAAATTGAGATTTGGATCCATATTCTCTAGATTTAGTGTTTCTATTCTCGATTGGATCTCGGTCATTGGGTTCTGGGGTGAATTGTCTGGAGGGTCGGTATTCGTAAGGGGTGTAAGAAAATCCTGGTAATTACTAGTGTCATTTGAATAGTTTATATCTTGGTAAGATTCTTCCTCTGGTTGGAAAAAATCGTAAAAACCGGGATTGCCGTTTTCGGCGGTGTACTGATTGTATTCGGGCAAATAATTCTCTGAGGAGCATTCTTGTCTTGTATTAACATGATGCGTCTTAGCTGGTTGAAAATTGGGATTTCTTTGAATTATTGATGGCCTAAATTGTGCTTGGTTTGTATTTTGGCTAGGATTGTTTGGTCTATTTTGTTGCGAAAAATTTGGTTGATATTGTGATCTTTGAGAATTCGAGTTTATTGCGGGTCTTTGAAAATTAGAATTTGTTATGGGTCGTTGGAAATTATTATTTTGGGGAAAATTAGAAGAAAGTTGCCTGCACTGAGATATTGTATGACCAATTCTGTTACAATTGGAACACTTTAATTGTTGTGGCTGGTGTGGTCTAGGTAACTGAGGACTGGGTTTCGGAATAGTTGGTTTATTAACTTTTTGATTTTCGAAATACGAAAGCTGAAGTTCTCTCCGAATTCTTGATTGTGCTTCTAAAAGTGACGTTGGATTACTAGCACGGATAAGTTGTCCTAGGCGTGGCTCTAGACCGGTAAGAAGTGTATTAAGAGTCATAGTTTCAATTAACATGGTCTGAGCATCTTTTTGTTCTTTTGAATGTAGGAGTGGGGACTTTTGTATGCTGGCATGCATTTTAGCGTTCAGGACCTGAAGTCGATTAAAGAATGTAAGGGGCGACTCATTAGGAAGTTGTCTTAATCGCTGCAGATCGTGTATAAGGGAAGTAAGATCCCTTGAATCACCGAAGTGTAAATTTAACAATTGTTTAATTTCAAGGTATGAACTTGGATTCCTTGAACTAATTAATTGAGCTGCTCTACCACGGAGCTTGTTTTTTATGTGAATAACTAAAAACACTTTTTGTTGCGTTGTTGCCATGTCGTATGCACAATCGCATGCGGTTATAAAATTGCGTAAAGAAATTTGATCACCTTCAAATTCGGGTACAATGGAAAAAATTTCAGAAAGTTTATAAGGTTCAATTTCAATGGTTGTTTGGGTATTATCGAGAGACATTTTGAATTTTAAATGTAGATGCGTTAAAAATAAAAAGGTTTTATCAAAAACGAGTAAAATGAAAACGTTAAGTTATTAAGAATATCTTAGCAAAAATAATAAATAGTTTTCCTTTTTGTAATTTAAGAAAACAAATGGTAAGGGAAGTAATAATATGTTTAAATCCTATTTGAAAATTCGAACAGTATAGAAAAATAAAATCAAATACGAGACGATTCTTACGTAATCGTAATCTGCATCTGGGTTGTCTTGTTCTCGATGTGGCTCCAAGCTTTACGAGTGAGGACTTCTCAGGTTCCTTTTGTTTCGTTAAGGCTACCAGTTAGACCTTTTTCTTGTTCTAATATTGGAATCCGAAAAATTCACTTTAAAAAAAAATACGCTACTTTGAAAATCAGTTAGACCTTTTTCTCTTAATAAAATCTACATATCGTGTTTTGGCAATGTTGTCAGTTTTTCGGCAAACTAACCTAACTTTTTTTTTCGTTCCGAAATTGCAAATATATAATAATGAATTAATTAATAGGGTTGTATTCTATTTCAGCTCTAATCCTCCCATTAGAACTTCAAGGTTTTCGGGCTTCATTTTGTACACGGTCGTTTTTAGGTGACCCTAAAGGAAAAAGTCAAGCGGATTTAAATCTGGTGACCTTGGAGTCCACTTAACAACCCTCCTTCGCCCAATCTAGCGTCCCGGAAACTTCATTTTTAAATAATTTCTAACAGCAACTGCAAAATACGGGGGAGCCCCATCATGATGGAACCATACGTGGCCAAAACCATTAGGAAAAATATCATTTAATGCTGGAATAATTTTTTGTTGGTTTTTCAACAGTTGTAGATAATTAATATTTCATATTCATATTTCCTTGAAAGAAAAAGGATCCATTAAGGCGATTACCTAATATGCCAGCCAACATATTGACTTTTTCGGGAAATTGCGTATGCCTAAACGGTTTTACAAATCGGCATAATTATCGTTATTGGCCTGCAAACAGTCTACATTGGATGATGCAGATCCATACGCAATTTCCTGAAAATTATAATGTGTGGGCTGTCATATGAGGTAATCGCATTATTGGATCCTTTTTCATTCAAGGAAATATGAATGCGATACTTTATCTACAGCTGTTGGAAAACCAAATTATTCCAGCATTAAACAATATTTTTCCTAATGGTTTTGGCCACGTATGATTCAAACATGATGTGGCACCGCCGCATTTCGCAGTTGCTGTCAGAAATTATTTAAACACGACGTTTCTGGGACGCTGGATTGGACGAAGGGGGGTTATTGAGTGGCCTCCAAGGTCACCAGACTTAAATACACTTGACTTTTTCCTTTTGAGTCACCTAAAAACGACCGTGTACAAAACGAAGCCCGAGAACCTTGAAGATCTAATGTGAAGGATTAGAGCTGAAATAGAAGGAATACCCCGGAATGGCTCGAAAATATTATTCGAGAATTTATTGGCCGGTTAGGATACCGTCAAGCTGTAGAAGGATAACATTTTCAATATCCTATTAATCATTAAATTATTTTTGTTTTAAGTTTATAATTCCTAAATTGTCCATGTATTTTTAAAAACATTTAATAAATTTAACATTTAACGAATCAAGATAAAAGTTTGCAATTTTGGAGTTATACTAAGGATAATACGAGGAATAAATCACGCTTAAAAAAAACATATAATTTGATTTGAAAAAAAAAGTTAGGTTAGTTTGCCGAAAAACTGAAAATCTGACAACATTACGGTATGCACCAAAGGATCGGGGGCATTCGGTAATGCCTAATCACCACATATGGTTCAGATCGGTTGAGTGGTTTTTGATATATATATATATATATATATATATATATATATATATATATATATATATATATATATATACTGGGTGATTCACGACCCACTGTACATACTTATGTGGTGTATAGGGTATCCCTAGGGTATATCGAAATGGATATTTAAATTGATTAATTCGGATTTATTACTAAGATACAGGGTGATTTTATATTTTGGTAAAAATTTGTTCACCCTGTATCTCCTAAACGGCTTAATCCATTTTGTTAAAATTTTGTACACAAACACTCTTGGTATATCATAACTTTTTGACGTTTGAAAAGTATCAAAGTTCCAGGGCCGTATCCAGCCAATTCTCACAGGGGAGGGGGGCTAGTTTTGAGACACCCTGTACATCGGAATTCGGTATTTTTGAATTTTTTTCTTAAACTACATTCATTTGTGAACAATAATATGCCACCATCTTGAATGGCACACTAAAGGTTATGTACGAAATTTAAATCTTTAGATAGTACATACCCCTTTTTTTAGCGGTATCTATATTAAAGCTTTTAACTAAGTATAAAATTATTTCAATGATTGACTTAAAAAAAAATTAAACTATCTCTACTAATAAAACACAGCCTTGTCGAATTATTTTTTATTTTTAGTGGCCCAAAAATACCAAAATCTACCCTAACACAATAAAGCCTGTCTAACAGTATCTCTACATTTTTGTGCACGCTTTTGTGAATTGCAATGCAATGCGTGAATGCGTTGAATCATTTACATTTGAGGTTTTTGTCTAAATGCTTGACTTTTAAAAAAATTAAACTATCTCTTCTAATAAACCAGTTAATTTCTGTTTGAGTCTTTTTCGCCTCATCTCTTATCTAATGTTCAAGATCGTGATCATTTATCGGCTACCGTAAAAATTTATCTTTTTTTATTTTTGTTATTGTATACAAATTACGTGTAAGAGCTTGTTTTTTTTAATTTTTTTATTTACCTTTATTTTTTTCGTAACCTTAAAACCTACAAAAAAATACAAATTCAATAAATTTTAATACCTAAAAATAATAAAGTAAGCCTTGGAATTTAGACAGATATTTTAAAATGACATTACGTACATACAATTCAATCATTCGTGTTTGACATTGTTAATTAAAGATTTTTTATTTGAATTTTCTCTTTGCAAAAAGTTTGTACGTTTCAATAATTGTAAAAATGCCGTTATTTACAAATGCTGAGTACGCAGACATCGTATTTGTGTACGGATTTTGTACTGGTAACGAAAGGGCTGCTACAGAAGAATACAGAAGACGATTTCCTGATCGGAGAATTCCAAATCACCAAACGTTTGCCGCAACCTTTAATACATTGCGTGAAAAGGGTAAGTTTCCCTCAACCGATCTTCATGTTGAAAGAGTGGGTGCTAATAACGTGGTCCAAGAAGAGAATATTCTCAACCTTGTGAGGGAAGATCCAACCACAAGCACTAGGCGAATTTCCGCCCAATTAGCGATACCGCAGACAAGAGTATGGAGAACTATAAAAAATGAAAACTTATACCCTTTCCATGTTTAAGAGGCATATGGTTTCAACACGATGGGGCACCTGCACATTTTGGAATTGATGTTCGAAATTATCTCAATCAATAATTTGCTGATCGGTGGATTGGACGCGGAGGACCACATTCTTGGCCAGTTAGGTCGCCAGACTTTAATCCAGCCGACTACTTTTTGTGGGGGCATCTAAAACAAAAAGTTTACAGTGTTCCAATCGAAACTAGGGATCAATTAATAAATAGGATACATTTTTTATTGCGACGAGGTTAGACAAAACCCTCAAATGATTCACCGCTCAATTGCAAACCTACAAAAGCGTGCACAAAAATGTAGAGACACAGGTGGTATGCGCCAGGTCGAAAAATATCCAAGGAGCGTGTAACATTTATGCCTTGTTCCAATGCTTCGGGGAAACATAAGCTACCACTCTTAGTTCTTGGAAAAGCTGTACATCCAAGAGAATTAAAAAACTGCATATTGCCAGTGCTTTACAAGGCAACTACCAAAGTGAAAACGTTTTTAACTGAAAATAACAGACCTCATAAGGCCTTGTTATTGGTAGACAACGCTCCCTCTCATCCACTTGAGGAAGATATAAATTTTGATCCTGACTTCAGAGTTATGTTTTTACGACCCAATTGTACTGCTATTTTGCAACCAATGGATCAAAATTTAATTCAAAACATAAAAGTCGCATACAGAAAACGCTTGCTAGATCATTTAATCTCCATGGACGACGGAGATGTAACAAAAGTTTTAAAGCAATACAATTTAAAAGATGCGCTTTGTAATTTAGATATAGCCTGGAAAGGCATCTCTGAAAAAAACATCAGAAAAAGTTGGACAGGTCTGTGGCCAAGCAAGGAAGAGGTTATTAATGCAGAGGAACTTGAAGAAGAAAGCATTTCGCTCGCAGAACTTCGAAAAAGGCTTTGTCCGTTAAGCATTGCAGATATCGCTAGTATTTCAGACTCTTTGCAGATTATAGACCCAGAAAATAAATTAAGTGAGGAAGAAATTGTCAGTTGGGCGGCAGGAGAAAAAGAATTTGTCTCAGGCTTAACTGAAGAGGAACTTATCAGTGAAGCATTGGAAAGCAAAGAAACAAGTCACAGCGAATTAAGTGAAACAGAGGATGACAATGTTGTGTTGAAAATGAAGCATAGCCATGCTGTAAAAGCCTTATCACATAGTATTCAGTGGGCCGAGGAAAACGATGTTCCTACCCAAGATATTTTGCTTTTAAAAGGATTAAAAGAGAAGGCTGTTACGGCAGCAAAATCCAAAAGTGTGCAGACAAAAATCGATTCATTTTTTAAAAAACCTTCCAATTAAATATTTATTAATATTCTTTGCTTTTTTATGTAAATATTTAATGCATATTAAGGTACATATTGACATAATACATATATATGCACATTTTGTTACATATTTTCAGAGTTTGTGTTATTTTAATTTATTTTATGCATACATATACATTTATGTAGGTACAATTATCTGTTTTTCTTTTATGTTTTGTAAAGGGTTTGTTTTTTTTAAATAAACATGTCTTTATATTTTCAGTTTAGATTGGAAATCATAAAAAGAAGAAACAATAACGCAATCAAAAAAAAACTCCAGTAATCCGGATACCGCACTAATTCAGCGGTAGCTGTTCCGATATGTGTCCGGATTGTCGAAGTTCTACTGTATATATATATATATATATATATATATATATATATATATATATATATATATATATATATATATATATATATATATATATATATATATATATATATATATATATATATATGCTATATATATATATATGCTATATATATATATATATATATATATAAACCAGGGACTACATGGGCGTCATTACTGCAAAATTTGAGGTTGACGCTTTTTTGATGTCAAAATCTCTGAAAGTTACCCGATAGGCGTATTTATTAGTTCCTCCTTATTTCCACAGACAGCGCTTGGTACCTATCATATATATTATTCTAGATATACTGCTTCGCGTTTAAAGCGTCAAGCAAATCGACAACATTGTTATCCAGTTAAAATAAGTTTAAGTTCTTGGAATTCATAGATACCCAGAAAATTAAATGAAAAAAAAAACTAGTTCTTCTGGAGCTGCATAATAGTTTTATATTCGATTCGGTGGTGTTGTGAGTGATAGATGGAAATGAAGCGCCTGTTTGGAAGTGAATATGTAAGTATTGTAGTAATTCTAATATTATTAACTATATTTTTTGTTTGTGTTATTTTAAGTTATTTTATGCATACATATACATATATGTAGGTACAATTATCTGTTTTTCTTTAATGTTTTGTAAAGGGTTTGTTTTTTTTAAATAAACATGTCTTTATATTTTCAGTTTAGATTGGAAATCATAAAAACAAGAAACAATAACGCAATCAAAAAAAAGCTCCAGTAATCCGGATACCGCACTAATTCAGCGGTAGCTGTTCCGATATGTGTCCGGATTGTCGAAGTTCTACTATATATATATATATATATATATATATATATATATATATATATATGCTATATATATATGCTATATATATATATATATGTATATATATATATATATATATATATATATATATATATATATATATATATATATATATATATATATATATATATATATATATATATATATATATATATATATATATATATATATCTTACTACCATTGAAGCGCCGCTACATTCTCATATTGCACTCACAAGAGCGTCATCGTGCACAGAGCGTCAGTATACTGACGCCCTAAGCACACCATGTGTAATATTTTTTGTATAAACCAGGGACTACATGGGCGTCATTACTGCAAAATTTGAGGTTGACGCTTTTTTGATGTCAAAATCTCTGAAAGTTACCCGATAGGCGTATTTATTAGTTCGTCCTTATTGCCACAGACAGCGCTTGGTACCTATCATATATACTATTCTAGATATACTGCTTCGCGTTTAAAGCGTCAAGCAAATCGACAACATTGTTATCCAGTTAAAATAAGTTTAAGTTCTTGGAATTCATAGATAACCCAGAAAATTAAATGAAAAAAAAAACTAGTTCTTCTGGAGCTGCATAATAGTTTTATATTCGATTCGGTGGTATTGTGAGTGATAGATGGAAATGAAGCGCCTGTTTAGAAGTGAATATGTAAGTATTGTAGTAATTCTAATATTATTAACTATATTTAATTGTACTTTACATTTTTCTTCTTGAAATTCCTGTAAATCATGCCTACTTTAGGACAGAAAAATATAATTTGTGATTAAAACTAAATGCTTTAGGGTAAACAGAGATGGTTAGCAATTATTTTGTGGTAAAAATATTTTGAAAATTCTTTAAAAACTGTTACTCCAAAGATATTTTTTTATTCTTTCCGGGGAAGTAATCACCTTGGGGTATTCGATCCTCGCTAATCCTTGGCACTCCAGTTAAAAAAACTAAAGTTATGCCCATGCCGTGGCCTGAAACTCAATCATACTTTTCAGATAGATGGAGTAATATTTTTAATATAAGCCAATCACGAAGTTCGGTGGCAAACGACAGAGGCGGACTAAATAATATTTCGTTAAAAAATGCAATATCTTTATCTGAAATTTAACTAAATTTGTAAATAGATATGTTTTTAACAAATCGCCTTTCGCTAGGTGGGGTAGCACACAGGGCCGTAGCTAGGCTTGAATGTCAGAAAGGGCGAATTTTCTACTGATCTGCTGAATATGCTGACCACCCTGTATAGGGTGTGAAAGTAAGATGGATTTATCTTTAAACGCCCTGTATATTTTTTTATTTTAAATTTTCAGCAAATCTTTATACAAATAACAGAGATTATCGGCCAACTTTTTCCCATTTATTACATATGGCTATTTATATCTGCAAGTGATGGGTCATGTTTTACAGGCAAGCTTGGCAAGCCTTTCCTCTACAAATTTAATTCGACATATTTAAAAAACTGGTGCAGATAGAGTGTAGCAACTTTGGAAGATTTTAATGTTAATATATAACACTGGGTGTTTCTTAAAAAATAATCACCCCCTGTCACACCCTGTATATGGTCAGCGATAAAAACATGGCACAAAAATAAAAAGGAACTTTTTATTTACAATAATGAAAACGTTGAGAAAGAAGAGGAACAAGTGAAAATTTTGTAGCCCAAAGCGACAGCCGAAATAAGCATTATATTTATACATTATGTTGTTGCACAACCATGCTTAAGAGCAAAGTCTGATTTCATAGTGAACGTAGAAATTTTTTTAAAACTTCTCCCTGCACGTGGGAATTTTATACTAAATAGGAATATAGGGGAGGATTATAGAAATATATCGTTTTGTAGGAAACTTGTCAATCGAGATCATAAAAATAGTAAAATATCAATAAGTAATAAATGAAATACAAAAACTTTAAATCGTTATTTAGAATAAAGTTAAAAATAAAATGTACTAATACATGTCTACATCGTGATATTTATGCAACTTGAAACTGCATATGATGTTGAGGCACATGGAAACGATATTTTATGTGATTCTGGAGATTAGGTTAAACTGTTCACTAAAGAGGTTTAAATTTAAACCAGGTCTAACTTGACATTTTTCGGTTTAATTTGACAAATGCAACAATAGAACAAATACTTTTTATAAATGCCACAATTAGACACTGGCATAAGTAAAATACAACTGGTCAACTAAGAGTTTTAATCGTCATGGTAACTACACCCGGTCTAAATCTTAAACCCTTTTAGTGAATACGGGGGTTAAAGTTTTTACTTACAATAATGCATACGTGCATAATATTTGTTTTTATTTTATTGATACTAACGTTGCGGGCTTTAAATTTTCATTACATTATCCGTGGGTATTTATAAAATAATATATGCTTTTATAGTTATTATTTTATTTATATGTGAAATAACCAGATAGAATTATTGTCCATATATAATCCACATTATTTTTCGCATTTTCCTTTCCGACCTTTTTTTGTCAGGAAGGGCGAATGCATTATCTTTAACAACTCAATTTTCTTCAATTCAAAGAAATTTTGTAAACGGATAAACCAACATACCCGTAACATAAAGTTACGGGTATGTTGGTTTATTATAAGTTAAAGGTGGGGTAGTAAACGACAGGGGCGTAGCAAAAAAATTTCCATTAAAAGCTTTCATTTAACTTCACTTCTATGTTGGTTGATATGTTAGTATGTTTAGGTAAAATCTTACAAGTAACTTTTGAAGCAGTTCCCTTTATCGGACGTGGTTACGAGTATTATCAAAGTTTGCAAAATTAATTCTGTAAACTTTACTGTTGCCCAATGATGAATTGCTTATACAGGATGCGTAAAAAATGCCAAAAAGTAGAAATCAGTTCCCGTTATCGGAATACATAATACATAAACCGGATGACAATACAACATCATGGTGTCCAATCGCGCATATTTTATACAGCGTGTGTAAATATACCGCTAAAAAGTACATAATAAAATAAATGTAAAAATGATTTCTGAAAACATGCTATTATTCATAAACTATTGAACAAGAAAGTGAAAAATGATTAAACTTCCATAAACGCTGAACTTCTAAAAATTTAAATATTTCTTAAAAGCTTGAGGTATGAGACGTCATTGTACTTGAGATAAAGCCTCTAACGTCTAGGGATATATTTAAATTTTTTAAAGCTCTGTGTTTATGTAAGATTAATTATTTTTTATATTTCAGTTTAATTTATAAATAAATGCTTGTTTTTAAAAATATTTCTTTACGAATATATAATTAAAAATTCAGCTTTCATCATGGTCTAAAATCAGTTACAATTTTTCAGAAAGATGCAGTAAAATATTATTAAAATATGTCCTTTCGCTACGTGGAGCGGAGATAACAAGGGAGAAATAAAAAATGATGTTTGTAAAAATGCAATATCTTCGTTACCTTCAAATTTAACATACTTACTTTTTTAATATTTTATTTGAAAAAATAGACGTTTGCCAGTTTCCTATAGCTTTGTTGGGGTTAGATTTAACATAAAGAATATATTTTTGCCCATGGTAACTATCTATCTGGAATATTTTGTCATATAATGTCAGGTTTATCTGGTCTACTGTAAAATTTTGTTACTGGCTTTTTATTGCTAGCTACAAACAGTGTATACAATTGAAAATGCCTCTGGCTATCTATTGTGTGGGGGTATTGTCGCTGGTGCGCTCTTATTTATATGTGTGGGTATTTGTGTGCTGTGTTTATGTATTTCTAAAGTATGTCAATAATCTTTGTACTTTTTTTAGTATAAAGCCTGTTCTTCAAATTCGGAGAAAATACATAAGCCCTTTTTCTGCAATAGATCTCTTCCCCTAGATGAAATGAAAATGACAAATACCACTTCTGACATTCAAGAACCAAAAGTCACTTCTTCGTTTAACGGTGAAGCACAAACAAAAAATGCTTCCGAATCAGAGGGATCAATAATATCTAATAGCATATATGATGAGACAAATGCAGATTCTGATTTTTCAGTGGGCTCACATTTAGAACAAATGGAAGTTCAAAATTATGTATTAGACCATGGTGAAGTAGATAATGATGTGTTGAAAAGTAGCGAAGATGATGTGCCGAATTATAATAAGTTAATAGATACGGTGAGGCTTTTTTACATAATACACTTTTCCTCGTTATTTGCTTATATTACCGTTTGCCACCTGTTTACTAATGAGGTTTTTTAAGAAGGTGCAGTTGCATCAAAAAAATTAAAAACTAGAATAAATTACTCTATGTTCACTTAATGTATGGAGTTTCTCAAAAATATAAAACACTCTAAATATTTCCTAAACACATTATGTAATGGCAAATTGATCGAATAAAATGTAAAAAAATACTACTAAAAAGCTACTTAACCTACTTACCCCAAACTTTACAGAAAAATTATTTGTGTTATGGAGATAAAGTGATAAAATTTTGGTAAAAATCCTAATAATGTTAAAAAAGTATTATTATTAAATCACAACAAAATGGCGACCTAATTAAATATTTAAAATATCAGTATAAAAAAAATTAACATTGATATTTATATGTGTTAATTTTTTACTGAATAACTATATAGATATATGTTTGTGATGGCATCGGATATGAGAAAAGTCCGGGTAAAGGCCAATTTACCGGTGTTTTTTGGAAAGCGTTTTTATATTAATTCGAGAATAATTCAATAAACACTTTTTTATAGAATGAAGCACAAACGACAAATAAGTCCGAATCAGAGGGATCAATAATATCAGATAGTTTATGTGAATGCAGATCCTGATTTTTCATTGGGCTCAAATTCAGACCAATCGGAAGATGAAAATTATGAGTTACACCATGATGAGATAGATAAAGATAATGTCTTGAAATGTCCCGACGATGATCTGACGAACTGTAATAAGTCCATAGATACGGTAAGATTTTCTTTAAATAATATTACTTTTGCTCATTATATGCCTACATTATCGTTAGGTAGTTGATATTTGTTTGCTAACGAGGTTTTTCAAAAGGGTCACTATCCTTTTAGGTTAATTAAAAGCGTTAAAAACGAGAACAAATTACTCCATGTTCACTTAGATAACGGGGGAAGTAAAGGAATTTACCGATTGTTTTTATCTTTCAATTGTCATTTGTTTATTTATTTAGCCAATCCGGACAGTAAGGTGAAGACTCTCTTCAAAATATATACAAAAAGCTTGTATTATCTTAGGAATATAAAATTTAAGAAAATATAAAAATTTGGAAAATATACACAGCCTATGTTTGTTTAAATGGGACACCCTGTATATTATTATTCCATTAAAGGGGTCTCGTCTTACTGATTATAAATATATCGGTATCGTTTGAAGACATTGACAAAAAAGCATTGTATTCCTATTAATTCCACATTTAGAAGGGAACAGTCTTTTTCTCTCTAACGCATTGCGTCATAATAAGGTATCAAATCTGGTATATTTATAATCTGTAAGGTGAGACACAGTTAATGAAATAATATACATAGTGACATTCGAAAATTAAGCATGTTAATAAGTTAACATAATTAGTAGACAATGTAGAATACAATTGAATGTTCTCAACATTTTAGTTTTGTATAGCCAAACCACAGACGTATTCTTAAAATAAAGTAATCGTTCAGAATGCTTGCCACAGCATATTCCTTTAATTTACCCGAACTAAATATTTTTTTCTTGCAGCGTGTTGGAGTGAACCCGGGTGCAGTTCAGAATCATAACGAAGAATCTGCAGATATCCTGTGTGAGACCAAACAGAGCGGCGAAAAAAAAAGGAAATAAAAAGAAGAACTTTTGTTTGTTTTGTGAAACCTATGTACTGAACTTCAGCAGACATGTCTTGGCAGCTCACTCAATGGAAAAGGAAATTCAAAAGATTAGTATTCTTCCTCCAAAAAATAAAACTAGAAAAAAACTGCTAAGTGAACTTAGAAAAAGGGGCAATTTCATAAACAGCAGTTCAATATGCAAACCAGTTCGATGATCCCAGTTCAATCTTAAACTATTACCTTGTACTAATTGTAAAGGTTTTTTTCATCAAAGCAGCTTTGGCGCCATCGAAAAAATTGTGTAGGTAAATCAGATAAATTGCATCAAGCCAAAGGACAAGATTTGCTTGTACGAAATTTACAGGTTGATAAACAGTTAAGGGAACAAGTTTTCCCAAGAATGAGACCTGACGATATTTCTTTGGTTGCAAAATCGGATACACTAATTTGTGCATTTGGAGCACGCTATTTCAAAAGTCATCGTGAAAAACATTTTGTAAACGTGACATCCCGTAAGATGAGAGAACTTGCGAGACTACTTATTGAAATTAAAAAAATAAGCCCAAAAATTAAAAACCTTTTTGATGCACTAAAACCAGAATATTTTGAACTTCTTGTGAAGGCTACAAAAAACGTAGCCTGTTATAATAACGAAAACGAATGTTTTGACTCAGCTTCAACAGCTCTAAATTTAGGAACGGCCATTAAATAGTGCTCACAACTAGCAATTGTGTTTGTGCTTAAAAGAAAAGAGGTTTATTCGACAATCGCTTCTGCTGAAGCTGAAGCTAACCTCAAGACACTTATCCAATTAATTGATAGTGAGTGGCGCTTTGAAATATCAACCCAGGCCTCCAATGATTTTAACGTAAAGAAATGGAATAAACTCACAATGGTGCCACTTGCCAGCGATTTAAAAATGATTAAAAATTATTTAATATCAAAAGCCGCTTGGACTATAGATCAGTTGAATTTAAATTGCAATGATAAAGAGGCCTACGTAATTTTAATAGAAATAGTATTTTGTAATGTTCTTCTATTAAATATACGACGACCAGGAGAACTGCTGCGGTTACCCCTTGATGTATATAAACCATCCAACGAGCATCCTCAGGCGTATGAAGAATTTGCCGATATAATCACAGAGTCAGAAAGAATTCTGCTTAGTAAATTTAAAAGAGTGGTTATACGTGGTAAAAGGGGAAGGGGCGTACCAGTCTTGTTTACCCCTGAGGTACAGGAATGCATTGACGTTCTCTTAAAACATAGGGATAAGTTTTTTAACAAAAAAAAATTATATTTGTTTGAAAATCCAAGTACCATTCAGCCCATATGCGGCTATAAAACAATAAAGAAACATGCAACTTTATCCGGGGCAAAAAATCCTGATGCATTCACGGCAACTAAACTTCATAAGCATTTAGCTACCCTTACTCAGGTATTAAATATGACTGAGAGTGATATAGAACAATTGTCAAGCTTCATGGGACATACTGTAAAGTTCATCGAGGGTCCTATAGACTGCCAGACGATGTATTTCAAACCGCAAAAATATCCAAGCTATTGTTACTTATGGAAAAGGGACAAACAGCCCAGTACAAAGGAAACATCTTAGATGAAATAGACATAGACCTTGATATAAATATTGATGAAAGTGAAAGTGATGATGAAGAACAGTCGGAAACTGCAGTTCATTACTCGATGCCAGGGACTAGCCGAGATTTTTTAAACGAGACCCCAAAAAAATCATACGATGAACCGACAAAGCGTAATAAAACTAAAAGATCCTTGATAACCTGGACTGCTGAGCAGAAACCCGAAGCCTGTTCATTTTTCGCAATGCATATTAAGAAAGGGAAAGCACCTAGGAAACATGAGTGTCTGGCTTTAAAGGAAAAGCATCCAGTTTTATTTGAAAAGAAAGATTGGATGAAAATAAAAGTTTTTATCCAAAATGCCTACGTAAAACAAACTCGTTATAGTTTATAATTGATGGTTTGGTGAAACTAATAAATAATTTTATGTAGTATGTCGTTTTAATTGTATGAGCTGTCTTTGAATAAATACATTCTTTGCTTTTATCCTCATTCTACATATAATTTGAAAGATTATTTAATTTCTTAAAATTGCAACTGTCTGCTCTTTCTAACACGCGCGCTCCTCTTTGACACCTCTTAGGTTTTCAGATTTCTAGCAACATAAACAAAATTTTTAATTAACATTTATTAAACACCATCGCAATAAATTAGCGTTTACTATACTGCTAAAAATGAACCAGAACGCATCGAAACGGTTTTCCGGTTCCTGAAAAAGTTAAATTAATCCGTTCTGGTTCGCAAATGTTTGTGTTTTTAGTCCTACTTTTAATTTTATTAGAATGATGAAGTCCTAAAACATGTTTAGCATTTCTGTTGGTAAAACATCCAATTTCCTGCACTGACTTATTCTCTACTTGCCGCAATATAATATTAATCTATATTTATAAAAACAAGCTTTATAAAAATTTACTTTCTGGAACGTTTATACTGTTCTTATTATTTGAGGATTCTGGACCTTCGCATTATCTTTTGGAAATCCGTACCTAAAAATTCAAACACAAAGCAAGTTCAACACATTAAGGTCAATAGTAAGGCAGATCCAACAGGTTGCTAATTAAGTATGTTAAATAACTTAAAGGGATAACTCGGCTTGATGTGACAAAAAGTTCACATAAATGTGTTTCCATCATGGCTACAAGGTGTGACAAGATTTTAAAAAACTATAGATTTGTTTTTTGTTGTTTCCAATATGGTAGAAATTATTTTATTGTGACTTAACACATTCCAATAGGTAGTTAAAGGTTAAATTTTGCAAATAATTCCTAATTTTTAACTTAAGACTACAGACTACTGGTTTTATAATAATTTATGGTGATAGTTTTCAATTGCACTAATAGTTTTCGGGAAAAAGTTTTTTATCTGGTTTAACTTTAGTCCAGTTTTAAATAGGAGTTAAAGTTGATCAAAAGTTTACAAACATTGGTAATAAAATATGTTTTGTAAAAAATATATATTCATGAATTCTGATTAGTTTAAAGAAGACGTTTCAGTAAACCTTTTATTTTTTTTAACCCTCTCTAGTGCCCAATTTTTGTCATTTTTGATAACTATAACTCCATTATGTTTGGACCAAAATTGATTTTTTATAAAAAAAAAATTGAGAAGGTTGCCTCTGTTTACATCTATGATTAAGTTAAATAGTAGCTTATACTTTCAAAATGTAACTGCTAGAAAATGTAATTTCTTAAACAAATAGCTTTTACCATTTTGGAAATACAAAAAAATCTATAATTTTTTTAATGTTTAAAACCTTGCCGTTGGACACCCATGTTAAATGTACTTTGTCCCAAAATCAAAAGCTATCCCATAAAATTTTTCCACATACTAAATTAACACCCTGCGGATACAGATTTGTTTACTTGTTTAATTACACATTTCATTTTCGATATATTCAATGTACCATAATAATAAACTTACCTTGTATTCTTCAGTGCTTCTCATGCAGTGGTTCGGTTTTCCTTTTGTGCTTACACCGTTTTTATTTAAATTTTTTAGTTAAAGAGACCGAAAAATTCATGCTAGTAAAATCTTGTTTGTCAATAATATTGTTGCACAGTATCCATCTAACACAAAAAAAATTGTTCTGTCATATGAGGGATTGCGGATCTCATTAGCAGTATTGTGAAAAACACCTTATAGAACCGAAAAAAACCGCTGCAAATTGGATCAGTACTTCCACATAATGTTTTACTCACAATAAATAATAAAAAGTGAAATACATACCCTCGAAAACCCATAGAACCACGTATTACCTAAGTTTTTAGTAAAAGGTAAATTTCACCCCTCCCCCTATTCCGCCCCTCAACATTATTAAAGGTACTATAAATATCAAATACGTTCTTAATCTGGGATCGGTTTATCCGGGAACCCCAAAACGACATATTACACGGTTATTTAATTATTATTTTTTACCAATTAAACCCCCATTTTTGCAACTCTTCCCCTCTTAGTCGAACAATCCGAATCGTTCTCCTATGTACCACTCCCTGTATACATTTCAACTCCATAACTAGCTCAAGTACCTTGAAAGTTATCGGGAAAACTAACAAACAGAAAAATTTATGTTAAAATTAAAAGAAGAACAGAAGTATTTTATCAGTTTTTTAAATTGTGAAATATATATAGAAATATTACACTGAAAGTTATAAGAAGTATATGTATATATATATATATATATATATATATATATATATATATATATATATATATATATATATATATATATATATATATATATATATATATATATATATATATATATATATATATATATATATATATATATATATATATATATATATATATATATATATATATATATATATATATATATATATATATATATATATATATATATATATATATATATATATATATATATATATATATATATATATAAATATATATATATATATATATATATAATAATAATAATAATGTTTATTTCCCAAAAAAAAATGCAAAAATACAGTTTTGATCAAATTAAACAATAATGAAAATAAACATGATAATCACTGAAGCAAATAAATGCTCGTGCGTGATATTAAATAACTATTTTATAAATCTACACTATCTTACAGCCTTCAGATATACATATATACCGGGTGTCAACGATATCGTTTTACACGATGCCATTCAATTGCTTTTTAGGTTAGGATTTTTTTATTTGGGTTAACGAAATATGGTATTAAGACACATATTTTTCATGAAAAAACAATTGAATATTACTGCCAGTTTTTCCGATATCAGAACCAAGTTAAGAATTTCAAATGGAACCCTGTATATTATTTTACATAGTTTGATAGAGCTTAGAATTACCTTTTCAATGACATATCATACGTTATATTTTTTTTCAAAATGGCGGACCAGGAAGCGCTTTTTCAAAATTCAATATGGCGGTCGTTTCCCGATACCGATGAAATTTTTGTTTAACAAATTATTAAAATATTAAACAAAATCGGGTTTTCAATGGATTTTAATCAAATTTAAAATCAAATTCTTAATTTATCACAAAATGGGATAAGTTTAATTTTTTTCTCTAAAATGTGAACTTTTTCTTAAATTTTCTCAAAGATTTTAAATAGAAAGTTGTATTTATTAAATATTAGTATTAAAGTATATCTTATTAGCTACACGAAACCGCATAACAAGCCGTATTTTTGCTTTTTGTTTGAGAAAAAATTGACGAAACTCTGCCGATATATATTTTTCGTAATACATAACATGAAACACACACACCCACACACACATATTATTAATCAGTAAATTTCGGAATATTTTTTATTGATAAGCAATTTTGTATTATTTTGACATTTTATGATTTTTGCTGTCTTATTTTAGGAAATCGAGAAAAATTCACAAGTAGTATTAATTTTATTTTACCGGTAGGCTTTCGGTTTTTCCGGAAATACCTAGACCTAAGTCAAGAAGTTTAAAAAGAACCCTGTATATTTTTTCACACAGTTTGATAGAACTTAGAATTCCCTTTACATTGACATATCACAAGTTGATTTTTTTTCGAAATGGAGGACCAGGAAGCTTTTGTTCAAAATTCAATATGGCGGCCATTTTCTAACACCGAAGATATTTTTGAATTATAGGTAGAAATAATAAACAAATATGGGGGTTTTTATTGGGTTTAATGCTAATTTAAAATCAAACTTTCACAATTAATACAAAAGTCACTCAATTAAATGTTCTATGCGCTGTCCGCCTTGTTCTTGGCATAGTGTAACTCTCTCAACATTTTCCGCGAGCAGGTTTCGTAAATGCTGTTCTGAGATACTCTCAACGGCTCGTCTTATTCTATTTTCTAACATTTCCAACGATATTACAGGAGTTGCATACACTTTTTCTTTCAGATGACCCCATATAGAAAAATCAAGCGGGGTTAGGTCAGGCGACCTCGCTGGCCATCGAATTGGTCCATTGGTTCCCAACCAGTTCTCACCAAATCGTTCATTCAAGTAATTTGCAACAATTCTTGAATTATGAGCAGGGGCGCCATCTTGTTGGTAAACTAAATCATCATTTTGCTGCAAATTATTTATAAAATGTTCAATTTCATTTTCGAGAAAGTCCAAATACATCTCGCCAGTTAAAGGCTGATGGAATAATATTGGACCAATAACGCTTAGTCCTACAACGCCTAACCAAACATTAACTCCAAAACGTTCCTGGAAGGCACCTTCTCTTACTAATCTTTGATTTTCCTTTGCCCAATAACGAAAATTATTTCTATTAAACATCCCTAGATTAGTAAACCTTGATTCGTCCGAAAAAATAATCTTATGATGAAACACAGGACTTATTCTATAATTATCTAAAAACCAATTGCAATAAATAAGTCGTCTTTGGAAGTCATTTTCAAATAGGTGGTGGTGAATTTGATACTTAAACGATTTAAACCCGTGTTTCTTTAAAATTTTTCTGGCGCTTTCATGGGACGTATTGCACTGTTTGCCTAATTCACGAAGGGAAGCTGTACGGTCATACTCGATGTACGCTAAAACGTTTGTTTCCACTTCTTCGCTTACTACGAAACCATCATTGCCATTAGCATGGACACCACCATTATTTTCATTTTTTAAATGTTGTACTAGCCAAGGATAATATGCATGTGAAGGAGCGTCACGATTCGGAAAGCGTTCCTGGTATAATCTCTCTGTGTCCCTTGAATTTTTGCGACATTCCCCATAAATAAGGAGCATGTCAATTTGATGTTCTCTTGAATAAACCATAATATTTATTTTTAAAACTAACTAGAACCACTTCTCAGTGTAAAAATGTAACGAAAGTTATCAGAAATGTCGATACAAAACAGTACTTTTGACGTTTCTGGTTAAATCTAATGAAAATTATAATGGCATCCCTATGCAATTGTTTCCAAGGCCTACTTATCTTAGTTAAGTCATCTTTCATGTTACTGCACCGTATCTACCGGTAAAATAAAATTAATACTACTTGTGATTTTTTCTCGCTTTCCTAAAATAAGACAACAGTCATAAAATGTCAAAATAATACAAAATTACTTATCAATAAACAATAAAAAATATTCCAGGATTTTCTGATTAATAATATGTGTGTGTTTGTTTCATGTTATGTATTAGGAAAAATGTATATCGGCAAGGTTTTGTCAATTTTTTCTGAAACAAAAAGCAAAAATACGGCTTGTTATGCGGTTTCGTGTAGCTAATAAGATATACTTTAATACTAATATTTAATAAATACAACTTTCTATTTAAAATCTTTGAGAAAATTTAAGAAAAAGTTCACATTTTAGAGAAAAAATTAAACTTATCCCATTTTGTGATAAATTAAAAATTTGATTTTAAATTTGATTAAAATCCATTGAAAACCCGATTTTGTTTAATATTTTAATAATTTGTTAAACAAAAATTTCATCGGTATCGGGAAACGACCGCCATATTGAATTTTGAAAAAGCGCTTCCTGGTCCGCCATTTTGAAAAAAAATATAACGTGTGATATGTCATTGAAAAGGTAATTCTAAGCTCTATCAAACTATGTAAAATAATATACAGGGTTCCATTTGAAATTCTTAACTTGGTTCTGATATCGGAAAAACTGGCAGTAATATTCAATTGTTTTTTCATGAAAAATATGTGTCTTAATACCATATTTCGTTAACCCAAATAAAAAAATCCTAACCTAAAAAGCAATTGAATGGCATCGTGTAAAACGATATCGTTGACATATATATATAGGTATATATATATATATATATATATATATATATATATATATATATATATATATATATATATATATATATATATATATATATATATATATATATATATATATATATATATATATATATATATATATATATATATATATATATATATATATATATATATATATATATATATATATATATATATATATATATATATATATATATATATATATATATATATATATATATATATATATATATATATATATATATATATATATATATATATATATATATATATATATATATATATATATATATATATATATATATATATATATATATATATATATATATATATATATATATATATATATATATATATATATATATATATATATATATATATATATATATATATATATATATATATATATATATATATATATATATATATATATATATATATATATATATATATATATATATATATATATATATATATATATATATATATATATATATATATATATATATATATATATATATATATATATATATATATATATATATATATATATATATATATATATATATATATATATATATATATATATATATATATATATATAATTTTTATATATATATATATATATATATATATATATATATATATATATATATATATATATATATATATATATATATATATATATATATATATATATATATATATATATATATATATATATATATATAGAATTATAAATATATATATATATATATTATTTTACATATATTTGATATAGCTTAGAATTACCTTTTCAATGACATATCACACGTTATATTTTTTTTCAAAATGGCGGACCAGGAAGCGCTTTTTCAAAATTCAATATGGCGGTCGTTTCCCGATACCGATGAAATTTTTGTTTAACAAATTATTAAAATATTAAACAAAATCGGGTTTTCAATGGATTTTAATCAATCAAATTTTTAATTTATCACAAAATGGGATAAGTTTAATTTTTTCTCTAAAATGTGAACTTTTTCTTAAATTTTCTCAAAGATTTTAAATAGAAAGTTGTATTTATTAAATATTAGTATTAAAGTATATGTTATTAGCTACACGAAACCGCATAACAAGCCGTATTTTTACTTTTTGTTTCAGAAAAAATTGACAAAACCTTGCCGATATACATTTTTCCTAATACATAACATGAAACAAACACACACATATTATTAATCAGAAAATCCTGGAATATTTTTTATTGTTTATTGATAAGTAATTTTGTATTATTTTGACATTTTATGACTGTTGTCTTATTTTAGGAAAGCGAGAAAAAATCACAAGTAGTATTAATTTTATTTTACCGGTAGATACGGTGCAGTAACATGAAAGATGACTTAACTAAGATAAGTAGGCCTTGGAAACAATTGCATAGGGATGCCATTATAATTTTCATTAGATTTAACCAGAAACGTCAAAAGTACTGTTTTGTATCGACATTTCTGATAACTTTCGTTACATTTTTACACTGAGAAGTGGTTCTAGTTAGTTTTAAAAATAAATATTATGGTTTATTCAAGAGAACATCAAATTGACATGCTCCTTATTTATGGGGAATGTCGCAAAAATTCAAGGGACACAGAGAGATTATACCAGGAACGCTTTCCGAATCGTGACGCTCCTTCACATGCATATTATCCTTGGCTAGTACAACATTTAAAAAATGAAAATAATGGTGGTGTCCATGCTAATGGCAATGATGGTAAGTCCTGTGTTTCATCATAAGATTATTTTTTCGGACGAATCAAGGTTTACTAATCTAGGGATGTTTAATAGAAATAATTTTCGTTATTGGGCAAAGGAAAATCAAAGATTAGTAAGAGAAGGTGCCTTCCAGGAACGTTTTGGAGTTAATGTTTGGTTAGGCGTTGTAGGACTAAATGTTATTGGTCCAATATTATTCCATCAGCCTTTAACTGGCGAGATGTATTTGGACTTTCTCGAAAATGAAATTGAACATTTTATAAATAATTTGCAGCAAAATGATGATTTAGTTTACCAACAAGATGGCGCCCCTGCTCATAATTCAAGAATTGTTGCAAATTACTTGAATGAACGATTTGGTGAGAACTGGTTGGGAACCAATGGGCCAATTCGATGGCCAGCGAGGTCGCCTGACCTAACCCCGCTTGATTTTTCTATATGGGGTCATCTGAAAGAAAAAGTGTATGCAACTCCTGTAATATCGTTGGAAATGTTAGAAAATAGAATAAGACGAGCCGTTGAGAGTATCTCAGAACAGCATTTACGAAACCTGCTCGCGGAAAATGTTGAGAGAGTTACACTATGCCAAGAACAAGGCGGACAGCGCATAGAACATTTAATTGAGTGACTTTTGTATTAATTGTGAAAGTTTGATTTTAAATTAGCATTAAACCCAATAAAAACCCCCATATTTGTTTATTATTTCTACCTATAATTCAAAAATATCTTCGGTGTTAGAAAATGGCCGCCATATTGAATTTTGAACAAAATCTTCCTGGTCCTCCATTTCGAAAAAAAATCAACTTGTGATATGTCAATGTAAAGGGAATTCTAAGTTCTATCAAACTGTGTGAAAAAATATACAGGGTTCTTTTTAAACTTCTTGACTTAGGTCTAGGTATTTCCGGAAAAATCGAAAGCCTACCGGTAAAATAAAATTAATACTACTTGTGAATTTTTCTCGATTTCCTAAAATAAGACAGCAAAAATCATAAAATGTCAAAATAATACAAAATTGCTTATCAATAAAAAATATTCCGAAATTTACTGATTAATAATATGTGTGTGTGGGTGTGTGTGTTTCATGTTATGTATTACGAAAAATGTATATCGGCAGAGTTTCGTCAATTTTTTGTCAAACAAAAAGCAAAAATACGGTTTGTTATGCGGTTTTGTTTTTGTTTTTTGTTTTTCTCAGTGTAAAAATGTAACGAAAGTTATCAGAAATGTCGATACAAAACAGTACTTTTGACGTTTCTGGTTAAATCTAATGGAAATTATAATGGCATCCCTATGCAATTGTTTCCAAGACCTACTTATCTTAGTTAAGTCATCTTTCATGTTACTGCACCGTATCTACTGGTAAAATAAAATTAATACTACTTGTGATTTTTTCTCGCTTTCCTAAAATAAGACAACAGTCATAAAATGTCAAAATAATACAAAATTACTTATCAATAAACAATAAAAAATATTCCAGGATTTTCTGATTAATAATATGTGTGTGTTTGTTTCATGTTATGTATTAGGAAAAATGTATATCGGCAAGGTTTTGTCAATTTTTTCTGAAACAAAAAGCAAAAATACGGCTTGTTATGCGGTTTCGTGTAGCTAATAAGATATACTTTAATACTAATATTTAATAAATACAACTTTCTATTTAAAATCTTTGAGAAAATTTAAGAAAAAGTTCACATTTTAGAGAAAAAATTAAACTTATCCCATTTTGTGATAAATTAAATTTGATTTTAAATTTGATTAAAACCCGATTTTGTTTAATATTTTAATAATTTGTTAAACAAAAATTTCATCGGTATCGGGAAACGACCGCCATATTGAATTTTGAAAAAGCGCTTCCTGGTCCGCCATTTTGAAAAAAAATATAACGTGTGATATGTCATTGAAAAGGTAATTCTAAGCTCTATCAAACTATGTAAAATAATATACAGGGTTCCATTTGAAATTCTTAACTTGGTTCTGATATCGGAAAAACTGGCAGTAATATTCAATTGTTTTTTCATGAAAAATATGTGTCTTAATACCATATTTCGTTAACGCAAATAAAAAAATCCTAACCTAAAAAGCAATTGAATGGCATCGTGTAAAACGATATCGTTGACACCCGGTATATATATATATATATATATATATATATATATATATATATATATATATATATATATATATATATATATATATATATATATATATATATATATATATATATATATATATATATATATATATATATATATATATATATATATATATATATATATATATATATATATATATATATATATATATATATATATATATATTATCAAGTGCAAAAAATTCGATCCATTTCTTTTTTCTCATTTATTTTAAGTATTTCGACTCTCAAGTTATTATATGGCATATGTATCTTCAGGTATGCCCTCGTATATCCCAAATAAACCAAAATGTTTATATTAGTTCTGCATTTCTCATCGCAAATAGGAATTTATGTTTTTATTTGTTAAAATTCCTCCGATAAGCGAAAATATAAATCCTTGTTGGTTGCATTTATTTTAACCCGGGTTACCATAGTGATCTTGTAGTGTCAAAAGGCGTTGCATTCTTAATTCTAATTGCAATAAAATGTTCTTAACTCCGACGGATGCAGCTAGAGCGGTGGCTTTAGTTCAAGATGGTCGTAGCCAGTATTATGCAGCTAATGTGTTAGGTGTTAGTCGTTCGGCGGTTCAAAGAGCAGTTCAGCGATTCAATGAAACCGGCAATTTCACAAGGCGGCCAGGTTCCGGTCGTAGAAGGGCAACATCCGAACGAGATGACCGATTTTTGGTAACTTCATGTTTGAGAAATCGGCATGACACATCAGTTCAATTGGCCAATCGTCTGAATGATGTGAGAAATGTGGATGTAAGCAGGTGGACAGTTCGGCGTCGACTTGCTGAAGCTCATTTAGCATCCAGAAGACCAGCCCTATGTCCACTATTATCCGTAGAACATCGCAGAAATAGACTTGCCTTTGCAAGAGAACACGAAAACTGGAATGACGCAGATTGGCGAAGTGTATTGTTCTCAGATGAGTCCAGGTTTACCTTGAGGTCACCAGACGGCCGCGAAAGAGTTTGGCGGAGGCAAGGGGAGCGATTTGCTCAGTGCAATATTGCAGAGAGAATAAGCTATCGAGGAGGATCAATCATGGTTTGGGATGGTATAAGTTTCGAAGCTCGTACTGACTTAGCTATCGTGGATGGCGGTTCTATGACGGGTGAAAGATACATAACGACCATTCTTGATGAGCATGTGATACCTTTTGCCCCGTTCATCGGACCCAATTTTATTTTCATGGACGATAATGCGCGTCCGCACCGTGCTAGGATCGTCAATGACTATTTAGAAGAGGTGGGAATTGTCCGTATGAATTGGCCAGCTTGCAGTCCTGATCTCAATCCAATTGAGAATCTTTGGGACATAATGGGAAAGCAATATCGAGCACGACTACCTCGTCCAAACAACTTGGCTGAGCTTGGTGCGGCTGTATATGGAGAGAATTGGACCAAACTGACATCCAGAGCTTGATTACCTCGATGCCACGCCGTCTTCAAGCTGTTATAAGGGCCCGAGGAGGAAACACTAGGTATTAAGTATCACTGCATACACCACATTTTTTTGTATTACAATTTTTTATTCAAGAAGTTTTGATTATTTTTTTAATTTTCTGTATTATAGCGAATGGCTATATAAAATAAAGATTTATTTTCTGTAAACTATGCGTTTTATTGATATTCAATACGTATTTTTCAATCTATAACTTATTTTAAAGTTTAATATCCAAAGATGTTTTATTAAAAAATTCGTATGGATCGAATTTTTTGCACCTGAGTGTATATATATATTTATATATATATATGCTATATATATATGCTATATATATATATATATATATATATACATATATATATATATATATATATATATATATATATATATATATATATATATATATATATATATATATATATATATATATATATATATATATATATATATATATATGTATATATATATGTATATATGTATATATATATATATATATATATATATGTATATATATATATATATATATATATATATATATATATATATATATATATATATATATATATATATATATATATATATATATATATATATATATATATATATATATATATATATATATATATATATATATATATATATATATATATATATATATATATATATATATATATATATATATATATATATATATATATATATATATATATATATATATATATATATATATATATATATATATATATATATATATATATATATATGATACATATATATATATATATATATCTTTCTCTTTTTTAATTTGTATCATTTCTTTTATTGTGAGTTGTCGATAATTAGTTTCTTGCTCTAAAATTTTGGTTTGTTTAAAATCGAATTCATGTTTTTCTGTATGTTCGTGTTGTGGAGTGCAGTTGATGCATTTTTTGTGTATTTGTGGCCGTTTAATCGACTATCTAAGTATTGTGTTGTCATTCCAGCCAAATTTATTATAATTTGATATCTAAGTAAATTAATCTAAATAAATAAACTACTCCATACATAAAACCATGTACATTTCAGTAAGATCATAAACCCAAACTCGGTACAGCAATAAAAATCTATATATAAATATATATATATATATATATATATATATATATATATATATATAAATATATATATATATATATATATATATATATATATATATATATATATATATATATATATATATATATATATATATATATATATAATATATATATATATATATATATATATATATATATATATATATATATATATATATATATATATATATATATATATATATATATATATATATATATATATATATATATATATATATATATATATATATATATATATATATATATATATATATATATATATATATATATATATATATATATATATATATATATATATATATATATATATATATATATATATATATATATATATATATATATATATATATATATATATATATATATATATATATATATATATATATATATATATATATATATATATATATATATATATATATATATATATATATATATATATATATATATATATATATATATATATATATATATATATATATATATATATATATATATATATATATATATATATATATATATATATATATATAAATATATATTTATATATATATATATATATATAAATATATATATATATATATATATATATATATATATATATTATATATATATATATATATATATATATATATATATATATATATATATATATATATATATATATATATATATATATATATATATATATATATATATATATATATATATATATATATATATATATATATATATATATATATATATATATATATATATATATATATATATATATATATATATATATATATATATATATATATATATATATATATATATATATATATATATATATATATATATATATATATATATATATATATATATATATATATATATATATATATATATATATATATATATATATATATATATATATATATATATATATATATATATATATATATATATATATATATATATATATATATATATATATATATATATATATATATATATATATATATATATATATATATATATATATATATATATATATATATATATATATATATATATATATATATATATATATATATATATATATATATATATATATATATATATATAATATATATATATATACATATTCTAATATTTAATGGCCTATAATTTTGCTTTCTCAGAATTTCCATGTTTAAAATTGTTCTGTTATTAAAAACAACTTTTCTCTATTTTTTAAACATCCTGTGCATTAAACCTTAAATTTAACATGGTCAAAATTTTAGTTTAGCATCAATTTTTATCAAAACTTAATTTTTTTGAGAAATCAGTTTTTTTATCAAATACATCACAAGTTAGGTTTTAAGAAAAGCTCTAAAAAGAAATGTATGGGTTTGTATACGATTTATGTTTAAAACATTAAATTTTAGAATTTTAAATGAATGTATATTTTGAATGTTATGTGATATAAAAAACCCTTGCACAACATCTGTAAAAGTCGGAAGGTTGGTCACCATTTTATTACGTTGTTTAAAATCATTTCTCGAAATTCTGTTTTAATTTTTTTGATTCATACAATATCGTGATGTCAGGCGCAACTTAATAATAATAATAATTTTTATTAGGCGTCATTTTGTTCCACCAAATTCGATTCGTACCAATACTATACCAGTTTCCGGCTATGCAACACTTGACTTTTGTACATAATTTAAATTAATTCAGTAGGTAGTTTTTCACTTTTTTTAAGACCGCCATTTTGTTCCATCATGATGATTTTTTAAATATTTTATTTGTCGCCATTTTATTCCGCTATTTTGAATTCGTACCACAATTTGACTAGCTAATCTCTATATCACACTTAATGCTTGCACAAAATTTGAAGTTAATTTAAAAAGTAGTTTTTTCAGGCTGATTATTTAAATATTTTGTAACATGTAACACTTGATTTTTATGCAAAATTTTAAGTAATTTGGATAAATAATTTTTTGACATTTCATCAGGCCGCCATATGGGATATTTACCAAAACGTTACCAGTTCATCCCCATAAGACCTTTAATTTTTGACCAAAATTTGAAGTCAAGCAGGTAAGTAGTTTTTTAGCGGTGCCGCAAACTGACAGACAAACAGACCGACGGACGACGGAGAATTGAGAAAACATATTTTGGAAATCTAGAATCACTAAAACTTGAAAATATATAAAACCTGAATGGCTGATTTTTCACGGTTACAAATCTTTGATTTGTCCGCCATCTTGAATTCGCAGTGCAATTTTACCAGTTCATCTTTACAACACACTTAATTCTTGCACAATTAATTTAATAAGTAGTTTTTTTTTAATTTGTTAAACCACCTAGGATTCGTACCAAAATTTTAACTTTTGATTTTTGCGTAAGGCTTGATTTTTGTGCATAATTTCAAGTAAATTGGATACGTTTTTACTAATAATTTGTTTAACATTTCACTAGCCCGCCATATTCTGTTCCGCTATTTTGGATATTTTACCAAAATGCAACCATTTCATCGCCTTATGACCCTTGATTTTTGACCGAAATTTGAAATCAATCAAATAGACCGATATAATTGAGAAATCATGTTTTTTAGTATCTAGGGATCCTAGAACCTGAAGAACTGTAAAAACCTCGGAGGGTGGCTTTTTCACGATTACAATACTTCCCTTTTACGAGGGAACTAAAAATCATTGTTTTCGGGATACTGTTGTTGTAATATTAATTTCAGAACCTTACACGCTAAAAAAATTCTGTTATCCCAAAACAGGTTCTTATTTGATTTTTGTGCATAATTTCAAGTAAATTGGATACGTTTTTACTAATAATTTGTTTAACATTTCACTAGCCCGCCATATTCTGTTCCGCTATTTTGGATATTTTACCAAAATGCAACCATTTCATCGCCTTATGACCCTTGATTTTTGACCGAAATTTGAAATCAATCAAATAGACCGATATAATTGAGAAATCATGTTTTTTAGTATCTAGGGATCCTAGAACCTGAAGAACTGTAAAAACCTCGGAGGGTGGCTTTTTCACGATTACAATACTTCCCTTTTACGAGGGAACTAAAAATCATTGTTTTCGGGATACTGTTGTTGTAATATTAATTTCAGAACCTTACACGCTAAAAAAATTCTGTTATCCCAAAACAGGTTCTTATCTTGGGTTTTATGTCTCTATCGAATTATTGTTTTATACCTTATTTCAGAAGACCCTAAGAACTTTTGTAGTTAGTTAGTTTTAATTTCCTATCTTTAAAGGCAACCGAGACAATTTTAATATTTTAACTGGTCACCCTGTATACTAAATAAAACAAAATAATCTAGAATTATCTAAAGAAAGCGCTTATTATTATCTTTGTATATAAACAAATATATTTCTTGTTGCAGATTTACCTCTAACCAGAGGGGTTTGAAAACAATATTTTATACCGCAAAATTTAAAGCTTGAAAAAAAAAACTGGTTTACACTGTTGCTAAGTTTACTGGCTTAGGTTTGCTCCACTATTTATTAAATTAATTGTGCAAGAATTAAGTGTGTTGTAAAGATGAACTGGTAAAATTGCACTACGAATTCAAGATGGCGGAGCAAAATGGCGGCCAAATCAAATATTTGTAACCGTGAAAAATCACCCACTCAGGTTTTTCATATTTTCAAGTTTTAGCGATTCAGATTTCCAAAATATGTTTTCTCAATTTTCCGTCGGTCTGTTTGTCTGTCAGTTTGCGGCACAGCTAAAAAACTACTTACCTGCTTGACTTCAAATTTTGGTCAAAAATTAAAGGTCTTATGGGGATGAACTGGTAACGTTTTGGTAAATATCCAATATGGCGGCCTGATGAAATGTCAAAAAATTATTTATCCAAATTACTTAAAATTTTGCATAAAAATCAAGTGTTACATGTTACAAAATATTTAAATAATCAGTCTGAAAAAACTACTTTTTAGATTAACTTCAAATTTTGTGCAAGCATTAAGTGTGATATAGAGATTAGCTAGTCAAATTGTGGTACGAATTCAAAATAGCGGAATAAAATGGCGACAAATAAAATATTTAAAAAACCAATGTGATTGAACAAACTGGCGGACTTAAAAAAAGTGAAAAACTACCTATTTAATTAATTTAAATTATGTACAAAAGTCAAGTGTTGCATAGGCGGAAACTGGTATAGTATTGGTACGAATCGAATCTGGTGGAACAAAATGACGCCTAATAAAAATTATTATTATTAATAAGTTGCGCCTGACATCACGATATTGCATGAATCAAAAAAATTAAAACAGAATTTCGAAAAATGATTTTAAACAACGTAATAAAATGGTGACTAATCTTACGATTTTTACAGATGTTGTGCAAGGGTTTTTTATATCACATAAAATATGTTCGTATTCCATAATATTCAAAATATACATTCATTTAAAATTCTAAAATTTAATGTTTTAAACATAAATCGTATACAAACCCATACATTTCTTTTTAGAGCTTTTCTTAAAACCTAACTTGTGATGTATTATATAAAAAAACTGATTTCTCAAAAAAAATAAGTTTTGATAAAAGTTGATGCTAAACTAAAGTTTTGACCATGTTAAATTTAAGATTTAATGCACAGGATGTTTAAAAATAGAGAAAAATTGTTTTTAATAACAGAACAATTTTAAACATGGAAATGCTGAGAAAGCAAAATTATAGGCCATTAAATATTTATAGTTAAGTAAGTTCATTTTTTTCATTTTGTTTAAGGCGCAAAATTTGAAAAAAAAAGAGTTTAAATATTTCTTTTAATATTTTCAATATTTAACTTTTAGTATAATTCGGTTATCTCACAAACTCCATTATTAATTTTTTGCATTCTAAAATAATGAAATTTCTATTATTTATTTGAACAATTTGTATATTCCAACAGAGATTTGATTTTGTAAAACTTATAATTTTTTCTTTATAAAGAAACATTTATCAAGAAAAAATATTCTGAAAAACCTATGGTAAAAACAGTCCTTTATAGTGCAGACTCTTTGGCAAGCACTGTAGATTATTTTGTCGGCCCTGATATTATATGGTCGCCAAATTCTTCTGCTGGGTATTAAGGGGGAACTGCACGCAGTATTATGGATTATTTGCAAGCCTTCCGCCGCTGCAATATTATGTTAAAACTATAAGAGATATGTGCTAGCTTCAATGTGATTTTAATAGGTAAATATGTATAGTTGGGCGCTAAATGCGAATCTTTATGAAAACATCAAATCTAGAATTATAAAATAGAAGTAGATTTGTCCATTTTCGACCATTTTTTAACCACTTTTTGATGCAAATGCCGTCGCATATAATTTTTTTCCACAAAATGGCTCTTTACCGCCTTGCATTGATCCTTTATCTTCGTAACTGCAAAATTTGAAATGGTAAATCGTACTCATGTCTTTGTATTTCTGCAGCGCGTGAACCCTCTTGAACCAATTTTTAACCGAAATGTTATTTAAATTCACTATTACGAAATTTCGACAATACAAAACATCGATGTCATCGATGCATAATGCGTACGTTTGATGGCCACTGCAAATTATACGTACGTCTGACTCGGAATCTTGGATAGCCTATTTCATTTAACCAACAATAACAATAATAATTAACAATATCTTTATGATATTATTTTAGCGTAGATTTCAGCAAAATAACGCTACAATAGTTTGCCGCTCATAATTTCCTACTCGCGTCTTATTAAATGGAAGTCGACTATAAATCTACGAGACTATTGAACAAATAAATAAAAAAATCGGTAAAGTCGCCTTTACCACAACTCTCTTTGTACAGAATTTTATTGCCTATATATAACACAGTCTATATATGCATATAATTATTTGGTAATATCTTTATATAATTCCTACAAACTTTAATTTCAATCAAGTCAATTCTTTTAACTTTATTTTATTTATTTTTTATTTTTATTATAATCATTATTAATATTAATATTTACTTACTTCGAAGTCTATCCGATAAGTAAATTCGTAATAATGATTTTTTTACGTTTTGTGAGTGCGGCATTTTGTCCCGCCATATTGGATTTTTACCAAAATTTTACCATCCTGTCCCCATAATTTGACCCTTGATTTTCGACCAAAATTTGAAGTCAATCGGATAAATAGTTTTTTAATTATTCCGCGTACAGACCGCCCGACAGACTGATGGAAATTGGAGGACGGTCCCGGGACCCGAAAACGCAAATATCTGCAAAATCTAGGAGGGCGATTTTTTCACGATTACAATAATTCCCTCTTATGAGGTAGGTAAAAATAAGAAAACTTCTATAACACAACTCTTTTAAATATTTGAATATTTTCCTAAAAGCGTGAGGTGTGCCATGTCATCACACTTAAAATAAAACCTTAAGCTTCTAAGATAAATTAAAAATTCTGTGTTTATGTAATTTTATTATTTTTTACTTTTTAGTTCAATAATTTATGAATTAGAGTTTGTTTTTAAAAATATGTTTTACAATATATATTTTATTCTAATATTGGCTCGGTCCCATTGTTGTATAATTTTGATAAAAATCAAATATGGCGAAACAAAATGGCGGCTTAGTGAAATATTAAAAAAATTATTATTACAAATTTACTTATCCAATTTATCTCAAATTTTGCAAAAACATCAAGTTTTAAATTGGAATCAACTGGTTACATTCTGATACGAATCCAAGATGGCGGAACAAAATGGCGGCTTAATAAAATATATAAAAATGCAGCCTGAAAAAACTGCTTAATGGTTTGATTTCAAATTGTGTGCCATAACTAATTGTGGTACAGGGATCGACTAGTAAAATCGTGGTACTAATTCAAGATGGCCCAACAAAATGGCGGCCAAATAAAATATTATAAGCGTGAAAAAAGTCACCCTCTCATTTTTACATATCTTTACGTTTTAACGTCGCTAAATGCCAAAAAATATTCTTTTATCAACTCCGTCGGTCCGTCTGTCGGTCTTTCTGTCTGTCTGTCAGTTCGCGGCATAGCTTAAAGACTACTTACCCGATTGACTTCAAATTTTGGTCAAAAAATAAGGGTCATATGGGAATAGCCTGGTAAGATTTTGGTAAAAATCCAATATGGCGAAACAAAATGGCGGCCTAGTGAAATGTTAAAAAAGTCTGTCGGTCTGTCAGTCCGCGGCATTGAACTAAACCGATTGACTTCAAATTCTGATAAAAAGTTAATAGTCATATGGGGATGATCTGGTAATATGTTTTAAAAATCGAGTATAGCAAAAACAAAATGGCTGCCTAGTGAAATGTTAAGAAAAAATATGAAAAAGCTACTTGTCGAATTTATTTCAAATTTTGCATAAACATCAATTACTATGTTGGAATCAACTGGTAAAATTTTGGTACGAATCCAAGATGGCGGCATAAAATAAAAAACTAGAAACTATGTAATGAGTGCAAATTGTGTGCCATAACTAATTGTGGTATAGTGCTTAACTAGTAAAACTAGTTACTAATACACGATGGCGGAACAAAATTGCGACCGAATAAAAATTTTTTAATCGTGAAAAATTCAACTCCAGATTTTACATATATTCACGTTTTAACGTCCGTAGATGCCAAAAAATATGTTTTATCAAATCCGTCGGTCTGTCTGTCAGTTCGCGACATAGCTTAAATACTACTTACCCGATTGACTTCAAATTTTGACCAAAAATTAAGGCTCATGAGGATGACATGGTAATATTTTGGTAAAAATCCAATATTACTGAATAGTGTTAAAAAAAATTGTTAGAGTGGTGTATTTAAATTGAAACTTATATGATCAGTCTTTACCTACTCCGTAGGTCCGCAGATATTTCCTAGATATTAAGTTTCTAAATGGTTTTCGTTAACAAACCTCTTGTTGTTATGTTGCAGTTGTGTATTATTTGGGGTTAGGGTCCAGTAAGAAAACAAATGTCTATTTAAGTAGTCGACGTTTCGCAACTTTATTGCATCCTCACGACACATAGTTTCTATATCCTGGACCCATATTATCAGTCTTTACATACTCCATTCGTCCGCCGATATTTTCCAGATATTATATTTCCATGGTTTTCGTTAACGATCCTCTTGTGGTTATGTTAGAGTGGTGTATTATTTAGGGTTAGGGTCCAGTCAAGCAACAAAGGGCTTTTTTAAATTGTCGACGTTTCGCAACTTTATTGTTGAATCCTCAGGACACATATATAGATTCTATGTTCTGCATGAAACCCATATTTTCAGTTTTTACATATTACATTGATCCGCAGATATTTTCCGGATATTAAATTTCCAAATGGTTTTTGTAAACGATCCTCTTGTTTTTATTTAGACTGGTGTATTATTTGGGGTTAGGATCCAGTAATAAAAAGAAAAAGTAATATGGGTTTCATGGAGGATATTAAATCTGTGTCCGGAGGGTGCAACTATAAAGTTCCGAAACGTAGATATTTTAAAAAAGTCTTCTGTTTTTTACTGGATCCTAACCCCAAATAATACACCACTTTAACATAACAACAAGAGGATCGATAACGAAAACCAGTTAGAAATTTAAGTATCTGCGGACCAGCGGAGTAGGTAAAGACTGATAATATGGGTTTCAATTTAACGTGGCGAAATAAAATGGCGGCCAAATAAAATTTTTAAAAAATATATGTAAACAAAACTTGTTCAATTGATTTTGCAGAAAAATTAGATATGAAAATGGCAAAAACTGGTACGAATTCAATATGATGTAGCAAAATGGCGGTATGTGTCAATGTAAAAACTACTTATTGAATTTATTTTATTATGCCCAAAAGTCAAGTGTGGCATAGGTAGAAAGAAAATGATGAAATATTGATAGGAATCCAATATGATGGAACAAACGAAAATGAAAAGACAGTATGTGTAACACATATATACTGTGACTATGTACTGAACTAAATTGGGCCACATTTCACTATTCCTAACAAATTGAAAAAAATTATAACGAGGCAAGTTCCGGGTAAAGAAATTTACCACCAATTTTTTTAAATTTGTATATCCGAAATATAGTCTAAAATTAGCTATTTAAAACCATTTTATACCTTTACGCGTTCCAAAAAAAAATTATTTGAATAAAACGACATAACGCATGACCATATTTAACTAGAAATTTCTTTTAAAAATAGCAATGAGGTCAAGGTCACGAAATATGAATCACGGTATAGACAGTTTATTAGACATGAACATGGCAACATTGCCATGGCTTAGGATATACTTTACAACTAGATATTTCTGTATATTTTATCATTGGATTGGATCAAAATGACCTGATTTTTTTGACGATATACATATTTCTGTATATTTTAAATTTCAATTGCAACCTATCTCACCCTAGTCTTTTGGTGAAAGAATATTTCTTCTATCGGTACTAGAAATCAAAGGTCCAGGATAGTATGGTTTATTAATTGGCCTGACTTGGATAGAAGGACGTATATATATATATATATATATATATATATATATATATATATATATATATATATATGTTTGGAATTGAGTGCTTTTATAATTTACGCGCCAATTTGTTTAAACAATTTAAAGTCTAATTTATGCCTCACAGTTGGTAGTGTATCTATCCACTAAACAGTGCGCAGAGCGGAGAGTTTTGCCGCGGAGAAAAACCAGCCTTGCAAGACGACTTAACGTGAAGTCAGAGGTCCGACAGTCAATTTGTTAAAGTTCAGACAATTTGTGCATTCTTCTTTCTCAAAATCGTGTGTTCAAATGGTCTACTAGTGGTGATAATCCAATTGTAAGAAAAGGCCGGCCAGCACGTCAAGATCACGATCCCATAACGATAGGTGAGTGGTTTTACACTTATTGATTGTGAGCATTATCAAATTCGTGTTTTTTCATACTTTAATTAACAGTCCATATTCGAAGTATTGTGTTTTAGATTAATTTAATACCAAACAATATATATATATATATATATATATATATATATATATATATAATATATATATATATATATATATATATATATATATATATATATATATATATATATATATATATATATATATATATATAATATATATGTGTTTTCATTCCGGGTGTACATCCGTTCACTACTGTCGTTCTGAAAAGAACAGTTTTGCTGACGTTTCGCCAAAATCACATTTGGCATTTTCGAAGCTTTCTTTCTCGCGTCCGAATAGAGACTGTACACCCGGAATGAAAACACATTGTATTTTTTTTGTATTTTTGTATATATATATATATATATATTTGTATAACTATAAGTATTGTGTTTTAGATTAATTTAATACCAAACAATATATATATATATATATATATATATATATATATATATATATATATATATATATATATATATATATATATATATATATATATATATATATATATATATATATATATATATATATTTATAATATTAAATATATATATATATATATATATATATATATATATATATATATATATATATATATATATATATATATATATATATATATATATATATATATATATATATATATATTATATATATATATATATATATATATATATATATATATATATATATATATATATATATATATATATATATATATATATATATATATATATATATATATATATATATATATATATATATATATATATATATATATATATATATATATATATATATATATATATATATATATATATATATATATATATATATATATATATATATATATATATATATATATATATATATATATATATATATATATATATATTATATATATATATATATATATATATATATATATATATATATATATATATATATATATATATATATATATGTACAGGGTGTCCCATTTTCGTAGGTTTTACGGGGTTTCCAGCTTATGAGTAGAGATAGAGAGATGCGGTTTTCGCGACACCGTGCTACTTTTCGATGAAACTAAAGAGGCCGCAAACAGATTTGCCCTAACCAGTTTAGTTTCCGTGCTACAGGGTGATTTTGAAAATTTGTCATTTTCGGACACCCCCTGTAACTCAGCTATCGTAAAATATATTTAAAATGTTTCAACTGGTATTTATAGATTTTTTCACGTAGAATTCAGTGGCATACTCAGATTTTTGCTGAGAGTCATAGTTTTTGACATATTGGCATAACCTACTATTTTTTAAATGGGAGACCCTATATATTATTTTTTCATCTTATTCTTCGTGTCGAGAGCTTTTCAAAAACATACCATAAGTCATATTTATTTTCATAAATAACATGAAAAAATGCATTTTTCTTTAAACGGATTTATGGCATAGCAGATCAATCGAAATAAGAGAAGGTGGCTGTTGTAGCCATGGCAACGCCAACAAAAATATGATCAGGCAGCCATTACTGCTGTCATTTTTGGCATTATTGCGTTTAAATTTTTCTTGACGTCTATTATAATTATTGTTTTTAATATGGCTCAGAATCAAAAATTTGAATATTTTGAGAAATATGATATGAACGCGTGTTTTATATTGTCTAATGAAGATGCAGATCAGGCGGCAGAGCTTTATCTGAACAGGTTAGTTCTTTTTTATCTTCCTGCATTTTGACTTTATTGGTTCGCTTTATTTTATCTTAGATATCCCGAGAGAAGACAACCAGAAAAAAGAATTTTTCAAAAAATTAAAAATAATCTTTGCCAATATGGATCTATAACAAGCCTCGATCGCGAACTTACAATAAAGACAACGAAGAATCTGAGGTCAACGTTTTAGCCCTCGTTCAGACAGCTCCTGAAACATCTTGCAGGAAAATAGACGAAGAGGCGGGTGTACCGAAAACCAAAGTGCAGAAAATTTTGAAAAAGCACAAATTCAAACCCTATAAATACAAACTTGTGCATCATCTGCATCCTGGTGATGCAGAGCGCAGATTGGAGTTCTGCAATTGGTTTATAAATATGAAGGCAGAAGATATCAATTTTGAAAAAAAGATTATTTGGTCAGACGAGGCACATTTTACTAGTTCAGGGATTTTAAATAGACACAACACGCGATTTTGGAGTCAAGAAAACAACCATGTTATTTTTCCTAGGGAGCGTCAGGGCAGATTTGGATTCAATGTCTCCTGTTTTATTTTCAACCGAAAAATAGTTTACCAAATATATGAAGGAAATCTGAATTCGATTGGTTACGTGCGAATCCTAGAAGACGCATTAGGAATTTTGGATGATGTTCCCTTGGCTCAACTAAATAGGATTTATTTCCAGCAAGACGGAGCTCCAGCCCACAATGCCAGAATAAGTCAAAACTGGCTTAACGACCATTTTCCTGGAAGATGGATAGGAACACACGGACCTGTTCGATGGCCACCACGATCCCCTGACCTCTCAGTTTTAGATTTCTTTTTGTGGGGTTATTTAGAAAACAAGGTTTATGTAAGGCGATACGAAAACTTAGAACAACTAAGAATGGCCACCGAAAACGCTTTTGCAGAGTTACAAAGACAGTCATTTACAATAGAAAATGCATTAAAAAGAATTTTTAAAGTTTGTCACACTTGTAGGACACATAATGGTCTACAATTTGAACAATATTTGTAGTTTTAATGAAATTATAATTATTACCTTTTACCTACTTCCTAATTTTTTCTGATGCTGTTACTTTGTTATTTCGATAATAAATATTTGTTAACTTTTTCCATGGCTCCACAGCCACCTTCTCTTATTTCGATTGATCTGCTATGCCATAAATCCGTTTAAAGAAAAATGCATTTTTTCATGTTATTTATGAAAATAAATATGACTTATGGTATGTTTTTGAAAAGCTCTCGACACGAAGAATAAGATGAAAAAATAATATATAGGGTGTCCCATTTAAAAAATAGTAGGTTATGCCAATATGTCAAAAACTATGACTCTCAGCAAAAATCTGAGTACGCCACTGAATTCTACGTGAAAAAATCTATAAATACCAGTTGAAACATTTTAAATATATTTTACGATAGCTGAGTTACAGGGGGTGTCCGAAAATGACAAATTTTCAAAATCACCCTGTAGCACGGAAACTAAAATGGTTAGGGCAAATCTGTTTGCGGCCTCTTTAGTTTCATCGAAAAGTAGCACGGTGTCGCGAAAACCGCATCTCTCTATCTCTACTCATAAGCTGGAAACCCCGTAAAACCTACGAAAATGGGACACCCCTGTATATACGGTACCCATGAAATGATGAAATCGCTTTACCCATGGAATGTCACTAACAAAAACAAAACACTTACTTTCATTCGTAGGTAAAATATTTTATTGATTTTACGGAAAATAAAATTAATAAAATCTAAAATGCAATTTACCGAAGAAGAAAACTTAAAAATTCTTCAACCTTATTTCGCAAATGCAAATAATGCGTCAATTGCAGTGCGACAATACAGGATGTTATATCCTGGTGCAAGAGTTTTCTCGAGAAAAACTGTTGCATATTTAGTATAAAACCACGCATAAAGGAAATAAAAAGAAGACGAGCAAATTTTGACTTGGACGAGGAATTATCCATATTATTATATTTTGAAGGCAAAAAATGCTTTCTTTAGGTAGTTTAAAAGTTAAATTAAAACTAATTTTTAGAAAATCCAAAGTTCGATTTCGGACGTCTCTCGGGCAACCGGAAAATCGAGGTTCTACATCCGTTCAGTGATAAAAAAATCGATACCGCCCGTATAGAATTAGACCAGTGCAACTACTAACCAACGATCATTTTAACCAACGCCGCCACTTTGTGAGGATGTGCTGACTAGACTGAAGCAAGATATGTTGTTATTCAGAAGGATTTTCTGGTCTGTTTTACCACAGCCGGAATGTTTAATAGAAAAAACAAGCACCATTGAGCAACAATAAATCCACATATAATTGAAGAACGAAAGAGACAAAGGCGGAAGTCAATAAATATGTGGTGCGGCATCTTGGAAAACCAAATTATTAGTCCGATATTTATTGAAGGTATATTAACGGGCGAATGATATTTAAATCTATTAAATAATGTTGAGCATTTTTTGGAGCAGCCTCCTTTGAACACTTATAACCAAATAACTTGGCACCAAGATGGCGCACCTCCACACAACATTTGAGAGGTCACAGATTTTTTAAATGCTCGATATAATTTGTGGATTGGCAAATATGACCATATTCATTGGCCCGCGATCAGTCCTGACCTTACACCTTTGGACAATTTTTTGTGGGGATACCTAAAGGATAAAGTGTATCATAATCGAACGGACAGTGTTGACGAGTTGCGACAAAACGTAGTGTATGAAATTGGGGTTTTAAATAACGAATGTCTGACCTTCATTACCTAAGCAATTAGGAAACTGGAAAGAGTGCTTTAAAATTGCTTGGATAATGGAGGGGGTCACTTAAATAGCATGTAAAAATATTAATTCCTAGTTCTTGTTTTGTTTTTGTTTGTTCGTTTCTTTGTTATCGTTGTATTAGTATATATATATATATATATATATATATATATATATATATATATATATAATCACATTAAATATATATGTTTTTTACAAATTACTGTTTTGTTTTTGTTGGTGACATTCCATGGGTAAAGCGATTTAAGTATCTGTAGATTGCGTTCACGTCCAACAGGGCTCCTTTGTTTTTAGTTGATATTTCATCATTTCATGGGTACCGCAATTTATATGGCTGCATATCTGTGAAATTGTCATATGTGGTAACTTTAAAGTGGAATAAGTCAAAAACTACTGTTCCGATTAGGGTCCGGAAATAGTGTCCGGCAAAACAACGCGTATTTTTCCAGGAGCAAAATAGAACGGCTGAAGATTCCTCAGGTTCCGTATATGCCTTAGAACCCAACGGATCCTCAAAGGGATCAATGGATTCTATATCCTCATAGTACAGTTCGTCCTTTGCACTCTTTAATATTTGCTTATGAACCGCGTTTCAGGGAGGTGAAACATCGGCGGATCTCCCTGGTTTAGGCGAACTGGAGAGGTCGGCTAAATCACCTTTTTCCGTATTAGGACTGACATTGGCTGACATAACTTAAACTGAAAAAAAAAACAATCATAGGCAAGAACGGTATAGGAACATAAATCTTATTCTTAAAAATAACATCAGTCTTCTTGGTTTACGTGGTGCAGTCAGGTGGAATGGTTATATATACCCTGCTCCCGGAGGATGTTCTGATGGATTTACGAAAACTGAGCGGGCGAAGTCTTTTTATTGCTTGCGATAACTCTGGTGACCACCTGTCGGCTTTGGGGTGTTTGCTGAGGGCGTAAGCTATATCTCATTCCCGTTGATACTTTCCTAACATTGCTTCACAGCCTGCAGAGGACGGGATACATGCTACTGTTGCAGCCGGGACGGAACATTCACAGCATCGTTACCCACTGACGGAGTGGCGAAATCAGGCGGCGGTGAAAGAGAGTCAAGAGGCAAGGGTATGTTGTTAGTTGTCCTCTTCGTAGTGGGGTACCAGTTATAAAACGTACATTGCTTAGTATCCGTACTAAAAGAAAATAGAGAAGAGGAGGGAGGACCGCCCCAACACTTACCCGCCCATGGTGCTGAAGGCTTTCCATGGGCGCCTTATTCCTCTTATCTAGTTATTGATTTATGCTTGTTGTGAGGATTATGAAATTCCTCGACTTCTTTGTTCTTTTTCTGCCCTCGTCCTACTATCTGCCCTATCTTTATTGAGTGGCACGTGCTGGTGCTTTTTTGATTCGAAATCCAGGAGATTTCTCTTTCCCTCCTTATCGCGGCGCGTGCTTCCCGCCTTCCACGAACATATGTCATTCAGTATTATGTTATACACTTCCTGGCTATTAATAGACAATTCATCCTATCTACTATAAGGCTTTCTAACCTAACTTGCCTGTCGGTCCCTTATCCTTTTCCAAATTTTGAGTACTATGCTCTTCCACAGACATGTGTCCCTCGCTTGTTATATTACTATTTTTAACCTATGCCAATTCCTAGAACTATACGTACCCTATTTCTATCTGTTTAATCATACCCGTCCCGGCTACTATAGGTCTGTTATCTTACTTACTATAATTTTTTCTGCCTCTTGTACTTAACCTTGTGTGCTGCGAATGGCCCTTGCTGGTGATTACATTACTCATTTCGACTCTTCATTTTCTTACTCAAGCCTGCATCTAAGGTGCATATCAGCTCCTTTCCCGAAATTATGAGCATTGTATTCCACCAACATGCGTCCATCGCTTGGTTATCGTATACCTATTACTCCTATGCCAATTCCTATAGCTATATTCCTGATATCTATATCTATATATACTTATTTACATACCACCTTAACTTAGTGTGATCTTAAAGAACTCCCTAAAGTCTTCTTCAGCTCTGCCTTTACTATGGTCCTTTTCAGCTCAGCCTTCACCATGGTTCCTTATGCAGTCTTCTACACTCTGTCCAGCCCCCTGTTCACGCACCACAAGACGGGTTTTGCGAATATCATCAATTCTCTCACTCTATCTGTTTCTATCAAGATCTGAATTATTTCTCTAGCAGAATCTAGCCATTGTGCCCATTCCAATCTTCCTTTAACGTTTTCCCTAATATCTTGGAATTTTCGGCATCTCAGCATTCTGTGCACCGGAGTGTCTTCCTCTCCACATTGCCAACATCTTATATCCTGTATTTTTCCAATTCTGGCCAAATATACTAAAAACTCACCATGACCCGTTAGAACCTCGACTGCCGCCTATTCATTTCAGCGGGCAGTAAGGCTCCCCCGAGACCATAGGTATCATCTCATATATAATTCTTCTCTTAATTCCGTTCGTCTGCATGCCTTTTCTTCTGCAATACATTGCTTGTTTTTCCGACAAAATCAGGTGTACTGGCGGTAACCCCGCCAGCACATCTGCAGCCTTATTAGATGTCGACGAGTACGCTTTAATTAGCTGCCTAGAAACGTTGCCCCTCAGGCTTTCCAGTTTTCTTATGTTCCTTGCATTATCTATTCTGTTATAAAATATCGGTAACCCATAAGCCATAATCGGTATAATTACCTTATAAATTATTCTAAGCCTTCTGCAGTCAATATACATATCTTTATTAATAATCCTTTTAAGTCTATCCCAGATTTTCATGGCTTTCTCAGTCGACTCCTTAATGTGTGATGCAAACGATCTCTTCTCATCCACAATCACGCCGAGATACTTAATTTCATTCACTCTTGCAATATTATCCTCAATTTTCCCTTTAGCTGTACATATTTTGATTTGTTTGCGCCGAAAATCAGTCCATTCGCCCTAGCCCATACCATAATTCTCATTAATGCTCTTCTAGCTTTGGCCTCAATACTAATTCTATTCTCTGCCTTTATTATGACGGCGATGTCGCCCGCATATGCCACTCTTTCCCCGTTTTCGGTCTGATTATCCATTAATTCGACCAGTACAATGTTCCATAGACTAGGTCCCAGCTTCGACCTCTGAAAGCACCCTCTCGAGCAAGGCTTTTCCACTTTTTCCTCGTTTATTTTTAAGCTGACCATTCTGTCACGGAAATAATTTTCCATAATCTTTCTTATATATGCCGGAATTATTTTCCTTTCCGGGCCGTTTCTGATCGACTCCCATCTAACGTTCTCAAATGTCCTCTTCACATCGAGCATAACCACTATTACGTGTTTTTCTCTGGCTTTGTAAACTTTATTTAGAACATACCTTATACCGTCTGTGGTATCTTTACCTTTCCTAAATCCGTATTGATTTATGTTATGAAAATGTGCCGCTTCAACGATATCGTACATTCTATCCTTGATGATTTGTTCAAGAAGTTTACCTAATAGAGGTAAGAGTGTAATCCGTACTGCTGGAAGAGTGTCTTCCACGAAAGGCCTCTTTGTTTCCAACTGAAGATTTCGAGGCGGGGCCATTTTGGAAGGCCGTATTGATCCTGCAATTATAACAGGGAGGGCACTCGTACTAGGTGCGACAGTACCAGAGATGGCGGAAATTTCTCCCTGCGTCCTTTGATAGCTGTCTTATGCGGACCTTTCTCTTGAAAGCACCTGTTGAACTCTTTAGTGATAATTTTCAGAGCCCGGGTTCTCCCTTTTGTTTCGCTAAAAGCGCAGCATCCTTTATGTTGGCAACCTTACCAACCGGTGCTCCTCTGTGCGGTTCTTCTTGCTAAAAGAAAACGTTTATTTAGTGGGCGGGCTTCATATCTTTAATATGCACCTGACGAAGTATTTTGCCATTCTCGCTTTTTAAATCGTATACTTTGTGAGGAAATTACTTTCACGACGGTGTAAGGACCGAGTATTTCGGTGCCACCTTCGAAGCAAAACCTATGACGGCAGAGGACAGGCAGTGTTCGCGTTTCATGACTCGGCCCCCTACGTAACATCTCCATTCTCTGCGTCGAAGATTATAATGCCGGCTTTGTACGGGAAAAGCTCGGGCGAGGTTAATACGTGCCAGCTCAAACGTTTCTTTAAGTCTCTTTACGCGACCCATATACAAAATAAGCTGATCGGTTGTCGGAACTGGAACAGTTTCGGTACTCGATTCGTTGTTTGGATTGGATTTTAGCAATTCAGATTGTAAAAGAGTTTTATGGCTCAAGCTCTCGCCCAAAATTTAAGAACGCGGGAGAAAACCCAGTAGGATCATTACGGGACGTATTATACGCAAACACTAATTCACGTAAATGACCATCCCATTGCTTGTGGTTATTATGACAGAATTATGCGAACATGGTTTCGGCTGTTGTATTGGCTCGCTCAAAAGGATTATCCTGTGGTGTATACGGTGGAGTTAGTGGCTGTTCTATGCCAAATTCAGTCAGAAATTCTTCAAAAATATTACCTGTAAACTGTATACCATTATCAGAAATTACTGTCTTAGGGCGGCCGAATCGGATGAGGATTAATTCAATAAAGCTCGACTTACAACTCGTACGGTAACTTTTCTGATGGCGCGGCGCTATCCATTTAGTAAAGCGGTCTTGGAAATCAACAAGGTAGCTATTCCCCTTTGAAGATCTCGTCACTGTGGGGCCAGTGCTGTGGATCTGTGCTTATCGTTTCCCATCGATTTTGATTTTTCGACGGTTGCATTTTACCGGGCACCTGTTTTTGCGAAGACTTAAACTGTTGACAAGATAGGCATTTTCGGACGTATTTGGCAATATCATGAAACATACCAGGCCAATAATAACGGAGGGCAATGCGTGCGGATGTCTTAGCAATACCGTCTCGTCCGAAGCATCCCAAAAATGACGGTACAATCTTCCATTACGTATACAATAACCAGGTAGTGACTCGGGATCTATATTTGGAATGGTATTTTTTTAAGCTATTCTATTTCAAAATTGCCCCTTATGATAAATTCAACATACCAGATTAGGTCTAGTTAGCAGTAGATGCGATTCGACCATTACGATACTTAAGTCTCTCTAGCCATGAAATCTCAACTGAAAACAATAATTATTTACGTTTTACATTGAATTTAAAAGAATAATTATTATAACAATGCTATTTACAGAAGAATAATTCAGTTACATTACGCAAATCAGATTAATGCATCAAGAGGAATGCATCAATACAGGATGCCGGGTTGTAAAAAATAAAGAATATTTCTGATTTCATCATGATTTTTTGATTTTCGTTGATTTTTTCATTAAACATGGGAATAACAGAGAATTATAATAATAATTATTTTTCTTTATTTCACGAAAATATATCTTGTGATGAAAATTCCCGTACGCGTTCCAGTCAGAACAAGAAACTGCATTTGTCATTATAATATGGGGGTGACGTGAATCGACCTTATTTCTTAATTTACTCTCCGACAATTAGTATCAAGTCGCGTGTTTCTTACCCCTTGTTTGAATAGTGTTTTAACATGTCTCATAGAAGTGGAGGCAGAAAAAAAGATCTTATTTGGCAATATTTATTGAAAAGTCCAATAAATAAAAACTGGAAGCAGAGCAACCTACAGAAAATGTAATTTGGAATTGCAAGCAATTGTGAAACGAATGAAAACCTACTGGAGCAGATATGAAAAAAATGAAAAAATTGCAGAAAAAGAAACTGATACTAGTGATAGTGCGAGTACTTGTTCAGGATTAGTTTCAATTGTAAGTACAGTATACATTACAGTATTATTTAATTAATTTTATCTTATCGTATGATTCGTAAAGCTTAGGTCAAAATACGAAAATCGTGCTACGAAAGGAAAGTAATTAGGATCAACTTTGATCAAAAATACCCTTCAAACAAGAAATAAATTTAAAAAAAAAGGGGAAAATGTATTTGTTTTATTCTTTTAGTTTTTTATTTTTGCCTTTTTTAAGCAATGAGTAACAACAGTGATAATAGGTACCATAAGATTTTTCCTGGCGAGCATTTTTTCTACCTCAATGTTTTACTATTTTAATACTAATATTTGCGGTTAGCTTCTTGAATAAGGGAAATACGTTTTTTAGACTATAAACTTAATTTGCTTCCTTGCCATTCATAAAATATTCATATTGGCTGTCTGGTATTTTTGGAAGGTTGGATCTATAATAGGGTATTTTTTCATATTGCAGGTACAGCAACCTACTTGCTATAACTCACTAGTGAACTTGGTAGAAGACTAACAGGAGATAGTGCTTTACAATCACTTCAATCTTCAACGTCATAAAGTAAAAAAGAAAAGGAATATCTAACTTAAGTGCTGGATCTGTATTCTCCTTTGTTATACGAAAAACCAAGTCTAATAAGGAGGAAATCGATAAGCAGATTGCCAGAACTATTTACGCTACAAACAGTAGTTTCACATGTATTGAACAACCGGAAGTAAAAAAAGCAATTTCACTTTTACGTTCTGGATATGTGCCACGCTCTCGGCATGAAGTGTCCAACCGACTACTCAGAGGGTTATGATGAGGAAAAAAACAATATCGTGAAACTTTGTCAGGTAGCTCAATTTGCTTACCATTAGATGGAACTAATAATTTGTGTTATGATTTATTTATGATAACTTTCACAATGTTGCTAGTTTTAAAGTTTTTTCGATAAACTTCTCAACTAATTTTTTTTGAATACAATGTGATAGTTTTTTGCTCATACTGTTGACCAGACCTAAGTGCTTTCAATCCTAGAACGACAAATTTTTATTCTGAAATCTTTAAAAGATAAGGTAAGTATTTTCATTGAAAAGAACCGGAACGGTCAGATATCTCGTTAACGGATTAATATATCGTTATGAAAGTTGGTATAGAGGATTATCAATAGTGCCAGATCTAAAAATAACTTTTACAATGTTATGACAGATGGTTGACAACAATAATAATTGTTCATTAGCTAGTTCCAAAAAGCCACTTGATATTTTATACTTCATGGTTCTAACAAAGTTGAGAGTTCTATCGGAAAAACTATAAAACTGCCAACGTCGCAAATGGTATTTTTAAATCCGGCACTATTGATAACTTTTCTATAACAAATTTCATAACAATATGCTAATCCGATGCTGAAATATTTTAGACGTTCCAAGTATTTTACCGTTCCGGTTCTCGTGAATGAAAATGCGGTCTTGCATACCTTTAAAACAAAAATTGATTTTGTAGAATTGAAAGCTCTTGGGTTTGGTCAAGAGTATAAGCAAAAAACTATCAAAGCATTGCTTTAAAAAAATGTTAAGAGTTCTATCTACGATAAAACTGGCAACGCTGTAAATATTATTTTTAGATCTGGCACTGTTATTAATTCCCCGATAGCAAATTTTATAACTATATTAATCCCTTACTGAAATATTTGGATTGCGGCTTTGCCATATATTCCAAAATTTCCCAAAGAAAATGATGTTCTAGGATTGAAAACGCTTTGCTTTAATCAACATCATAAGCAAAAAACTATTATGGTATTGCATTTAAAAAATTAAGTTCACAGCTCTATTGAAAAACTATAAAACTGACTACGTTGCGAATAATATTTTAGATCCGGCACTATTGATAATACCCAGATACCAAATTTTATAACGATATGTTAATCCGTTACCCAGATATTTCACCATTCTGGTTCTTTTGAATGAAAATGCGGACTTTTTTAAAATTTCCAGAAGAGAAATTTGTTATTCTAGGATTTAAAACACCTTGATTCTGTCAACATTATGTAACCAAAAAACACCTTCAAAGTGATATTTTTGTTACTCGGCTTGAGATTAAGGAATTTACCTCGGCTAGTTTGGGTTTCGTACCTATATTTTATTTGTCAAAATTTATATGGCGCCATCTCACAGTAAATAAAAAAGAAAAATTTAAAAACAAGTATTTATTTACAAAACTCTGATATTTTAAATAAAACAAGTCTTGGGCTGAACTACTTAACTGAACTGTAACCTCCAATGGTCTCCTTGGAACCTCTTCACCTGTAGGCTGTAGGGTCAGTTGTTAGGCTATTAGGCCCTTGTGTAGATCGTAGGACTTCACTGGTATCCAAGAGGAGTACTCATCTGTAGAGCTTTTCAGTTTTTTTTTGGTAACTTCATAGGCCAGTCCCAGAGTATACCTGTAAGGTTGGATACAGATATGTATTAGACCAGATAGAAAAGATAACTTATGAGACAATTTGCCCATACATAAAGATATGTTTAAAATGTATACCACATTGTAAACTCCAATTACAACATAGTGAAGATAAAACAAAATATTTATATAAAGATAAAGAAAAATTAGATAATAGCCCTTGGCTAACAACAATACCCAAATTTAGGTACAATAAATGACTATCTGCTGCAGGTGAGTGTTCACGCAATTATGGAAATAAATTAGGTAAATTAAATTAAAACCATCATGATTTATATCAATCAAAGAATGAAGGTAAGATTCTCCCAATATTCAATTTTATATCTCACGTAAGTGAAATAATACAGAAAAAATCACCTGCATCCCTCAAATTCTGAACGTACAGTATACACCCTGCCAATGTTAATTACAAGTTATACTGCATTTACATTGTTGTCATTACATGTCTAGGCCAAACCTCCAACATTTGGCAAATGCCTAATATTCTTTAAAATAATTCAGATACAACATCCAATATTCGATTTAAGAATGTATAAAACAGCATATAAGGAACATGAAAATGTAAGTTTTACAAAACTTTAATGATTTATGAGGAAATAATATGATTTAAAATACATTAAAATAACATTTGAGATTATGCCATATCTAAATACCAAAACTCATATTTCAATGAAATTTACGAAAAATGACAAAAATATTTGCGTTTATCACTTTCTCATATTAAGATAACTTGTTTAAATTAAAAATCAAGTAAATTTAATGGATGATTACTTACATTTTTATGCCCTTCATTTTTCAGGGTCAAAAAATGTAAACTTGATCTGTCAAAATCAATAACTTTCAAAGATCGGTAAAGGAAACTATCAGTAAAAGAAATCTATTTACCATCAATTCTGTCCCATAAGTACTGTATCGCAGTTACAATAATTTACCCTCGATCGATATATCGCGAAACTAGGAAGCTCCACGTACCAGATTGACCGAGAGATGGCACCACGAATCTTAAAAAGAAATACATTTTCAAAAGAAATTTAATTATAACGAAATGACTGTTTATTTCGTTGTAATTTAAACGAAAAACAATCATAGTATTGCATTTAAAAAGATAAAATTAGGAGCTATATCGGAAAAACTATAAAACCGGCAACGCTATAAATATTATTTTTAGATCCGGCACTATTGATAACCTCCCTATGGCAAATTTTATAACGATATATTAATCCGTTATCGAGATGTGTGACCCTTCCGGTTCTTTTGAATGAAAATGCGGACTTGCCATATATTTTAAAATTTCCAGATGAAAAATTTGATATTTTAGGATTGAAAACACTTTAGTTTGGCGAACATTATAGGCGAAAAACAATCGTAGTGTTGCATTTAAAAAAATAAAGTTAAGAGCTCTATCGGAAAAACTATAAAACCGGCAACGCTGTAAATATTATTTTTAGATCCGGCACTATTGATAACCTCCCTATGGCAAATTTTATAACGATATATTAATCCGTTATCGAGATATTTGACCGTTCCGGTTCTTTTGAATGAAAATGCGGAGTTGCCATATGTTTTAAAATTTCCAGATGAAAAATTTGGTATTTTAGGATTGAAAACACTTTGGTTTAGTGAACATTATAGGCGAAAAACAATCATATAGTCATATAAAACCGGCAACGCTGTAAATATTATTTTAGGTCCGGCACCATTGATAACCTCCCAATTCCAAATTTTATAACGTAACGTTAATCTGTTACCGAGATATTTAACCGTTCCGGTTTTTTTTGGGAAACCCTGTATGTCAAATTTGAAAGTTATTATATTAGTTTTGTTAATATTGAAATTAAGACAATTTGCCTCACACCAAGACTGAATCCTGCGAACGCCAGCAGATTCACTGGCCATTAAACCATTTACCGCTTTATCTACCCAAAGAAGTGTGATATCATCTGCACAAAAAGTAAATTGGCCTTATATGTCAATAGTAGCTAGATCGTTAATATATAGGAGAAACAATAAGGGGCCCAATAGTGAACCTTGCGGGACCCCTTGCCTGATATTCATCACCTCACACATCCCATTCCGACTACTCACTAGTTGTTTCCTGCATTTTAAATAGGATGAAAACCACTCAAGCTCCTTTCCCCTAAAACCATAAAAAGATAGTTTGCCCAGAAGAGACACTTATCTTACCCAATCAAACGCTTTTGAAAAGTCGCAGAAGATATATAGGCGCTCCAAGAAATGAAAAAAAAGCATCAGTTGTATTTTTATTATTTTGAAACCCAAATTGTGACTATTGAAAGACATTGTGACGATTGAGGAAGTTTAGCATTCTCTCCTTTACAAGTTTTTCAACTATCTTGGATAGGGTTGGCAGAAGGGATGAAAGTTTCCTGGGTCACCTAGATCCCTTCCTTTATATATCGGTTGGACAATAGCTACTTTCAGACACTCGGGGAAGAAACCACTGACAAAGAAGCATTAATGGAATGAACAAGAGCCCTCAGATAATTGTCTGGTACAGATTCAAAAATTCAAACTGCTATTCCATCAGTTCCTGATGAATTTTTGTTTTCTATGCATTTTATTATGACTTTGGTCTCGGTGTTTCTTAGTTCATAGACTTTTAACCAGTGTTTCTTGCTCTTATTGCGAGCATTGTGGACTCTATTATTGTAATATTTCTGCTTAGCAAATTTTAAAGCTTGTAGATAAATGGCCCTATATTTACTGAAATACAGTAAAAACCCAGGATCTGCAGTATATTTACGAATTGTGTGTAATGAGCGAAGATTGGTTGCTGATTTCCTAATTCCAGAAGTTACCCAATTAAAACATTTTTACAATTTTCTCATTGAACCTTGAGAGGATCCGAGCAGCTAAATAGATACTGCCAGTCAGTTTCACCTACCTGCTCTCTAAATGCTCTAAAGTTAGCAGAGCTATTAATTCGTCTAAAGTGAGGCTTTGGCTGTTTTTTGTTTTGTTTGTTTGTCCGAACGTCTAAAAAAGAATTATTTACAGGTAGAGGTAAAATTGATACATTATCTAAGGTTTCATTAGAAAACGAGTTCTCCCCCTACCCAAAGTGATATAAGTCGGCAATAATGGTAATTTAGAAGAGGTTTTGATTTGCCTAAGATTAGTGCTTAAAGTTTTGTTACCAAAGTTCTGCAAATATTCTTTTAAAATCCTAGAGATTTTAACAAGACCTTTACAGCCGTATTTACTAAGGAGGTTTAAATTTAGAGCAGGACTAACTTGATAGTTATAGGTTTAAGATGACAGATGCAACAATGAAACAAATAATTTTTCTATATGTCACAATTACAAAATATAACAGTGGCATAAGTAAAACATAGCCTGCGAACAACGAGTTTTAACTCCCATGACAACTAGATAAAGACTAACTCTTAAACGTTTTTAGTGAACACGGAGGTTAGTTTTTAAGTAAAAACAATTTTTTAAGAAATCTTTAACATTAAATTTTGAGGCAGCATCTACTAAGTTTATATTGGTCGAGAAAAACTTTAATTTATTTACAATATTTACAGTCGTATTATTAACGAACGTAAGGTTATGATATAAATTATCAGGCAGATACCTGGGATTAACTGGTGTGGTACAAAAAATGAGATTCGTGTGAAAGCACTTGTTAGATAAAAGTGTTATTCAGACGCGCATTCTTATTATTTAAACCAGTTAAAACAATTACAAAGTTTTGGCTTTTATAGTCCTTTGCAAAAACACTCGCACTTATAATGATTTCTTTAAATTTTACAAATGGTTTACATATCACTTGTAATTGAAATTTAGGAGTGAGAGCATTTTGCAAAGAATTATAAAGTTTTCTGCCATAGTCGCCGGTTAATATTTTGAGAATAATTAGAAATTTTAAATTGATTATTACTGATACTATCAATGTCATCTTCACCATCATCACTAACTTGTAAGTTACTTGATCAATACTTGATCCATGTGTATTGTTTTTCAGAGAATCACACAATGCTTGCGGTTCAGTTTTTAAGTTTTCTATTTCTATAAAGTAGGCTTGATTTTCCATCTCCACAGCTCTAATTGAGGTAATCATGTTTCTATTCAGGTCATTCAAACTTTTAATTTCTTTGTTGATACTGCCGGTTTTCCTAGTATTTGATGTTAATTGACTCTTCCAAGAAATCTTTTTGTTGTGTCGCCATGTCGAACTCTTTTCTAATGGTTTCTAATTCTTCTCATTTTTTGTTAAACTCTTCCATCATCTTTCTGATTCGTAAATATCATTTTCAAAATCTTGAGTTTTTTTCTAGTGTTTTTAATTGACTCGTCTCTTACTTTTATTTCCATCATCATTTTTTGAATTTTTTTCTCTAAATTATCAATTGTTTCGTCCTTGAATGCTACAATAGACTCTACCTTATCATTGCTTTTTAAAAATTGTTGCTTTAAATCATAATTATTTTATTATTCCCGACTTTTATGTGATTGATGAAATCACGCTCTAGGCAACTAGGATGAACTTTGAGGGAGGTCATGCAGTAAAAATTGCTGAATAGCTTAACAGCATTTAAATTTTGGTTTATACTCCATCATTTATTAAAAATTATTAACAAATTAATCACACATAAATCAATTAATTGGCCAGACCTTGTATAATTAGATCTTCAAACATGATGATATTATCACCATTATTTCCTTCACTTGCAGGCATCTGATCCAGCTGCACTTAATGTTCACATCCACCAATCTTAAGTCTTTTAGTCCACAAATCTCCTAAGTCCGACTCTGTTTTATCTCGTGTTATCAACAATGTAAACAACTTCAGCCACTTTATGTGCATAAAATCTTGGCTGTATTCAGCAAAAAAAACAATAGATAAAATAAAACTGAAGCCTTTATTCATTTTTATAGGTTTATCCGAAATAAACCGATAAAAAGGGAATCCTTACCAGCATGGTTTTTTTTTATATTATTAAGGAATTAGAATTTCAGACCATGATAATTTAGATTTTCATTGTTTCCACAAAACTTCTTGATATTTGGGGTGTGGCTTTGTTCATGTAAAATATCCTTGTTTTTTCTGAGTAGAAGATACCAAACACACAATTTTAAACAACTTTAAAACTTTTAAAAACGATACATTTTTGAAGAGCCAAATTTCACTGTTCCATATAAATCATTACATAAAAAATACTTATCGATTTTTAAGCCTATTTCTGTAGCAATTGATAGGCTTCAAAGCAATGATGCAACACTTTCAGACGTCGTATACGAATTTAAAATACTTGAATCAGTTTTTGAAGACACTAAATTTGCTTTAAGTAAAATGCGAAAAATTTAGACATCGGTATGAACAATTTAGCACTCCGTATCATTTGTACCTTTTCTTTTAGATCCCAAGAAACCACAACACAATTTTACTTTTAACAGACAACGAAAAATATTGTACTTTAAAAGCCGCCAGAGAATTACATTCTACCAGTTTCTTATCACTAATAATTTCATTTCTGGCAAATCGGAACCTTTTACTAATGTTATGTTTGATGAAGACATTCTTAAAATCACAAAACCTTTGGATTGGTTGACATTTCAACGAAATGTCGATTAAGAAATCATGGTTCTTGGGATTAGATAGTGTCAAAATGGAATCACTATCCGACGTTTCGCTTTCGATTGCATGATGCATCTTTAGGGATCTTTACTTCACGAGATCGGAACACTGAATCAGTTTTGCATTGTTCATTCAGTGTTCCCATCTCGTAAAGTAAAGATATCTGAAGATGCCTCTTGCGAAGGCGAAACGTCGGATAGTGATTCCATTTTGACACGGTCTAATCCCAAGAACCATGATTTCTTAATTGACCACAGCCGTGAAAGCTTTCGTTCTATGAAATGTCGATGTTCAGAAAGTACTCACTCACCCCACCATTAGACAATTGTTTTCTGGTACAGCTTCTTCGGCATCTGTCGAAAGAGCTTTTCGACATTTGGTTGGTATATGCTAAACTTTTCGCTTTTACTATTCAATATTAATGATACTTTGTTTTCTCTTAATATTTATCTATATATTTAAAACATAAAGCAAGATTTTTCAGAAAGTCTGTCTCTGGTTACCGAGACCTTTCAACACTATTTTTGTACTGTTTTATTGGGTATTTTTTCTATAAAACCAATATGTAGGTATAGTGTATCTAAACTAAATTGAGACAACATAAAAACTAAATATCCGACAACAGTCGGCGATTTCTTTGAGAAGCATGGGCGGCGTGATAGAAATTTAAACTTACTTTAATAAACCGATTAACTTAATAAAAATAAATTTATTTGATATACGTGTTGTAGCAAATTGAGAGTACTCCAAGTTTTCCGCTGTCTCAATTTACTTTAGATACACTTTAAGTATTTAACTTTATTTTACACCATTTAGAACAGCCTCCCATTCCTTAGTATACTATAATTTGGCACCAAGATGGCGCATCGCCTCACGTCCTGTTTACTGGACGTTACCCATTTTCTAAATAATCGGTATGGTTTGTGGATCGGGAGGCAAGGTCCCATCTGTGGCCAGCAAACAGCCCCCACCTTCACACCTCTAGATAATTTTTTGTGGGGAGTAGGCAAAGTCTACTTTAATAGATCCGATGACTTGGAGGATTTACGGCAAAAAATCGAGCAGGAAATAGCAATTTTAAATACCGAATGTCATTTACTAAGTAGTAATGCTATTAAAAAGTTGGAAGAGTGTTTTGAAACTGCTTGTTTAATGGGGGGGTCATGTAAATAGGTTCTGTCATTAATATTAAGTGTTATCTTTATTCAATTATTATTAATTAGCGTCTTTTGAAAATATTATATTAACTTAGTTTTATTTTAGTTGTTTTTCTTCTTAGTTAAAAAGCATTTTGTCTTTATTGATAACTTGGTACAAAGAACAGGTGCTCAATCTAGCAGCAAAAAGTGCTTGATTGAGAAAAAATTATTTTGTTTTCAGTTAAGATTTCATGCGACTTGAGTAGCATAATGGCCGAATCGAACAGCCTAAAAACTACCATTCCAAGTATAGGCATATTATATATTTTTGTCAAGAGAATAATGAGGAGAATACGAAAATCTGAAAATATAAGGGGCGTTCTATTTAAAATAAGTTTTTTCTAAATTTTCCGTTTGTTTTTCAATTTACGGTAGTGCAAATATTCAGGAAAAATCTTACAACTTTCGTGTAGACATTTTGTTTGTATCTTGTCAAAAAAGGCTTTAAGGGGATGGCAAATTACAATACATAGAAATATACTCTCAATAATATAAAAACCATATAAAGTGGGATAATTGGTGGCGACTGTTATTTAAATCATAGCCGTACGGTTATAGCTTACGTACGGTTATGGCTTACAAAAATTAACAAAATGATGTAAGAAAGGTGGACAAATGCTTCGTTCAATATCGATTTCAAAATAAAAGACTGTTGAATTGTAAAACGTAAAAACAGGATTTATTAACAATGGAGCTAAAGTTAAATAAGCAATAAAAATTGTTTTGTTTTGAAATTCTTCTAAAACATGTTCTATTTGTCTTGGAACTACGTATTTCCTCTCTCGCTCTTGAAATCCGATTACTAAGACTAAATGTCAAAGCGGACAATCTGCATATAAGAAGGATGACAATGTCTTTTTTGTTTTGTTTCAAAGCCACCTTAGATCAAAAATGTTTTTGAGAGTTTAAATTATAAAAATGTCATGGAACAGTTTAAATGGAAATATCTCGAAAAGTATTTGATATGGATATAGGGTATTAAATATCAAAAATGTTTAAAAATTTTTGGAGATTTAGATTTTGACTAGTTTTATAGGGCGTCCCGTTACAATACAACGAAAAAATATCGTTTGAAAGTAATTTTTCGGTGCGTTTCCGGCTAAAGGAATATATTCGGTATTATGTCATATTGAATACAATTAATTACATAACAAACAACTTTTATTTTATTTAGTTGTATTTTTTTTCAATTGAATTTTTAAAAACGGAATTATTCATTGACATTTTTGAAGTTTCGTTCGTTATTCTCTCGAAAACTGTCAAGAATTGACATAGGGTATGATACATATTGTATAGAATTGAGTAAAATTCAAAAATAAAATATATCTCGGAAACGCTTTCAGGTCAACTTTTGAAATTTGGTACGTTTTTAGAACACACTTGCCGCTCGCGAACGGTATCAAACGGATCTTCGTATCATTTTTGGTTTTCCTTCTATTAATAAAAAAACGTTCTTTTTTAAGTTTTTTAGATTTTCGTATGATTCACGATAACTGTCGAAAAAAATTGAAATGTTGATCTGAAATTTTTAGGAAACGTTCCTTCCTTTGAAAATTGGCGGGATCGTAGTTTGGGAAGTTTTTTTTTATTTTAAACTTTTGCAGTACTGGGGTATTTTTTTTTTCTAAAACTGCATTGATGTCTCGAGGTCCTACCAAAAAACCGACCCTATAATATATATAAAAAAAGTTATAATTTTTTGAGTATTTGATACGATATTCTTACTTTGAACGTAAATATAAAAGGTTACTTCTTCTTTGTCAAAAGCAAAGCAGATTCGGAAACTTCAATCCATTTTCTACAACTTTCAAATTTACTATTTCTACGACGTACCTAAATAGTCGAAAATCTGGCTTAAAAAAAGTCTGCATATTTTTTCACTTTCTTGTATTTTGAAAAACGTCAAAGCATCAAGTTGTCTACATTCCTTAGTTTTGCAAGATCTCCTTAAGAAAATTCGCTGTCGTTTCCTAATATCCTAAGTACCGATATTGTATGAATCGCTATAGGACAAATGCGTAAAGAGACCATACCATAAATCAAGACTAGTTTTAATTTCATTTTTTGCAGTCTACAAAGCTTATAAACTATTGTGTTTTTGGTTCTTATACCTACTCGGGTAGATAATCTTCAGGGTTCATTAAAGTTCTCGTACATACGACGTGTAATAATGTTTAATACAGATTTCATTTCTACTGGCCGGGTAAGTACTAAAGCATATGTTATATTAAACAGGGATAGTATAAACAGGTTTGGAATCCCAAATTTGTTTAAAAAACAAATTGGATTTTCTCGGCGTTTTAAAGTTCCTAGTTTGCGAAAGTCATATTTTTGAAAAAAAAATATGTCTGTATGGATGTGTATACGTAAACAAGATTTGCGCCAATGGTAACTTGAGAACAGTCCAGTCATACAAGGTCAGTAGATATATAAAAGACATGTAACTCTTTAAAAATTCTGATTTAAAAGCAGTAACTTTTCTCCTACTGAAACATTTATCGGTTTAAGGCATCGATTATGGAGTTTTGGGTAATAAGAAGCCGGAATTTTGTTTTCGCAGCTGTGAATTTTTCAATTTTTTTCTACTGGATTTTTTGAAGGATTTAAAGTATTAATTTGGGCTTTTCGGTAGTCGATAGAATATTATAATTTAAAAAAATCTAATCTTTTAGATTTCGTTCTCATGTAATTTTTTTAACAGGTTTCACTATTACATGAGGTTTTCAGTATACAGGTAAAGCATATGTTATGCAGGGCAGTAGCACATGTTTGTTCTTTAGACTGTAATTTTTTTCCTAGTAAAACATTTCGGTATAAGACATCGACCCTTTACTGAAATTTTCGATGAAATTTAAGGTATTGATTTGGGGTTTTCGGTAATAGATAAGATATTTCATATAACTTTTAGAACCCTTATTTATTGAAAAAAAATGATAGCTGCCAAAAAAAATGCTTTTTCTCGTTGAAATTTAAACTGCTTAAATTCTTAAATACAGTTTTCACATTTCTTTGTAACTTTTAGTGGCATAATTTTTTTAATATTTTGACAGCTGTCAAAAAAATGTTTTTTTTTTTCGACATCGCTTTTAAACTGAAATTTTTTAAATACAGTTTTCACAGTTCCATATAACTGTTTATGATGTAATTTATTAAATAAAATGTTTTGACATCTGTCAAAAAACTGTTTTTTCTTCTATATTATTTAAAAATCTTAAATGCATATTTAATAGTTTATGTAATTTATTTTAAAAAAATATTTTGACAGCAGTCAAAAAAATTGTTTCTTCCTCGTGACATTTGAACTGCCCAAAATTTTTAAACATGGTTTTCATAGATCCATTTACATTTTAGATGTGTAAATTATTTGAAAAAAACATTTTGACAACTGTCAAATAAAATTGAGTGTCGTATGGGGATGACATTGATAACATCTTGGTAAAAATTCAATATAGCGGAAGAAAATACCGGCTTTATAAATTGTTAAAAAAATTATTACTATAGAACTAGTTATCAGATTTACCCCAAAATTTGCAGAAAAAATGGGAAGTTGTACAAAACCAAGATAGCAGAACAAAATGGCGGCTTAATAAAATATTAAAGTAATCATTACTAAAAAACTACTAGTATAATTTACGTTACTTTTTGTACAAGTCGTAACGTTAATTTTTTACACCAGATATAAATATTGGAGAAAACCGTAAAAGAAGTTTCGTTCTTGACATGGCGATGTATAAGAATATTTTCGACAAGGATTTTCTAAGGGATCTGAAGTATAAAAAAATTACACAAAGAAATTTACTTGTTATAAAATGAATCAGCACCATCTTATCACTTCCTTTGAAACAGTATTCGGCTCCTTTACTAGTAGTCTCTGTTTGTTAGTCGAGTTTCATAACCTTTGATATCTTGTAGATTTGTTACGTTATATTCATGACAATACAATACTGAAATGAATTTTAGGTTTTACCTGTACGAATGACTTTTTAAAAAAACTCAAAATTTGAAAAATACGGACTTTAATTAACCGGTACAACAGTTAGTGGCTTAAAGACGCCTTAACATGTTTACAAAAAGTATTTATATGAGAATAATTATATGTCAGCGGTTTTCATCTTCCGTGGAACATCTCATCGTTACAGTTTCCCATCATAAGGTGCTGTGTTGGCTGTTCCCATAACTCCTCCGCCCTTAGTGTAGAATTCTGGGGTTGGCTACAGAATTCGGGGATACATGGCTGGGGATTTCTTCTAATTTCATTTCTTCATTTTCTTCTTTCTTGAAGTTTCTCGTTTTCCTTCTATAAAACTTGATTGCAAAAAATGGTATTAGTAAAATTAAAATAATGTAAATTAGTATTGTCCAGCCATTAATAGTTTTAAAATGAATTGGAGTGTTTTCGATGGAGTTGATTTCTTGTTTTTCAACTTCTAAAGCACTTTTAATAACACTTATGTCTTTTAGATCTACATCGTCTAGTTTCAATGGTTTTAAGTCTGTCGCGGATTTATATACCGGGTGTGTAAAATTAATTTTTGGAAGCAAAATATTTTTGTAATTGTTTTTGGAATTTTTGAAGTTTCGAATAAGTATGTCTTTTATACGCACTTCACAATTATATTTTAGTTCTAATACGTAACTTCCTTGTAAGGGTATATTTTCACTATTTTCATCGCATTTTGACTTGGCTACTGTGTATTCGGGACAAAGCACAATCCATTTGTTATTCTCAAGTTCTTGGATTTTGACAGGAACCAATCGACAATTGGATAGGTTTTTTGAGAATTTCAGAAGTTGCGTTTCGCATGGGGAATCTTCTGTGGTTTTTATGGGATTTGTATTTTGGCAGATAAATTCTTCAGGAATGATTTCTTTACATTTTTTATTGAAAAAGATATGGTTTTGCTCATTAATTATTAAATATTGAGAATTCGGTATTATTGTTTTAAAAGAGTTATTTTGTGGAATCGGTAAAGGGTATAGGTGAAAATAATTATAATTATTTTTTTCAACAATTGGAATTTCGATTATAAATATTATTTGATTCTTTTTGCTGTAACTTTTTATTTCCATTATTTTTTCAAAAAGTAAGATGTTCTCTAATTTTGTTTCGAATGGTAGTTTATTATTTGTTAAGTGTTTAGAGATTAATTCTAGTTCTCTTAGAAGCTCGTTAGGCTCAATTATAGAGTTATGAAAAATATTTAGTTTGGAAAAAGTTATTGCGATTTGTATTTTTTCTAATATTTCGTATATTATTTGAAATTCGGTAATTATTTGGGAAATTATCATTTCGGTGTAAAAGTAAAAGTAGGTTCCTATATTTTCGACTTCCATGGTATGTAATAATTCTTCAATTCGGTTTATTCGATTTTTGAGAATTATTTGATTTTTTGTTAAGTTTTGGATATCATTTTGGAAGGTTTGGATTGATTTTTCTAGAAGTGAAATTTGGTCTTTTACAAGTGTTTTTATTTTTATTTGATTACTAGATAGAGTTTCTATAGCTTTTTCATATTTTTGAGCGTCTTCTTGGTCTAGGTTTCCGGTTATCGATTTTATTATTGATCCTAATCCGTCTATAAGACCTCGTTTTTGTCTATTTTTAAATAAAGGATTAATTTGGGTAATTTGACTTATTATTTTATTTTCGTAAGATAATGCCAAGTTGTAGGTATTATAGAAATTATTTTTATAGCTATTAGAAATATTAGTTTCATTTTCAAATGCGTTTTTTATACGTACGTATTGAGACTGAAGTGCATTGAATTGACTTATTATGTTGGATATATCAAATATTTGAATAAATGACCATATATTTTCTTGGTTTTGGGCATTGCCGAGTTTGTGTGGGAGTAGTCCCGGATTGTCTTTCATGTTTTCGAATACTACGTATCCTGGGTTGCTGAAGGCCCCGGTGAAGAGTCTGAAACAATACGAGAAGGTTTCTTAAGTTCCTTTATGTGTATTGTTTCTTTTTTATTAGGGTTATTACTTTGTGTAATTTCAACGCGGTTCCTTTCTAATATTTTGGTAATTTTATATGGTCCTAAAAATTTATTACTTTTCTTACTTCTATTTTGGGGATTTTGTTTAAATACAGTTTGTCCTAAGGTAAAGTCTTTATTTTCGTTACCATCGGAATTATGTTTTGAAATTATTTTCTGTTTTTGGGCTTCCAAATTATTTTGGACATTTTGGTAAACATGTTTTAATTTATTTTTATGGTTTTCAGCGTAATCTGAGAAAAACTCTTTTTGGTTAAATATTTCGTTCGCGTCTCGTGAACTTGTATGTCCATGAGTTAGTTCGAATGGCGTATAGTTTGTTGCACTATGTATTGAATTATTATAGGCAATTATTGCATAATCCATTAAATTGTCATTGTCATTCGGATAACTCTCTTTTAGTAACCTTAAATGTTCGATAATTGTTGAGTGAAAGCGTTCCACATTACTATTAGAATCGTGATGTTGTGGGGTGGTAAAATGAATTTTTATTTTGTGTAGATTTAATATTTCTTTCACTGTGTCATTGTTAAATTCGGTTCCATTGTCTATAATTAGTTTTTCAGGTATGCCACAATAAGAAAAGTATTTTATTAAGGCATTAGATATACTAATTGCATTTTTTCCAGATATTAGCATCGCTTGTGCGAACTTGGAGAAAGAGTCGACTAGGGTTAAATAGAGTTTTTTGTCGTAAAAGAAAACATCTATATGTACGACTTGAAAGGGTTTCGAAGGCGTTTCTGTGAGCATTAGTGGTGAATAGGGCTTTTTTCTGGCATATTTTGCTCTTTGACAAATGTCACATGAATTTATGTACTGTGAAATAGTTGTTTTCATGTTTATCCAGTAATAATTGCGTTTAAGGTATTCTAGAGTTTCTAAGATTCCGCGGTGGTTTACTTTTCCTTCATGATGATTTTTTGTTAGAATAAGTTGTTCTTCTTTGTCAGTTATGGTGTTAACCATTTTGGTACAGCGTATTAATTTTGGTCCTTTCTCGGAAAAATGATTAAGATATATTTCATTAAATTTTATATATAGTTCGGGTCTATGAAAATATATACAATATGTTTTTTCGGACATTGTGTAGTCTCGTAAAAATTGTAAAATGAATTGTTCATTGTTGGTGTTTGGAATTTTTACAGTAATTATTTTATGATGTTCATAATTTTCTTGTTTTACGTCTAATTTGGGATATACATGCGGAAAAACTAAAATTTGGCTTACTTTATTATTTATAATTTCGTCTAAAATTCTAATTCCTCTATTAGTTGTTTCGTTGAAAGTAGAGTGTTGTGTTTGTAAATCAGAATTATTTTCATGTTGTTTTTTCGGCGGTTTAACTTGTATATCAGACAAGATTTGTATTTTTTTTGGACTTTTATTTATTTCTTTACTAGTTGAAGGTTGCTTTTGAATAGGAGGGTTTGATTCTAGGGTACTAAAACTTTCGGCAATAGTACGCAGATATTCTAGACTTTCGAATTGATCTTGTTCGAAATTGCCAGGATTATTAATCATTGATTGGTTTTCTATGGCATTGATTTGGATTCTAGATAGGGCATCGGCATTAGTATTTAATTTGCCTTTTTTGTAAATTATGTCATAATCAAATTCTTCTAGTTTTAATCTCCATCTTACTAATTTACTGTTTGGTTCTCGTAGTTTGAATAGCCAAACAAGGGGTCGATGATCTGTGTATATGGTAAATTTCCGGCCAAATAAGTATGGTCTGAAATATTTACATGCCCATACGATTGCAAGTAATTCTTTTTCGATAGTGCTATATCGAGTTTCGCTTTCGTTAAGGGTTCTTGAGGCGAATGCAATGGGTTTGTCAGAACCTATAGTTCCTTGTGATAAAACAGCGCCTAGGGCTATGTTTGATGCATCGGTTGTTAGAATAAATTGTTTCGAGAAATCAGGGTATTGTAATATGGGTGCATTAATTAATAGATTTTTACATGTATTAAATGATTCAATGAAATTTTGATCGTGAATTATTTTAGAACCTTTTTTTAGGCAACGGGTTAAGGGTTTAATTATTTTGGCGAAGTCCTTCAAAAATTTCCTGTAGTAGCCTACTAGTCCTAAGAAGCTTTTTATATCTTTAGGGGTTTTTGGAAGGGGAAAATTTTTGATTGCAATGATCTTGTCAGGATTTGGTTTTACTCCTTCGCGGGTAATGACATGTCCTAAATAGTTTACTTCTTTTCGTAAAAATTCGGATTTGTCAAGTTGTATTTTAAAGTTTGCTTGTCTTAATCGAGTAAATACGTTTTTTAGTCTTTGAATATGTTCTTGTAGTGACGTACTGAATATTACAATGTCATCAAGATAAACGAGACATTCTTCGTTTTGAATACCTCTTAAAATATTATCCATCACTCTTTGAAAGGTTGATGGCGCGTTTTTTAAGCCAAAGGGCATGCGTTTAAATTCGTAATGCCCGTTTTCTGTAGAGAATGCGGTCTTTTGAATGTCTTCGGGACTCATTTCGATTTGATGGAATCCATTGGCTAAATCAAGGGTTGAAAAATACTGACTTTTGCCAAGTTTATCGAGAATATCGGCAATATTGGGAATTGGATATTTGTCATTAATTGAGCGTTCATTGAGTTTACGATAATCGATTACAAGCCTCCACTTGCGTTTTCCGGAAGCGTCCATTTTTTTTGGCACGATCCAAATTGGACTTGACCATGGGGAAACAGAGTCTTGTATAATACCTTGGTCTAACATTTTTTTTATTTGTGTTCTGACTTCATTTTTATGTATTTCTGGGTACCTATATGTTTTTGTAAAAATTGGTGAGTCGTCAGTCAATCTAATCTTATGTTGGATTTGATTTGTAAAGGTTAGAGGTATTTGATCGCAATAGAATATATCACGGAATTCAAAACATAAATCTCTAATAGCTTTACGTTCTTCTAAATTGCAGTGTTCTAATCGCAAATTTTTTAAGTTAGATTTCAATAAATTGTCTTGAGATTGATTGATTTCGATGTCATTATCGACTTCCATTTTTTCTATAAAATTTAATTCGTTACAATTTAAAAGTTCGGTATCTAGGGGTTCGAAAATATTTATCTTAATATCTTCGTTGCGTCCATTTGTTATTGTAGTAAAAGCAAAATAATTTTCTATATTAGTAATAGCTTGTGGGGATTCGATTTGATCGCTAAATTTAATATAGTCAATAAGGCATAAACCTTTTTCGTATTTTACGGGTAATTTAACAATTTTTTTTGTTCTTGCTGGAATTTCTATGAAATAATTTTTTAGTGTGTAATCGTTTTCTTTTTTTGATTCGTCCTCGCGTTCATAAATTATTGGTATCTTAACATTTGGTGTTATAATTTGTCTTTTATTGACGTCTACGACGGCTTTTAACTGGTCTAATAAATCTACTCCTATTAATCCATCATATTTTTTACTAAAATCAAAAATATAAAATTTGTGTTTTTCATTTACGTTAAATAATTTAAAAACTGGAATAAAAATTACTTGATTATGATTTGATATCATGTGAGCTGTTTGAATTTGAAAGTTTTCATTAAAAATATAATTTTTATAAAATTTTTGAACAATTTCTGGAGACATTAAACTTTTGGTACTCCCTGTATCTATTAAAAAGTTTGCATTTAATTCAGGAACATATATGTGAGGCAGATTAGCTGTCGTAATATTAGTGTTTATTAAGGTATCGAGTTTGCTCGGCTCTCCGTAATAAAATTTGCATCTTTACTGTTATCAGTTTCTCGTGAAATATAATCTAAGTTATTAATATTAGATTGCACGTATGTATCGTTCGGTGGGTTTCCTGCGTTTGAATAACAATTCATATTCGCATTGGAATAATTATAATACTGAGGTTCATGGTCATAATATCCGTCGTAATGAGAATTATGATAGGGTAGGTCAGGTTGATTTTCGTATATATAATTTTCGTTGTTAATAAAATTTTGGTCGAAATATTGATTTTCAATTTCGTTATGTGGATAATAAAAATTTGGGTCAAAATATTGATTTTCATGATTTTCATTATTTTGTACATCTTGCAGATGTAGTTCAGTTACAGTAAATTTGGGTTTTTGTCTAGTGTTGGTTGATGATGTGTCCATTGGTTCATCAAGCCTTTGATTTCGGGGTTGGTTTTGGTTTCTATTGTAATTAAATTGTGGTTGATTATTTATCGGTTGGTTTCTAATTATTTGACTAGGTCTTTGCATAAAATATGGATGTTTTTGTGTTGGGAAATTATTTGGTCTAAATTGAAATGGTGTTTGATTTTGTATTATAGGTCTTGGTTGAAAATTAGGGTATTGTGGTCTGAAAAAATTATTATTAAATAGCGGTGGTCTTAAATAATTAAAGTTTGGTTGTGTGGGATTTGGTATCGAGTTTGTATTTCGATTATTTTGGTAATTAATAGGTTTTGAAAAATTTATATTTGCATTTATAGGCGTTATTCTTTGATTTGGGCGAAAATTTTGTGTATTTAATGAATGACTACGATTCTGACTATAAAGAAAATTTTCTTCTTCTATTACTAGAGACATTGCTTTTTCTAAACTATCTGGGTTTCTTAATCTAACATTATTTTGTAGTTGGCCTGTTAAGTTTCTTATAAATGTTTTTAAAGCTAAATCTTCATAGTTTTGTACTCTAACTCTTTTTTCGTTTGGAGTCATAATTATTGAATTTATTTTTGAAAAAATTAAAGAGCGTGCGTCTTGGCATCTCATACCGAAATTATATGGTGTTTCATTTTTTTGAGGTGTTAATGTTATTAAATCTTGTACTAAACAATCCAAATTTCTTTGATCACCAAAACTTAATTCTAATGCAATTTTTATGTCTTGCCACGTATTTAATTCATGAATCCTAGAACCTATTAGACTTAATGCTCGACCTGATAATTTACCAATGATGGCTCGTACTATAAAATTGTTATGTGCGTTATCGCCTTCTTTATAAAAATTGTTTATTAAGCTAGAACAATTATTTATAAAAACTGAAAGTGTATGTGGGTTACCATCATACGTAGGAATTGTATCTATATATAAACGTAATAGTTGATAGTTTACGCCTGCGGCATTTTGTGGTTGTTCCATTCTGTTATTTCTTAAATTAGTATTATTAATATTTGTGAGTCTAAACAAATTTATGATATCTTCAAGTTCTCGTTCAGAATCAGACATAAAAATTAGGGAAAATTAAAATTAAAATAGATTTTTGTGAAAAAGCGAAAATTTGAAAAATGTATTTAAAATTCACTTTTTTACGAAAATACGCAAATATGAGCAATATATACACGTGAGCAAAAATTGTATGCAAAATGGTTTTGACTTACATTAGAAATATTATTATTTTCATTCCTGAAGCACTTATTTTCTAGGGTGATGATGATTTTCTTCTTAGCCTACGAGGGTTGAAACGATGCTTGTTTTTCTGTCTTGAATTTTCTTACAGCTAGGGTTTTCTTCTTAAAGCTAGGGTTTTCTTCTTAAAGCTAGGGTGCCAATAGGAGGTTGGGCGATGTTTGTCCCTTGATCCCTGGTCTTCCTATCCTAAGTTTTGCCAATAGGACGTTGAGCGATGTGTGTCTCTTGATCCCTGGACTTCCTATCCTAAGTTTTGCCAATAGGACGTTGAGCGATGTGTGTCTCTTGATCCCTGGACTTGTTTTTATTTTCCAAATTTGGTTATTTCTTGAGTCACTCGCGTTTTCGGATGTCCAAATTAACCGTCGATACGGACGCTATTCGCGATTTTTGTCGAAACGCTTTGGACAATCCTACCGACTGCGCCAATTTTAGGTTTTACCTGTACGAATGACTTTTTAAAAAAACTCAAAATTTGAAAAATACGGACTTTAATTAACCGGTACAACAGTTAGTGGCTTAAAGACGCCTTAACATGTTTACAAAAAGTATTTATATGAGAATAATTATATGTCAGCGGTTTTCATCTTCCGTGGAACATCTCATCGTTACAGTTTCCCATCATAAGGTGCTGTGTTGGCTGTTCCCATAACTAATGGGAAAATAATGCAATTAGCTTATATGTTGGTGCCTTAATGTCATGGAATTGCCTGACTGTAATGATATTTGGTTTATAGCTGACCTGATTAAGATAGCCTTCGTTGTATATATATATATATATATTTATATATATATATATATATATATATATATATATACAGGGTCCTGCAGCTCACCTCCCGTCTTTTATTATACCTTAACCATTTATTTTAGAAAAAATATTTAAAAGCCACTATATGCTGTTGATTAGAGAGTACATTTTAAAAATATTCTTGATTATACAGGGTGTTACAAAAAATAGTGGCGCATAAGAGTTGTATTTTTTTAAATGGAACACCCTATATTTTTTTACATTTTTGAAACACTCTTTACCTAGTCTACAGACTCCTAGAATAGTATCTCTCTTTTTTTAATAGTTTCGGAGAAAAAAGGTAAAATCGAAGAAAAAAAAAATTATAGTCTACATTTAAAATATTTATAAAAATTAGATAAAACATCTTAAAAGCTAAGGTAACCTAGTAGCTTACTGCAAAAGGTTTATAGTTATTCTGCTATGAGTATTATAAGTCTTACTTATACAGGGTGACCCAAATTCCATGTCAAACGTTGCAAAATAAAAAATAATTTTTCTCCATTTTTTCAAATGGAACACCCTATATATTTTTTTTCTGTTCGGTACAGAATTAACAGATCAACATTTTTCGTTATTACACTTATCTCAAAATTCCTGAAGGTTTTTGAAATATTCTTAAAAAACTAATGTTGTACTTTGTTTTTCAGTACGATAATTGAATAAACTCAATAGTAATGTGGAAAAATGGAACACCCTATATATATTTTTTTTCTGTCCGATACAGAATTAACAGATCAACATTTTTTATTATTACACTTATCTCAAAATTCCTGAAAGTTTTTGAAATATTCTTAAAAAACTAATGTTGTACTTTGTTTTTCAGTACGGTAATTGAATAACCTCACTAGTAATGTTCATAAGTAAGCACCTTCGTGATTTTGAATAATAAATAGGTCAGCGTAGTTATAGCTATGGGAAAAAACCTAAAATCCCAACATTTTTTGTAATTACGTTTACCGCATAAAATTTTAATTACTGCCAAGAGTTAAGCCGTAAAGGCGTTTTACATGCTGCAGGTCTTCCTACAAGTTGCAAGAGACTTGCACAAAGGCATACGCTGACACTTGCAATTGAAATACAACTGCCGCTTTACAGTCTGCAAGACAAATTGCGCGCAATATCTTGCAGGTGCAACCCCTTGCTGCAAGAAACTTGCAGCATGTAAAACGGCCTTTACCTTTATTTAATATTATTGACAAGTGTTGCCCAAATTATTAACTAGAATTTAAGTAGGCCATGAAAAACAAATTGTCTAGAAACTGTCAAACAACTAAAACATATCGGCAATTTACTTATTCGTTTTTTAAGTTTTACAAATTGAAATAATTATCGGATTTTTCATCTAGTGGTCTTTACCTTCTACGTAGTTCATTTTTTGTTTGTTTGCGTCACTGTTTAGAAGTTTTATTTGAACGTTCTATCGTCATGGAGTACACCCGCGAAGAACTGGTTGATATGGTTTTTGTGTTAGGAGAATCGCATAGAAATGCCTTTTAGGCCAGTAGGATTTATGCGCAAAATTATCCAGAACGAAGGCACCCAGACAGAAGGAGCATGACGAACTTATTAGAGAGATTTATGGCAACGGGAAATGTAAATTATACAAGACCAGTTAGAAATAGGCCCGTTCGAACGGAAGAAAATGAATTAGCTGTGCTATTAGCTGTCACGGAAAATCCTTCTGTTAGCCAAAAAGCAGTCGGGGATGCCGTAGGAGTAAGCGAAAGAACTGTTCAGCGAATTTTAAAGAGCCATAAATTTCATGCATATCATATTCAGTTGCATCAAGAACTCCTTCCAGCAGATTTTGAGAAACGTGTTGACTTTTGTAATTGGGCACAAGCTAAAATTAGGTTAAGCTTTGATTTTTTTGATAAAGTTTTATTCTCTGATGAGACCACATTTCATAAGAATGGATTTGTAAATCGTCATAACTACCATTACTACGCCGACCATAATCCAAGAATTTTTAGGCAGCTTGATCTACAACACAGATGGTCAGTTAATGTGTGGGGGGGAATTATTGGTGAACATGTTATTGGTCCCCATTTTTTTAATGGACATTTAACTGGAGCCATGTATCTCGACTTCCTAGAAAATCACTTGCCAAATTTGTGCAAAAATTTGCCGGTTAATCTGAGAAATACAATGTGGTTGCTACAAGATGGTGCTCCAGCACATTTTTCGTTGTCAGTTAGGGATCATTTAAATAATAATTTTCCAGATCGATGGATTGGAAGACAGGGAGCAAGTGCGTGGCCGCCCCGGTCGCCTGATCTAACGAAATTAGATTTTTTTCTATGGGGCTACGTTAAGGAAATTGTTTACAACAAACCTCCAACAACTCCCGAAAATATGCAGCAACGGATTAGAACCGCATTTCAAAGTATTACGCCCGAAGTATTAAGAATAGTAGGAAGATCTTTTCATACCCGTCTTCGTTTATGCCTCGAAGAGAATGGAAGACATATCGAACATATGTTCTAAGTAAAAATTAATTTTAGCAATAATTAGATATTTGTTAATAATGTTAAATAAAGCTGTTACACCTTAAGTCGAGCCTTAACTCTTGGCAGTAATTTAAATTTTATGCAGCAAACGTAATTAGAAAAAATGTTAGGATTTTAGGTTTTTCCCCATAGCTAGAACTACGCTGACCTATCTAATATTTAAAATCGCGAAGGTATGAACATTACTAGTGAGGTTATTCAATTATCGTACTGAAAAACAAAGTACAACATTAGTTTTTTAAGAATATTTCAAAAACCTTCAGGAATTTTGAGATAAGTAATAATAATAAATGTTGATCTGTTAATTCTGTATCGGACAGAAAAAAATATATATAGGGTGTTCCATTTTTCCACATTACTAGTGAGTTTATTCAATTATCGTACTGAAAAACAAAGTACAACATTAGTTTTTTAAGAATATTTCAAAAACCTTCAGGAATTTTGAGATAAGTGTAATTATAAAAAATGTTGATCTGTTAATTCTGTACCTGACAGAAAAAAAATATATAGGGTGTTCCATTTGAAAAAATGGAGAAAAATAATTTTTTATTTTGCAACGTTTGACATGGAATTTGGGTCACCCTGTATAAGTAAGACTTATAATACTCGTAGCAGAATAACTATAAACCTTTTGCAGTAAGCTACTAGGTTACCTTAGCTTTTAAGATGTTTTATCTAATTTTTATAAATATTTTAAATGTAGACTATAATTTTTTTTTTCTTCGATTTTACCTTTTTTCTCCGAAACTATTAAAAAAAGAGAGATAATATTATAGGAGTCTGTAGACTAGGCAAAGAGTGTTCCAAAAATGTAAAAAAATATAGGGTGTTCCATTTTAAAAAATTCAACTTTTATGCGCCACTATTTTTTGTAACACCCTGTATAATCAAGAATATTTTTAAAATGTGCTCTCTAATCAACAGCATATAGTGACTTTTAAATATTTTTTCTAAAATAAATGGTTTAGGTATAATAAAAGACGGGAGGTGAGCTGCAGGACCCTGTATATTTATATATATATTAGATTTTATATTTTTGAAAGAAGGTATTTACTAAATAATAACATCACGGTTACACTACAGAACCAGGAGTGCGATTTTAAAAGATAGCGTTCGGTAACTTTACAAACGCTATTTCATTCGTGTGTCGCTTGGGCATTATATTCGGATTTTCCGATCTTGATTCGTAAAAGACCAACCTACCACAAAAAGTGGCCATTTTCTGTATATGTCAATTACCATTCGTGATAATAGGTATTTAATTTTAAATTGCCATTTAATTTGATTTGGTGAAATATACAATACTTTTCGATGCTTGTTACTTGAGTGCTATACTATAATGTAATACATATACACAGTAAATAATCGACAGATTTCAAAATATTCAAGAAAATTATGAAAACATGGAACATCCAAAGCAGCAGCATAGTTACGAAACTCGTAAAAGGTCCAACAAGTTAAACAAGGTAAGCTAATCTGCTTAAAAACTTTGTAAACTTATTGCGAAACCTGTATATTTTATTCATAAATGAATTATCAATTCAAATTCAGTGAATTATTTCCTGATTTGGCTCATTTTGTAGTAGGTAAGTATGAGGAGAAAAATTAAAGCCTGTGCTCTTAATTTATTACTATTGAATTAACCTTTTATAAGTATGTCATACAAAGTTATGAAAATAATTTTAAAATATTGGGTAATTAATTTATTTGTAAATGGTCCGGTAAATACTTCTATTTCTATTACATATTTTATTTTGAAAAGAAAGAGCCTGTTTATACATCCGAATTCAAAGCCATTATGGTACCAAGTCTGCAGCCAGGCAAACACATAAACATATGTTTCAAAGATACCTTAGTACAAACTTAATTTTGGCCTCTCGCTAGGGATGTGTAAAAAGTACCTATCGGATAGTATTATTATTACAACAGATTTTTGCGTTACATTTTGTAAACTATTAAAATAGAATTCCTTTTAATGGGTTGTATAATTGTTTTAGACAATATGAAGGTGAGGGCCTTTTTTTGTAACAGAAATTATAGGTACAGAATTCATAATAATAATATGAATATGAAACGAGAAATTATATACAGTTTAGTAAAAGTACAGTACTGTTTATAATATGCCATACTATCTTATTTTTTGTATATCGATTATTCCAAATATCCGATACAAAATATCGGATACCTCTTTTATCAAAGTTGCACATCACTATAACCTAACCTAACTCAATCCTGTCTAAAATTTATCTTCGTTTTAGTTCTCAATACATAAAGCGAAAAAGTATATTATTCACACGAAAGAAATAGAAGAATTGTATATTTAAAAATTGCAAAGTTAGACATGAATTGAATGAAAATGATGTCTAATACCTATATGATACAGTATTTTCGCTTACCTTTTACATAGTTCATACCTTCAGCATTAGCTGAAGTACCAATGGAATCTGCTCGATAATTGTGGAAGATATTTAACTTTATAAGTATCGGTAAGTAATAATTCTGATTGTTTTATGTTTGGGAAGTGTCGACTGCATGATCCAATGGACCATGTAACATTTCCTTCATTTTGCAAGGGATACAGTGACACAAAAATGTATGTAGTGTGATTTCTGGTTATTGCAATTTTGTATGGATCTTTTTTAATTAGTCTTTTGCTGAAATTGATTTAGAAGTTTCATACCTCAATATTCTATTTTAAGAAATAACTATTATATGGACTTAATAACTTCGTTATGTTCATTACTTTTATAAAACGTTTTTGTTTATTTCTACATAAGTTATGCTTCAAATACAGGACAAATATGTTAAAAGTTAGGCAGAGCCATTGCTTTTATATATGAGATAAAGCCATAGATGTATTAAAAAATGCTAATAATTTATATCTACTTTGAGATAGGAATTGATATCCATAGATATATTGTATACCTCATTAAGTTTACATGATAACACTCTGTTTGTATGTACAATTTTCGGTAATATATGATATATCTAATTTTGAAATTGAAAGATATGCAGCTTACTTAATATAAATTACCTCTTATAATAAATAATTTAGGTAGTGCTGTCGTGTAGAATGTTAAATATGAATCATGTTATACTTGTAATCATAATTTAAAAATCATGCTAAACAAAGCCTATAAGAAGCGGAGAATTGGAAGGTGGTAAGCTAAAAGGACCACTCAGAACCCTTATGGAAAACATGCTTCAGTGAAGTTTACTAATTGTTTTATAGTAGTTTATATAGTGCTTAAGATCTTGCACAGAAAATATCATAGAAACGTTAAAATGATACTAGCATAAATCTCCGAAATTTAGGGAAGCTCAAATAATAGATTAAATATTAGTTTTAAACTCATACACCAATAAGATTTGGGTTGGGTAAAATGTACTTCTCTAGATATTAATCTTAAGTATCTATGATATCAGGACAAGTAAATTAACCAAAAATGTAATTATTGTTTCTAAAAAAATGGTTTTTGTTAAAAAAAATATATTTTTCATATTGAGAAACGTTATTTGTGTACACTTTAATCAGTTAACCTTACTTTATTTGCCATTTTCTATTTCAATCATTTTTTTAATTTATACAGGATGTCTGAAAATCGTACAAGTTTTTTTAAGTAGATCACCCCATTTATTATGATATATTTAGGTTTAATGATTAATTGTATACATTTTTTTTTATATTTTTTTTATAAAATAGGGCTAGAACTACAACTATAAAAAATTTAGCTGAAACTAGTTTTCCATAAGGTTTATGGTCCTTTAAGATATTCCCCTTCCAATTCAACTAGAAAATCATTGCTTTTTGTTTTGGAATTGTAAAGTATATTTTGGCCGCCTTCTAAAAACTTACTGTAAATACATTGCACCTATAATTTCACACAGGCACGTTGCCAGGAGGGCGGGGTGCTGGGGGTCTGGAACCCCCCCGAAACTTTGAAAATATGCTGGCATAGGTATGCTTCTTACAAATTTTCTTAAAGTTTGGCCTTTTGGACCCCCTGAAATGAAAACTGAATTTCTGGTTCGGAGCCCCCCGAACTGAATTTTTGGCTACGTGCCTGACTTCACAAAATGTTTATTCTTTATGTTTAGGTTCACATAGCTATTCATTTTTTTTTTATTTAGAGCAATGAATTTAGAAAACATAAATTTAAAGTTTTTCTATCCTTTGGGATATTTAATTGTCTTTTAGCTTAGGCAGTAAATAATAATGCAAGAGTACAATATTATTTCAGTCAGCTAAGCTAACAATTAAGTTTATTATGGCTTTAAAATTTATAGGTTTTTGAAGTAGCAGTTTGTCATCTTTTAAGCAAAATAATAGTACCAGATATAATAAAAAATATAAAAGTGAAGTTTGTGTCATTACAACTTTGTTGAGATCATTTTTATACTTTGCAGGTGATTTTTGGAAAAGCAGATTTTCTTATATTACATTTTGCGTTCCTATTTTTAGGTATTTCAAGTCCTGTCAAGTCCTTTGGTTCCTTGTAAAAAAGATGGCACCACCTTACATATCATCAGAAATCAGCGGCACTGGAATCTATATTTCAGCTTGTAATTACTTGAACAATAAATTATTTTAAATCATAATATTTTTTTTATTTAGAAAATAAATAAATTCCTTAAGAGCTTTAAAAAAAGTAATACATCAAATTAGAATTTTTGACTCTATTTCATTTATATCTTTGTGTGAGATTTGTGACTACAGTTAAACCTAGAAAATTAATTATTTTTAAACATTTTGAGTAGATATACTGAGAGATATACAGAGTTGGAGATTGATGAACTCTCCACTGTTAAATTGTATTTATAAATCATTAAGCGTATTTCCAAAAGTTAAGAGATAAAAGTGGAACTATCATTTCCAAATGGTCAATTTTGATTTGTTTGCAAGTCCAAAATAATTATTATAGATATATTTCTAAAATTTAATGCAGTAATTTCAATATTTTTATTGTAATCAAAAGAATTAGAAAAAAAAATAACATTTTTGTTTATAAGATGTATGGTAAACATTTTTGTTTATCAGTTGTATGGTAATTATCAGTATCTTTCAATATATAGTGAGTCTAACAGAACATGTATTTTTTTAATTGAATGCTCTGTATATTTTTTACACGTAAGAAAAACTAGAAGATACCTTTCCAAAACATTGCATTTCGGGTTTTCTGAAATACCTGAAATTCATGTGTAAATGGTCATATTATTTCAGGATAAACAAATTACAAATGTATCAGTTACAAATAGAGTACTTCGTAAGACTTCCTGTTAACTGTTTCCGATTAAAGATTATATAGGGCACCCCATGTAAAAAATATATTTTAAGTTGTCTACTTTATATTTTCAAAATTACTGTGTATTTATTTATTCTCAACATTGACAACTGTAACTGTATTAACTGTAGCCCACTACATGTAATACGAACAATAATATAACAAAAAAGAATTAAGGATAATTCTAAATAATAAAACAAGTAATAATCAAAGAACAAAAAAATAATATTAATCCAGTTAATATTTTTCTTTTTTTAATTTCATAGTTTTCATACTTCGTAAATGTATTGGCAATTTGTTATAAACGAAAGTACCACTATAAAGTAGTGATTTTTATTTGCAAAACTGCCTCTAATATGAATTGTATCTATTAAATTTGAACCAGTTAGTATGGAAAATCGTAAAAATATTAAGAGACAGATTACATTATACGGAGATCAATTGGGACTTCTCGATTTACTTTCACCTTCCTCTTTTTTGGAGTCCTTTGTATGCTCAATAAAAATAAAATTATAGTTCTGTTGACCATGTACAACTTTTATTTAAATATATATGCTGTAGTAAAAAAAACCTTACGTAAACTGGTCTAAAACTAGGTGGTTGCTTAGGTTCTTCAATAGGAGCCTACATTTAAATATTTCAAACTAATAAATAGTTCAGTATTTATTTTAAATATATTTTTATACTTAATGATAGTTTTATAAGGATGTAACAAAACTAGAAATTTTAATAATTTTGTTTTAACACAATAGGATCTATCTGAAATTGAAATCCCAAACAGATACATACTAACAATATATATATAGTAGAGAATTATTGTAAAAATATATTTCGATTACTTACCAATACCATATGTCGTAGATATTAAAGTACAGGAAAGATAATAAAGGACAGTTTATCATTTGTAGATTGCGTACATATTGTGTAAAATAATAATAATAATAAAATAATTTGAAACTTAAAAAAAATGAAATAAATTTTAGTTACGATTTGTATAAAATTATCACAAAATAATTATACCCATATATAGCTTGTATATTGTATTTTTTTGATATTTAAGATATGATTATTTTAAATTATCTAAACATTAAGGAAATGACAAGGTTCCAGGACACTCTCTAAAATAAAGTTTTTTAGAAGATGTTACATTTAAAACGTTAGGGGATAATATCGAGAGTGTATAATCAAGTCATAGCCGTTTGGTTATGGTTTGCAAAAAAATAAAAAAAGAGGAACATAAAAAGTGGACAAAACATAACATCATGACATATAGCTTGTTTTAAAAGAATGTGTGCGCTTAACTATAAAATTACCATTTTTGGATTAATATAAAATTTGTACACACTGTTAAAGTGAATCTTAATGGTAAAAAACATTATTACAGTTTGACAGCTGGACTGGTTACAGAACCTGAATTTCATTCAAGTGGACAAAACATAACAACATGACATATAGCTTGTTTTAAAAGAACGTTTGCACTTAATGGATTAATATATAATTTGTACAGAGTGAGTGTACAAATTTTATAGTGTGTAGTTAAAGTGAATCTTAATGGTAAAATAACTTACTACAGTTTGACAGCTGGACTGGTTACAGAACCTGATGTTCATTCAATTTTTAAGTAGGAACAATATTAGATAAAAATTTAAATGCTCTGCTTTCTATTTCTAAACGGTATCAGGCATATAAGGGGTGAATAGGTGCACCCTCTAGGAAAAAAATATTACAAAAAACTAAGTGGCTGGTACTTTTTACATTAAAACGAGACACTTTTCATGAAATTACTATACGGGGTATCCCATTTAAAAAAATATAGGTTATGTATATGTTTCAACTTTTTAATGTATATTCTTAAAAGATAATACAAGAAAAATCCTATAACTTTTGTATTTAACGTTTTTTTGTGTATTTCCTATAGTTAAAACTCTAGCTAGGTGTCAATATATAAATGAAAGTCCCATTCAGATTTATTCGACATTACCAAGAAAAATAAATAACTCCAAATATTTTATGTCAAAAGTCAAAAAAGATGTATATCTCTTGCCTAGCGATATATTCTGTGGCCAGAGATAATACATACAGTAATAATAATAAGTATGTTCAGAAGTATTACTAAACCTAGTTCTTAATAGGTGGGCTGAAGCTGCAAAGAAGATAATGGAATCTAGAAATGCAGAAGCTGAAAGTCGAAAGGTAGTGAAATGGAACGTTGACGAAACTTTTCAGTGGTTAAGGAAAACTGTAGGCGCTACTTATGACGATTTTCAGGTAGGTTTGCATTTTTAGTGTAGTTATTGCATTTGATCTGCACAGATGCTGTAAAAATATTTCTATTAATGTAAGACAAAATCTACCAAGTTCAGGCCAGTGCTTTCATCTTGCAAACAAATTTTACGCGCACGATCAATGGTCAAACCGATTCATGTCAAAAAAATTGTACAAAAAATATTTTAGGTCTAGATTTTGGATATTATGGGTATAGATCTTTGATATTTTTAAGAGAGAATAAAATTTAGTTGATCATAGCATGAGAATAAGCAAATTGATTTTAGTCAAATTGAAAACAAAAGGAGGAGGAAGTCATTGTCGTAGATACTAAAAAGTTTAACCGGCTTCAACATAGTTCGAAAGCTTGCACGGCTGGTTCTTGGATTTAGACCAGTAAAGTCCACAACATATGGGATTTCTTAAAATACTCGACTTAAGTAAAATTTAAGTTGGCAGAAAGTTTTTTGCTTCAATAATAAGGCAAAATGTTAAAAAAGTTAGTCACCTGATTTATTTTACTTCTCAAATTTGACAAATTTCATCGCTATCGGTTGTCATCAAATTTTTCTCTTTTTTTTTAAATTTGATGCTTTTTCACTTTACTGAATTTAAGTAAATCTGAATTAAACTATTTTTGATAAGTTCATCGCCTAAGTGTATTTTCTTATTTTTTTTTATTTTAAACGTCCTTTTGTTATCGAAAACATAAATGGATCCAAAAAAATGTGTCCAGTTAAATGTTTTAAACATGTGTTTCGCAGAGAAGTGCGACTTACTAACTGTAATTTTATTGTTATTAAATTTGCTAACTTTAGTAATTATTATTATATCTTCACAGAATTTAAGCATTTCGTATGGACTAAGTTTAGAATATTAAGGCGAAAAATTTAAACAATTAAATTAATGTTTCAGTCTGTCAACTAAACAATTTTCAGGACCATTTTATAATATGTTTAAGTACATAACAGGGTAGAAAGACTAAACTGATCAATTATTGCTGTAATAACCCATATTGTGACTCGGCAGCATGCCGATTAATATCAATATTACGACATATTTCGGCTCGTGCCCTTCTATTCTATGCTTACGATTCTTTTAATATCTTTGTCGCACTCGTACAAAAGAACTGCTTCTGGTTCCCGTAAGGTTTTTAATAGTGATCGTATTTTGGTTGCCTATTGGCTCTTATGGGATGCATTTGTGGCGGAATAATTTTAGGTGGTGGTATATTAAATTTATGGAAAAAAGGCCATAATAATTTAAATTAATTAAGAGAATTTTGATAAAAGAAAAATAAGTAAAAATACAAACTGCGTTTGTTGTCAAACAGTACAATACAGTTGTATATAATGTTATCTCTTCAGGAAGGAATAAAAATTGTTAAAATATGTGGCGAAATTTTATTATATCGGCAAGTGGCTAACCTTTTGTATGTGCGTCATCCAGGAAAAAAATTTCAAGCTAGTCCTATGTTAAGAATAATGAAAAAATTGAACCTAACCGCTTCTGTTGGAAATAAAATTTTAAAACCTCACCCTTATTTTGTATGACGAAGATGCCCAAATTAATGTTTAAGTGTTGTTGAATAGGGACAAACCAATATAGCTAATATTAGTAAAACCATTGGATATGCAAGAGAAAGTGTAAAAAGAATTTCGGGCATAAAAGCCTAAATTTATTAGTACCCTAAAAGAGCGTGACTTTGATATTCGTATCGCATTTTGTTTCTGGTATCAGGGAGAGAAAGAAGAAAATGTTCAGTTCCCACGTAAAGCTATGTGGATGGACGAGGCTTAGTTTACTGCAATGAAACAGTAAGATCTCAAAATTGTCGATGGTGGTCCGAAGAAAATCCCCAGTTTATAATTGAATGTCGCGACCAATATTCTTTTAAGACAAATGTTTGATGTGGGTTACTCAATTATCAACTAATTGGACCTTATTTATTTAGGCAAAGCATGACAGCTGAAAGGTACCGAAACGTTCTTAATAATGAGATTAGTTGAGTTTTAGATGAAATGACAATGTATGGTACCAGTTTGAGGGTGCCTCAATACATCAGACAGCAGACGTAAAGCAGTGCATCATTGATATTTTCAGGGGAAAAGTTATGAGACGTTTATAAACATAGACTGTTTACTGACATCACTGAGCGTGGAGGTGGACGCATTGCAAATTAATTGGATTTGATTTGTTAAATTTAATTTTTAGTTGATAATTCCTTTTGTTTGTCATACCATATTCGTTAATTGTTTAATAGTTTTTTTCATTGATTTTTTAATTATAAATATAAGAGAGTCTTCACAATAAATTGTGACAACATTGTGACCAGCAAGTTCGTGAGAGAGTGGTACTGCATCAATTTACATGATTATTTTTTTGAAACGATCGTCTCGTTACAGAGACCGTTCAACACTATTTTTTGTGTTGTTTTATTGCGTATTTTTTCTATAAAACCAATAGTTTTTCTTCAATAACATTTCTGGACGGTGTGGTGACTGCGCCCCAAATTCTTATAATTCCACTAGAAACTCATCGCGTCATCTAACGGAAAAGGCAGACAAGGTCTTCCGGGCCAGCTAGTTATTATAATACTGATTAAAAAATGTCACTAAAATAAAACAGCGCGATGAGTTTTTATGGAGAAATGATAATAAATAAAAAGACTCAACTTGCATTTTGAAAAAAACATACATTTTTTACCAGATGTATACCTGCTTAAAGTTGTAATAGAAACAACTTTTCCTAATCAAATTTTTTGGACAAAGAATGTAATTTTGTGAAAAAATCATGGTTCTTGGGGTTAGACCGTGTCAAAATGGAATCAGTTTCCCGTTTTGACACGGGCTAATTCCAAAAACCATAATTTTTGACAGGTGACTAAAGCCACTTGCCCATAGGGGATCACTATTTTTAGTCTGGTTTAAAGCAAAAGCTAATGTATTTGTCAAATTGTATCTAGATATAAACATTTAAAAAAATCTCATATGTTGCGGATTTTACTATTTTTTTTTTCAACCTAACCGAATGTAAGCAAAGCAGAATTAAACTACTTATCAGTGCTTTATTATTAGTAGATTCATCGGATAAAGAATTTAATCAATACATTTTATTTGGTTGCTTGTGTTTATTTTTAGAAAGGAGATATAAAAATGAAAAAAAGTTTTTTTTTTCAGTTTATTCAAAGTCATTAAAAAGTAAATAAACATGTATTAACTTAATAAATAACCTATTTTAAAAATATTTTATATTAAATTATGGAAACTGTATAAACTTTGCAACAAGTTTAAGGTGAAAAATTAATTAAAAAAATGTATTTAGGCGATGAACTGATGATGGGAACGGTCAAATATCTCAAAAACCACTCAACCGATCTGAATCATATGTAGTAATTAGGCATTGCCGAATTCTCCCGACCCTTTGGTACATACCGCAATGTTGTCAGATTTTCAGTTTTTCGGCAAACTAACCTAACTTTTTTTTTAAATCAAATTTTTTTTAGGCGTGATTTATTCCTGGTATTATCCTTAGTATAACTCCAAAATTGCAAAGTTTTATCTTGATCCGAAAAAAATACAAAATTAGGAATTAAAAAACTAAAACTTCTTCTACAGTTTGACAGTGTCCTAAACAGTCAGTAATTTCTCTAATAGTGTTTTGGATCCCTTCCGTGGGTATTCCTTCGTTTTTAGGTGCCACAAAGGAAATAGTCAAGCGGATTTAAATCCGGTGACCTTGGGGGCCACTTAACAACCCCTTTCGCCCAATCCAGCATCCCGGAAACCTAATATGCCAGCCCCCCACATTGACTTTTACGGGAAATCGCGTATGGACCTCCATATCTTCCAATATAAATTGCGGACTAGCAACGACAATTATGTCGATTTACAACACCGTTTAAGCAAAATGTGGCCTCATGTGAAAACAGAATTCTGCTGGGAAAATTTTGGTACGCATTGCTCACTTTCATAATTCTATGCGAAAATTCCATTGTCCTATCTCAATCGTCTTCAGATAGCTCTTAAAGAAGATGTATTTTGTAGGGCCTGTTCTTGTTTCGTTTCAAAATTCTCATTATAGAAGACATGGGTAGACGTTTTCTAGGGCCCGGTTTTTGGCAAATTTATAATATGCCATGTTGCTTCAAGTTTCTTCAATATTTTGGCCACAGGGACTTTACAATTGGTGGTCTATCAGGATGTTCTTCATTAAAAAGTGTGCAAACATTGTCATATGAACGTCTTCTATCGAAGGACGTGATACAGAGATTGCAAATCTTTAGACTGCCTTATAGAATAGGGAGAAAGAACTATTGTGTGTACAGTGTACAGAATTTTTACCTGCATGGTTACAACCCGCCAGAAATAAAACTGAGCCATTGTTGTGGCATTAGTTGTAACAATTATCATTTAGTTCTCTAGAAGTATACAAAAATAAAATGAGTATTAATTTATATTGTCACTACAAATAAACAAGTATATTAAATAGCATTCATTCTATTGCAATGTTTCGTTATTGACAATTATGTAAATGTTTTTAAATACATTCCCTCAGTGTAGGGACAAATGGAAATATTGTCAAAGAAAATGGCTTCAACCCATAGCTAGTTTAAAGTATGTTTTTACGACTCTTTTTTATATAATACTTTCTACGTAGTATTTTTTGCTTATTTATTATCTATGTAGTTAACAAAACATAATTCGACAACAACAACAGCGCTTGAATTTGAACCTTTGCGAATCGTTTGCGACAAATAGCCAAGATGTCGCGAGAAATACCTGGCGAATACATAGCATACAAAGCCGTTGAATTACTTAAATTCTGCGTATTTTTGACATCGCCAAACTAACCTCACAATATTTAAATCCGATTTCCCTGGAAATTTCCGGTTTTTTATTGCATGTTTTGCGCCGGACAACCTCCCAAACCAAAATCCTGGGTACGCCAATGCTTAAACCAAAACAAATGAGGTCATGCATTCTATTATTTCAGTAGGTATAGCTGAAAATTTTGTAATGCCTCTATGAATAGAGGAACTTCATTAGAGTAGAACAGTATTAGACAGGTATAGCATAGTTTTCCAATAAATCACTATTATACAAACAGAATAAAATATTTTCTTCATTAAACATTAACGAATGGTATTTCCTTAAACATGAGAATAGTTAGTTTATTTGTTTATTTTTAAATAAACATGTAGAAGAAAAAGGTTACTTAATTCTCCGTATTTAAATATGGAATACTAGGTAATTATTCTATGGTACAACTAGAAGGAATTGTTAAAATTCTTACATTTTTCCCAATGTGCGTAATTTTTTTTGTTGAGATTGAGAAGTTATATATAGTAGGTCCAATTGTTTCTGTTACTCTTAAGTTTATCTACATTCAATCAAATCGATTTTTTTACGAAAATAGCCTGCCTGCTAAATGGTAACAGTGTAGTATCATTTACATTAGAGTAAATTAACTCTCTGTTCCTGCGCTGTTCGGCAAAAGCGAAAATTATTTTGAACGAGCGTATCTAGGAGAGAAAACTACGAAATGCTTTTTTGTTTAAAAAATGTTAGGAACTTACAGTTATCGAAGATTGTTTCAAAAAAGTCAGTTTTTATATCTTTCCATTTTCTCGCAGTAAATTAAGTAAAAAATAGCTATTCAAAATGAAAGAAGACAAAAATGATGAGCGGGCAAAAAGTATAAAACTGCGTACAAAGAGGTTTCAATAAAATAATCATATGCGAGTAAAAATTACATATTTTTAGGAGATTCTGAAAATTTCAAATTACAAATTATTATCTTAGTCCATTTCTAAAAAAATAATAGTAAATGCAAGTTTAATTAAAAATAAAATACCTTGTCTGATACTGAGAGGTAATACCTGACAGAAACAGAAAGAATAAGATTTTGATGTTAGGTTACGGAGATAGAAGCCGTTTTTATGAAAATGTTTGGTCACTTTTTAATGAACAGCATCCTGATAGGCCACAATTGTGAACCACTGTGGCCAATATATTGAAGAAATTTGAAGCAACAGGTCATGTTAAAAACTTGCCAAAAATCAGGCGCTTGAAAACGTCTACCAATGATGAAAATACGTTTAATGTTCTACTTCCCTCAATTGAGCACCCTGAAACGTCCAGTACTAGATTCGCAATCAAAAATAATATCAGCCAGTCTTCTGTAATGATAATTTTAAAATGAAACAAGAACAGATAGGAGAATGGAATTTTGATATATAATTATGGAAATGAGCAATGTCGAGCAAAATTTTCCCAGCAGAATTCTGTTTTCAGATATGGTCACATTTTGCCTAAATGCTTTTGTAAATTGGCATAATTGTCGTTATTGGTCTACAAACAATCCACATTGGATGGTGAAGGTCCATACGCAATTTCTCGAGAAAGTTAATGTGTGGGCTGGCATATTAGGTAATCGCATTATTGCACCCTTTTTCATTCAAGGAAGTATGAATGGCATACTTTATCTACAGCTGTTGGAAAACCAAATTATTCCAGCATTAAACAATCTCCTAATGGTTTTGGCCACGTATGGTTCCAACATGATGGGGCACCGCCGCATTTCGCAGTTGCTGTTAGAAATTTAAACACGTCGTTTCCCTGAGACTGGATTGGATGAAGGGTGGTTCCAAGGTCACCGAACTTAAATCCACTTGACTTTTTCCTTTTAGGTCACCTAAAAACGACCGTGTACAAAACGATCTCGTGAACCGAGAAGATCTAATGGGAAGCATTAGAGCTGAAATAGAAGGAATACCCCCAGAATGGCTCGAAAATACTATTCGAGAATGAAAGGACAACATTTTCAGCATCTTATTAATCATTAAATTATTCAATTTTTTTAGTTTTTTAATTCCTAATTTGTCGATGTATTTCTAAAAATATTTCATAAATTAAATTAAATTAAACGGATCAAGATAAAAGTTTGCAATTTTGGAGTTATCGCAGAAGGGTAATACGAGGAATAAATCACGCTTAAAAAAAACATCGTTTGATTTGAAAAAAAAAGTTAGGTCAGTTTCCCGAAAAACTGAAAATCTGACAACATTGTGGTATGCACCAAAGGGTCGGGCGAATTCGGTAATGCCTAATCACCACTTATGGTTCAGTTCGATATATATATATATATATATATATATATATATATATATATATATATATATATATAAATAAATAAATATATATATTATTGTCTACTGCTATCGTAAATGGGCTTGATAAGCAGTGCAATGTTCATCCGTGCAGAGTTCTGTTAGATTCTTTAAGCTAATCTTACTTTATTACAGAAGGAAAATTTATTACAGTTGCCTTGTCAGCTAATGACAAAAAATGTGAGGATAATTTCAGATCTACAACTACCCGTGATAAAGATGGGCGTTTTATAGTTTCTTTGCCACTTAAACATCCCATAACCATGTTACGAAATTCTCAACAACAAAAGAAATCCTACCCTTAAGGTTGATTACGCTAAATTCATAAAAGAATACTAAGCTTTAGGTCATATGACTAAAACCAGTTTTGACGCCCTAAACGATAACACTGTTTTCTTTTTGCCACATTATTGTGTGTTAAATAATGCAAGTTCCACAACAAAGCTTCCCGTCGTGTTTGACAGATCTTCTAAATCAGACAGTGGTTACTCTTTATATGACATTTTATTAGTTGGCTCCACTGTACAGAACGATCTTTTTTCGATTTTAGTCCGTTTAAGAAAACATAACATACTCCTCACTGCGGACATCGCAATGATGTATCGACAGGTGTTAGTGACTGCAGAACAGCGCTCTTTGCAGGTAATTTTATGGCGGTATGATCCTTCTCATGAAATTGAGCCCTATCTTTTAAATACACTTACCTATGATACTGGCCCGGCTGCATATTTAGCCACTAGATGTCTCAAAGAAATTTCCTTAAAACTTTCTCAAAGCAATCCTCTCATAAGCAAAATAATACTAGAAGATTTTTATGTCGATGATCTTTGTAGTGGTGGAGAAACCGTCGAAGAAGTCAAATATATTAAAGAGGAGGTAACTAAAACTCTTAGTACAGCTGGTTTTGAACTAAGAAAGTTTCACTGTAATGAAGCCAAGTTTCTATCTGACAGTGTTGATGAGTCAGGCAATAATGTTTACTTTCGGGAAAATTTTTAGCTTAAAACACTTGGGCTATATAGGGAACCAAAGGATGATATTTTAAAATATTCCATTCAAACTTCATCTAATAGTCATTTTACTAAACGGAAGGTATTGTCGTGCATAGCGCAATTTTTTGACCTCTTAGGTCTTATTGTCCCTATTGTTATAACAGTAAAAATCATAATTCAAAGGTTGTGGCAACATAAATTAGCTTGGAACGAATCTTTACCTCTGGATTTAACATTGAAATGGAGAAATTTTCAAAATCAATTGGTTGATTTAAATGTTTTAAAAGTTCCTCGCCTTGTTCTTATAAAGAATTCAACTTCTATTCATTTATACGGTTTCTCTGATGCCAGTGAGCAAGGATATGGTGCTTGTGTTTTCTTAAGGTCTACTGATAGTTTCGGCCACCTTTTTTCTCTAGCTTATTATATGCAAAAACTCGAGTGGCTCCGTTAAAAACAACAACTATTCCTAGGCTTGAACTATGTGCTACTCTTGTTCTCGCGGAACTTTTAAAGAAAGCAGTCGAGGCATTAGATCTTTCCGTGGTTAAAATTCATCTTTGGAGTGAAACTTGCGACTGTAATACCGGTATTCAAGAAAGGAAACCATATGGACATTTCAAACTATAGACCAATATCACTTCTTAGCGTGTTCTCAAAAATATTCGAGCGTATCTTGAATAACAGATTGGTCAGCTTCCTGGATCGATTCGGGGTAATACAGGATAATCAGCATGGGTTTTGCAAAAACAAGTCAACCGAAACAGCGTCGTTTAAACTCATCGACTTCGTGCATCGGGAACTGGAACTGGGGCACATTGTTGTTGGCATGTTCTTCGACTTGTCCAGGGCCTTTGACACCCTAAATTTGAAATTTGTGGAGGAAAAACTATATACGGTCGGTATAAGAGGCAACACCCTGTCACTACTTATGTCATTCCTATCCGAAAGAAGACTACTTGTTAAAGTTGAGGATTGCACCTCACCAGAATACAATATTGATGTTGGCGCAGCACAAGGATCAGTGCTTGCCCCTCTCATATTCCTGTTGTTCATCAATGATCTCTCTTTGCCAGACATAACAGTAAAATTTGCGGATGACACAACAGTCGCTATATCCACAGCAGACAAGTCAATAGCTTTCGATAAAATCCGCGAGGTCTGTGACAAAATGGACCATTGGTGCTTCTCAAACCAACTAATCCTTAACCAAACAAAAACAGTACATGTTCACTTCTACAAAACACAATCGAAAATTCAGCTCGACCATGCGGAATCTTCCACGAAGTTCTTGGGAACGCAGCTGGACTCAACACTATCCTGGGAACCCCAAATAGACCACATTTGCACAAAACTCAGTCAAGCCTATTTTGCAATTCTAAAACTAAAACAAAGTATACCCCCTAGTACCCTTATAACAACCTATTATGCCCTAGCTTATACACATCTAAGCTATAATGTCATACTCTGGGGACAGGCAGTTAATGTAAACAGGGTCTTTATGGCCCAGAAACGCTTGTTGAGACTAATATTTGGTCTAAAGCCAATGGAAACATGCAAGGATACTTTTAAACAATATAAGATCCTAACTATTACATCAATCTATATCCTCAAATGTTCAACCTATGTATTTAATAACAAAAGCGAGTTCAGAGAAAACGGAGAAAGCCACAACTACCCCACAAGAAATGCGAATGATCTGGTCTATCCTAAACATAAAACAACGATGTTCGAAAAATCCCCATATTATGCATGTGTCAGAATATTTAACAGATTACCAGAAGGAATAAAACGAGAAAAATCAGCAGGGGCATTTAGGAGAAGACTCAAAGCGTTCCTGATTGATGGCATATTCTACACCCTGAAGGAGTTCCTAAATCCAAATTCCCAAAAGACTTCGCCTTGTTTTTCCTATAATTAACGTAGCGATTCCATTATTTATTTATTTATATACCCTTAATGGACTTATTGTATTGTATTGTGTCTTATTATGTATGTATACACAATTTTAAATCTAGTATTCCTATATAAGTTTAATATAGGTCTACTTTTATTTTCATGACGAATCTTAAATCATATGTATAAGGTCAATAAGATAATAAATTGAATTTGAATTTGAATTTTGAATTTGATTCAATGATAGTATTATCTTGGATTAGATCTGAATCTCAGCAATATAAAATATTTGTCGCAAACCGAATTGCACAAATTCATGAGTTAACAGATGTGGATAACTGGCATTATGTAAAAACGGAAGAAAATCCAGCTGGTCTTCTTTCTCGGGGTGTAAGTCCAGGCTTTCTTATTAGTAGTAACTTGTGGTGGAAAGGGCCACACAGGCTATCTCTTTCTGAGAACGATTGGCTTAAATATTTACTTAACATTGATAAGGGAGATCTTCCTGAAAAAAGAACAACTTCGATTGTTTTAACTGCAACCTCAGATGCAGCTGCTGTTGAAGACTATATTTTTAATAGGTTTTCTTCTTTTTGTACACTACAAAGAGTGTTCTTATTGTCTTCGTTTTATCAATAATAGCAGAAGTCCAAAAAATAAGAGACAATGCGGCAATTTAAGCATAAAAGAGTTAAATGACAGTTTGACAACTACGAGCAGTTCAAAGGGTTGAATTTAAAATGGATATACAAGATTTAAATAATAATAAATCAATATCTTCCAAAAGTAAATTATTAAAGTTAAATCCATTCCTAGATGAACAAAACATCTTAAGAGTAGGTGGCAGGCTTAAAAAACTCGGGTTTCCAATATGCTAAAAAGTACCCAGCTGTTTTACCGGCAAAATATAAGTTAACTATTTTGATTGCGGAGTATGAGCACGTTAGGTTATTACACGCAGGGCCCCAAATGCTTTTAGCCTCTATACGAAGAAGATTTTGGCCAATATCTGGTAGAAATCTCGATAAAAAGGTGGCTAGATCGTGGGTTAAATGTTTTCGATTTGATGCCCCTACTATTCGTCATATAATGGGAGATTTACCAGCCCAGCGTATAAGGCCAACTAGACCTTTTTATCATGTGGCATTGATTACATGGGCCCTGTCCTTATAAAGGATAGGCTCACTAGAAATTATAAAACGGTAAAGGGATGGGTGTGCCGCTTTGTATGTCTGACAACGCAAGCTATACATTTCGAACTGGTCAGCGATTTATCTACCAATTGTTTTTTGGCTTATCTACGTAGATTTTTTGCAAGATGGGGAAAGAGTTCAGATATCTTTTCTGATCATGGTACCAATTTTATTGGTGCGCAAATGAAATCTATAAACTGTTAAAAAGAGAGCATTATAATATTGAGTCCAAACTTAGCGAAGATAATATTAAGTGGCATTTAATACCTCCCAGATCACCACATTTTGGTGGGCTCTGGGAGGCAGGAGTTAAATCAACAAAATTTCACCTTAAACGAGTTCTCGGTGCTACTCCACTTAACTTTGAAGAATATTCGACCGGGCTTACACAGATAGAATCTTCTTTAAATTTTAGACCCATTTCCCCTCTCAGCTCTGATCCGTCAGATCCTCAACCCTTAACTCCCGCACACTTCCTTATTGGAGAAGAATTGACCAGCCTTCCTGATCAAGACTTCGTACCAATACCTGAAAATAAGCTCACGAAATTCAAGCGTCTCCAAAAAATGATTCAGCACTTTTGGACACGCTCGTCGAAAGAATATATTTCGGAATTGTAGCAGAGAATAAAATGAAATGGCAAATGGGCGTAGTGCAAGAAATTCATCCTGGATCAGATAACGTAGTAAAAACAGCAACTATTCGAACTTCTACTTCACTTGTAAAACGCCCAGCTGTAAAGTTATGCATCCTTCCACAAGCTAACTTTTAAAAACCATAAGGTTTTCAAGGGCTTTACTTATTACATATTCCCCTAAAGGTCCGTATCACCATAGCAACGCCGAGGTCGGCCAACGAGACCCGAAGAATTGTTCGTAAAGAATCCAAGCGCAGCTCTCCGGTCTCTCTGTGATGGAGGAGCGACAGAAAACAGAAGCAGCATGCTATTCTCTTATAAATTTCTAAAATGTTTAAAGTTGTAAAACAAAAATTAAAGTAATCAAACAAAAATCCTCAGTGTTATTATTTCATAACGCTATAATAACCTAAGTTTAAAAAATAAAAAACGAATGAATTGTTTTATTTTACCATAGAATGCTTATTTGAAAACCGCAACATTACCCACCGTAGAGAAACGAGCAGGCTTCAACGAACATAACAATTCGCAAACATATTAGTTGCAGTTGTCTTGATTTTTGGTTCTAACACCTTAATTCCATACCGTTTTAATACGTGGTCGGGATTTAAAAACTCTTTACCAATGTATGCGAATATTGAATATACAGACATGTTACTTATTTATGGAGAGTGTAGACAGAATGATCATTTGGCGTCCCAAACATACCGGGAAAGATATCCTAACAGGAGGTGACCTAATGACAGAACATTTGTGGCGGTTTTACAAAGAGTTTGCGATACGATGTATACTCCGTCAAACTAATCGGGGGCCTGAAAGACAAATAATACTCCAAAACCAGGAACATATTTTAGCCGTAGTGGAGGTAAACCCTGGTTTGAGCATTCGGGAAATCTCGCGACAAGTTGGATTTTCTAATTTTACTATTCATCGTACCCTTCGTGAAACCCTTCTGTACCATTATCATGTGCCGGGAGTACACGCTTTGAAATTGAAAACGAAGATGACCTTAGAAACCGTATTTTTGCTGCAGCGAAACAAATTAGACAAAGACATAACGTTCTTGAATCTGTTCAAGGAAAATGGCTTCTCCGTATTTCTTACGTGTTTAAATAGTGGCGGTAGTAATTATCAGCATTTACTTAAGTTTTTAAAATTATTTTTTTAGTTTATGAATTACCTACCTAGTTCTATAAGTTCTATAAATTAATATGTTTGGTAAGTTCATATTCTTTATTGATTTTTGGAAACTAATAAAGTTAATTAGGGTTGCGCAGGTAAAAACTATACAAAGAAATAATCTAAAAAGTTTTAATAACATGTTTTTACTGTGGCGTCGAGGTTTAACTTTTTTAATTTACTACTTATTTTAGGTGGATTTCTCATTTTAAGTTGCAGATCAAGGGTTTAGATTATTGAGGGGTGTCCAAAACTTTTTCCTGAAATGGAAGCTCCTGCTTCCTGAATATTATGTTGCAGGCATCTTTATTTATCAGGAAAGGAGTTTTAGGGTCTCCACATGATCTTCAAAGTGCACATGGTTTGTTCTCGTGGAAATACAGCCAAATACTGATTGATCTCATAAATTATCTCAATATGATTTTTAGTAATTTTTAACTTTCTAAATTGGCAGACTAGAATTATCAGGTTGAGGAATTCCTTCTTCGTAGGGCACCTTGATGTTTGCTTATAATATATTTGGATAGTGATATGGTTTGCCTTCGGTACACGTGCGATTTAGAGGTTTTGTTGGTATTTTTTTTAATTTTAGAAAATATTCAACAACTAACAAATTCTAAATCATAACTTGCAGGATCAGGTAAAATATGATAGAGTTGAAATTGTTCTTCAAAGTCTTTAATGTCTTTAACTTATTTAAAATGTCAACTCGGTATATAGGTAATGTTAGTGTTAGTGCACGATCATCACGGAGTTTTTTTGACATTTTGGGTGACTTGAATTGTCACAAAAAAAATCTGGTTATCCCGCTATCTTAATTACAATTCAAATCACCTAAAATGTCGTGATGATAGAGTTAGTTGATCGTGCACTAACATCATTATCGAAGTTTTGTTATTAGTTGGCCATGACGGGGTGGCGCACAGTGTAACGAAAATAGCAAATCAGGGACATTTGGCACAAAACCCAAGTATTAACATTTTAGCTTTTGTTTACCTAATCAAAAACAGAGCAGTCCGAAGTATTAATCTCTAAAGTAGTTTTTGTTTTCAGAATCCTACTGTCAATATGTAGATGTTTATGCGGCCGTAATTAATTTCATTTAAATTAATTGAAAATATAAGTTCAAACTCTATTCTACATATGTAACTGACCTAGTAAACTTTTTACACAAACGATATTTTTTCAATATTCACTTGCATAGGTTTACTTAATTTTTATGGTATATAACCTCTAATAAGCTTAAAGACATTTTGCCAAATGTATATTTTTTTAAATTGTCTGGAAAAATAATATTTAAACAAGTTTTTAAAAAAATGGCCAAAGAAGGCCAGGTCTGCAATTTATTGCGAAAGTGTCCTCTCTTTGTAGTTTAAGACTATGCAAACGGTGTATCCCCGTTGGTCCCCCTAAGGGAGAAAACGTAATTTTTATTAACAATATATAAATAGTCGTATCTTATATATATATATATATATATATATATATATATATATATATATATATATATATTTATATATTTATATATATGAAAAAACATTCAAATATGTAAAAAATAAAAACATCACTAAGTTCTCTAATTTAAATTCCAAAGGTAATAATAAAATAAAAATAAATACATCTGAATGGTTAGAAAACATTTCTGAAACAGATATTCCAAGTGACATTGCCGAAGTTTTGGCGTTAGGAAAAACATTTTCGCTTCCTATAATAAAAGAACAACATTTACCTTATTCTGAATACATTGCGTCAATAGAACAAGTAATTTATAATAAACCTGATCAAATAAAAGACAGTATTCGAGCCGATGTTGTAAACCTTATTTCAAACCACAAATCAAAAGTTAACCAAAACAAAATAAAATCTAATAAAATGCAAAAAAAATATTAGAAAAAAAGTCAAACATTTTATTAAAGCTAACCCACAAATAACAATCTTACAACCAGATAAAAGTAATAAAACTTTGGTCATGAATTCGACAGACTATGATAAAAAAATAAATGAACTTTTAAATGACTCGAAAACTATAAAAAATTAAGAACTGATTCCACACACACATTTCAATTAAAAAATAACAACTTTGTAAAAAAAACTAGTGAACAATAATTCGCTTAGTGATCTAGAAGCAAACAAATTAATGATTAACAATGCAACAGCTTCAAAATTATACGGACTACCAAAATTGCATAAGCTGGGGATACCTCTTCGACCAACGGTTTCTTGCATTCAGTCTCCGTTTTACAAGTTATCTAGATATCTCTCAAAATGTTTATCAAATGTTACAGGTAAAAACGATTATTACATAAAAGATTCTTTTTCTTTCAAAAAGTTTATTGACACTAAATATTCCAGATAATCATAAACTACTTTCAATGGATGTCATTTCATTATACACAAATATTCCAAATGATTTAGTAACAGAAATTATCAAACATAAATCGAATTTAATTAAAGAACATACTACTCTTTCGTGCAACGAATTTATAGAAGCAATAAACTTAACATTAAATAATAACTATTTTCAATAGAAAACTAATTTTTATCAGCAACTTGACGGCTGCGCCATGGGTTCTCCAATATCGTCAACCATTGCACAGTTAGTAATGGAACACTTGGAAGAACATGTCAAAACTTAGATTTTCAAATTGTTTTTTTCAAACGTTTTGTGGATGATTGCCTAACTATAGTTCCATCAAAGAAAATTCAAGATATCATTAATAGATTTAACAGCTTTCATTCAAAACTTCAATTTGTTTTTGAATTAGAAAAAAATAATGAAATTAATTTTTTTGATTTAACTGATTAGGGACAAAAATAACATTAAAACAAAATGGTACACAAAGGAAACTTGGTCAGGTCGGTACCTAAATTTTAATTCCCACCACCCAAACAGCCAAAAAAACAGCGTTATAATTGGACTTACAGATCGGGCTATTGCTCTCACTTCTTCAGAATTTAGACCAGATATTCTAAAAAAAGTTCAAGACATCCTAGAAAAAAAACATTTTCCTATAAAACAGAATAATAAACACAGCATCACAAACAACACTAAATACATATCAATGCCATACACAGATGGTCTGTCAGAAAAATTAAAACACAGTTTATCCAAATATGACATAATTATGTCATAAATCATGACATAATTATATGCCATAAATCACATATTTTATTAACAAATTTATACACTCCTCTAAAATGTGAAATTCCAAAAAAGAAAAAATCAAATGTAATTTATTCTGTGCTTTGCATAAATTGTCCTAAAAAGTATATAGGTATGTCCACACAATACTTAGAAAATCGGTTAAACGTCCATAAATATACAAAGAACGCTTCCACGGCCTTACATAAACACGAAAAAAGTGAAAAACATGAATTCAACTTTTCCGAAACAAAAATTTTAAGTCGAGTAAAGGACAAAAAAGACATACAAAATCTAAGTCAAATTTATCACAACCTAATCAAATAATAATTAAATTTAATAATAAAGAAATAACTTAAAATAATATAATGATTTTCAAAACACTAAAATTCAATTTAAATAACACCTGTAAATAAACAACTATACATGTTTTCAGCCATCCACTGTATACCAAAATACATAGGTTTTTAATAAAATAAAAAAAAAATCAAGATAATGGTTTTTATAATTACGGAATTTATATAGACCTCACTCTTCGGTTAAAACATTCAGAACATCAAAATTATTACTAAAATAATATTGTCGTTTCAAAGGTAAGGTACATATAAAATTTATTTTAATAATTTATGTTATAGTTGTTTTATTAAATGTTGTGAGTACCAACATATTTTAATTAATTAATTGTTCAGTAGGTAAGTATTATGAATGTTTGTTTTGTTACGTATAGTGCATGTTAAATATTTGCGTATGTTTGTTGAAAAGTACTAATCCATGTATTATGTATATTTTTTAGACATGCAATAAAATGCTCTTGAAAATGCTTCAAACAAGAAGCGAAACGTCGAGCTAGTTGCAGAAAAAAAAGTTTCATTAATTAAACCTATACCCAAAAAAAATAAAAACGGGCGGATAAAACTTTTACTCAAAACGTAATTAAGGTTTTTTACGTTCTTACTTATTTTAGTTATTATAAAATTACCATTTAGTAATCAGTGTACCATATACATACAGAAAGTACTTTAGAAATAAAAATATTACATATTAAATGTTTTAAATACTTATAGTTAAAGTAAGTTTCTTGTCTGCAAAAAAAAATAAATTCAGATGTACTCATTGCTTAAAATAGTTTTAGTATTTGGCTAACAGTGATAGATATATTCAATTGGACAAAAATGAAAAACATATTTTTTCAATATCAATATCAAAACCTGGGTTTTTATTATTTAAAATAAACATAGGTACATTTTTTGTTGCCATATATTATATGTATGGTATTAATAAAAGTCAAAACCCGAACAAATAAATGAGAATTTATTTTATCGTTCGTTGACGTGCATTTTAGGCCCGCTCTGTAACGTATGAACCCAGAAGCCCTGATGGTTTTAATTTTTAGCCTATTTTTCGTATAACTCTGTATATTGTAATTTTAAGTAGCATATATTAAGTACCCGCACTTATTTTATTAGTTCAACAAAGCATTCGACCAAACTGTGAAAGCAGAGTCGCCGAGTACCGATGTCCCACATTTTGCTGTTTCGTAACACTGTGAGGGGTGGCGAAATCAAAAACAATCGAATACTGCAGAATCGTCATATTTGTTGTGGTTTGACAATTATCTACTAAAATAATTATTATAAGTAATTATAATTATTAAATAAATAATCATGCCAGGGCGATTAAATTATACGCACGAGGGTTATTTGAATTTTTTTATTATCTATGGGGAATGTAACAGTTTTAACAAGAACATGCCAGATATTTGCTGATAGATATCCAGATAAACCGAAACCGTCACCGAATAGTGTTAAACAAATGTTGGAAAATTTTGACATAAAAATTCATAATAGTCTAGTCTTACACAGGAACACAATTTATTTTTTCAATAAATGTAAAAAATTTCCACCTTGAACTTCCAAACATTTTTCACATCTCCGAATAAATCCCTCATGGGTGGCCGCTCTATTTGCCATATACTCATCCATCATTGTCACTGGATTAAAATAAACGATGCCTTTTATCACTTCACATATAAAATAGTCTTGTTAAAATTTACACTTTCCATAGATGATAAACAAATTCAAATAGTAGTTTCATCTTTTCTTGATGTTGTTGTTCGATTGTATTGAATTGGCTCTACAATTTTTTTGATTTTAGCGCGTTTACGATGTTTGTTATTATATGTATTTAGTGCCGTTTTGTTTGTGAAAATGTATTCAGTATCTCTGTAAAACTTTTAAAACCACAACTAGTGTAGTATTCTAGAAAATTAGGGAAAAGTGTTCTACGTACATCATATTTAAGAAAAGAAAAAAGAAAGGAAAAAACTATACTATTATGGTGGGCCAGAATAGCTTATTAATTAAAACATTTGCATCTAAATATTCCATTATTGAATTTATTATTCCCAAGAAAGTAACATCAATTTATTTATTTACTTGGGAATTTGGAGAATCTGTTTTTGTTATATAAAATAACCGTTTGTACTGCCACTATTAGTAAAATAGGAGTTTCCTGGATAGTCAAATAAGAACTGATTTTGTTGTTTCATTTTCTTGGTGTACCAAGTTGTATTGTTTTTTTAACATGTCAGTTAGATACAAATGTTATGACAAGCTCTTTTACCAATATATTTGTGTTGAATGCTGTGGAATTGTTCATAAATCATGTACTGCCACCTGGAAATTCAACAGCAAAATTCGGTATTTGAGGGATAGTAAAATTATCTGCTGCGATAGAAAGAGGATTAGGGTCAGTGAAGATATCTCTGGCGATGATAGTTGCGTTTTACAAGAGACGCTTGACGAGGTTACTTTAGAGTTTGAATTTAAAAGCAGACAACTTGATAAAATTAAAAAGTAGTACGAGAGATTCTTAAACGAGACTTCAACTAGGAAAAATGAGCTGAAATTATTCGTACAAATAAGTTAGCAATTAAAAGTCTACAGGAGGAAGTTCTAGAATTAAAGGATTCCTTAAAAAGGTATACATAAACTGCGGCACCTTGACCGAGTCAGAAAAAATGCCAGACTTTAGGAGAGTACTTAGTTACTTAGTCAAAAAAACTAAGAGTACGACAAGGATTGCAACGCAATGTCATGTGTTTGTGCCTTGTATGGAATAGCCGGAGCCGTCTACTGTGAAACCAAAAATCGACCCTAAAGGTGATACGAAGAGGGTGCTTTTGCTCGTCGATGACTACGGTTATAACATTAATTCTTATATAAGTAAATATATTACCAGTGATGATTATCGTTTGGAATCTATTTTTAAACCCGAGGGTGTCCCTCCCGATCAAGTAATTTAGAACATCGATGAACTGGCCATAAACTATACATTGAAAGACAATATTATTATACGCAGAGCTAACAAATATGTTAGTGATACCTTTTGTTATGTTATTGATAATGTATCTATAGATAGGACAAAAAATGATACTCTGATAAAAACTCTTTTTTTATACCCACGGGGTCTGGAGGAAATCTAGAGGAAAATTCTCATGTATCTTTAGAACAATCAAGAATTGACAAGGGAAATTTGATTTTAAAATATTTCACATAAATATACAGTGTTTGTCAAATAAAATTCATTTGTTGGATTTGTTTTGTCGGCAACATTCACCGGACATATTATGTTTAAATGAGCACTCTTTGGCTAAGGATAAATTGGATGAAATTTATAATAATAACTATAGAATCCTCAACCAGTTTTCTAAAAGTGATCACGCCTGTGGTGGTTCAGTCATATACTTAAAAAATTATTTAGTTTCTAGGGCAGTAAATTTTTTATTATTAAGTAACCTTTCTGCCGAAACAATTCTAGAAAGCTCATGTATTAAACTGGATAATGGAATTGGCATTATTAATTTCTATAGACCTCCCAAAGGAGATTTTATCAAATTTATTAATATTTTGAATAGCCTACTAACCCAGGCAAAATCTAATTTTCGCTTTATAATATGTGGAGATTTGAGTGTTGATGACGGTTTTAAGCATGAGCTTTTTTTCAGCTATCCTCTAATAAGTACTGGTCCTAAATCCACCTTTTCTTCCATTTTAGATTATCTGGTAACTGATAGACCTGAAATGATCAGTAAATGTAACATCTGTGACCCCGGTCTCTATAACCACTTTTGACAGCTTGTTTACTGCCGTTTTCCTATTTTTCTTAATACAATCGACACACATATGTCTATTTCTTCCGTAATATTCGCCTTTGTAGTGTTGAAATTTTTTCATACTATTTTCACTCAGTTTATAAGGAAATCAAAGGTCACAGTGTCGATGAAAACTTTAATGAATTCTTTTACAGCTTTTGCTAGAGCTTTAAGGTCCGTGCACCCTTGCAACAAAAAAAAATTATAGATAAAAACAAAAAATTACCTTTTCACAGGGATTATATAACGAATTAAAGGAATTTAGATGGCTTAACTGGTTGAAAAACCATACAAATGAGAAAGCGATTTAGGAAGAGTATCAGTCTTTCAAAAAACATTTAAATAAAAAAATAGAACAAGAACTTTATTGTGATAATTTAATCGCCAAAAATATCATGGAATATTGTTAACAATATTCAAGGCAAAAATAGTATCAAAATAAAAGAAATCTCTGATCCACATCATAAAAAACTAACAAAAAATCCTAGTGAAATTGCCTCGATCTTCGGAAGTTCTCTTGGCGATAGACGAAAAACTTAACAATTTATTTTGATGGAAACTTTTCTCATAATTGCACTTTGACGAAAAAGCATGTCCCAAAATTCAATGTTTTTTAAACTTATTACCAGTAACGAAATAATTTATACAGTGAATAAATTTTCAAATAAGAATTCTGCGGGATTTGACGATAGCCCATGTCATTTATAAAGAAAGTTGTCTGAGAAATAGGTAATATTCTTGCTATTCTGTTTAATGTTTCAATTGAGTGTTTCCCAAATGCCTTATATCTGCAATTGTCGGACCCATATTTACGGAAGAAGACTCATGTCTAGTAGAAATCTATAGACCTATTTCTCTAATGAGCTGCTTCTCCAAAATTTTAGAAAACCTCGTTTATAACGTATTCTTTTTTGGTTAAATATAATATTTTTTCAGATCGTTAGCATGGCTTTCGTCGGGGGCTGTCTACTGAAAGCGCTTGCGCTGCCCTTGTTCACTATGTAACAGATAAGATTGATAATAGAGAAACTGTAATTTTCTTCTCTTTTAAACTTACTCGCGCTTTTGACAAGATTTTTTGGCTTTAAAATTGAAACAGTTTTGAGATAAGGGGTAACTTGAACGACTGGATCATTTCTTTTTTAACCATCAGGAGGGTTGACGGTTTAAAGTCTGATCTTTGTGATCAAAATATAGGAACATCTCAGGGCAATGTGATGGGCCCGCTAATTTTTCTTCTTTTCGTTGATGATTTGCCCGGACATATTCCTCAAGGTAGAGTATTCTTGTATGCCGATGATACCATAGTTGTTGTCTCGGATCCGGATATGGCTGCACTGAGGAGTAAAGCCAATTTTATTCTGAAGGAATTTTCTTCCTGGTGTAGGAAAAACAAATTTATGGTTAATCAGGCGAAAACTATCCGTATGGACATAAAAACTGAACGCAAAACATCATGTGGTCTCATTTTTGATCTAGATGGTCACAAGATAGTTTTAAGTGACTCGATACATTTCTTGGGTGTCTCCATTGATAGTGATTTAACCTGGAATGGGCAAATTTCTGAGGTGAGTTCAAAAATCAATAAGAGCTCATATGTTTTAAACTCTTTAAAGTATTACGTAATTCTTGAAACTCTTCTAAGTGTTTACTATGCCTTTGTTTATTCTTCAGTTGCTTACAATATTGTCATATGGGGTCAGTCATCCGACATAAATAGAGTATTTGTGGCACGGTTGTTCGGATTATGTTTGGTCTATCATACTCAGTAGTGTAGGGGAACTTTCTGTCGGCTTAATAGTTCTTACCGTAACTATGACACTCGGATTAAGTCTAATGTCTCGCTTCTAAAATACAATTTAGAAATGTATAAAAAATGTTCTCTGTGTGCCGGCAGTCGCATTTTTAATCTGTTACCCTTGTCAATAAAAACTATCGCATCTACAAATAAATTTAACCTCGAAACAAAAAAACTATTAAAAGCTGATTTATTTTATTTCCTAAATTAATTTGTTGTTTATTTGGGGAACCTTAGATAATGTGTTCGACTAGTATCATTTGCGAGCGACCTTCCATTTTGAATTAATAACCATTCATTCTTAAACTAGACTAACGCTTCATAAGTGTTTGAATTGAAAATTGACTACGTTGTATATTAATTAGTAAGTATACATGTGATATAGTTTGTTGATATGTGTCAGTGATAGATTAGATTTTAATGTTATATACTTATGACTTGTTTCTACTACACATTGTAGTTGTCGAAATGTAATTTATTTTCAATTTAAATAATGAATTTTGTATAATCCTCGTGTGTATAATTTAATCGCCTATTATTAATTTAATAATTATAATTACTTATAATAATTAATTGTATTAGTAGGTAATTGTCAAACGACAACAAAATATGACGTTTCTATAGTACTCAATTGTTTTTTTTACGCCACGCCTTCCCGTCATGGCCAACTATTAACAAAATTTAGAAGCCGTATGTCATTTCTACAATAAAAAATGTTAATTTGTCGATATGTCGAAAACTCCAAATTTTTGGAATAGACAATCTCGTGCAATGTCACTCCTATGCCTAGATCTGCAAACGTCATTTTTGACATAAAATTTAAAATATCTCTAAAACGGTTGAACTTAGGTTTAGGATATTAGGCATCAAATATACCTAGAATTTTCAGAAGAATCCAAAAATGCGACGATGTACAGGGTGTTTCATTTAAAATAATGACATCTACTTCTGGTATAACCGGAAATGTCGCCATCCTAAAATTATTTTACCCGAGTTGCCCCCCATCGACTTAAGTTAACTATGAAATATTTAAAGTTTTCCAAAGCAAATATATTTTCCGAGAAATCGATTGCCGCAGTTCGTCGTGGGATACGAAACGATATATATATATATATATATATATATATATGCATGTCGAAGCTGAGTGCGTCATTGTCGTATTTTGAAACTATACTAAACACCAAAATTTAAAACTCATCTCGCAATTAATTCCTTAGATGGTGCACTTATGAAAAGCAGATCATCATATATATATATATATATATATATATATATATATATATATATATATATATATTTATATATATATACATATATATATATATATATATATATATATATATATATATATATATATATATATATATATATATATATATATATATATATATATATATATATGTATATATATATATATATATATATATATATATATATATATATATATATATATATATATATATATACATATATATATATATATATATATATATATATATATATATATATATATATATATATATATATATATATATATATATATATATATATATATATATATATATGTATATATATATATATATATATATATATATATATATATATATATATATATATATATATATATATATATATGTATATATATATAATATATATATATATATATATATATATATATATATATATATATATGAATTATAAGCAATTCAATTAGACTATTATATTTTATTTTTAAAACCAAATCGCTCTTGCAGCCTGCGTGGATCGCGTAGTTGCGGATTGTCAATAGCCCAATAATGGTGATTTTTTTTATTAAAAATGCCACAGTTTGTAAAATGAGTCTCATCTGACCAAATGACTTTATTGCAAAAAGCGGGATTTTCTCGACATCTATTGATATCCAATTACAAAAAACAATTCTTCTTTCGAAATCACTTGCTTGAAGTCCTTGCACAATTCTTGGCTTGTAAGGACGATATTTAGTTACTTTTAAGACGCCATGAACGGTAGATTTTGGAATTTGAAGTTCTGTTTCGCTTCTTCTTGTAGATGAAGTCGGATTTTCATTAAAATATTCTAGGATTTGCCTATTGCGTTGCTCGTTGTCTTTTGCATACTTCTTTGTGCGAATCTTATTAAACCTGCCAAACTCAAGCAAGTTTCTAACCAGCGTTTGAAAATAAGTTCTGCCAGGCTGCCGTCTTTCGGGGTACGTGTCAAAATACACATCCATGGCCCTGTTTGCATTTCTTTCATTTTTAATATAACACACTAACATATCAAACATTTCTTCATTAGAAAAGTTTAACGCCATTATAATCCCTATTAAAACAGCGATGAATGTTAAATAAAACTTAAACGTTGCATTTTTGACAGATTAAAAGCATTCTATTATTTCAAAACCAAAGCCTACTTGAGCAAAGATGTTAGTGTTATCTGCGGCTGGTCATTTGAACATTTGTGAACATTGTGCAATGTTATTGAGTAGTTTTTACTAATTTTTTGTAGAACTGGATGTTGAATTACATATTGCCTTTTAACACTATTAATTTTTAATTTTTTACTTTGATAATTCCAAAAAACGTTTGAATATTTTCTCTACGCACTTTTTGCACCTTTAGTATAATAACCTAATTACAAAGTGTGATACACCGTTGAAAAGCTAAAGAAATACTCTTTTCAAAACTTAAAATCGAACACAGCGGCCATAAGAAAAAACAAAATTGATGATGGTTCTAGAAAATCGAAACGACGTATGTAAAATCTGACTTAATAGGTGCACTCTACGTAAAAAGTTGCCTTAATAATGTTCTTACAGATTTTGAAAATTTTCATAAATAAATAAATTATAGGACTTTTTCGAAAATGCAGTTTTTTGGTTTTTTCAAAATATCTCAAAAACTAAAAAAGATAGAATCGCCAGCAAAACGGCGTTAAATTACAAACATAATTGTCTAAAACTTTCTCCATTTAAACGTTTTTGTAACTATCACGGTTTCCGAGATCCCAATACTGTCATAACCAATTTCGGACACACTGTATATTATATATAGATATATATATATATATATATATATATATATATATATATATATATATATATATATATATATATATATATATATATATATATATATATATATATATATATATATATATATATATTATATATATACATATATTGTATATATATATATATATATATATATATATATATATATATATATATATATATATATATATATATATATATATATATATATATATATATATATATATATATATATATATATATATATATATATATATATATATATATATATATATATATATATATATATATATATATATATATATATATATATATATATATATATATATATATATATATATATATATATATATATATATATATATATATATATATATATATATATATATATATATATATATATATATATATATATATATATATATATATATATATATATATATATATATATATATATATATATATATATATATATATATATATATATATATGTGTGTGTGTGTGTGTGTGTGTGTGTGTGTGCGTGCATGCGTGCGTGCGTGCGTGCGTGCGTGTGTGCGTGCGTGCGTGCGTGCGTGCGTGCGTGGGTGTGTGTGTGTGATAAACTTGAACTCAAATGTCGGCATATTGGGTATAAGCATGCGCTTACAGAATCTGTCAAGTCTCTTGATGAAAAACTCATAATGCTTCGACGTCTTGCGCATCACACAATTTGACTCTTAAAAATCGGCATTTCATGATGTAATGTATTTCACTCATCGAATTGTGAATCGTTTAGATTTCATTGAACTCGGTGATTTCCTTTCTGCTATTTCTAAATATTATGGAAGAAAACAATGAATATAAGTGGTTTAATGAATATTGCAGTAATTATCATAAGACATACAATAAAAAACAATGAAATGAGATGTGTACCAAGTAAATACTAAACAGATATTGTCCGTAACGGAAGCGGTTTCCTTAGAATCATTGTTCTTTGAAGCAAACCAGCAGTGTACCGAATTACCGATGTTACAAACCGACCATGTATTAGAATTGTATTGAAGATGATTAGGAAGATACAATATGTTATTATCATTAGTTCCCTCATAAAAAGGAAGTATTGTAATCGTGAAAAAATCACCCTCCCAGATTTTTTCAGATCTTTACGTTTCAGGGTCCCTAGATGACAAAAACATATTTTCTGGATTTCGTCGATCTGTCAAAAATTAAGGGTCATATGGAGATGACCTGGTAACATTTTGGTAAAAATCCAATATGGCAAAACTAAATAGCGGCCTTGTGAAATGTTAAAAAAATTATTACTAAAAAAGTGCTTTTCCAGTTTATCTCAAATTGTGTACAAAAATCTAGTACTGTGTAGGAATCAACTGGTAAAATTTTGGTACGAATCCAAGATGGCGGAACAAAATGACGGCTTAATAAAGTATTTAAGATTCAGCCTGAAAAACTATTTAATGCCCTGATTTCAAATTGTGTGCCGTAACTAATTGTAGTATAGAGATGAACTAGTAAAAGTGTGATCCTAATTCAAGACGGGGGAACAAAATGGCGACCAAATAAAATGTTTGTAATCTGAAAAAATTCAGTCTCTCAGGTTTTACATATCTTCGCGTTTTGGCGTCCCTAGATGCCTAAAATATGTTTTATTTAGTCCGTCGATCCGTCTGTCGGTTTGTCTGTCTGTCTTTCATTTACCGGCATAGCTTCAAAACTATTCATCAGATTGACTTCAAATTTCAACTTAGTCGAAAATTAAGGCTTATATGGGGATGACCTGGTAATATTTTGGTTAAAATCCAATATGCCGAAACAGGACGACGGCCTAATGAAACATTAAAAAAATGTATTACTTAAAAAACTAATTATCCAATTAGCACAAAATCAAGTATATTGTAGGAATCAACTGGTAAAATTTTGGCATGAATACAAGATAAAAGAACAAAATGGCGATTTAATAAAATATTTAGAAATTCAGCCTAAAAAAACTATTTAATGAACTCATTTTAAATTATGTGCCATAACTAATTGTATTATAGAGATGAATTGTAATGAAATGTTTGTAAAACTATGGCACTAATTCAATGGCGGAACAAAATGGCGGCAAAATAAAATTTTTGTAATCTCAAAAAATTACGCTAGAAGGTTTTACATATCTTCGCGTTTTAGCGTCCCGAGATGCCAAAAAATATGTTTTATCAATTCGGTGGTCCACTTGTCGGTTTGTCTGTGGGTTCGCGGCATAGCTTAAAAACTACTCATCAAATTTTGGACAAAAAGATGACGGCCTAGTGATACGTTAAAAAATTATTACTAAAAAGACTAATTTACCTGAAATTTTGTAAAAAAATCGAGTGTACATGAAGAAGTAATATTTTGGTATGAATATAAGATGGCAACATAACGTAACAAAATCGCGGTGTGGGACAATGTAAAAACTAATTATGGAATTAATTTTAAATTATGCCCCAAATCAAGCGTGGCATAGGTAGAAACTGGTAAAATATTAATAGGGATCCAATATACTGGAACAAAATGGCGTCCAATAAAAATGTTTGAAAATACGGTATATATATATATATATGTATATGTGTTCCTAAATAACTACTCAACTAAATTGATTTACACTTCACTATTCTTAATAAAAGGAAATATTCATAAAGAGGGAAGTTCTGGCTAAGGGAAATTTAACGAGTTTTTTTATTTTGTGATCTGCAGTATTTTTGCTACTATACAGATGCTATGGATTCGGCGTTATAGTAGGATAACTCTGTACAATTCTGCGCCTCATATGCAGGTTGGTCTAACAGTGAGTTCAAGTCCATTAGCTCGGCTATTGTGGGGATTAGAAAAAAAATTATACGAAACTGGCAGAGATTGCTGAGAGCTACAATCTAAAATTATTTATTATACGGTATGTGTATATGAAGAAACAGTAGAAAATATATTGAAAATGAATATGAAGAAAAATAAATTTTAAAAAATCGTGTAATTCTGCTTTACCCGGAATATCCCTCATAACAAATTCCACCACACATAGATAACAGTTTATGTTGGCAATAATTTTATAGATATTGTATAAATTGTCCTTATAATCTCCTACAAGTTAAGTGCTGCTTATTTGGGTACAAAAATAGGTAAACCCCTTTTAACAGAACCGTCGTCGTAATAAAGAAAATAGGCACATATTGATATTTATACAGTGTGTTATCTAACCACCAAATAACTATATGGATATATCTTAGTCTTAACGAGAAATTCGTCATTTCGCGAAGATCTTAGTCAGTGCATTAAGCATTGGCATATTGAATAAAAACCTAAAGTTGCATCGTCTGGCTGGGCTCTTCTTAAAAAGTCCAAACCGTTTCCACGTATTATGTATTACACAATCTGCCTAAATTAAAGACTTGCGGGTTCATGGAGTGCCCAAGAAAAAGGGCATTTTGTGTTTAAATGATATACAGTATGGTCCAACAGTGCGTCCAAATCCAATAACTCGGTTATTGTGAGACTTAGAACAAAATTGTAGGAAAGTTGTAAGGACTGCTGAGAGCTATAACCTAAAATTATTTTCGATTATGCAGGGTTGAGGATACGTTTGCCACAAACCAAATTTACATTTTTTTAAACGGAACACCCTGTATATTGTAAATTCGAATTTGCTCTCCAGAAGGGACATTGTAATAGTAAAAGGAGAAAGAGAAACTGAAAGTCCAGTCAACCTTCTTGAATCAATTTTCCGGTTCCTCCCTTTTTGGCCATTCATCCAATATAGGGTTTATGGCCACTTTTCGATATTATGAGACGTATATTTGACGGCTTGTATTTTTTTAATGCCTTAGCATAAATCATTTTAGCATGGTGCAAATTTCCAAATGTGATCTTCTTTTAACTGCGGTTCTTTAGCATTCTTTGATTACGGTATACAGGGTAAATAAAAATCCTGGATGCAAATTTTATCGATTAATCTAAATAGCACGCTCTGTAAATTATTATATTTTCAGATTCCTCCCTTATTAGCTATTGATTTTGTATACGGTTTGTGTGGTCTATACAGAGTCGTTCAAGATTTATGACAACTTTTCGAAAACATGAGAGGTGGACATCTCAATTTATTACAGAAAAATATTGCAAAGTGGTCTTCTTTTAAGATACGTTTTTTTAAAATTTATTCATACTAGCATAGATGGGTCGAAAAAGTTGAAAATTTCAAAAAATAAATATTATCACTAATAAAAAAAGATTTTTATCTACAAATTTTACAAATACAAGTGATAGTATTACAATGATCTTGTAATAAAAACTAGTAGATATTACGAAATGATCCAGATAAATTATGTGTGAATGCACTTGACATACAAAAATCTTTTTTTGGCATTTTCGCAACTGAATAAAAATATCCAACTTTAAATTAGGTAAATTATCTCAACATGTAGACAGATTAGTCTACATGTTGAGATATGTAATTTTATTAAATATTTGCTTCATTTAATTTAAAGTTAGATATTTTTATTCAGTTGCGAAAATGCCAAAAAACATTTTTGCTTGTCAATCTAACCACAATTAATGCAATTGTTTGTTAGTCTTGAATATATCACGAAAAGTATCGGAGAAGTGCTTTTGAAAGATTATGCAAGGGTTTGATGAGACGGGAAATATAGAATACACAAAAACTGATAAGTTTAAACTAATTGTTAAGTTGTCCACCCTAGAGCAATTAGAATGGAAAAATAAAAAAATAAGTCAATAAAAACAATACTAAGTAATAAAGCGTATAAAACAGTAAAAACTACTTAATCAGATGTTCGAAATGACTACTGTTCGACACAAATATTTAAACGATTTTCAAAAGATAGGCTGATATTTTTTAATGTATTAAAGTTAATATCATTAAATACACTTCGGATTCTTACCTTTATATTTTCTTTTGTAGTCGGAGGTATTTGGGAGATTAAATTTTTAACAAAGCCTCAAAGGAAAAAGTCCATTTTTGTCAAGTAAGGGGATCTAGGCGGCAACGCAATGGGTCCTCCCCTTCCTATCCAGCGTTCTTGAAATTCTTCAGTAAGACATGCATGAATGTCAGCCTGAACTGGGGCACCGTCATGCATAAACCATATTTGATCATGGTCGCTAATAGGGATTTGGTATAATAGTGTTCTAAAGTTTTCCCTCAAAAGCTAGAGATATAGATGTGCAATAAGCCTTTCTTCAAAAAAATGCGGACCGATGACAAAGTTTCCAACGATTCCACCCCAGACGTTAAAAGACCACCTATTTTGACTAGTTGTGCGAATATAGTGAGGATTTTCAGTAGCGTCGTAATGAAAATTATGTCTATTGACATTTCCAATTTTGTAGAATGTTGCTTTGTCAGTAAATAACACAAAAAAATTAGTAAATCTTGGCTCTCTCAGAATTTGTTGTTGTGCCCAGTGACAAAAATCTAATCGCCTTTGATAATCATCCTCTTAAAGTAGTTCTGTAGTATGGGTGAAACTTGTTTTTTTTTTGAATTCGTAGAATAGTGGTTTTACTTACATCTGTTTTCTCCCCTAGTCAAAATAGGTGGCACTTAACGTCCAATGTGCCTCTAATATCTTCGAAAAGTGGCCATAAATTTTGAACGATTCTGTGAACCCCACAAACCTTATATTAGGTAAATGGCCAAAAAGGGAAGAATCTCAAAATATAATAATATATAGGGCGTTCCATTTAAATTAATCGAGAAAATTTGCATCCAGGATTTTTATTTACTCTATATACCGTTATTAAAGAAAACTAAAGAAAAATACCGCAGTTGAAAGAAGACCATATCTGGAAGTTTTTACCATGCTGAATTGATTTATGTTGAGGCATTAAAAAAAATATAAGCGGTCAAATGTACCTCTGATAATATCGAAAAGAGGCCATAAATCTTGAATGACTCTGTATAGTCCCTAAAAACTCTATATTGACTTAAACGCTAAATTTTTCCATTTTATCGCTATATCAAACTTGGTTACTGTGCAATGGTTAATATAAATTGGAGCAGCAGTTTGTAGCAATAATTTCTTAAAATTTTATTAGGCAGATATTTTATTTCGGCTTTTTGGATATGTACCCCACATTCTGCTAAATTTGGGGAAATTGGATAAGTAGTTTTTTAGTAATTATCCTTTTACCTTTTAATGGGCCGCCATTTTATTCTGCCATACTGGATTTTTACCAATATGAAAGCGCACTATGAGTAAAATACCCCTACTTTTCAAGTTAGAAGATACACACCCGCATATACTTTTCCTTTGTCTTATGATAAGCAGACGTTTTTTACATAAAGGAACTGAAGCTCAATTCCACAATAACAATTTAAGTAGTAGACTAACTTTTAATCAATAATCCCGTATACACATGGTTACATAGGAACATCTACTACGGCTATTAATGTTGACTCTATAAAAAAATTACCAATAATTAACCAACAAAAGCTAATTTTTTTTGTTAATCTGCATTTTTATAGACGACATACTTCAAAACTCGCTGCTTTAGTGATATACTGTTAAATTTTAATGCTTCTGTTCCTTAGACCAGGTTAACATGACGGGATTTTGTTTGACTTTTACGGCCAGTTTACTGAACTATGGCCAGCTTACTAGAAGTATCTTAAACTCCTTAAATGGATCCGAGTGTAAGTAAACAATCCATACAGAGAACTTTTTGAAAGTTTTTTTACAGTTAAAAAAAAAACTATGAAAACATGCTTGTTGTGCCAGAAAAAACTATAAATTACCCACATCTGAAAGTGCAAATTTTGAAATTTTTCATTTCATTTCGCCGATCTGTTTACAGTTATGTTGACCATGATTATTTCTCAAGAAACAAATTTATTTTTTATTATCATTTATTATGTTCTCATCAGTCGTAAACAACTTAATAACACAATTTACTTTCACCAATGCATTATCTTGGAAAGAAAATGATGATGAAATGATCATAACAAAATACAAACAACGAAGAGCACAACAGATATATTTTAATATTGGTATTACCTATAAATACAAATTGAGACAAATATTTCTCCAGCTACGGGATGTCGCAAGAGGCTTTGGCGCAAAACTGAGTAAACGTAATAGGAACTCGGATATATGCAAACGTAAAAATTAAATTATCCTAAGAAATTCGTCGGCTCTCTTTTAGGAAGCGACTGCTGCAGTGTTGTCAATTTTCGGATGTCGCAACTAATTACTAATCAGATAAATATATACATCTTTTTTAGTGTGATATGTATTTTTTTTCTGTATAACATTTTTACAACACATGCCTTATGACATCCATTAATAATAGATACCCCTGTACCCACCACGTCCCGATTAGCTCAAAAAACCGAAAAAACGCTGTGACATCCAAATTTGGATGTCGGAACGTCACATGATGTCACAGCGAATGTAAAAATTTGACGGTTATATATATATATATATATATATATATATATATATATATATATATATATATATATATATATATAGTGTGTATCAGCCAAATGGAATAAATTCGATAATAAATAAATGGGGGCGTGTTCGGAAAAACGCTTGGACCCGTCGATTGGTATTTTTAGTTGCTCATTTTCTCCAATAAAAACTTTTTATACAGGGTGTGTTCTGTAACAGTGGTCAATGCCAACTTTCTTATTTCAAATGCAACACCCCGGATATTATTTAATTTTTGGATTCTTTAGGAGATTCTAAACATATTTTGTGTTCAATGTCCTATACCTATCTTCAACTATTTCGGCAATATTAAGTGTTTTCAAATTTATTTTTATTTTATTTATTTCGAATTTATTATTATTCATGAAAGTGGCTCTGGTTACTGAACTATTTATTTGATTACAAAAATTCGCTACAACACACTCAATACTTATTTACCATTTAGGTCTTCATATTAAGAATGTAAGCAAAAACCATTTTAGCGTTCCTTTTTATTGATATGGAACAAAAAGAGCCAGTTTTGTTTACTTTTAAGTTTTGTTTACTTTTGTGTAAAATGCCTGGCCTTTCTCTTTGCAAGACAGTAGTTGTCAGTGTCAGTGTCATAGTCTTTTGAATTTCGTTAACTGCATAATACCTAATATCAGAAAAATGGTTCATTTAACAGAAATGCATAAAATAACAATTCTACAAATGATTGGTTATGGAGATAACACACGAACACAAGTGGAAGTTGCTCGCTTATTTCATGAAAAATTTCCAAATTTGCCGCATATATCCCAAGGGACAATTAGTAAAATAGAAAAGCAGTTTCGCGAGCTTGGACATGTGAGGCAGATAAAAAAAGAAGCTGCCAATTCAATAAATGATGATACTAAATTGGATATTATGCTTGAGTTTGAGGAAAACCCACATATTTCTAGTCGACAAGCCGCCGCAATGTTCGATATTAGCCATTCGTCGATTATTCGAACATTAAAAGAAAATAAAATGCATCCCTATAAAGTGATACCAACTCAGGAGCTCATGGAAGACGATTATGATAGGAGAACTTATTTTTGTGAACAAATGATGGCTATTTTAGATAACAATGTTATTCAATTAGAACATGTTTTGTTTTCGGATGAGTGCACCTTTACACTTCACGGTCATGTAAATCGTCAAAATTGCCGCTATTGGTATAGGGAAAATCCTCACTGGATCAGCGAAGAACATACTCAATATCCTGAAAAGGTTAATGTTTGGGCAGGAATTGTTAGGGATCATATCATAGGACCCTTTTTCATTGACGGCAATTTGAATGGCGATAATTATTTAGCACTGCTCCAAAATAATGTCGTGCCAACTTTGACAAATTTGTATCCGGATCCAGCAAACACACAAGTTCCAGCGAATATGATATGGTTTCAGCAAGATGGAGCACCGCCCCATTACCAAATTAATGTCCGGCAGTACCTCAACGGAATATTTCCAAATCGGTGGATAGGGAGGCGAGGATCGATAGAATGTCCAGCGCGATCTCCTGATCTGACGCCATTAGACTTTTTCTTATGGGGACATATTAAAAATGTTGTATACAAAACTAAACCCCTCGACTTAGCTGACTTAAGAAGACGAATAACGCTTGCGATTAGATCGGTCACGCCTGAGATGCTAAATAACGTTAGACGAAATTTCTATTTAAGATTAGGAATTTGCCAAGACGTTCGCGGCGAGCATATTCAACAGTTCCTAAATTAATTTTTGCAATAAATTTGAAAACATTTAATATTGCCGAAATAGATGAAGATAGGTATAGGACATTGAACATAAAATATGTTTAGAATCTCCTAAAGAATCCAAAAATTAAATAATATCCGGGGTGTTGCATTTGAAATAAGAAAGTTGGCATTGACCACTGTTACAGGACACACCCTGTCCCTTTTATGAGGGAAGCAAAAGAAACAACTTTTTCTTTTATCATTTTCAATAGTTTGAGAAGAAAAGGTAACTTTTTGCCATATTTTTTAAATATCAAATTTCACGGGTAAGATAAATCGCTTGAGTAAATTTTTTACTGTCATTTTGAATTATCTTATATATATATATATATATATATATATATATATATATATATATATATATAACATCACATTTGCATACATAAAAAGGTAAAAGTCGTTTAACAAATTGTTATTACACTTATTATTATAAAACACATACAAAGAAATTCTAGTCAGAAACGACGATAAATAATTATTCAAATATAAAGAGAATATATACCAAAAAAAAATTCAATTTGGCTGATATACATAAAACTACGGAAGATTACATTTTCAAATTCAATTAAAAGTTTTAACTGTTCTATTAGATACAAATACCCAAAATTTGGTATGAAAGTATCTCTACTCAAGTGTTTATTAATATTCATCAAACACAAGTAACATTATGAAGAAAATTCGGAAATGGTGGTTTTGTAGATTATTTATTAGACAGTCTCAAATCAACATATTTGAAAATTGAAAACGAAGACTTTTTTTTCTTTACTTCCAATACTTTGTTAAAAAAGAAATATCAAAACTTTTTATAAAAATCAAAAAATAAAATGGCTTCCGGTCTTTGTGCAATGCAAAAACTCAGGATTATCTTCCTTTGTGACCCCACCAACAGGGGGCAGTTCCTTTTTCCAGTAGGTTAATACTACAATAAAAAGAAAAGTCAGGACCCTTTAAATCAGGCGGCGTTGAAACATTTTTCGCAAAATGTTCATTGTTATCACAGCTGCGTGAAAGGTTGCGCTGTCCTACTGGAACCACATGCCATGGTTGTTTTGGTAGGAGTACACTTTTAAAAATGCCAATCAGTAATATACATTTAGTTGTCGGCGATACTGTAAAGAGCCGGATTTACGACTTACCTCTCTAATACAAAAAAAAAACTAAACTCGGACTGCTATATATGCATACGGATATGCATATATGTGAGGCTGAGATTGACAAATTTTCTTATTTTACCCGGCTTAACCTATTGTGATGCAGTATACTGACCTGTTCTCGTCCAGTAGGACAAAGAAATCCTTTAAGGGGGCATTCAGTCGGCCGAAATTAAACCATTTTTAGCGCTCCGTTCTCTTCATTTCATTTAAAAAAATTTATTATATTATATATTATATATATATATATATATATATATATATATATATATATATATATATATATATATATATATATATATATATATAATGTGTTTTCATTCCGGGTGTACATCCGTTCACTACTGTCGTTCTGAAAAGAATAGTTTTGCTGACGTTTCGCCAAAATCACATTTGGCATTTTCGAAGCTTTCTTTCTCGCGTCCGAATAGGGACTGAAGTGTTGGTGACTGCGACGCTTCCTTTTATACCCCCACTCGGGGCCGAAGGTTATATCTGCGCAGGCGTTGGTCGTTATTTATGTTTTCCGGATGGTGCTGTTGTTGTTGCGCTAATTGCGCTTAAGTTTTTGCGATTTTAGATTTGTCGATTATTGTCTTCCATACTGTTGGTAGTTTTAATGATTCGTCCCTTTTATTCAAATCACCTTGTTTTTCAATTTCTATGGCTTCTCGGATTATTCTGGTCTTATAATGTTCTATATTGGCAATCTCCCTACACCCATCGAAATTTATTTTATGGCCGGTTTCCTGATGATGTAGGAATAAAGCTGAGGTTGTTTGTTTATTTCTGATGCTGAGTTTATGCTCTTCCACTCTTGCTGATATTCGCCTGTTAGTTTGCCCTACGTACAACTTTTCACAGTCCTGGCACGGAATGCTGTACACTCCGTGGTTTTCCAGTTTGATTTTATCTTTTGGGTTTCCGAGTAGTTTACCTATAGTTGTTTGTGGCTTGTGTATTGTTTGTATGTTGTGTTTCCTCAGAATTCTTCCGATTCTGTCTGTTGTGCCTTTTACATATGGTAAGACTACTCGTTGCTTTCCCGGCTCATATTTTTTGTTGTTCGTTGTTCAGGGAAACCTGTGCATTAATAGCTTTCTCTATGGTGCGATTTGTGTAGCCATTTTTCTTTAAAGCACTAGATACTACCTTAAGTTCGTTTTGTCTCGTCTGTGTTTCAGTTAGTCGCACGGATCTAGATATTAGAGTATTTGCCACAGCTTGAATTTGTGCTGGTTGATGATGTGATTTTGCATATAAATACCTGTCTGTATGTGTTGGTTTTCTATACACGGTGTATTCGAAATGTCCGTTATGTAGTTTTGTGACCAAAACATCTAAAAATGGTAGTTTGTTGTTTTCCTCTAGCTCTAGAGTAAATTGTATTCTGGGGTGGATTGAATTTACGTGAGTCAGAAATTTTTCGAGCTCAGCATGACCATGTTGCCATATAATAAATATGTCACCCACATAACGAATCCATAATTTGGGTTTTAAACTTGCTTTCTCAAGAGCTTCTTTCTCGAAGTATATCATAAATAAATTTAGGGCCCTTTGTTCAGTGGCATTTAGGTTTTGTTTTGGTGTTTTGCTTGTTCTTAAATTTCTTGCCACCTCTTGTCGAATCTCCTCTGCTTTTGTTTCTTCAGAGGAGTCAAGGACAGCTCCCACTCCAGCTATTATTTCTTCTTTCGGGATTTCCTTAGGAGATTTCGCAAAATTAAAACCCTTAGTACAGATTTTTCACTTTCTGAGAGACTGTAGGATGATATATTATGTACTAATTTATCGACGTCTACTGATGATCTTTGTGGCTGACTCGACTTTCGTAGAAGATTGTCATACTTTTTCGAAAGTTTATCTGTCTTAATATTCTTATTTGATTCTGTTCGCCAAAAAGCCAAAGTTTCTATGCGATTCCACAATAAAGGGTGAATAATATTATGAAATGAATGAATGAAAACACATTGTATTTTTCCATCCGTGAAGGAGTAAAAATCAACATATATATATATATATATATATATATATATATATATATATATATATACATATGTATATATGTATATATACATATATATATGTATATATACATATATATATATATATATATATATATATATATATATATATATATATATATATATATATATATATATATATATATATATATATATATATATATATATGTATACATATATATATATATATATATATATATATATATATATATGTATATTGACTTTGAGAAAGCATTCGACTCAATATTTCCCAAAGCAGTAATAAATGCCTTAACAGAACAAGGGGTCGACAAACCATATATTGAGACCCTAGCAAATATATATAGAGAAGCCAAAGCGACAGTCAGGATATATGAAGGCACTCCAGAATTCCCGACCGGCAGAGGAGTTAGACAAGGCGACGCCATATCACCAAAGTTATTTACGGCAACACTAGAGAGCATCTTCAGAAAGCTAGACTGGAACAACACAGGTCTGAATATAGATGGAGAACACTTGAACCATCTAAGATTCGCTGATGACATTATCCTGATAGCGAGTAACCCTGGAGAACTGCAACAACAGATTAATGAATTAAATACAGCGAGCAACGAAGTAGGCCTTAAGATAAATCTGAGTAAGACCAAGATCATGTACAACGAACTAATGGACGCACAAGAAATAATAATTAATGAAACTGCCCTGGAAATAGTAGAGGAATACATATACCTGGGTCAACTAATACACATATCGGGATCTCTACTCCCAGAAATAAATAGAAGGATAAAATTAGCATGGAGAACATTCGGACAGAACTCAATCATCTTCAAGTCCAGAATGCCACTCCGTTTGAAGAAGAAAGCATTTGATCAGTGTATACTACCAGTACTAACATACGGTTGTGAAACCTGGACCCTAAAAACTGATATAACTAGGAAGCTCCAGGTGGCACAAAGGTCTATGGAACGATGCATGCTTGGAATAACAAGAAGAGATAGAAAAAGGGTTGAATGGATCAGACAGAAAACCCAGGTGATAGATGTCATTAACAGAATCAGATCTCTGAAGTGGCAATGGGCAGGACACCTCGCTAGAAGGACGGACGATAGATGGACCACAAAGGTAACACAATGGTATCCCCGAGGCGTGAAAAGACCAAGAAGACGCCCCAACTTAAGATGGGACTATGATATAAAGAAACTCGCAGGATCAACTTGGGCTCGCACAGCCAACAACAGACAACAATGGGCCCAAATGAAAATGAAATATGTAAATATGTAAGGGAGGCTACACCATAATTGGAAATGGTTGAATAAGCTGCATATGATGATGATGATGATGATGATATGTATATATATATACATATATATATATATATATATATATATATATATATATATATATATATATATATATATATATATATATATATATATATATATATATATTGTATATATACATATATATATGTATATATATATATATATATATATATATATATATATATATATATATATAATTTTCTTGGGTATAGGTCCGAAAAAAGAAAGTAATTGTGACTGAGGTTTTGGTAGTGTCACATATATTGTCAATTTTAAAAAAATATCATTTTTGACGTTTCGGCAGGAACACCCTTGCCTTTCTCAAAAAATGTTTATCCTAAAACCAAAAAACAAAACCCTACATTTCACAATAAAAACCTATCACTTTTAACTTACCATGAAACGTAATTAATCAGTTAAAATTAAAATCTTAATAAAGAACAAATTTCACTTATTTTTACGAACATACGAAAATAACAAAAAAGTCGACAACATATCGTTTGCTGCTCACATATCACACTGATTTGGATTTGGAGGAAGGTCAAGAAACTGTTACCAAATCAATATATATATATATATATATATATATATATATATATATATATATATATATATATATATATATATATATATATATATATATATATATATATATATATATATATATATATATATATATATATATATATATATATATATATATATATATATAACACAGTAAGGTAAATAATATTTCAGTTTAGCTGACTGTTGGAAAGCATTTTTCGAGCTTCCATACGAAACTTTTTTTGGCTAAGGGAAGTCTCTCCGGTAACGGATTGTACAGATGTACAATGTCATAGCTAAAAGACCGCTCAAAGAGTGCTGTTTTGTGCGCTGGAGGGGTGAGTTGGCTCTTGTATCTAATGTTGATATTATGGACATTGCCTCGAAAAGAGAGCTTATTAAAAAAATAGCATGGCTTTTGTGTTTGTAAAATCTTATAATAAAGAATGATAGCAGAAAGCTTTTGTCTGTTTGACATATTAAGCCAATTTAGCTCAGTAATTTTGTGTGATATGTGCTCAAATTTTCTTATACCGTAAATGAATCTGGCACAAGAGTTTTGAACTCGCTGTATTCGGTAACATGTACTTTGGTCTAGTCCAGGGCCGTAGACAGGCGCACAATAAGTAAATTGCGACAATATCAATGCTTCGCATAACATATTTGTTTTACGATGAAGACACTGGCGAAGTGGATACAACATTCTTAAAGCTGCATTCGCTCTTTGTATATTTTTTGTTATATGCTGATGCTACCTCAGAGTTTGGTCAAGTATTAAACCAAAATTTTTTGCACTATCTGCTATGTCGATTTTTTGATTGTGGATTTGGATTTGAATAGAATTTTTGATAATATTACAGTTATATTTTCTACCAAACAAGAGAATAGAGGACTTTTTGGGATTCAACTTTAGAGAGTGTTGTAATGAGAGTTCAGAAAGTTTTTTAGAGCTTCAGTGATTTTGGCTTGTGAATCGGCCAAATTATTTTTATTGAAAATTTTATAGATCTGGGTGTCATAAGCGTACATATGCACTTGACAGTGTCTTATATGTCTATGAAAACTTGCCGTGTATATTGTAAAAAGTAACGGGGACAATACAGAGCCCTGGGGTACACCCTTAGTTACGTTTCTACTAGATGAGATCGAACCCTTGAGAGCAACTTGCTGAGTTCTATTTATATAGATAAGAGTGCATAAGTTGTAATGCAGTATTACCCAGTCCTGCTGACTTCAGTATTGCCAGTAATACTTCATGATCCAGAGTATCAAAAGCTTTACTAAAGTCCAGCAGGACTAAGGCACTGATGTTGCCCGAATCTGTAGCTCTTAAAATATCATCCGTTATGTTCATAAGGGCGGTGACGCAGCTAAACCCCGGCCTGAATCCTGACTGAATTGTTGGTAGAAAGTCAAAGTTAAAAATAAAGTGGGTAAACCATCAGTAAAAGCTGGTACGCTTTACAATTTTTCAGGCTCGATAGAACCCTATAAATTTCATCGCACATCACTAGACTGAAATTAAATTCCTAGTTTGAAACTGTATTTCCATTATAAAATCGAATGAGAACATTATTGTTATTGTTAATATTTGGTAACACCCTGTTATTATTTTTTTTTAATATTTAATGAGTTGAGTTCTTTCCACATAGATTTGGGATCTTTGTTATTACCCATATTTTCATAATAGGCCCTCTTTTCACGTGTGACGCTATGGTTTGTCAAATTTCTTAGCGTTTTGTAATAGTCCCAAAGTTCTATTCTATGGCGCGAACCTTAGAAATATTTACAACTTCATCAGATTCATTCAATACACCTGCTTTAATCTTTCGTTTTTTAAAACCTAAGGGACTTCCTATTCAATCATCTTTTGTGAAATCAATTTCTTGACCACATTCAATTTCAGATGTATTGAGATTGGGTTTTAAATTAAGATATGGTGAATCTAGTTTAAAAACAATAAACATTTCTTTTTTTATAACATTTTCCAGCTGAGTAATATCATAAGTTCCTTCAGGGATAGTAATTTCCTTACCACCTATATAAATTTTGTTTTTTCTCTTCTCTATATTAGGAATACTCATAAAAGTTTCAAAATCTGTCAACCCTAAATAATAGTCCTTGCCATCATCTAAATAGATAGGAGAATTAAAATCATTGTAAACGTTGTAGACATTTTGCTCATAATTTAAGAACTGCTGTAAATAATTTATAGCTAGCTGTCCAGAATTATAATCTCTAAATTTTTGTTTGACATCGTAGGTGTATTATATACTTACACTCTTGTGTTAAAATATTTAAGAAGCTCAAGAGGTGTTTTGAAATTCCCATAACCATCAAAATATACATCTTTTGATGTATATCTTGTGAGAACCATCTCTTTTTTTCGCTATTTAAATTGACAATACCGCTTTCTTTTTCTTTAATTTTTTTTGGAAGATTGTCACGTGTAAAAACCCCTCTAGAGTTTGGCATCTCTAAAATTTTATTATACTTTATTATATTAATATTCGTTAATGCTCTTTGCAGAAAGTTTATTTGAGCTTGTTTATCGTTTTCTTTACTGAACCGCCTTTATAGGGCTTAATAAATAACCCATTTCCTTTTTAAATGGTTTAATAAATGAAATTTCTGCTGTACCACCCCCAAAGCACCTTAAGCTCCTGAAATTGGAAGTAAGAGTGGTAAATATCCCCCAAATCTTATAATGCGCTTTTTTGTTTTCAATTTACTACCCTTAGACTCTTTTACCCCCATACCAAACTTTCTTTTCCCTTTCCCCCGCACTTTTCTTAACAAATGAAGATTCTTTAGCTCTTTGCCAAGCTTTCACTGCTAGAATCTGATCAGCCTCGTGTCTTGGATAAATCATTAGATTGCGAGTATGCTATGTCGTGATCTTTACAAGCAGTGGCTAAAGGGTTTATACCACTATCCCCTCTACTTAATCTTTTTTCCTACTGTGTTCCCGATCCACAATGGTTGTAACCCGGAATGTGCAGTTCAACTGGTAGACTGTTAATACGTTTATTTACTAAACCTGAACCTCTCTTCTTTCTTTTCTTATTAGTTTTCAGGGTGTGAGAGGGCTGCGCATGGTCTTTTATAGTGCTTTTTTTTAACTAAGAAAATTTTACTATTTATTTCTTTAAATACTTTCACAAAACAGCAAAAAGAGACAGCAAAACACACAACAAAAAAGAACACCTAAACAGACAACAATAAAAAAACAGTTAAACAGATAGCAAAACAGACAGCAAAAACCGCAAAACCGGCGGCAAAATATACAGTACAACAGTGTAAAAATAACAAATCGACTTATCTATAAATACCTATTATTTAACATCCTATGTCAGTTACTGTCGATGATGTGGATTGAAAACCAAGCTTTTTCCCTACCTGTAAAAACCCATGATGACAAAAGTTTGAACAAACCATTTAGAAAACATGGCGATATCTTTGGTGGGGCTTCAAAGAGATGTCTTTGTGTAGGGATGTCGGGCTCAGGAAAAACGAACTCCATTCTGACATTACTTGAACATCCAAATGGAATTAAATTCGAAAATGTTTATACTCAAAATCACTTCATCAGCCTAAATATGAGTGTCTAAGAAATTTGTAAGAACCAATTAAAGAGATTTGTTATTATGATGAAAATATTATATCCCCCCACGATATTAAACCAAATTGGGTTATTATATTTGATGATATTCCGTATTAAACTGTTATAAGGGACTATTTTACATTTGGAATATGCAATAAAACGGATTGCTTTTTCATTTTTCAAGATTATTCATTATCCTCAAGAGGCTTATACCTCAAGATACAAACCTCTTAATTTTATTTAAACAGGACCTTAATATAAAACACATATATAATGTCCATTGCATGATGGATATGACGTTTGATAAATTTAAAGCCCTGTGTGAACACTGTTGGAAAGAAGACTACGGTTTCGTTGTAATCGATAAGGACTGTGCTTTAAATTCTGGTAGATACCGAAACAAGTTCGATTCTTTCATACTCTTATAAACATGGATAAACGATTATCAAGAGAGCTAGTTAAATCAAGAAGAGCTGTAAAACAAAAATATTAGTCTTGAAAGTCAATGACTCAAACCCAATTGGAGAAAACATATCAACGGATAACACAACCATTTCAAATATTGCAAAAACGGAACCAATTGATCTAAAAGAAGAACCTCACACTTTTAAGGAATTTTACACTACTTCTACTCAAACAAAGACAGTAAAAATGAAAACAGGGAAAACTCCAGTGTTATCCACTGAACTGCCTTCATTTTTTTGATAAGAGTACTAATAGTTTTCCCACCATACAAGAAATAAGCACGTTAGCTAAAACTATAGCCCTATCAGATAATAAAACTGTAGAGAACTTGAATCTATCTGATGTTTTAGAACAAACGAGACAAACAATTCCACCATACGTTGACACTCCGGGATATCAAGAATGGTTGTTATAATTACCAAGAAAATATATCGATGAAGGAGTTAGAGATATAAAACATATATTTGATCACAATTATGGTATTGTTCATGATTTGGAAACAAACAAATTTATACTAGGGACATCAGTGAAACCAGTTGAAATTATTAATAAAGATTTTAGGTGGAAAATGTAACCCAGAAAGGTACCCCACGATTATATGGATTACCTTTAAAAAAAGAACCTATTGGTTACAAGAAAGAAGATTTAGATGAGTATATGGACATTCTAGCAAATGCATATCGAAGAAATCACGATCATAATGAGCTGGTTCAAGGAAACGGTTCAGTCAAATATTACTATTATGACTATTATAGGACCATACTTACAAGTCAAAGATGTAACGAAAATAAAAAACCTCAGAACACCAAAAACCTAAGGCTCCATATAAACAAACAAGGCAGAAACTGGGAATGGGGTTTTGAAACTTAACAAGGCAGATACAGACTATGTACATTGGAATAACATTAACGAAGTTGTTGACTTGTTATGCGTCTGTTGTTGGCATCTGTCGAAGCAGTACATATAAATCACAATAATGAAATTGTTTCTATAATTGAGGAACTACGAGTAGCCAAGTATTTATATAAATAAAAGCTATTGAAATAAAAAAGCAACAGTTGCATAATAGATATTCAATATGTCGGTGAATAAATTTGGAATTCATATACTAAATGTCAATCAAGATTTATATTACATTTCTATCCTTCCCATGGTTCCTGGACGTTCTAGAAAAACAATTAAACTCTCGGATGGTGAAAAGAGACGTTGTTTTACTATAAGCGGTGATGATACTACTGTATTGTTTTCATTTCCAGAAGCAGAAGTGATAAAAGTTCACTGTAGTAAAGAAATAGACTTTATCATAAATAACAATGTATTTAGTTCGATTGAACTATTAGGTCATAACCTCGCTAATGGTGATAGTATTTCTGTTGTAAGTTCTTTTTAACATTCCGCGTCACCTGGATCGCTTTATGCAGGATTAGTTTTAAAGTGTATGACTAGAAATGAATAAAATTGGGGAGAAAGTTGTTAACGAATTACCTAAACCCCCTACAAGAAATTTTAAAAAAGACGAGTAATAGTGAAACGACTTAATGATTTGTTTCAAGCAGATTAGTTGAAATGCAACCTTATTCAAAATTTAATAGAGGATATAGTTATATTTTAGTGCTAATCAATACTTTTTCTAAATTCGTTTGGGCACAAAAACTGGTAAAAAGGTGGCTGCTGCAATGAGAAAAATTCTCAAAGACTGAAAAGAAGCTCCCCAACACCTGCAAGGCATTCCAAAAAACATACAAACAGATAAAGGAACAGAATTTTATTCCAAAGATTTTTAGAAGCTAATGGAATAGTTTAAAATCAATTACTATAACATTTTTTTCTAATTTAAAAGCGAGTGAACCGAACTTAAAGAATAGAATGTGGAAAAAATGTAGTCTTCAAGGAGAAATTATAAATGGTTAGATATATTGCCTGAAATTGTTAGTGAGTACAATAATACAGTACACTTTACAATTGGTAAAAAACCTAATGCTGTTAATAAGGAAAATGAAAAAAAAATATATTAAAATCATCATTTACTAATATGAAAACAGTTGATCCTAATTTAAAAAAAAATAATGTCGGTGACTTTGTTCGAATAAGCAAACACAAAGAGTTATTTTTTAAAGGATACACTCCCAACTGGTCAAATTAAATTTTTATATTAAAAAAGTTGCAACTCACAAATCCCACAACATATTTACTTGAAGATGAAAACAAATCAGAAATTCAAGGAGGTTTTTATGGAAAAGAATTACAAAAAGTCAAACATTCAGACATATACTTAATAGAAAAAGCAAGGGAAATAAGGTGTTAATTAATGGCTGGCTAAAATAATTTCACATAAATCAATTCGTCTTTTAAAATGTTGGTGTACAAATTCTTGAGGCAGCATACGGGATTTTCACACTTATAGATAGGCACACTTCCATCGTATGAAGTTGATTTTTAGTTTCATCAAAACTTACTGATTTCTGCATAATATTTTCTTTCTCTTAATTTCTGTTCCAGCTGGTATGGATGCATTGGTAATTATTCTAACATAGTACAAACATTCTCACTATTGGGGTTTTTACTTTGAGATAGAGTATCATATACTTTTTGAAGATAGTTGGGTTCGCAAAACAGACTATTCTTAAAAATGTCGAAATAACTGTTAAATTGCTGTTTTTGTGAAATATTTAATCTGTATTGGATTAAAGGTATTTGTTCCCATAATCTGCACACAGTTTCATTTTCAAAACATACGTAATCATCAAGTTTCTCAAAAAGAGTATATATATATTTCAAAAATATAGTTTCTTGAAAGGTGTTGGATGAGAAAAAGTAATTTGTTATAATACCCTGATATTTTAGTAGGTCCTTCCAATCATCTTCACTTAGAATAATGCATTGGTTCTTATTTCCACCAAATTAAATACATGGCGAAAACTCGCTTTTTAAACACAAACCTATATTCACATTCTTTGATTTGGATTTATTTAAAGGGTACTGTTTAGAATTTACTATGATTTGTTTTTGGATAGAATGTATGGATGTTTTAAACACAACGCTCTGTTGGTTGAACATCATGAGACAGTACAATATAAAAGTGACTATCCCCTTCACTTAAGTGAAGGAGATTACTTAACGTTGGAGGGGATAAAAATGAAACTACAAAAAATTCAAATACTAAAACTTCTAAACTAATTCAAGTTTTTAAATAAATGACAAAAGCAACCTAGGATGAAATAATTGATATTAAAGTCGGAAACAAAAATATATATATATATATATTTATATATATATATATATATATATATATATATATATATATATATATAAAATATATATATATAAAACGAAACCAGTAACGGTAAGGATTACTCCTTCACCATTTTGTCGAGAATCGACCAAAACATGACGCTATGTTTGTTTCCAGGGCCAAGGTGCCAATCTGCAGATTGGCACCTTGGCCCTGGAAACAAACATAGCGTCATGTTTTGGTCGATTCTCGACAAAATGGTGAAGGAGTAATCCTTACCGTTACTGGTTTCGTTTTGTATAACTTTTTACGACCAAGAACCGCACAGAAATTGAAATTTCTGTTTCTATATATATATATATATATATATATATATATATATATATATATATATATATATATGCATATATGCATATATGCATATATGCATATATATATATATATATATATATATATATATATATATATAAATATATGCATATATATATATATATATATATATATATATATATATATATATATATATATATATATATAATTACAATCATCTTATGAACAAATTCTATCCATTCTGGATAAATTACAGGGTTTTTATCAAAGAAATATTTAATCTTCATATAATTATTAACATTTAAGTCATTTTCTGTAATATTATAAGTAAAAAAGTGCGAGTTTCCCGCTTTGTAAACCATTCTCATTTGCTTATAACAATCAGTTTCATTTTTATTCTTATTTATGCACACGTCAGCTCTAATTGTATTAGAAATATGATTAACATATAATAATCTGCCAACAAGGGAAACTAACACGATTAATTAAGGAGCAGTCATTATTCTAAAGAACCTAAATAATACTGTTTATTACAACATTTTATATATTCGTACAAATATCTTGAAACAGATTATAAAAGACACCAATTTTTATAAAACTTGACAGCTTTAACTTCCCTTTCCAATTTAAAAACTAGATAATAATTGTTTATAACTCTTAAGTAAGAAAGTGCAAATGTGTAAAAAATCAACTCTTCGTGAGAGTCTCTTCTAAACGTCGTCTTTTAGCTTTGGGTTCATTTTCAGATTGTAAAATAGATAAAGTTTCAATAATTGATTCCGTATAGACAATATCTTTGTGAACCCATGCTAGAGTTTTTGTGCTATTTCAAAGATATCTTTTATCATCATGACTTGTCAAGGTTAGTTTTTCAATCAAAGTAGTATAAATATTGTGGAGATTTGACTGAAATACATACATTGTGCAGGACACTTTTTTACCTTTTTCTACAACATCTTTATAATCTGATAGATTTAATTGTTTTTTTACGGCAGATTTACGACTGCCTTTTGCTTTTTCATCTAAACTCTCTGATTTTTATGCAGTATGCCTTAGCACCGGTATCAAAAAAGCTTTCTAAAGGTACAACTTCATATTCATCTTTAAATTTACCAACCACTGATGTGGATATAGTCATATTATGAATATTTGGTTCAGGGTAGTTAGAGGTGTCAAATGTATCTACATTTTGCTTCATATCTTTATAAAAGTTTCTGTCTCAATTTCAAGTATTAAAAAAACAGTATCCATGTACAACAAACGTACACTATCTCCATATTTTAATTTTAAATATCCGTAATAAAAATCCTATATTGTCGTTTTTGCAATGTCCAAGATACTCATTCCAACGTAAATGGGTTTACTATATTCGATACATATCTTTTGAAATTGAGTAGCTACTAAATTTTTCGCAAAAATGTTTAAATTGAGGTTTTGCAATTAATTTCTCAGTAATTAATTTATGTCGCTCTCTCTCCCATTGAGTTACTAGCTTGATATCTACTCGGTTATCAATATTTTTAGCTAACCATGGAGATTGTGTAAATTAAATTCCTCGGTGTATTTTCAGAAGTTTAAGTCCATATTTTAAGCTTTGTTTCAAAGCACGATAGTGATTAACATAATTGTACTTATTATTTAAATTGGGAATTAGATTAGAATATTCTGAAATTGGTGGCTTAAATTTTTCGGGACAGAGCGGAAAACTTCAAATACATATCTCGTAGATGATGTATCTGAAAGATTTAAAATATCAATTTTATTGATTTCATTCCCAGAAAGCCAAACAAAGTTTTCTTTTCCGACAAGTACTACAAGTACACCCATTGTGGAACAATTGAATACATTTTCATCAATTAAATCATTATAAAATGTATCAATAGAAGGTAAAGATTTATCATTCAACTTTTCGTGACATCTATATAAGAATAAGGAGAAATTCCTTTTTGGCTAACATATTTAAATTGCTCTGGGTCTGAAAAATGTTTCCTAATTTCAATACATTCGGTCGGTCGCAGAAAGCTCAATTAAAGTTGAGAATGTTTAACAGAATCTCAAATTTGACAGCGGTCCCTAGATTTCTGTAAGCAACTTGTCAAATCCGAAAACCCGGTTAAACATTCTAAACAGCAATTCAGTTTTGTGCAATCGATTGATTGAGTACTATCTAAAATATTAGATGGTGATTCAAGAGATTCTGGTAAAAACTGAAAGGAGTCTATAAATCTTAAATTTAGGTACACTATTTTTTTATTTTTAAAGTCATGTGTCTACCATACATTTTTTGTTAAATGAGACATATGTTTCTTCAATTTGAGCAATAACGTTAATTGACTCTTTGCTGTCGCATAATGACTTAATAAATAGGTGGGATTCGTAATTTAGATTATGAAATATTATTGGAATGTAAGTTGGAGGTGTGAAATGTAAATTACAAATGGAATGAGCTGCTCTCCTATAGTCCACTAAAATGGCAGTGATCCATGCATTTTTGTAAATTTCCTTCTGAGAAAGGTTTTTCACATATGTAGCACTCAAAAGCCTTATCATATTCTTTCTGTTGCGAACTACTTAACTTATTCATCCGCTTTTGATTTTTAAAATAATTGTTATAAAGTTTTTTCACATCATGTTCAATATTTTCAATAAACCTCACAGCGCAATCAGTTCCACGATATAGTTTTAAAGATGTGAGATTTTCATCAAATGATGACATACGGCCGGTTGCACAAACCTCAATTAAAGTTTAGAATCTTTAGCGGAATGTCAAATTTGACAATGAGTTTCTAGATTTCTGTAAGCAACTTGTCAAATCCGATTAAATATTCTAAACAGCAACTAAGTTTTGTGCAATCGGGTGTTAATGTAATAGGCAAACCAATATGGAACATGTTCAGAAGTTTTAACTGTTTAGAAGGTTGTAGGATGAGGCCTTGTTGTTTTTAATATTTTTTAAATAGCACTTAAAATCAGTATAAATTACAAAAGGTGCTTTATACTGCTTTTGAATGTTTTGAAACTTAATAATAATATGGAATTTGATTGCAAACTTGTCCTAAATAAGATTTTCTGAAGGAAATTCAATTCGCACAGATGTGCAGTCATTCTGAGTGTCTTTGTAATTTCGCGTATGTTCCAAAATATTGTAAACATCCATCACACAAATGTTTTGTACTTTTATTTTTTGATATCTGCTTACAGAGTAATGTAGATAAATCTTCTATCCAACAATAATGACTATTACTATCAGAAATATTTAAAAGTAGATTGATATGCAAATTTTTTCATGTCTGTTATAATGTAATGGTCCTACAATCTCATTTACATATAAACCATTTCTAAAGAATTTCAAATTCCAAACTGCATAAACATTTATTGATAAAATATTTTTGTTTTCAAAAGTGCTTATCTGCTCTAATTTAACTATAAAATGTATACCTGTAAATTCAAAGATAGTCCTGAAGTCTGGGTACGATGAGGTTTCGTAGAATCACCTGAAGGTTTACATACTGCTGATACAACGGCATATGCATAACAGAAGTGGTCTTCATTCAAAATATTGACTTAACTACTCCGAAACTCTGGTATTGGAATGTAAGAGGAGTCACATAAAGGATTGTACTTGTTGATGTTGACTTCCAAATGGAGAAATTGTTGTAAAATACGAGATATAGAAAAAGAAATGATTAGTATTCAATAATGAAATTATTATTGAAAATAAAAAAAATTACACTTGAGGGTGACATTTTTAACAACTTAATTATTAACTTACCAGAATCACGTTCTGGTAATTCGTCTGCCTTGGTTGTCAGAATTTTGATTAGTTTGTCATAGAGATAATTTAAATCAGTCGTATTGGTCATGTTATGGAAGGATGTGTTTGTTTTAAGGTCGACATGGATTTTTGATGAGTAAACCTTGTATGCAGCAATTCGACACTTGAAAGCAGTTCTAATAAGATCTATTCAATTTCTACATTTAATAGTTGTTTTTGTGGATGTTTGTTTTCAGACGAGAATTCCAAGCATTAAGATTAATATCAATTCTATATCAACTGAAACCAAAAAATAACCTAATTTAATATACTATAATATGTAGTATATAGAGCATAATATACCATAATTTTGAGAGAATAATTTAAATATACTTACCATCAATTAAATATTCATCAGGATTATGATTTATGTCTTTTTCTAAACATACTTGTTGTAGATGTCTTATTGCGTTTTGTCTCTGTGTAAATCCTTTCAGGCAGACTGTGCAGATAAGGGCCATTTTAAAGTGAATGAATGTTTATCTATTTACTTTCTATGTAAATATGGGAAAGTAGTTTTGTATTTTTTTAAATGTTTTAATATTTTTTTCAATTTATATGTGTTTACAACTAAGATTGGCTACCAAAGCAGGGATTTTTCAAAAATGCATTGCCTAAATTTAGAAGAAGCTCTCCTTGTCTATTATTTTTTTTAACAGCTGTAGAAGTAAAATTATTCAAATTTTTTCATTCATTGAAATTAAAATAATTGTGCACCATTGATTTAAAAGTTGCACAACCACGTCTATGATTTGCTTTAGACACAAATTGTTTTGCTTTTGAATGAAAAAATGTGTTTAATTTACTCCTGTAGGGAGTGTTTAATGAATTGTTTTTACTGGGGCAGGTTGTAACAACGTTTCCTGATTCTTCGATATAATTGCTTTTAAATTTTTATTGACATTTGTATCAACGTCCGAGGATTCAGGAGCAGAACGTTTTCTTTCGAAAATTTCACGTGAATCATAGTGAGGTTTCGTTGTTCAATCATTGCAATTTTTTACAACAGGGTACACTTCAACATCACCTACAATTTCATTAGAGGTTTCATCGAAAACCGCTTTGACTTTTGGTCGAACTGTACTGGCTGATATTCTTCAATATAATTTTTTACTTAATAATTAGTAAATTTAATAACGGTTTCAACTGAGTCTTCGGACGACGCACCAGATATGGGTGAGTACATAGGTAGTATTTCTCCCTCAAATCCCTGGACTACATGTTCCCCCTGATAACCAATTTCTCCTTCAAGGCCCTGGACTGCCTGTTCTTCCTCAACTGCCTACTTGAATATCTACCTGATATTCAAGTTCACCCTGTTCTCCTTGATACCCAATTTCTGCCCGTTTTATATCCTGTTCTCCCTCTCCTTCCTCAGAATAAATATCTTCGAACATTTTAAACTTATTATCAGATGCAAAACCAGCATTTTTATTTAAATAATTAATATCTTGAAAGCTCCCTAGATTCTCAAAATTTATTGTTTCATTTTCAGGGTGAACTTCACCACATTGATTATCGATTATTTGACTATCGTTAAAAATTCTAAATAAGTTACTAATAATGGCAAGTTATCGTTACTACCAATTTCTGTTTCCTTATTTTCATTCATTTGTTCAAGATGTTTTTCTAGCTCGGCCGGTGTTTTACACAAAAAACAATCCACTAAATCATGTACTAAGCAAGCGTCTTTCATATCAAATTAAGTAAAATCAAATTTAATATTATTTACGGAATTTATTTTGAGTAGGTAAGAAAATAAAAAAATATCTAAAGATTTTTCAAAGCTGTAAACTATAACACAAAATTTACTTAGATTTAGAAAATAGGATAGACAACTAGGGATTTGCACACTTAAAAGAACGAAAAACAATTAAAAAATATATAAAAAGCAAACCTGAAAAACACAAATCAAAGCTGTAAACTAGAACACAAAATGATATATGATGTAGACCTAAGGATTTACACACTTAGAGGCACGAAAAACATTAACACAAGAGCACTCACAACACCATAGCTTTATATAGTCGTGATTGTGCAATCGTAAGTTTGAATCAAATATTGATCCTGCGTTTATAATATTTTAAGTTTAATAATTTGAAGTAAAATATCGGTTAATAGTGGTGACATTTCTTTTGATGAGTCTCTTTCAATTATGTCAATAGCGGCATCAATTATTTGTGGCTGTCGACATGCCATCACCAGTGTGTTTGGATGATACTGTGGTGTGGTGTGTGGATATCCACATTCACCGCTGGAGCCAGTGCCGCAGCATTTGATATCTCCCGAAGCAACATTAGCCGGAAAAACAATGTGTCCCATAATGTGGTGTGGATCCCCACAGCAGGAACCGGTGTCGTCAGTAATACCAACGCCAGTCGCAGTACCAACGCTACCACCAGCTCCAGCATCAAACGCAGTACCATCGCTACCACCAGCATCAGATGCAGTATCAACACGAGTGAATTATGACTTACAGACATTATTTGAGATTAACTTAAGTAATGGGCCTATTCAAATAGACCTTGTACCAAACGCGTCAACGCAAATCCTTAAGAGGAAACAGCCCAATAGGTCGTGTAAAAAGTCATTTAATTATATGTAAACTTTAGTCTTCGGTGATATTAATTATAATTAAAATATAATATATTCTTTAAATTTGTTTTTTTTTATTAATTGCTAATAAAACGTACTAGGTAGTTTGTTGAATGGAGTTGTGTGGGACTAAATAAAATTGCTGTATTATAATAATATTCTTTACTATGTGTTTAGACATTACAATATTGAATTACTTTTTTGTTATATTTTATCAATAGTTAATTTGATTCGTCTACTTCTATTTTTTTTATTTAACAAGTTTTATAACAATTTTTATAATCATATAATATTTTTACATTAGCTAAGATACGGTGCCAAGGGCTTGAATTTTTATGAAAATAACATTCTGGAATCTTGTTAAATTTGCTTAGTTTGGGTTCCTCATTGACTGCAATGCTTACGATTAACTCTTCAGCCAATTTTTTTTAAGTTTGTCTCTTCAATGCCTTTGACATAGATCTTCGGATTCGTATATGCTTTGAGAATATTCTTAAGGATTTCTTATACTTTATTTAATTCGATATATCCAACGTCCCATTCCAAGCAATGATATTCTTTGGACCAATCAACTATTTTTTTATCCTTGTCGGATAACATGTTTATTAAATGGTGACTTAAACAGAAAATTAAACTAGCGTACACCATCGTAGATAGCTAGCTCCTTTGGGACCAAGCCAAATGAACAATTATAACCTTGAATGTCGACGAATAGTTCTGACTTGCTCTCGACCATGACTAGTCACCTACTATTAATTTTAAAGGTTATTCTTCAATTTTATTAATAAAAAAATATTAATATAATAATCATTAAAATTACTTTTGTTCACTAAATGATTTTCAATTTTTTTGTACTTCAGTTTTATTACACACTATACAAGTTTCAACGATATTTATATGAAAAAGATTTTCGCTACACAATTTGCAGCACAAGTCTTTTTCACAATATTCCATTGCTCTTTTATAGTGTGTAGAAACAAAACTGTGCTTTCCAACTGGTGCTTTTAATGCATGAAAATAATAGCATGGTAGACACACACTATACGCACCACCAAAAGAAAATTTTGTTGAGATGAGTCGTTAAATTTAAAATTAGTAGTTTCTTTCGTCTAAATTTTGATAAACCGGTCTTTGCACTAGCAACATCATTTTATTTCAGATTGTTTCTTTCATTCTACGAAGGAAGTATTGTAATCGTAAAAAAAAACCTTTCCCCCTTTTCACAGGTCTTCACGTTTTAGGGTTCTTAGATGCCAAAAATACATGTTTTATTACACACTACACAAGTTTCAACGATACTTATATGAAAAAAATTATCGGTACACAATTTGCAGCATAAGTCTTTTTCACAATATTCCATCGCTTTTTTATAGTGTGTAGAAACAAAACTGTGCTTTCCAACTGATGCTTTTAATGCATGAAAATAATAGCATGGTAGACACACACTATACGCACCACCAAAAGAAAATATTACCACTACATAATTTTGAAACACACAAACTTTACGACGTAGGTATTCTTCTTTTAACGCATCACTAGCACTAATTTTTTTTTATATTTACATGCTCTTCTTCACCACAACCCGCATCATTCATACCTTTATCTTCACTGTTTTCTTCCTCTTCAAAATTATTCTTATCTACATTACTTAACCAACCTTGCCTAACAGCAAAAATATTTCTTCCCCCAACATTAAAATATAGTATTTCATCTTCATAAATGGAACAAATTTTTTCCATATTTTCAATATTTACATCACTAGAATTTTGTAAAACTACGTGGCGAGTACTCATTTTAATTAATATAAATTTCGTTGCTTTTTAAAATAATGATACTACTTACTGTAAGAACGACTTGCTCTGTTGGCCTCTAAGACGTAAATAAAACATCTCGCTGGCACACGTTGGGGCACGGCTAATAAGAATCAATGTAGGTGGAGTCGAGGCAAGTGGGCGGGGCCAATGACAGGAGCGGTGTTAGGGGTCGACCATTAAAAAAGGTGGTAGGGGGAGCGAGACTAACTCCCCCCCAATATCCTCTAACCCGGTACATACAACAGGCATTTAAACGCCCACCCTTTCTGCTGTGTTTAAACAACATATACACGTGTTTATAGCTGTAAAATGCTTTTTTTACCTAGGGTAAACTTAGAGGGGTAAGATTTTTAAATTTTTTTAAAAATATCAAGTTGACTATCTACAGCAAACCCGGCATACATTGCAGGTTCTAACATGCCGGTGTATATTGCGTGTGGGTCGTCCAACGCTCGACGGCGTTGTCAATACTTTAAATACTTTATATACATACATATAATATTTTTAGGCAGGCGGTAACATGCCCGTAACTTGTTTACTTATAATGAAATACGCAATGGGTTATATTTTAGAGATCTATAGAAACATAGTAAATACAATTTACTTATCAGGATACTGAAACTTGGGGTGAATTAAATTGTTGAGATGAGTCGTTAAATTTAAAATTAGTAGTTTCTTTCGTCTAAATTTTGATAAACCGGTATTTTGCACTAGCAACATTATTTTAACTCAGATTGTTTCTTTCCTTCTACGAAGGAAGTAAGTATTGTAATCGTAAAAAAAAAAACCTTTCCACCTTTTCACAGGTCTTCACGTTTTAGGGTTCTTAGATGCCAAAAATACATGTTTTATATTTTTATCGGTCTGTCTGTGTATGTTTTTGGCATAGCATAAAAAGTACTTAACAGATTAGTTTAAAAGGTTAGTCAGAAATTAAATGTGATATAGGAATGAACTGTTAACATTTTGGTAAATCTCTAATATGACGTAACAAAATGGCGGTCAACTAAAATGTAAAAAAAATCAGTGTAGGTAACTATTTATTCAATATGTTAGATCAAAATGGCGGCCTATTCGACTGTTTAAAAAATTGGTGTTCGCAATTATTTTGAAAATACACTTCTTTTATTAACCGATTTCAAAATAGAGACGGGTTTGGTTCCAACCTGTATGTATGTATGTATGTTCGATGTATGTATGCATCTACTAAACGGATTTAAATGGGATTTTCTGTATGTTATAGAACAATACTTTTGAGTGACTTTAGCATAAACATAGCTTACTAAATTACAGGGTGCATGCATAGTAATAAAAATACCAGGTAATAAAATAGGTTAAAATTTAAAAAAATACAACTAAAAAAGTTAAATGTAATAAAAAACATTGGAAACATATAACAGATTTCAAAAAAAGCACTGAAAAATAAAAAGTAAAATTTTAAATAATCTTAAAAATTTGATTTACTGAAGTTGGCTTCAAACCAATAAATCTTAATCTATAGACATGGGGAATTCGGCCATATTATGTCCTTAAAAAGTATGAATTCTAAAAGAAGACAACTAATACAAAACGTTTTGTACCCAATAATCAGATCAGAGCCTACTTTAGTAAGTCAAATTTTTAAGATCATTTAAAATGTTGTGTTTTTACTTTCAGTGCTTTTTTGAAGTCGGTTTTAAGCTGGATATATACAGGCAAATAACAAGATAAAAATAAAATAAGAGATAACATAAAATTAGAACTGGTGATTTTGGCTTTTTATACAGGGAATAAAAATAAAATCTGCTAGCAGTTATGCGAATCAAACAGGCCGCTGTCGGCTTTTTGCGTATAATTACTTGCACTATTCGATTTTCAAATAAAATAAATGGAATTTGCCCATCTTTCAAGGACATCTGTTATGCTATTTTATCTTATTTGCGTGTATAAATGGTCTAATGATATTCGCGTAATTTAACTCTTTTGTTATTTTCCTGTATAGATTAATTAGTATAATTAGTAATAATAGTTTATTCTGTTTCAAGATCCAATTTACTTATTATATTATTTTAGGTTAAGAAACTTATACAATTGAAACTTAAAAATTAGGAAAGAAAAAAAAAACAAAAAATTATATACTTAAAAGTAGCCAAAAAAACGGCAAATTGGATTTACCCTAAATATCCATCGTTAAAAAAATAATTTTTTATCAAAAAAAATATCACCCAGTTATGTAGAAACGCAGTACGCAGTTATTTAGAAATACGTAAATACATATATAAATTGTGTTGCTTTTTATTTTCTTTAATAAGTAGAAGCATGTATTAAAGGGAAATGTCGATTAAGTTCCTTACAGATAGATTTTATCCAAACACTTGGAAAATCCCTTACGTACATCCTTCCATATAATAAGGAAAGTGAAAGATCACACAATTTCGATATCTTTGTACTCCTGTATTATTAGACATTCTCTTACGTACAGTTTATTCAATAAGTAAAACCATTCTTACGCGAATTGTGCCTAAATAATAATATCGCATAGTTGTGCGTTATGACGCATAGTGTGTCAATCAAATTAACCTTAAACCGCTCAAATCGCGAGATTTCTCTATGTCGGGTTACTCACCACCCGGTATTTTAAAAATAGTCGTCGAAAAAGCATAGGATACAACATAAATAGTAATTAGTTTATTACAAACTCATTCGATTAAATCCTTTTCATTTGTAATAAGAACGTTATCATTCTCGTTATCTAATATATTATTGCGTTTTAAGCCTAGGTGCCCGGAGGGGGGGGGCGCTAGCCCCCCTGGAAGATGCAAATATTGTACATTAAAGTTTGGCACACGAATCTGGGTCTATGAAAAGAATGTGAGTAACTATGGAAACGGTGCAATGATCATTCGCGGTTGGCTACAACTCTGTATATCCATGGAAACGGCCTGCTTTTGACATACCTCCCCCCTTTCGTCGATGTTTTAGATCTGTGTGGTGTACTTTACATACGTATTATGGTAAGAAATTGGTTTTGCCCCGTCCCCCCGTTGAACAACATCTAATGTTCTTCCGGCTCTACTTTGGGATATTTTTAAACACTGTTGCCCCTCCTTGGAAATGGTTCTGCAGGCGCCTATGGTTGTACGTAATTTAACTGGGCCATACTTTAGTTTTCTTGATATATAAATAATCCTTTATTTATTATAACGAGAGAACTTCCATGTTTACTTGTTATGTAAGGGTTCTTTTTTACCTCCCTTGTAAAACCGAAGTTTCAGTTGCTAAAGATTCCAAAAAACATGTTTTCTCAATTCCGTTGGTCTGTGTGTCGATTAACTCTAAATTTTGGTAAACAATTAAGACACGTTTGGGGATTACCTGGTAACATTTTGGTAAAAATTCAATACGCCGGAACAAAATGACGGCCTATTGAATATGAAAAATATTAGAAAACATAGATAGAAATGAGCTGGTAATATTTCGGCAAAACAAAATGGCGGTATCATGAAATATTTAAAAAATCAGCCTGAAAAATGTACTTAATAGATTAAATTTTGTGCAAGCATTAAGTGTGATTGAATGGTAAAATAATGGTACAAATTTAAGGTGGCGGACTTTAAATTTTCCACATAAATCAAATGTGATATAGGGATAAACTGATACGAATTCAACATGCTTTATTCAATTTATTTTAAATTATGCCCAAAAATCAAGTATGGTATTGTTTGGTTCGAATCCAATAAGGTGGAACAAAATGGCGCTCAGTAAAAATATTTGAAAAGACACCATATAAGTGTTAATAATTGACTGTGTGCCGAACTAAATTGGATTACACTTCACTGTTCCTAATAAAAGAAAAAATCCGCGAGGAGGAAGTTCCAGGTAGAAGAAAATTACAGATTTAAAAATTAAGTTAAATCTATAAATCTAAGCAATAAAAAACTTTTAAACACCTATTAATTCAATTCATATTGGTACAAAAAACTTGTCAACACAAAAGTGTTATATAAAAATATAACTTCACAAAAAAACGTTTAGTAGCGGGTACTAATGGTTTTATTGGAAACGTGATAAACAATAATTAATCAACGCATAGTTATCATTAGTAATAGCTCTAAGAATTCTTTAAGTTACAACCGTATCCATTTAAAAACATAAATGGATTTTAATTAAATTAAATTAAATTTTAAATTTATATATCCCGCAGATTCGCAGTGTGGCATAGGTAGAAATTGTTTAGTACGAATCCAATAAGGTAGAACAAAATAGCGCTCAGTAAAAATATTTGAAAAGACACCATATAAGTGTTAATAATAGACCATGTGCCGAACTAAATTGGATCACACTTCACTGTTCCTAATAAAAGAAAAGATCCATGAGGAGGAAGTTCCGGGTAGAAGAAATTTACCGATTTTAAATTTAAATTAAATCTATAAGTCTAAGCAACAAAAAAGACCTTTTAAACCCCTATTAATTCAATTCATATTGGTATAAAGAACTTGTCAACACAGAAGTGTTTAGTAGTAGGCACTAATGGTTTTATTGGAAACATGATAAACAATAATTTATCAATGGTTAGTAATCATTAGTGATAGCTCTAAGAATTCTTTAAGTTATAACCCTATCCATTTAAAAACTTGTGTAAATTTAATTTTAAATTTCTATAACCCGCAGATCCTAAAAATGTAACTTGGTATGGGGCTTTTAACAGATTTTTAAGTTAACTTTTGCCCTAAGTAAGTCAACTTTTTCAGAAATATTAAAACTATTTATTAAGGTAAATAACACATTGTAATAGTCCACATATTTGTATAAATTATTTTCATTAATACATACATTAAATATTTTAAGTAGTTTTCGGATTATAGCTAGATATATTTTGATCATTGCGAAGGAGCCAAATAAACTTGAACTCCTGAATCTCTTCGAGCTCATTCAGTGTTCACATATCGTGGAGTAAAGATTCCTGAAGATGCCTCGTGCAATAGAAGGCGAAACGTCGGATAGTAATTCCAATTTGACACGGTCTAATACCAAGAACCATGATTTCTTACTTGAACAAAGCCGTGTGTACAAAAATAAACAAAAACTTTAAATAGCTGGTTCAAAAGATCAATTAATTTGCTGTAACAATACTAAGGACGGATGTTCGCCTACCTTTTTCTCGTGTTAAAATTCACCATAGCCATGGGCTGCATCCAAATAAATCTTCTTTGGTTCAGATCACTTTAATCACTTATGTGTATATAGTTTAGGAAATTTGATTTATTTTTACGCGGTATGACATTTATTTTATATTAATTTTGTAACTGAATTGTTGTAAGTCGTGTCGATTTGTTTCTGCCACTGCGTATTGAACACACTCGCGGAAGGCGAAGCATCTTCGCGGTATTTCGCCGTATACTTAAAATATTTGTTAGAAAGAGAAAGAAGTTTATGTTTGTACATAGAAAATTAGTGTAATTTTAATGTTTTAATTTTATATTTTATATCCTATATATTTTAAATAATAAGCCCTTATTTAAACTTAAATGAACTTAACTGTATATTGAACATACTCCTCCCTCAATTTTGCATAACGGGAGTTTGCGAAATTTAGTAAAAAAAATTAAAAATTCTGTAATGATACAATCACAAGACATAATTAATTGCTGAGGTTTGCATTTGTTTTATTTTAAGAGTGGTAATGGGCAGAGTTTAACTAGCCGGCGTATATAAGTTCCTTGATCGGTGCGTACCTCGGCTACTCGTACAATTCCGTCTTTTCCGGGCATAACTTTGGAAACTCTTGCTATTTTCCATTTCATTGGTGGGAGATTATCTTGTTTAATTAAAACAAGTGTGTTTTCCTTTAAAGGAATCTCAGGGTTAAGCCATTTTGATTTTTGTTGAAGGGTGTGTAAATATTCAGAATGCCATCTGGACCAAAAATCTGAGTGTAATCTTATTAAAAGTTGAAAACGATCAAGCCTATTCATGTTTAAATGTAATACATCAGGATCAGGTAAGCAAGTAAGTGGCTCTAAACTTAAAAAATGTCCTGGTGTAAGAACTGAATAGTCATTAGCGTCAGAAGACATAGGTTGAAGCGGTCTAGAATTAAGTAACGATTCTATTTGTATCAAGATTGTATTTAGCTCTTCGTACGTTAATATTTGCATTCCGATAACCCGGGCTAAATGCGTTTTAACCGATTTAATACCAGCTTCATGTAAACCTCTCCAGTGAGAACTATATGGCGGTAGAAAAACCCATTTAATTTTTTCTTTAGCGGTTGCGTCTTTCATTATATTAAGAAGGTATTTATTAGCACCGACATACGTTTTTCCGTTATCTGAAATAATTTGTGTTAAACGTCCACGTCGTGCAATAAAACGGCGTAAGGCGCAAAGAAAATTTTCAGTAGACAGATCCGTGCAAAGTTCAATATGTATTGCTTTTGTAGCGCAGCACACAAATATACAAATATAAGATTTTACCTTTTTAGAACCTCGATGTTTTCCGAGCGTTATAAAGAAAGGACCTCCAAAATCTATAGAGACAACTGAGAATGCTTTTGCTTGTGTAACACGGTGTATTGGAAGGCTTGCCATGGAAGGCGTTAAAGTAGTAGGGTTTAAGCGCCAACATTTTATGCACTTAAATAATATTTTTCTAATAGCGCGGCGCGGAGATAAAATCCAATAATTCTGTGCTAAAAGAAATTGTAGCGTTTGTAGTCCAGGGTGAAAATGTTTTTTATGCGTGTCTTCTATGATTAAATCTGTCAAACGGCCACATCGGGGTAAAATTATAAGAAATTTTGTATCATAATTTAGTAATGAATTTTGTAAGCGGCCTCCCACTCTTAATATACCATCTTTATCTAAGAATGCACCCAATTTTCTGAGCGGCTTTGAAGGTAATTTTTTATTTAAAATATTTTCGATATCTGACGAGAAAAATAAATCTTGTGTGCGTTTTATGATAACATGTAATGCCTCTTGTAATTCAAAATTTGTAAAAGGAGAAGTGTTTTTTGATTGTTTCTTTTTCGCATTAAAAATAAAACGTTGCACGTAACCAATTATTCTTAAAATTTTGGCAAGCGAGGAATATTTTTCTAGCAACAAATCAATGAAATCTAGAGAGCAAAATGTAATTAACGCGATAGCTTTTCTTTCCTCTTTTTTTATCACATTCTCCGAAATAATTTTTGGTGTATTATTTGTTGGCCATTGTGAAATAGATAATCTTAAAAAATCTGGACCTGGCCACCAAGCAGACATTTTAACAAATTGTTCAGGAAATAATCCACGAGATGCGCAATCGGCAATATTTAAATCTGTGGGTATATGCTTCCAAATTGCATTAGGCACATTTTCCTGAATTAATGATATGCGATTGGCCACGAATGGTTTCCATTTATGCGGAGATGCGTTAAGCCAATGTAGCACTACCGTTGAATCGGTAAAAGTATATATATTTTTAAATTGTATACGATTTACGAAGGCTCTAAAATAAATTTGATTAATTTACTTAGTAAATATGCTGCAGAAAGTTCAATGTGTGGGACTGTTAAGCCCTTAATAGGAACAAGTTTTGACTTAGCGGAAAGCAAAAAAGTTTCAACTTTGTTTTCAAAATTAATGCGTATATACACGCATGCGGCGTAAGCTTTAAGCGAACCATCGCAAAAGCCACAAAGTTCAAAGTATTTTGCAGTTTGTGTATTTATGTATCGCGGAATTTCAATTTTTGAAATGTTTGGTAATTGATTTTTAAAATCTTCCCACTGAGACGATATATTTTGCGGTACATTTTCATTCCAATCTATTTTTAATTTCCACAGGTCTTGAATTAATAATTTAGCAACGACATTTAAAGGAGTAAGATACCCAACAGGGTCAAAAATTTTTCCGAGATCGGAAAGCATATTTCTTTTTGTGCAAACATTCGGAACAAGATTAACAGTATAAAAGAATGAGTCAGAATTTGGGTTCCATTTAAGCCCTAAAATTTTTATTGTGGAGGTAGCATCTAAATCAAAAACAAATGCCTCATCTTGAAGGTGTTCTTTAGGTAAATAAGATAAAAACTCTTTACTATTACTTGCCCATTTTCTCAAAGAAAATCCACCTTTTTGTAGTAAAGAAGTTAATTCCTTTTGAAGGGTTACTGCACTAGAAATATCCTTACAAGACGTGGCCAGATCATCTATATAAATATCTGAGAGTAGAACCTGTGCTGCAATTTCATGATTCTCTTTTTCGTCAATAGCTAATTGTTTCAAAGTTCGTAAAGAAAGATACGGCGAAGAATTTACACCAAAAATAACAGTTTTTAATATATATTGCTTCAGGGGATCGTTTGGAGAAAATCTCCATAATATTCTTTGATATTTTTTGGCGTGACGCGGATTTAGTAATATTTGAAGATACATACTTTTAATATCTGCGGTTATAGCAATAGGATTTAATCTGAAAGTTAGTAAAATGCTCGAAATGTCTTTTTGTAATTTGGGACCTATTAGTAAGGTATCATTTAGCGAGGTTAAATTAGCATCTTTCGAGCTAGCATCAAAAACTATTCTTGTTTTTGTAGTTGCGGCATGCGGGCGTAAAATACAATGATGCGGGAGGAAATAAGCATAGTCATCAGAATCTTCTGTTTTAGCAAGTTCCATAAAACCGTTATTTAAGTAATCGCGCATAAAATTACAGTATTGAATTTGCAGTTCTAGATTATTCATTAAGCGTTTTTCAAGTGAAAAGAAGCGGTTTAAAGCGGTTAATTTTGAATTTTTAAATTTAGGTTCATTAAGCGTGTCCTTAAAGGGCAAAGAAACTACATAGCGTCCAGAATCTGTGCGGTGTGTTGTATTGCAGCAAATTTCTTCGCATTTTGTCCCTTCAGGGGATAAAATCTTGTTAACAGGTATTTCCTCTTGAGACCAAAATTTTGTTAAAGTATTATTTATTTGTTCATAGCAGTTAGGTGTCAAATATGAATTCCCTTGTGAAAGAGAAAAATCTCCCTCTTTAAAGCTACCCATGACCAAATAACCAAAAGTTGAATTTAGAAAACTAGGCAAATTTTTATTTATTGTTATTTTTTTCCATCTTGTAATATGGTAGAAAACAAGCTCGCACTTAAAACTATATCAATTTCACCTCGAATATTAAAACTGTCATCAGCGAGATTTAAATCTGATAAATTCCAATTTTCTGTGTCAATGTTACAAAAAGGCATATCAGAGCAAAGATGTTTCATAATAATTGCATCAAATTCATAAATTGGTTCACATTTATTTAGCGGCTTGATAGAACAAGAGACACTGCCATTTTTAGAAAATGTTTTCATGCCACCTAAACCGTAAATATTCATTGACAGTTTTCTTGGTTTTAAGCAAAGTTTATTAGCTAATTTTTTGCGAATATAAAATGTTTCACTGCCTGAATCTACTAAAGCTCGTGCAATATGATAATTTCCAAAGCTGTCTTTGATATGAACTTTTAAAGTTGGCAGTAACACATTATTTGAGGTGGTTAAATTGCATGTAGTACGGGGGCCAAACTCATGTTGCAAGGTTAATGCGCACATTGTACTAGAATTTTGCGAGTTATTTGGTATATTTAGAGAAGTACTATCATTTTGAGAAGCAGCATTATTATTTTCAGAAGTAGAATTATTACTTTGATGCATGAAATTGTCACTTTGTTTATTTAGCATCGAATTTGGAATTAAAAGCGATGTTGTTTGCGATGTTTGCGGGTCAGTATTTACATGCGAGCGGTAAACAAATTCATTATCATGAAGAATCGAATGATGTCTTTGGTTACAAAATCTACAAGCTGTTGAGGAATTACAAAATTTACTGTTGTGGTTACTTAAGCAGTTTACACATAAGCGTTTCTGTTTTACTAGCGAGTACCTTTCTTTGGGATTTTTATTTAATAATGTAGGGCATTTATAAATTAAGTGATCTGTATTTTTGCAAATAGAGCAAGAGCGATTTTCAAAATTATTATTTTGAGCGGAATTTGAAGAAGCAAAAAATGTATTTGAGCGATTAGGCGGATTAGAATTCTGTTTTTTAAGCAAGCGGGGATTAATTGTTGAATTTAGCGTTTCTAAAGCGGTGCATTGTTTTTTTAGAAATTCTAGAAGTTCTTCATATGATGGCATCTCCGTAGAAGCATATACCGACTCAAAGCGAGACAATAAAGTAGTATCTAATTTTTTAAATAGCATTTGGGCTAATACGAAAGACCATTGATCTACTGGATAACCCATGTTTTGTAAAGCGGCGATATTTTCTAGTATCGAGTAATTTTCTAAGCATCTGCGGATTTTCGCCTGTCAAGCGTGGAGCGTTATCAATTTCATTCCAGTGCGCAGTAGCTACAAGTCTTTTATTTGAAAATCTCCCTTTTAAAGCATTGTAAGCAACTATATAATTGGCAGCCGATAAGGGATGACATTGAACTAAGTTTTTTGGCGGGCCTTCAAGAGTAGAGAGTAAGTGAGAGAATTTTTCAATATTTGAAATTTTTGAGTTATTGTGTACAAGAGCATCAAATACGTCTATATACGCGTTAAAATTTTTAAAATCACCAGAAAATTTTAATAACTTAATTTTAGGAACTAAACCTTCTGAAAAAGTTGTAGAATTTTGCATTGTTAATGAAGAACTTTGAGGTTTATCTGCCATTTGAAAATGAATAGCCTTGATTTCATAATACTTGTTATCAAAACCTTTGCGTATTTTATCCTGTTCCTCAAAGTCATCGTCTGAGGTTAATATTTTTAGAATATTATTATGTTGCTCATAAAAGGCGCCATAAACAGTATCTAAGTGTTCAAATCTACATATAAAATTAGCATAAAAAGATTTGTCTATTAAAGATTTTTGGCCAATTTCTAGCATTTCCTCAACTCTTTTAACCTCTACGTTGCGAAGCAGAATAAATTTTTTACTTTTATCAGTCATGTTTGAGAAAATGAAATATTAAAAAAAACGTATTTAATTATTATTAAGATAAAATTACTTATTTATTTATTTATTTTACTATAGGCTCTCGTACTAAAGACTTGCCAAACTCCCGAAATTCTTTCGCGAGATAAAATAAGCAAAAATAGATTAGGCTCTTATATGCACTGGTCAGTATTTAGTTTGATACTGAATTTATGTTTGTTTATTTTGATTTATTTTATCGATGTAGCACGTGTGACCCCACCACCGATCAAGGAACGGTGCGCTTTGGTAGAAAATGCACACTTGCAAACCAGCGGAGAAATATGTAAATTTAAAGAAAAGATGTGTGCCAGGTTATTTGATACAGGAAATGAGTTTTAAATATGGCGACTTTACGTTTAAAAAAATTAATATTTTAAGCAAAATTAAAAGATCGTGGGGCGAAGGACCATTTTATTTTATCTACAAAAATAAACAAAAACTTTAAATAGCTGGTTCAAAAGATCAATTAATTTGCTGTAACAATACTAAGGACGGATGTTCGCCTACCTTTTTCTCGTGTTAAAATTCACCATATGCCATAAATTTTCTGCAGGGTACCCTGGGCTGCATCCAAGTAAATCTTCTTTGGTTCAGATCACTTTAATCACTTATGTGTATATAGTTTAGGAAATTTGATTTATTTTTACGCGGTATGACATTTATTTTATATTAATTTTGTAACTGAATTGTTGTAAGTCGTGTCGATTTGTTTCTGCCACTGCGTATTGAACACACTCGCGGAAGGCGAAGCATCTTCGCGGTATTTCGCCGTATACTTAAAATATTTGTTAGAAAGAGAAAGAAGTTTATGTTTGTACACAGAAAATTAGTGTAATTTTAATGTTTTAATTTTATATTTTATATCCTATATATTTTAAATAATAAGCCCTTATTTAAACTTAAATTAACTTAACTGTATATTGAACACCGTGAAAGTTTCCGTTCTATGTTTACTAATGGGGTTTTAGGTTATATTAAAGTCTTTAATATAACTAAGAGTGACTTTAAAGTTTTTTTCGTGAGCTGTAGGTGAATTTAAATTTTAAAGTCATGTAAAAGATTTTGAGTGACTTTTAAGTCTTGCCAAGGACATTTATTACACGAAACAATAAGCAGGTTTTTAAATTTGTAGCTAGTATTTAAACCTGTGTTTGAAAATTTGATTAGATTGGAATATTTGTAGACTTTGGTACTAATTATTTTAAATTATTTAATTCTGCTACGATCTATATTGATGTTTTGCTTCGTTATTTAATAACCCTGTCTATCATATTTCGAATTACTTAATATTTATCAATTATTATATTTCAAGAAATTAAGCAATTTGTCAAAGTTGTGTATTTAGAAGAATAGTTAAAACGGTATTTAATAGTTGGCCAAGACTTCTCTTTAGGCACAGAACAATATTAAAAGCTACTTTTAAATAACTCATACTTTACTAATTTTCACATTTTTATGATATTTTATATCTTAAAACTACTTTTTAAGAAAATAAATGTTTTGTAAAAAAACATCGATAGTAATAAAATACATGTACAGAGTAGTTTTTTTTATATATTGACATGCATTTTTTTTTAGATACAAAAAAGTGTAACAAATACATTTCTCAAACACTAACTTTAAAAATGGCCTAAAAAATGCCAAAGAGATATAAAGGATTAGTGAAGTGCCAATATATATACTGTCTTTTTAAACATATCTATTGGGCGCTATTTTATTCCACTATATTGGATTCGGATTGGCAAGAAAAACGAAAATCGTCATTTTCCTTTTTATTCTTTTCAGTCTGCTTTTGGAGAGATATTACAAAATAAATTTTATATATATAGCTATTATCTTCTTTACATGATAACGCACTCAGATTTAAAATCCGGCGTTTTGTTTTCGACCTCCCAAAACATATCACACTTAATGTTTGAACAGAAAATTTAAAATTTCCTATAAGAGACAATATGTTAGAGAGAGACGGAAACCAGAATCTTACCAAATTCACAATGGAGAATTTTAAATACTCTAAATGTATAACTGCATTACATCATTGATTTTAAGAGGTCAAAGGCTTTTAGAAAATGAAATAAAAAATGCAGGTCCGTACTTGTAAAATGAATGATGAGAACTCGGCGACGAAACGCCTTATTTTAAATCTGAGTACACCGTACACCATCTTGTAGAGGAGAAAAAGTGGTTACAAGAATTTAAAATTTGTTTTGAAATAGCTCGTCAAGTGCAGCCTGAAAAAATAAAAAGGAACATTACTAGTGTCGTTTTTCACGATTATCTTCGAAAGTAGTCGGTATTTTCCTACTTTATCTGCATATTTGACATTAAATTGCGCAACCTTGCCCTAATTTAACCAACATCGCATCTCTTACGGTTATTGAAATGTCAATGCTATCTCATCGAATTTCTAACATCCTGTATATATAAAAGCGAAATTCTCTTACTGACTGGCTGACTGATCACTGTATTTCTGCAACCGTCAAAGATAAAACGTTCAAAATTGGCGTGGACCTTCTTTTTGTGATATGTGTGCGAGATAAAAAAGGATTGGCTTCTGTAAATGTTGCCAGAATGACAATGTAAAAACTTCCGGCAAATTCTAGAGACATTTCAGATTTTTTTTGGAGCGGAAATACACTTTCTATTATTAGTTTAATACAAAAAGTATAATTGAAATACTGGCCACATTGGATATAGAATAAAAACAAATACAACGCACTTCAATAAAACTAATATGAAAAAAAAACTAAAATAAAAACTACATCTAAAAATAGTAGTAAAAAAATAAAAAATATAAATAATTTTTTGACAAAAATAAAATCAACTTAAAAAAACACTGATAAATAAAAATAAGATTTTAAACGAAATTAAAAATTCGACCTACTGAAACCGGCGTTTAACTTTACTTTAATCATTTTTATCTTTTTCATTCTAGGAATTTTTATTTGATTTTATTTTTTGTTATTTTTTATATTTATTATTTATATTCTTATTATTATTAAATAATTTTGTGAATTCTGCAAAAACTATGTAAAGGCATCTTAAAATTAAAAATGCTAATTCTACAATTTTTAAAATTATGCATATTTATTAAATTTCAATAGGGCAGTGCAAATTCTCTCTTCTGCCATATCGTATAGTAAATGTTTCATGTTATCTGTAAACCAACACAACTTCATTATTTATCATCAATTTTTTTTCGTATAATTATTAAGGCACTTTATCAGATTTTCTCGGTTTTCCGGACATTCTTTATCAGTGCGCAAGCGTTTATAACGACCTGTTTATTTTTTTTTTACCAAAACCACCCTAGAGTGTCACTCTACAACATGGTAAAAACTCTATTCAAACCAGTTCAGTGGTTTTTTTTCTACAGTTGCAGACTGCAGTACTTTTTAAATCCTGAGAAGCGGATCGTATAACACTGTAAGCCTACTTACTTGTAACCAACTCGAAATAATAGAGAGCTGATAACAAAATCAATATAAACCAGCATTGCCGCTTTGCCGGTCCTGCTATAGGTCAAAGTATATAATATAGATATTTCGAGACATTACCATGCCCATCCAAAAATCTGGGAAACAGCTGAGGAGATCATACTGAAGCTCCCCTATTAAATTTAGTCAGCGCCTCCCTCGATGTTATATATATATATATATATATATATATATATATATATATATATATATATATATATATATTAATCGGGTTTTGTAAGGGAAGTAAGAATGGAATCTAATTTAATGATGAAAATGCAGTTTTACTTAAAAAATGTTTTATTATATTTAACCTCTATATAGTACCAAGCTTTTATTAACTTCACTGCCCTTGTGTGCTTGTTTGTATATTTATTTGCCTGGTTCAAATCTTTTGGTGTATTTTCACCCACTGTGATTTTCGTATACATTTCGCGTGACTATATAATTTGATACTGTCAAATATAAAACATTTAACATGGCAGACATGTATTGCTATTTGATGTTTTATTCAACTAAAACATTACCGCCGGAATTGCAATACTTTAAATTGGATTTTTCAGTCAATATTTCAAAAAATAATTTTGTTATTTGTATAGAGATTCAATCACCCAATTATTGTTTCCGATAGCAGACGAATTTTATTTGTGCCGATTTGACTTAAAATCAGTATCAAACGACGGCGTAAAAATAGGGGAGCCAACCTTGCTGACGAATTTTTGTTATTTTTGCAGATTTGATTGAAAATACGTATCTGGGAGATTTTAAGAGTGTATATTTTTAACTTTTAGTCATTTGTATAGACTTTACCTAATATCGGTATGGGAGGATATTTATTAAAAGTACAAATTATGCATTTTTAGTTTTTATTTCATAAATCCATAACAGCGGCATGGCGAGCGAATTTTGTAATCTGTGCCGATTCAATCGAAAATGGGTATCTGAGAGTTTTTACGAGAGCAAAATCTAAAACGGCGACGTCAACATGGGGGAGTGTAGATTTTACTAAAAATCGGTATATGGGGGTATTTAATAGTATACATTTTGAGTTTTTAGTCAAAATGACTGAAAATGGGTATCTTTAGGCATTAAAGGGTGCAAATTATGAATTTTTAGTTAACCTTTAAAATTGTATATAAACAATTTTATTTTGGTACGCAGACATATTATTTAGTAGCATAGGTTATTCGTTTTTTGTTTAATTCTATATTAAAAACAACTATAGCCTACTTAGGCAACTGAAATATTAAAGGGTATTAATTAAAAAATGCATATTTTAGGACACATTTACCGACACGAACCAGTTTGAGTATTTTATTAATGTATTTTATTAATGTTGTGGTTTTTACTAAATCGCGCTGACCGATTGAATAAAATTGTAGGTAATTTATATAGTCATACATATACATCTAAAAGAAACTATATCGTAGAGGCAGAGCGACATTTTAAAAATTAAAGCGGTTGACGAACATTGTGCTTATAAAAATAATAAATAATAAAGTGAATACCACATACCAAAATTTAGTACAATACAATACCTAAAAGCGTTTCCGAGATGTTAAATAAGAATTATGTCAAAAAATGATACTAAAATTAGAAAAGTTTTATTTTAATTGTTTATTGCCAAACATAATTGATACAAGACATACTCGAGGAATTTGCCATTCCCGTTATGCCCGTATAAGCCAAATTTGAAAAAGAACTCGTACAAGTTCTAACGAATTGCTTATCAGTGATACGATAGCGCACCAGAGATCCAGAGGTGCGGGTTCAATCCCCGCTCGTACCATAACTCTTACTGTTGATTAAATATTTCACAGTAAAAAAAACAAACTGATAAAATACTTCTATTCAAAATTTGACTTATATGGGCATAACGTAAAAATTATAAATCTATTAATATGAATGATACCTAATAGCAAATATTTCTAAAAAAAAATCACAGTTTAAAAAATAAACTGATAAAGTACTTCTATTCAAAATTTGTTATTATAATTTCCCAAAATTATTTAATCGATATTTCAGACAATTTTGAATTTAAAAAGTTAACTTGTCTTCGCTGGAAATCGAACTCAGGACCTCGGTTTGTAGCCGCCGAGGCTGCAGTATCGTAAATTTCACTAACATAAAATTGATTAAGTTAAATTGTGATAGTTGTTGTGGAGCCCATGGTTTTCGTCGCTCAGTGCTCAGAGCGTTTGCCTAGAATGCGAGAGGCCATGGGTTCTAGACCTAGCGAAGACGAGTTAACTTCTCAAATTCTAATTTGTCCAAAACGCCGATTAAATAATTTTGGGAAACTTATATTTCTTGCAATACAACCTTTTTATGGTCGAAAATAATATATGACATAATTTATTTCTTACAGACTATCTAAATAAATTTATGAAAAATAAATAATAATACCGATACATCATAATGAGAAGTTAAAAATAATGTTGTTTGGTAATAACTAAAAAAAAAGTTAAATAAATTACAGTTTATGAGATTCATATAACGTTACTACCAAATAATTATACGCATTCATAAATCTGTTCAAGTTCTGGATAAAGGCGAATTTACCGAATTTATTTTACATATAATGTTCTACGGGTCAAGATAAGTAAAATGTAGCAATTTTATAGTTATTGGCGGTTTTTCAAAAAAACATATAGTCAATTAAAATTTTTAAATTAGACTTCACATAGAATTATCGCTCGAATCCAGTCACCTAACCTATGAAATTTCCAGTTACCTAACCCATGAAATTATCGAATTTAAACATTTTAATTCCAATTTTTTATCAACTCTTTATAATAGCAAAAATGTTATGTAAATTATTAGTAGAATTAGTTCTGGTGAACATTTTCATTTTGGCTTTAGCCGTTTTTCCATATTTTTAACGGATGTTATGTGTGAGCAAGTTTTCACCCATGCTTAGATATACGTAGGTATATCTTGTGTTTTCTTGGACATTCTGGTTTATATATTTAATTTTAATTTTCTTGCCAAGTCATGTTACCAATTGATGTTTCGATCAACTCGTGATCTTCATCAGAATACATAAATTCATTTACAACAAAAATTTGAAAAGTAGATGGGACATGTAACACATTTAGAAAATTAAATAAAACAGTGTCACATTCACAATACAAGATTTATACGGAGACAAACAAGACACTGTTTCTCGATATACTTGGGGGTTTAAAAATAAAAAAAAAATCTGACGGGCTTTTTCACAGTTTTTTTAAATAGAGGAAAAATATATTTTATATGAAATGATTTTTATGTTTTTTAAGCTTTTTAAACCTAAGCTTTCTTACGAGACAGACGTATCTCCTTAGTATGACACTTTATAGAGAAAATAATGTTTGATATATAAAATGATAAGATAAATTTGGGGTTCTTCACCGTTTTTTAGGCAAGATAAATGCCTCATAAATACAATTTTTGTTTTCATTTTTAGGCGGATCTTCCTCCTAGCGCTAGCATGCATAGTTGAAACAAAATATTTTTACATACAAAAAAATAATATAAATTAGACGTGTTTAACCGTATCTTAAATAATTTTGTTTTCGTTAAAGCTACCCCTGCAGGGCAAAAAAAAATTATATACATAAAAATAAAAATCAAGAACTTGCACAATAATAAAACTCTCGTATTCTAATTTATAATCAGTTTATAAACTTATAATAAACAATTTACAAACTCTCGTATTATTACAATTCATATTGTTTTTGTTTGTTATAGTATAATAATATTGCATTAATCGTTATGAATTCATTTAACTGATGTTGTTTTACCCCAGTAAATGTTGGCTGAGGTTTTGTGTGGTTTAAGCTTACTTGTGTTTCGGTAATTCATAGCAAGCTAATACATCTACAATTATCATTAAACACTAGTACAATTTATGATTGTATAAAACTAGCACAATCCAAGGTGTGACGTCATTCGGTGACGATAGTTACTTACTTTTCTGGTGATAAAAACTGTACAATGTCTAGCAAGCTGCAACGATCGCACCGAGCACAAACTACTTGGTGGACATAGAATCATATGCTCATCAAAATGTGATGAGGCCGACAAAAATGGGGAAAAAATAAGGAACTCGAAGAAAAAGATCGTTTAATGGATAAGATCGAATTGAAATATACCTAAAGCGTTAATAGTCTGAAGGATGAGATTGCAGGTTTAAAGAAAGACATGGCGATAAAAGACACATACCATAAACGAATTCGTAAGTGTACCCAAAGTTATGGTATTGAATTTAGGGTGAGAGGGGGGGGGGGAGAGAGAGAGAGAGAGGTAATAACTATTTTTTTACCTCCAATTATTTCTTTTCAGGATCGTTTGGCACATCTCAAACAGCAGTGTCAGCCACATCTGACGGAAACCGTCAGAGCCTCTGTAGAAGGAATTTGTTCGAAACTTTACAATCTATCCTGTGAATATGCTAAAAAAGTAAGAGAAAAATCCAATAATATTCTTAAAGACCATGGTATGGAATTACCTCCACATCCTTTTGCCTCCCAAGCAATACGAAAGGTATGTTATAAAATATTACAGTAGTCTTCCGGAATAAAACAATTTTGATTCCAAATTAATATAAAGTTTTGTAGGTATGGTGTTATCCTGTACAATTCGCCATAGGTTGTCCTCGTTTACCTGTTGTAGAATATTTGCCAGATAGGGAACAAGCTATGCTTCGATTCCAGAGTGACACTTTAGCTATTAATAGCTTATATCTTCAGAAATTGGTAAGTATATCTTTTTTTGCAATGTTTTTTAAAATTTTATTTAATACTAAAGAAGATGTACTAGCGGTGGCATACTGGTAATGATGGTGATTTGGCGATCGCTCAATCTAAAAATAACCTAACGCTTTTGAGTAGAAAACATTTTTTTATTTATCGATTGTTACAATATTATTTTCGTTTTGTAAGGCATCTCAGACAAGTGAGGCAAGAAATGTGAATTTATATGAACCTTTACTTATCTAGTGGAGTGGTGTGAAAAAAATTTAAAGTTAGTCTAATTTGGTTATTAAACAAATTGTATTTTATTGTTTTTGACTGTATTGCAATGTATAGTTAGGGCAGCGGTCGGCAACCCGTCGATCACAAGCTACCGGTAGCTCGTCTGGGCATTTTTAGTAGCTCGCGAGTCTCTATCAAGTATGAGCGTTAGATCGTAAAGAAAGGTTCTTGAGGTCCGTTACGTTTGTCAACTTTTTTATTTTATAAGTCAATTTTCAAATTTTACACATTATTTTTTATGTAACACAAACTTAACGAATGTGCTTAGGTCTGAATAGACCGGATATGTGAAGGGTCGCAGAGAAACGTCCTTGAGGTTCGCTAAGTTTGGGTTTGTGTATATGTGTGAGCGTGTGCATGTGCGTGTTGGTGTGCATGTACGTGCGCATGAGTGTGTCTGTGTGCGCGTGCGTGTGTCTGTGTGCGCGTGCGTTTTTCTATGTGTGCATGTGTGTGAGCGCGCGCGTATGGGCGCACGCGTGTGTGCTCGGTTGTGTGGCTGGGTGCGGGTGTGTGGGTGCGCGTTTGTGTGGGTGCGCGTGTGTGTGAGTGCGCGTGTGTGTGGGTGCACGTGTGTGTGGGTGCGCGTGTGTGTGCGTGTGTATGTGTGTGTGCGCGTGTTTGTGCATATGGGTGTGTTTGTGGATGTGTGCTTGCGTGTTTGTGTGTGCTTGCGTATGTGTGTGCGTGTGTGTGTGTGCGCGTGCGTGTGTGAGCGTGTGTGTGCGTGTGGATGTGAGTGCGGGAGTGTGTGCGCGGTGTGTGCGTACGGGTGTGTGTGTGTGTGTGTGGATGTGGTGTGTGTGCGTGCGCGTGTGTGTATGTGTATGTGCATATGTATGTGGGGGTATGTGTATATGGTGTGTGTCTAGTGTTATATATGTGTGTGAGCGTTTTATGTGCATGTATATATGCGTGTCTGTGGTTGTTTGTGGTTGTCTATATAAACAAAACTTGGATCTAGGATAACTTAAGAACCGTTAAACACACTCGTTTCAAATTAGTACCAGAAATATTTTTAAAGGGTATGAATATGTAAAAAAAATAAATTTTGAGAATGAAGTAGAAGAAGTAGTTGCTAATAAATGCTTGCTGTAAATGTTCTAATATTGAAAAATTCTGAAGAAGTATTCAACTTACTAACTTATATAAGGTAGTCCTAAGATGATGAAACAGTCCTCTAAAATTAAAAAAATATATATACTTCAGAAGTATTTAGCAGAGTTTGCTTAGAAAACAGTAATAAAAATTAAATTACTTTCAATTATATTTTTTTCCACTATATAAGCAAGTTTTTCTTTATATTGGTTGAATTTAAGGGGTGAAACAACTCCCTAAAAACAAAATTAAAATTTTAAGACTAAAGTTTATTAAATAATATGTTAAAAAAACGGCAATTATTATTATTAAATTTTTGGATATATAACTCTCAACTTTTTTTTCTTCGAATGACTGTTTTACGCATTTTTTAATACATAGCAAAAAAGATTAAATACCAGAGTCGAAGTCAGTTAAATAAGTTATATGTCCGCAAAATTTTCGACAAAAATCGCAACTTGTCTTTCAATAACAAAATTCGTATCTCTGAAATATCCAACTAAAACATGGTTCCAATCTCGTGTCAATGTCGGATCGGTCTAGCAATACAGGTTCGCAGTTATTAATCGGTAAGTGCAAGAAATACGTGAAAACTGAAAATAAAAAAAGTTTAGTTCAAGATTTCGCTCTCCGTATAAAAAGAAACTCGATAGGCATGCCGCGGCTTTTTTAAATATTTCAATGTAGATTAAGGTAAAAAAGTTACGTTTTCACGAGACGTTTCGTCTTGGAGGAAAACGAAATTATTAACGAAATATTCGGCTTTTCGAACGATATAATAAATTAGAGATTTTCGAAACACATTTAAGATTTTGGTCTCCTTCTCCTTGACACTTCCGAAATGTATCGTAGACGTAACGTAATCTGTTTGACAGTTTTCAAAAATAGATTTATTTTCACATGGTTTTGAGTTTGTAGAGCTGTACTCGGGACCTCGCCATCAAGCATATTGTATTCTCGTATACCCACGGGTGTTTACTAAAAACATACCAATATTCACTTTCCTACCTGCAACCGCTTTAAACAGTAACGTTCCAAAAATTAAAAAACACGGGCTAAATTTCTCTGATCGTTAGCAGCGATATGATAATAGCCCGTTTAAGTAAGTAAAAGTATACGGATAGTGTTACACCTCCTCCACTCGTCCTTGAATTAAGCCCCGCCCCCTGGCCTTGAGAGCGCACGTGTGCTATATTGACTTTAAGGGTGTGTGACGTCATATGACCTTGAGCGACTTTGGGTGAAGGGTGTTATGACCTTGAGATGTTTTGAAGGTTAATAACTCGTCTTACGCCCCTGTTATAATAAAAAAGCAGTTATTTACTATTTTTATAGTGCATATCGCTATTCACTCGTAGTGAATTTTTAACATCGTATTTTACGATGGATCGCCAGACGAGCAGGTAATTTTTGCTTTGCCTTGAACAAACCGGCATATCAGTACCTAAAATATGTGTCAAGTATATCCGCGTCTCTTCACATATATCGGCACCCGAACGGCTCCATCCATTTGAACCGAGTCACGTAAAGCAATACCTTATGTTCGTACGGATCATATTTTCATTGGGAGGGTGCTTTTTATTTGTATCAAGAGAAGTTTTCCGCGTAATTTCTATTTTATGTCCAGCATTTGACGTGTAACAAAAAAATATTGGTTGACTGGTGGGAGCGATGCGTGTTATATAACCTTGAGATTCCCTTAGCATTTGACTTTGAAAAGTTTTGAAGGTCAATTTGTCTGATGACGTCATTTGACCTTGAGGGGCCCCTGCCCACTTGACCTTGAAGTGGGCGACTATTTAATATTTTATTGCCACAGTTTCCACGAGCATCAGTTTTTCAACTTGATCACTAGATCATCAGATGTGGTAACCTCTTGTATACTTAAAATGTTTTTTGTTTGAAAAATTTCTTATGAAATTGTGAGACAGGTGTTGAAACAATTGCTGTGACTGTGTAAATCTTAGCATGAATTCAAAGTGGAATAATGTATTTACATCCGAGACAAGATTCGCCAACAAATGTATTTCCAGTCTGCAGAGGATTACTCCTACAACTATTTTTGACTATAATATCGAGAATATGAGAATAAAACATAATACCGCAAAAAACTACTAATTTTGAAGCACAAGAAAATGGAGCAGCGGTCTGGTGCGAGATAACCTTCCTGGTTCTGCCGCCTTCGTCCGGCGCTTTGAGTCGGTGAAACTGCACCAAATACCGAATTTTTTTTTTTTTTTGTGTCGATGGGGAATGCTTTTACGCACGACTCCATCCCGGTTGGGATGGAGACAGTGTGGGACTCGCATTACTGCCAGGTTGTTACACTAGACAGATTGCCATACCCACTAAACCCCACCGGGCCCCCATCAGATGGACCGTCATTGGGCAAGCCCAAGGGTCCTTCGATGGGGTTGATGCCGTCCTTCCGGGGATGACCCTCTGAAAGACATGGTCCTCTGGGGGGGTGAGTTGCCTCTTTGGCACGGTGTTTTGTGCCGCCTCTCGTTACTGTATATCTGAAAAGGAAAATATCATTAGAAATGTAGTCGTCTTATCTGTTGAAGTTCCTGATCCTGATCCGTCCTCCCGTCTGTCCGGTTGCCACCGTCAGCGTTCCACTGGTCCTTCCAGTTTGCCGATGTCAGGTTCCTCCGTCCATCCGTGTGTTGGTCTTCTTGGCGTGTCCTCTTCTGGGCCCTCAGTGTCACTGCTGTTCCGTGTCCTTGCAGTGAGGAGCTGAGGTGTTCTTTTACCTCAGGTTCAACTGCAGCTCGCGCCGGAGCCAGTTGAGGTATTTGGTATCCTCTTCTTTTACCTCAGGTTCAGCTGCAGCTCACGCCGGAGCCAGCTGAGGTACCTGGGAATCCTCTTCTTGGAGATTTTTATTGGCCACATGAGTTGCTTAAGAATTTTTGCAAGTGAGATCTAGCTTCTGAGGAGTACGGAGGCTCAGAAGTTTTGATTCACTTGCATCCATCCTCAAGCACTTTTAACGCAGAATTCCGTGTCTTGGTCTTCTGTGTTTGGTCCTATTGTTGTGGTTTGGAGCTAGTGGATCGTAATTCACCAGGTCTCGTAGATTTTCATTATGATGGTTTTCGGCTGCTCTGAAGGCTCGGTTTTTGTTTTTTGTTTTTGACGCATAGCCGTAAGCTGTGGAGCCGTACGTTAGTTGGCTCCTTGCTACTGTTTTGATGAGTAACAGCTTTGTCCTGATTGCCATTTCGCTCTTTCGGCAGAGCAATGGATAAAGTTTATTCATTGCCTGTCTGGCTTTGGTCCTCGCTGCGTTGATGTGTTTGGTCCAAGTCAGTCGTTTGTCCATGGTCATACCTAGGTACTTGACCTCGTTGGACCATGGAATCTCCACTTCTCCAACTCGGATTCTGGCTCTGGCAGTCAGTCTCCTTCGTTGGAAAAGTATGGCTTGCGTTTTCTGGGGGTTGATCTTGACTTTCCACTTAATGCACCAGTCATTAAGGTCATTTATGTCCTCTTGCAGTCGTCTTTCCAGGATGCGGGTGCTTCTGCTTTTGTGTAGGATGGCGGTGTCATCTGCGTAGAGTGCTGTTATGCCCTCGTCTCCTATCGGGACATCATGGGAGAAGATGGAGTAAAGCAAGGGTCCTAGTACCGATCCTTGTTGAACTCCTGCTACCAGTCCTCTTTGTTCAGAGTGGGTATCATTCACTTTGACGGAGAATGTCCTGTCTCTTAGGTAGCTGCGTATTATTTTAATGCTTCTTCTCTCGTATCCGGCCACAGACATTTTGTACACCAGTCCTTGGTGCCACATCCTGTCGAAGGCCCTCTCGATGTCTAGGAAGACTGCTCCTGTGACTTCTCTGTTGTTGAATCCTTTTGTGATGTATTCAGTAGCTCTGAGGACTTGTTGTTCAGATGAGTGCCCAGCCCTGAAGCCGAATCGCTCGTCTGGAATGGCATCTAGGTCTTGGGTCTCATCTTTTAGTCTTCTAGCTATGGCTCGCTCAGCTATTTTGCCTAGTGCAGGGAGAAGACTTATGGGCCTGTAGTTTTGCGGTAGGGTGCGGTCCTTGCCTGGTTTTTCCAGGATTATGACCTCAGCCTTTTTCCACATGCTGGGGAAGTGGCATGTCCTCAATATGGTGTTGATGATGTTGGCCATCGCACTGTAACCTTTTCTTGGAAGGTACTTCAGCATCTTGTTGGTAATGCCGTCGGCTCCAGGGGCTTTTTTCACCTTTAGCCTTTTTATTATGTCTCTGACTTCTCCAGGGGAGACAGGAGTAGGATTGTGTTGAGGTAGAACCTGTGCGTCCAGATCCCTTACAATCTCGTTGACTTCTTCTATGTGTTCGTCGTCTTCGTTGGGGTGATGGTTTAACTGACCTTGCTGAACAATGGCGTCAGCAAGGATCTCAGCTTTGTCTTGATCTGAGTAGACAGGGCCGTTTACACTTTGGAGAGGTGGTAATGGTCGTTTGTCAGACCTTAAGGCACGCTGCATTTGCCATGCAGTCTGGTGAGTTGTATCCAGGGATTTCACTTTTTCACTCCACTTGTTATCCCGGTATTCCTTGAGGGTGTCCCTCAGGAATTGGGAGTGGCGATTTAGTACAATCCTGTCTTCTTCCTCTCGGGTCCTGGCGTAGACCCTTCGGAGTCGTCTATTTGTCCGGACCTCGGCTTTTAGAGGTTCCGGGAGGTCCTCTGTATGCCGGTGCCTGCTTATGTCTTCCACTACTGTGTTTTCATGGAAGGCATTCAGGATGGCTGTCTCTAGACGTCCTACGGCCTCCTCTAGTCCCTGAGGAGCGCGGATCTCAGGGATTTCGATTACGGTTTTCAGACGCCTTTAATAGGCCTTCCAGTCGGTTGTCTTCTTGATGCGGTGGTTTACTCTGTTAAGGTTCACACCCAGTTGTAGGAGTACTGGGTTGTGATCTGAGGTTCCTTCCTCCAGAGTGTTTATGTCCAGCTCCTCCCTGATGTTTTTCAGGAGTGCAATGTCTAGGACTGAAGGTCTCCCATGTCCACGGGGGAGGTGGGTAGGTTGCTCGGGTCCTATTATGGCGAGCCTGTGGTCTTCGCAGAGTCTGGATAGTTTGCGACCATCGTTGTTCGTATAGGAGCAATGCCATTCTTCTGATTTGCAGTTGAGGTCTCCTATAATGATTTTTGGGGAGTGTCCTGTGGCTAGATGCTCGATGTCTTCTCCTAGTAGTTCTTGTCTGGGGCACGATATGCGGAAGTAATCTTGACATTACTTCGCCGTGTTTGGACCTCAATGGAAATGGCGTCTAGTTCCACATCCTCAACCCCCAGGAAGGAATGTGGGACGCCTCTCCGGACTAGTAGAGCTACTCCTTCCGCAGCTGGGTTGCCCGGGGGGTCATATCTGTACATATGATACCCCGGGAAGGAAATTCTAGTCTCAGATCTGAGTTTCGTCTCTTGGATTGCTACGACATCTGGGTGGTGTTCCTCCAGAAGCTCTATGACATCTGTTTTCCTGGCCCTTATTCCGCAGGTATTCCAGGAAATTAATTTTAACTCCTCGTTTTGTTGTTGTACTGGCATTTTTATTTAAGTCTGCGAAGCTGTTCCTCTACAGCTTTTGTAATTGTTGGGATTATATTCTCAACAATTGAGGGCATCATTCCTGTAACTGCCTGTAGGATGGCAGCTTGTAAAGGGGGGACTGGAAGTCTCGCCTTAGATGTACTTGGCTTTGCTTGTGTTGGGGCCTTGTCCTTAGTTGTTTTGTTGTCTTCTTTGGCTGGTTTTGGCCCTGGCTTGAAGTTTGCCCATGGAGCGACAGGTGTCTTTTTGGGATTGGGGAACCTGGGGCATCCCCTGTAGCTCGCAGGGTGCCCACTTTGGCCGCAATTAGCACAGGTGGCATTTTTAGTGCCGTCTTCATTAGTTGGCAGGTTGCAGACACTGGCCCTGTGTTGACCAGCGCATTTATCACATCTGTCCGGATGCGTGCATAGGGACTGTGTGTGCCCAAATTGTTGACATTTGTAGCACTGCTTGACCGTCTGGTCTTTTTTCTTTGGCTCAACTTTAACCAGTCTATCTAGGAGTACTTTAATCCCCATTATCCTCTTGTCTGCTGCCTTGACAAGAAACAGAGGCATTGGCTTCTTTGTGACCCTGGAGGTCATACGTGTTACTTCAATATCCTTGAATCCGATTTCGCTGAGTTCTTCAACGATTTCTTCTAAAGGGGTGTCCATGTGTAGTCCTCGGATAACAGCATGGACTTTCTTGTCTTCAGGTAGCTGATACGTGTGATACGGTTTGTTAGCTTCCTTGAGATGTTGGGTTAAGGCCCGGTGGTCTTTGGCCGTTTCGGGGTAAATCTGCAGTCTGCTCCCTGCAGCTTTTGCCTTTGAGAAGGCAATGTTTGCGCTCTTGATATTCTTGCGCACAACTGTCCAATCTCCCCCGTCGTCTATTACTATAGGCGGGATTTTGGTTTTCGCCGGAGAAGTCTTGGCGTTCTCTGCTTCCTCCGGTTTCGTTTCCTCAGGTTTTTCTTCCTTCATCTGTATGGCGTCCTCTGAGGGTGGAGATTTCGCCCTTTTCCTCTTGGTTTTTTGCTGTACAGCGGGTGTGTCGGTGTTCACTTCCTGAACCCGCTTTGTTTCAGCACTGGATTGGTTTATAAAAAGGGTTTCGAGACGGACCAGCCTGGCCGTCATCTCCTTATTTTCCTTCTCTAAGGCCTGGTACCTTAGTAGGAGGCGGGTATTTTCTTCCTTGAGTTTCGCTATCCTTTCGGTCTTGGTTTTCACTGCTCCACTAGAGCTGGCACTTCTAGTGGAAACACACACTTCAGGCTTCATTTTGTTGCACTGCACTTGAACAGCACGACTTCTCAGAATATTTATTCCTGTGAGGAATAAATCACACTTAGCACTTTTCCAAGTTTGGAAAAAAGTCACTTCTCGTAAACTTTCAGTACGGAGCCGGGTGAACCGAATCAATCCGCACTGTCTGAATGCTCAAAGTGAACTCACCGAATATGCGATGCGAGCCTCCTTTTAAATGATTCGCGGCCAGATTTTTGCACCAAGCGGAGCCGATGGCTGTCCTACACGAATCCGTCGTGATGTGTCAGACGGTGGCTTCGTCACGACTAATACCCGGCGAGGCTTAGCCTATTACTGGCGCGGTGCGTTATAGCACTCTCAGAGAAATTTACGCGATTTTTCCGCACGTCGCGCACAGTGTTTTTCATATATACTTAACGGGCGCATTTTTCTGATTATTTACCAGAAAGAAACGTATTTTTACTTTTATTAATAAAAAAGATAAAAGTTGAATAGCGATTCGATGCATACATTCCCCAAAAATGTATTACCTTCGCTACAACCTTAAGAGCTAGGTCTTATACTATGACTTACATTTTCAGTTAATTTTAATGCAAAAACTGTAACTATAGACTTACAAGTCAAAAAAAATTATATCATTAACTAAAATCCTTCATTTTGACTGGTCTATCTGCATATATTAAGTTTTTTTTTTTCTTTTTAATTCTTGTGAGCTTCCCAAAATCGGGTTTTAAGGTACAGGGTGTTCCAGCGAGGACTGAACAGGGACCTATTTTCGACCTTCCTTGTATTTTGGAAAAATTCAAAATAGCCAATCGATGTATTTTTTCTTGTAGAATCCAAAAATGTCATCGAAAAAATATTTGAACCAGAAACAAAAGAGTTACGCTATGCATCAGGTGTTTTTTAAATGGAATGTATCGTTTTTTATACGATTTTTAGAAAGAGTGATTTTTTTTATGTCCGTTCTGATTAAAAGATTTGATTTTACGATAGCTGTTTATATTACATTTTAATGTTTTACAAACTAAAATTTTAGCTTCACCTGTTTAAAATATACGATAGGTTGGTATAGGTGATTAAGGTAAAATGACGTTTGAATGCTTTGTCAATAAAAATTGACATTATTTTAATTATTGTCGAAGTCTTCACCTAAAAAATATATATTTGACTCTGATCGAAATGAAATACTCTTTGGACGAGAGACTACAGATTGTTATGCTATTTTACAAGTGCCAAGAAAATGCAAGAGAAGCAAGAAGAAGATTTATTGCAAATGTTCATAGAAATATATCCATCAATACAATTCTAAGGATAAAAAACCTATTTGAGGAAAATAAAACTTTACATGATAGAAAAAGAAATTCAATAAAAAATAATTATTAAATAATAAAATAAAACTACTAATAACATAAGTTTTCAATGTGACCGCCGTTTTTCTCGAAACAACATCGATAACCCCTTTGTAGTCTTTCTAAACTTGCTGTTACAATATGATTTTCCTGGTTAAGGCGGTTTATTTCATCGACAATTTTTTCCATGATCTCTTGAATATTTTCGTTTCGTTGTCTGTATACGACGTTCTTCAAATGGCCCCAAAGAAATGTATCCAAAACTGAGAGGTCGGGGCTATTGGGGGGTCAAGCATATGTTCCATTTCGCCCTATCCATTCGTTATGGCGCCGATTTAAAAATTGAACCACATCATGCACGGCATGCGGAGGCGCCCCATCATGTTGCCAAATTAAATTCTGATATTCTGCCAATGGTAAGTCTTCCAAAAAATTTTCAATTTCGTTTTCTAAAAACTCATAATATCTGTGCCCATTTAAAGTCCCGTTAAAAAATATTGGTCCCAAAATTTTATTGTTTTTTATCCCACACCAAACATGAATAGAATTCCTCCCTTGAAATTTAATAGTCTGGAACTTTTTTGGATTTTCAACGGCCCAGTGGTGACTATTATGTCTGTTGAATACTCCCGATGTTGTGAAAGTAGCTTCGTCGGTCCACACAATATTTTTGAATAAATCAGGGTCTTCGTTTTCTTGCCGAATTACCATTTGAGAAACAAATTGGAAGCGAAGTTCTTTTTGTGCCGGTGTTAGGTGCTGAAGTGGAAGGATACGAAAAGGCCTAAATTTATGAATTTTCAGAGTCCTGTGAACAGTCCCTCGGGTAACTCTTCTGCGCTTTACACCGCCACCGTACTGAACTTCCCGAACTGCATCCGAAATAGATTTGGTTGGATTAACTTGAAAATAATTTATAATGGCCTGCTCTCGATTTCTTCTTCTTTGTATATTTCTTTTTCTATCATGTAAAGTTTTATTTTCCGCAAATAGGTTTTTTATCCTTAGAATTGTATTGATGGATATATTTTTATGAAAATTTGCAATAAATCTTCTTATTGCTTCTCTTGCATTTTCTTGGCACTTGTAAAATAGCATAACAATCTGTAGTCTCTCGTCCAAAGAGTATTTCATTTCGATCAGAGTCAAATATATATTTTTTAGGTGAAGACTTCGACAATAATTAAAATAATGTTAATTTTTATTGACAAAGCATTCAAACGTCATTTTACCTTGATCACCTATACCAACCTATCGTATATTTTAAACAGGTGAAGCTAAAATTTTAGTTTGTAAAACATTAAAATGTAATATAAACAGCTATCAGAACGGACATAAAAAAAATCACTCTTTCGAAAAATCGTATAAAAAACGATACATTCCATTTAAAAAACACCTGATGCATAGCGTAACTCTTTTGTTTCTGGTTCAAATATTTTTTCGATGATATTTTTGGATTCTACAAGAAAAAATACATCGATTGGCTATTTTGAATTTTTCCAAAATACAAGGAAGGTCGAAAATAGGTCCCTGTTCAGTCCTCGCTGGAACACCCTGTACATTGTGTTTAAATCATAAAACTCACGTATTGTGTTAGTTCTTATGTAAACTACACACAAGTGTTGGTTATTTATAGGGTATTTTTAAATCTACATACATCAAATCGGTCTCATGGCAAAATCTGTACTCGTGCATACCTATCTTCACTACTGAAGCCAAAAGGATGAACTAAATTATTTAAACTCTGCGATTCTGAATGAAATTATAAATTTGCTGGGATTCGAAATTATAAAATATGTTTTGGAAATCAACAAAGCTTTCTTTCGATTATGATGGATACAACGCAAAATTTGCCAAAAATTGACCGAACAGAAATTCGTGAACCATTTTGGTGTTCAAATTTGTAACCGATTCTACAGAAGCAGGACTTGGACGTACATCGAATGTCGATTACTTTCAATGTGCTGTATTAAAAGACACAGCTAAACATATTTCCGAGGTGCCACCATTTTTTGACAATTTAGAAATAGTACAAACTTTTTTGGATATCATAATACTTTGGGCTATTTTTTGTATTAGTTGTTATTTAAACGACAAGCAATTGTTAGTTATTTATCGGGACTTTTTTAAAAGTCAAGGTCCACTCCTGCGTTTGATTGGTTTTAATATGTAGCTATAACATCAATTCTCAACGCTAATTTCTATATATAAATACTCATTTTCCCAGGTTTCTATTCAATTCTTTTTGAGAATCCGTAGAGACAATCATCAGACGATGATCGTTAAGAAATCGCAATTAGTCTTTCGGTAAAAAAAATCGTATCTCTGAAATCTCCAATTCGAAAATTTCAGGAGGTTTAACTAAAACATGGTTCCAATCTCGTGTCAATGTCGGATCGGTCCAGCAATTACAGGTTCGGAGTTATTAATCGATAAGTGTAAGAAATACGTGAAAATTGAAAATAAAAAAGGTTAGTTCAGGATTTTGCTCTCCGTATAAAAGAAACTCGATAGGCAAGGTGCGGCTGTTTAAAATAGTTCAATGTAGATTAAGGTAAAAAAGTTACGTTTTCACGAGACGCTTCGTCTTGGAGAAAAACAAAATTAATTACCGAAATATTCGGCTTTTCGAACTATATAATAATTAGAGGTTTTCGAAACACAATCCCATTTAAGATTTTGGTCTCCCTAATTTCGGGTCCCTAAGACGTACCGTCAAGACGTGCGAAGTGATCCTCCTTTAATTGTCTTTTTCAAAAAAAAATCCGGTTTAAAAACAATAGACGTATAGTGAGATACCTCCGAAATGTATCGTAGACGTAACGTAATCCGTTCGATAGTTTTCAAACATAGATTTTTTTCACACGGTTTTAAGTTTGTAGTGCATTACTCGGACCTCGTCATCAAGCGTATTGTATTCTCTTATACCCACGGGTGTTTACTAAAAACATACCAATATTCATTCGTCCTGAAAAGGACGGATTTTTGCATGGAGCAGAGAGGTGTGGGGCGGGTGTAAACATCTTATAGGCTAAAAGATCGGACCAACTCATCGTATACTTCCCGTTCCCCGGGAAGGACTCATCAGCGTTACGACAACCCTTATGTAATTTTTTTTTCACGCGGAATGAAAAACCGAATTTTAAATAAATTTTTTTTGAACCCACAAAAAGTGAGATGCGTGGATGATTTGGAAAGGGGCAGATCACTTGCTATATTATTACTTAGATGTATGTTAATTTACCTTTCACAGCTTATATCTAAAATAAAATGCAAAATAACTGGTACAATATGTTTTATTATTTAAGTTGTTGTAACATTAAGACTAAACTATATCTTTGTCTAGTTTGCGGAGCTTGACTAGGCAAAGATATAGTTTAGTCTTTAAGTCTTTAGTCAAGCTCCGCAAACTGATCTAATTATTTTCAAATATAATCACCTAGGGATTAAGAAAATCTCAAAAGAAAGTAGCTTTTACAAAATTTAAATATGAAACCTTCGAAAAATGATGTCAATAGCTTAAATATAATTATACAATGATTAAAAAAAAACCTCGAAAGTAACAATCCCTTTGTAAATACTGTTACTGTAAAATATATAAAAAGAGATTTATAAATTCTATTTCAGGGTGTAATTATACAAAAGAAAATGTGAAAAAAACTTTGTATTGACAAACAATGTTCTAAGTTGTTTTGTTTTCGAGACACATGAGAGTACATAAATGAATATCACCTGCCCAATTTTCCACAGTAGGCTCACACGAAAAACCTGTTACCTGGTTTCAATAATCTGCTTAAATTCAATGAAAATTTTAATTGGCTTTAATCCGCACAATATTGTTGAGAACCATTACTATTGTAAGTATCCCAATAATTATTGCTATTAACATTGAGGAAAATAATCGTAGCTTTTTCAAGTATAATACGTTGGATTTTGCCACATATGTATATACCAATTATTTTAAAGCCATTTCAACAGCATATTTTCATAAAAAAAAACACAATATATCTTCATAAAACATGACATCATTAATGTAAATTAAATAATAATAATAATAATAATATTTCGACATTGTTGGAGACGGAAGTTGTCTGTTCCGATCAGTCAGCTTGCACATATACGGCCATCAAAACAATCATGCCAAACTTCGGGAAGACGTATTGAAATACCTACTGATCGGAACTTCAGATATTTTCGTTATTTTCACGACGACGACATGAAGGACTTCAACAACTGACCGTACCACTTAGTCAAGTAGCTACGGTGTGTACCCTTTAGTCAAGGGTTGATTGAGGTGTATATCTGTCAACCAACGTGCGGGCTGACTGCAGTAATGATAGCACCCTGTATAAGGTGTGGAAGTATTGGTCAACCAACGTGCGGGTTGACCACAGCAATGATAACACCTTGTATGTGGCGTTGGGATATTACCCCTGTATGGAATAATTATAAATACCACCCCTGTGGTATAGTGAAGCACAATGGTTAGTTTGATACTTGATTTTTTCAGTCAAATCATCCTATATTTATATATCTAGAAACTACTTAGGTATGCAGTTTGTTTCTTACATTTAAACAATATATTAAACAATGTATTGATGACTCTGCAAAATAGAATTACGTCTGGTTTGTTGTTGTTCTGGTGACCCGCTTCGGGCTTTCTGATTTTATTGTAATTGCGTGTTACAGGGTATTCCAAATAAGATGTCTACCAGAGCTAGACATTCTGGCGAGACTGGCAAAGTTAGTTGGCTGAATCCAACTGGGCTCGTAATGGTTCCAAGGGAATGCCTTCTTCGGAAGCAGCATTATCACTGGCTGTCGTCCTGAGGTCTCTCTGTCGATTGCTTCTTCGGCAATACCATAACGTTGCCAATGCTGTAGCTGTGGTCATTATTAAAGCTGAAATTAAAGTAGTGCTGATTATTACATGGTTGTGGATTGGTCTCCAATGAGCATCATCAAGATTCGCTTGAATGTTTAATTGCTCATCTGTGAGTTTGGATAATGGATTGGGAGCATCGATAACAGGTTCATCTTGTGTCGTCTGGCCATGGTGGATCACAGTAACTGATGATATGTTGATGTGGACTGGTCGTACAAATGCTTCTAGGACCGTTATCTTGTCTGATCTTTTGGGAGTTAGTATGTTCATTTTGGTCTTAATTAGGCAGTCCGATGATATCTGAAGAATTGCGGTTTGGTTGAGATTGACATCTTCGCGAAGTCCATTGCATATTAGTGCAGTTGTTAATGGTTCAGCTGTTATAACCATCCAAGCATTTGGGGTATTTAGTTTTTTCCATGTGGAGTTTGTAGCGCATTTTGACGGATTTGGCAGGACATGTTGTTACTTCGCTGGTATATTTTATCTATGATGCAGTTTGGACTTTTTGCAATGTCTCGAGTGGTTGTTGGTGAACAAACATATACATCTTGGCTTATTTGCATGCTTTCCTTAAGTTCTTGTTTAGTAAGTTGGAAGAACAATTGTGAGTTGTAATCAATAGCTAGGATGCCTTCCGATAATTCTAGGATCCAGTAGGCTTCTTTCGTCACCTTCAAGGGAGTTGGGGTTGCTTTCACCAGGGCAAATTCATTTGTTTCACTCATAATAAAATACCCATATACGTGAATAAATAGCTGACTGTGGTGAACTTTGGTTGTGAGAATTGGGTACGGGACAATCTTTATGTTTGAGGGAAGTGTTCTTGATGCTGATGTGAGTGTGTCCTCTACTTGTGTGGCTGATATAAGTTCAAACAGGTGTCCTCGGTGATAATAAATATCTAATAGCCTTTTGTGATAATCCATTATTTCATCAATTTAATTGGATACTACCTGGTAAATACCGAGCAAATGAATATTCAGCTTATTCTCATCGATAGTTTTGAACCACTTCTGCATGTTGCTTATGGCTGCCAGGCTGGAACTGATTTTCTTTTGAAATATGTTCAGTTGGTTGTTGATTCTTACTTCGGTATCATTAAAGGTGGCTACTGCTTGTAACATGAACTTAGTTTGGTGATTGGCAGCTTTGATAAGTTCGCGTTGGTTCTGGTCAAGGTTTGCGATGTCCGTATAGACTTCATCATTAACCTCGAATACGGATGTTAGTATCTTTCCTAATATACCTCGTTTTGAGCGTTTTGCCATAATGCCTTGAATGCCCTTGTTCATCCATTCAACTTGCCTTTCCTTGTCTTGTAAATGCTGGATTAATGACGTGTATTGAGAGTTCTCTGTTAGAGATTTGATTTATAGATATAGATATATTATCTATGAGTCTTTGCTTCTCGAACTTTAGTTCTATCCTGAACGTTCCTCGATCTATTCGGGCATGCCCTACGTGTTCAACATATAAGGGGTGGTGGATAGTGAATATGGTACTGTTTAGCAGTTGTTCGCTGTAGTGTTGTTAAAAATACTATTACAATCAGGACGATTTTCCATAGTTGTTTTGCAGGTCTGAGGCAAGGCTGTTTGTTGTTGTACTTGTCTCTGAGCGTCGATGGATTCCATTCCATTGGAAGTGGAATTAGTTTATGAATTGGTCGTTTAATAAGACCTCCTTCTGCTCGCGTTAGGGTTACTACTCGAACTATGATATCTTGCTCTTTTATTATTACTAGGTCACCAACCTTACAGTTGTCGTGACGTGTCTGCCACTTGTACCGTTGTTGAAGTTGGTGCAAATACTCGGATGACCATTGATTCCAAATATCCTTCTTCATTTTCTGAACCAATTTCCTTCTCTCCAACAGATTGGAATTTATATTTGTAAAGATCGGATCTGGTGGGGATACAATGCTTCGTCCTACCAAAAAGTGACCGGGTGTAAGGGCATTTAAATCGTTTGGGTCTTCCGTTTAGACATGCTTCAATTTGATTCATCAAAGTTGTCATCTCTTCGTAAGTTAATGGAGTTTCTCCAATGATTCTTTTGAAGTGGTACTTCATTGATTTCACTCCTGCTTCCCATAGGCCGCCAAAGTTAGGAGAGCCAGGAGGGATGAAGTGCCATCTTGTGCCAATATAGACAAAATGGTCTTGGACATCGTTATTTTTAAGTATTGCTTTGATTTACCGTTGGAGTATTTTATTTGCCCCAACAAAGTTAGTTCCATTGTCGCTGTACAAGTGTTCACAGGGACCTCTTCTGGAAATGAATCGACGAAAAGCGGCTAGAAATGCGTCGGCTGACATATCACTAACTTCCAGGTGGACCGCTTTAGTTGCGAAACACACAAATATTGCAATGTAACCTTTGTACGCTCTACGGCCTCGTCCTTTCGTGGTTTTAATTTGTAGAGGGCCAGCATAGTCCACGCCGGTATGAGCAAATGGTGGCGAAGGTGTAACTCTGGCCCTTGGTAGTCCTCCCATTAGTTGTTCAGCTGCTTGAGCTTTAAGCCTAATGCACTTAACACACCTGCCAATGACATGCTTTTTTGCTTTTTTGCCACTAGTGATCCAATATTTGTTTCTGATGTAGGTTAAGTAGCTGATTTCCTCCATGTAGTACCTTTAGATGTTAGTCGAGAATGAGGAGTGTACTTAAATGGTTTTTATGATGCAGGATAGCACGATGTTGGACATCATATGGTAGCTGCGATTTCTGCAGCCTTCCCCCAACTCGAAGAATCCCTTCAGCATCCAGAAGTGGGTTGAGACTGAGGATCTTACTGCTTTTGGCACACTGCATTTTTTTCTGGAGTGTCTTAATCTCATCCCCAAAGTACATTTGTTGTTCATTTTTAATGATCTGGTCCATAGAGTCCCTTAATTCTTCCACACTCAGCGTTCCGGTTTGTTTGGTTTTGTTTCTGCAGTTGTTTAGGAATCTCCGACAGTAAGTAACCTGTTTAAGGTAGAAAATCTCGTGATTATATTTTCTTTAGGTTTGTTTTGTTGCGTCATGATTGCGTGCAAACAATTTTTTCTTTCTTCGTCTGTGGCTGCATTTTCTCCTGGTATTGTTAAATCGTATACTGTCGTTGATTGTAACCATGACGGGCCGTACCACCAAATAGGGTGATCCTTTAATTTTGAGGGTTCTAGACCTCGTGAAATACCATCCGCTGGGTTGTCGTCTGTCTTCACGTGGCGCCAATGACGGCCTGGTTTCTGTTGGCCACAAAGGTTTTCCATCTGGTCGTATCTCCTCTGATCCATGACAAAGCTATCATGGAGTCTGTCCAAGCGTACCTCGTGAATTGTGAACAGGATAGAGCAGCAACAGTCCTTTTCATGAGCCTGGATAACAGAAGTGCAGCGCATAGCTCTAGCCTGGGAAGTGTTGTTTTTTGTCTAACTGGTGCCACTTTAGATTTGGCCGTCAACAAAGTGATAATACTTTCTTCTGCGTTCATTACTTTGACGTAAATAACAGCACCATAGACTTTTTCTGAAGCATCGCAGAATCCGTGAAATTCAATTTGGCTATGTTGATTTTGTTTGGTCCATCTCGGTATTGTGAGGTAATCAATATTTTTTAAATCCAATTGAAACGCTTTTCATTTGTGTTTTATCGTATCTGTAACTTCTTCGTCCCAACTTAACCCCTGAAGCCATAATTCCTGGATAAGCAGTTTTACTTTGATAACCACTGGGGCTAACCATCCTAATGGGTCAAATAATTTGGCTATTTCGGATAAAATTAATCTTTTCGTTATTGTCTGGTTCATAGTAATGTCTGTTTTGAACCTAAACGTGTCATCCTGGATCGGCCAGTGAACTCCCAGGGCTTTTCTAGTGCCATCTTCGCTTATCTCAAGAGTCGAATGGTTTCTCATCCTTTGTTCCAAATGCTGTGATAGTTCCACCTTATTGCTGGCCCATTTTCGCAAGGTGAATCCTCCAGTTTTGAACATTAAATTAATTCGGATTGGAGCATCGCAGCTTCTTTAATTGTGTCAGCTCCTGTCAGCAGATCATCTACATAAAAATCTTGCATTGTGGTTTGTGCTGCTATAGGGAACTTGTGTTTTTCATCCCTTGCTAGTTGCTGGATTGTTCTTATAGCAAGATAAGGTGCTGCTGCTGTCCCATAAGTCACTGTTGTAAGATTGTATTCTTGTATGGATGATGTGGCATCGAATCTCCATAGAATTGTTTGAAATCCCTGGTCCTTTGGATGGATTTTAATTTGTCGATACATTTTCTCGACCTCTGCCGTCATGGCGATTTTGTATGTTCTCCACTGTAACAGTATATCTGATAAATCCTGTTGTAGTTTGGGTCCAGTGTGCATAGTGTCATTTAGGCTCAGACCGGATGATGTTTTACTTGATGCGTCGAATACCACTCTTAATTTAGTTGTCGTACTTGACTGTTTGGTAACAGGTTGGTGAGGAATGTAATATTTTTGATTATTTCTGGATTGTTTGACAACCATCTTCATGTGATCTAAGTGAAAGTACTCTTGTAGGAATTGTTTATAGTCATGTTCAAGTTGCTCTTGCTTGTCTAGCTTTCTTTCGAGTTGTAATCTAGCTGCGGCCCTTGTCTTAGAGTCCCCCAGTTTATTTTCTTGTCCGTTAAAAGGGATGCGAACTGTGTATGTTCCATCTTTGTTTCTTATCGTGTTTGCTGAATAATGATCTTCGCAGAACTGCTCGTCTTCTGACATTTTCCTTGTTTGTGGTACCTCTTCTAATTCCCAAAATTTGGTCAATTGTTGGTCTTCCTCGACACACGTTATCATACTAATCACGTGAACTCTCTTTTTGTTGTTAACCACTATGTTGCCTGATAGGATCCATCCAATTTCTGTATACTGCCCAAGCAGTCCCTCATTGGTTTTTCTAAGCCCGTCTAGTATGATCGAACCGTAATCTTTTGCACCTAGTATCATGTCGATTGGTCCTGGCTTGTGGAAAGTGGGATCAGCAAGTATATCGTTATTCCATATTTCTACATTCACATCGATTTGGTTGGCCGGCAGGGCTTGAGTTAACCTTGGAAGTACTAAGCATTGTACTCCAAGTTTAAATTCACTGGGGAAGCGAGGTATTCCTAATATGTCTATCTTCCATTTGGCAATTTGTGGATCACCCGCTCCTAGACCTGCCACTTTTGCTTGTACTGGCGTGCGAGGTCCGAGAAGGCTAGCCGCTTCTTCTGTTATACGTGATGACTGTGACCCGGATCAACTAGTACTCGAAGAAATTCTGTGGAGTTGTTCGAGGTTCGAGCTCTTATTAGTGCTGTTGCTAGGAATACTGCTTCATTCTCTCGTCCTATATAGCTTCCTGTGTGAGGCTGATGGTTGCCGGAATACTGGTTGCTGTGGTATGATTTTCTTGTTCCTTGTTGAGATCTTACTGACTGCCTTGAATCCTGATCCTGGTATTTTTTATAGTGCCTCGCGTCTTGAGTTTTTGGTGGTTTATCAGCTGTATGTAACATGGTATGGTGGGTCTGGTTGCAGATGTGACATCGGATTATTGAATTACACTTGATTTTAAAGTCGTGATTTAGGCAATTATAACATAACTTTTTGTCTTTAATTGCTTTCCATCTATTTACAGGAGTCAAGGCTTGAAATTTCGGGCAATGGTGTATAGCATGAGAAGTTCCGCAGTACTTGCAGGAGTTTTCCGTAATGGCTCTCTCTCTTGTGTGACGTCAATTGAAATCTTCCTCGTAGCTTGGGAGAATGTTTCCAATGACTGAAATCTTGCTAGTAGGAATTTCATTAAATCATCCAGGTTTTGGATCTTGTGAGGATCGCTCAGTGACTGTTCGTATATTTTGTTAGTTTCAAAATCCCATTTCCTGCATATTATACGACAGATTAATGGACTCCATGAGGTAGTGTCTATATTCAGGTTGTTTAGTGCCTCCAAACACTCGATGACTGTGTCGTGCAGTTGCTTTAGTTTGTAGGCGGATTCATATTGTATCACCGCAGCGTCGAGGATTTTGTCAATTAGTTTTGACACTATTAGTCTATCATTATTGTATCGATTACTAAGGACATTCCAGCTTGTTTGATAATTTCCGCTGGTTATCTGTAGGTGTTGAATTAATCTACCCGCTTCTCCTTGGACGTGTGTTTTTAGGTATTGCATTTTTTCAATATCAGTGATTATCTTGTTTTCATGCATAACTTTGGTAAAGATATCTCGAAATGTGGCCCATTCATCATATCGTCCGTCAAATACTGGCAGCTTAATCTGTGGCAGGTTGATATTGCAAGCTCTCGTTGTCACCACTGGCGTAGTTGGCTGCTCTTTCTTCTCTAATTGTTCCAGGATATTTTCATATCGTCGTTCAAGGTCTTCGTATATTTCTCGAATTGAATTGGCTTGACCTTGTACTTCAAGCTCCACATAGATTTCAGCAATTGTCTCCCATTGTTTCTTGATTTTGTGCGCCAGTTCAAGAGTGATTTGATCTAGCGCCTGATTCATCTGCTTTTTCCTTACTTGTTCTTCTTTCAAACGGTTTGCCTCTAACTGCAACGTTAACTGGTTTGACGCTGATTGTATTTTCTGGCGTCCTTCCTGGATGAGTTCCATCGTGTCATCATAACACTTGTTTAGTTGGCCATAGTAATTTTCCTTGTAATACACGTGATTCGGGCAGTTCAGTATTTTTCGGTTTTTCTGGCTGTAGAGTCTTTTTTTATATTTGTAAAATATCGTAGGATTTCGTTACCTAGTTGTTCCTGAGATTTAGCAATCTTGTTTACTTGTTCCATTTTGTGGCGTTGGATTTGACCTGTACTGGTGTTTGTCAATTTTTTTTTTACTCTTCTCCAAATAGTTCCTTAAATCTGGCTTGTAAGTCGGTAGTGTTCTTCTCAATAGCGGACGTCGTCGATACTCTTGATTTGTATGTTCTCGATTCACTGTTAGTTTTCAGCTGTGTCTTTGGTTTCAGTCTGGATGATGTATCGGGAAATTCAAAGGTTTCTTTTTCAATGGTTGGTGTCACTGGTAAACCTGATTCGTGTGTTTGGATTTGTATTTCTTCAGTTGTGGTATTTTTAAGTAATTTTAATACCTCCTGCTTGGCTGTTTGTCTTTTTGCTTGTCTTTGATTGCGGTTTAATTTTCTTCTTGCCATGAACGTGATTGTGTGTGTTTTGGATGTTTTGTAATTGTGCGATGTGTGCGTTTTTGGCAGAATTAATATCCAAACCCGCCAGCGGTTAACTGGCACAGGTTAGTATATTCAATCCCTGCAGTATTTTTCTCGCCAGCGTTAACTGGACAACTAGAAAAATACTCGCCTTTTTGTTCTTGTGGCGGAATAAATACGCAAACCCGCCAGCGGTTAACTGGCACAGGTTAGTATATTTAATCCCTGCAGTATTTTTCTCGCCAGCGTTAACTGGACAACTAGAAAAAATACTCGCCTTTTTGTTCTTGTGGCGGAATAAATACGCAAACCCGCCAGCGGTTAACTAGCACAAGTTAGTATATTCAATTTCTGCAGTATTTTTCTCGCCAGCGTTAACTGGACAACTAGAAAAATACTCGCCTTTTTGACTTTTTTGTGTAGATGTAGTCGTGTAGATGTTTGGTTAATTGTTGTTTGGCAAGTTCTTTCTTCGTTCCACGCCTCTAGGGTGCTTCTTCACGTTATGTTACTCAATTCGCACAACGACACCAGTAAATTTGTGGACACTGTGTAATGGTATCTTCCTTGATTCTTGTGGGCTGTTGTTTTTTTCAAAATCCAAATCCAAACTTACGTCAAATTTTTTTTTGCTCGAAGGACCAATGACCGTACCACTTAGTCAAGTAGCTACGGTGTGTACCCTTTAGTCAAGGGTTGATTGAGGTGTGTATCTGTCAAGCAACGTGCGGGCTGACTGCAGTAATGATAACACCCTGTATAAGGTGTGGAAGTATTGGTCAACCAACGTGCGGGTTGACCACAGCAATGATAACACCCTGTATGTGACGTTGGGATATTACCCCTGTATGGAATAATTATAAATACCACCCCTGTGGTATAGTGAAGCAGAATGGTTAGTTTGATACTTGATTTTTTCAGTCAAATCATCCTTTATTTATATATCTAGAAACTACTAAGGTATGCAGTTTGTTTCTTACATTTAAACAATATATTAAACAATGTATTGATGACTCTGCAAAATAGAATTACGTCTGGTTTGTTGTTGTTCTGGTGACCTGCTTCGGGCGTTCTGATTTTATTGTAATTGCGTGTTACAGGGTATTCCAAATGAGATGTCTACGATAGCTAGACAACAACTATTAAGTTTTTTGCCGGCTAAGCTGGCACCCACCAACGATGGAAAGGCAGGGCCATGCATGAGCCGCATTACAGAATCGAGCGAACGACTACCTGCGATTACCAAGACAGGTAAACCAAGGAAGAGGTTAAAATGGACAGATGAAATGAATCGAACGGTGATGCATTCCTACTACACCGCTACCAAACTTGAGACAATTTCTTCAGGATACAGACATAAACTGCATACACTTTTCATAGCACAATATCCAGAATACAAATCACTTAACACAGAACAGAGAGTAATAGATCAAAAAAGAGTTATCACTAAGACCAGTAAGCTCACTCCACTAGCATTGCAAAACGTCAAAACTATGGTACCTGCTGAACTAAACATTCCATCAACCAAACATTAAAGACAGTGGGGCAGATGCCGAACCGATCCCACATACAAACCATCCCAACTTTGCTCAAGAGGATCTGCAACTTCGCTCAATGCTCAGTAGGGGCGAAGCTCCCAGCAACAACCCACGACAGATGACAAGCACCATACAGCGCACAGGACAAGTGAATCATTCGCCCAAAGCACCATACACACAGCTACACCTCGGACCGTCTCGCAGCAGCTATAACCACGATAACACTAAACAATCAGAAACTCCCGCCACGACACGGAAACACCAACAGTATAAAACCAAAATTCGAATGGCAGATAAGGATCGAAAACAAAATTAACAAAATCCTCCTGATCACACGCTTACAGATGTATGCAAGACTCCGAAGATACAAAGAGCCAAATGAAAGAAAGGACGCTAACAACCTGTTTCGAAGAAGCGAAAAAGAGTTCCATCAAAAAATCATAAGCAATGAGGAGGCACGAGTAATAGAACCACCGACCAAACAAGAGATCACAGAATACTGGAAAAGCATTTGGTCAGAACCGAAACTACATAATAATAATGCTTCATGGATTAAAGCGGAAGAAGACAGACACAAATGCTTAGAGGAACAAGAGGACTTTGCAATGACAACTCAAGACGTTGCAGAAACAATCAAATACACGCATAACTGGAGATGTCCTGGAATAGATAACATTGATAACTGGTACAAACAGTTTACCTCCACACATGAAGTTCTAACTCGCCAAATTAATAAAATTATTTTAAAACCTAGCACACTCCACAGTTTTCTCACCCAAAGAATAACATACCTTAAACCCAAAAATTCAGACAATAAGGATCCGTCAAATTACCGACCTATTAAGTGCCTTCCAATCCTATATAAGATCATCACAACCGCAATTACTACGAGAATAGAACAACATCTAGCACACAAAAACATTCTAACGGAAGAGCAAAAAGGGTGCAGGAAAAACAGCTGGGGATGCAAGGAGCAGCTAATTATAGACAGCGTCATCATGGAACAAACTAGGAATAATTATAGAAACCTTCATACTGGTTATATAGATTATAAAAAAGCCCTTCGATACCCCACAGTTGGCTGACCAGAGTGCTAGAATTATACAAAGTTAATAAAAACATCAGGGAATTTCTTACGCAAATCATGAGAACGTGGAAAACTAAAATCAGCCTGAGAACACAAAAAGAACACATCGAATCAGAAGAGATCTACATCAGGTGAGATATATTCCAGGGGAGATTCACTAAGCGCTTTGTGGTTCTGCCTCTGTCTCAATCCACTCTCAAACACACTGAATAACACAAACTTCGGATTCTAAATTAAACACCAAAAAAATTACCCACACAAAATAAACCATCTCTTTTATATGGATGACATAAAATTATACGCAAGCACAAAGGCACAGCTAAAGGAACTCGTTAAAAGCACAGAAACGTTTACCTTGGACATCAACATGGAATTTGGTAAAAGTAAATGCAAGCTACTTCATATCAACAAGGGACAGTGGCAAGACCACCCTACGATGGAAACAATCAACAATGAAACCATAGATAACATGCTCAAAGAAGAAATATACAGATACCTAGGCTTCCATCAAAGCAACAAAATTAACCCCACTCATATCAAATCAGAGCTCAAGACGGAATTTAAAATCAGACTCACAAAACTACTAAAAACAAAACTGAAGTCCAGAAATCTAACGAAAGCTATTAACACCTTCGCCATACCTATTCTTATGTATTCGTTTAGTACCATTAAATGGACACACACAGGCATAGAAAACATTCACATTCTCATATGCTCTGAATTCACTAAACACAGGAAGCTATATCCCAACGCATGCAAGGAAAGACTCTCCATCGAGAGGAAAGAAGGAGGGAGCGGAATTATACATATACAATCGCTAAATAAAAAAACAAATTTATGAACTCAGAAAATTCTGCTACAACAAACAAACTAACCTCCACAAGGCAATAGTGAAGGCAGACAAGAATTATACACCGCTCGACCTGTCTCAAACGAGCCACGCAGCAGACGCACACAGTCACATTCAATCACGACTAGAAAAGATGATGGTCTGAAAAAACACTTCACGAAAGATACAGATACCACACAAAGCAAGACCACATACATAAAAAGCTTTCATATACGTGGTTACAAGAAGGGCAGCTGTTCCCCGAAACATAAGACTTCCTGCTTGCCATCCAGGACAAAGTAATAGCAACCAGAAACTTCCGAAAGCACACCATCAAGGACACAACCATTGGAGATGTCACCACCAGAGAGAAACGATCTCGATCACATAACGAGTGGATGTATAATAATGGCCGGAACTGAATACACCGCGAGACAACTCAGCAGAGAAGGTCGTTCATCAAGCATTAGCCACAACATACAAACTAACAGAGAACACAGATCCTTACTACCATTATACACCAACATCCATACTTGAAAACGAAAACTACAAGCTCTACTGGGACATTGACATCCACACAGATAAAACAATCCCTGCAAACAGACCCGATATCGCCTTTCAATCCAAAAAAGAGAAAATCACTTATTTAATAGGGGGCTATCCCCAACGACGAGAACATCCAAGCGAAATACAGTGAGAAGATCGCCAAATACACGGACTTGGCAATGGAAATAAAAAGGCTGTGGAAAAAGGAAAGAATCATCATTGTTCTTCTCGTCATATCAGTAATAGGCCTCACCCCAACAACATGTCCACCTCATTTGGCTCAATTAGGACTTAATCCAGACAGGAACTTCCAGAAATCGGTTATTTTGAGAACATGTAGCATCATTAGATCATTTCTTAATACACAATAGTTGTTTTTTTTTTCATTTCCTTTCCATTTTGCTATTTGTACTGACTTGGCATAATCCGTTCAGTATAAAATACAACCACAGGAATAATGTGAGACTACAAGGCGAGATAATAATAATAATAATAACTAGTTTAAACCTCTATTCTAAAATTCTATTATCGTTCACTATTAACATATAGCCATCCTCCTGTGGTATGTATGTAGGTGCCGGATCACCACTAGCCTGACGATTGCCCTCTGAAAATATATCAGACTCGCGTATAAAACGACCCCCTATCACCATATCCCCGTAGGTGTACTGGAACAACAAAAAAGCAATATTCGAAATTCACTATAACATAACATAAAATAAAACAAAACAACGAATTTATTGCTAAACAACCAAAAAAAGTCAATAAATAAATAGAATAATAATAACTAAAATTCTCTATTTTAGTATACTAACATCGTCTATTATCAATGGGTTTTCTCCATTTGCCTCAGGTATAAAGGCGTCCCCTGTTGCAATGTCATCGTAGGTGTACTAGAATAACATAATAGAAATTAACGAAACAATCAGTTTCAATTAAAGCATAATTATCTAATAGGAGTAATCCTCTGCGGACCGGAATTACATTTTTACGAATCTTGTCTCGGATGTAAATACATTATTCCACTTAAAATTCATGCTAAGATTTGCACAGTCACAGCAATTGTGTCAACACCTGTCTCACATTTTAATAAGAAAATTTTGAAGCATAAAACATTTTAAGTATACACGAGGTTAACGCTTACGAACAAGTAAACAAAACAATCAAAACATCCTCAAGAACTGTTCAAGTCAGATGCTTAGGGCATCTCAAGGTTTTAAACACGCGTCCCCCCCTCAATTTTTTTTTGTTTCACGTTAAAATACTGAACATAAAACAGAAAACTTCTTTTGATAAAAATAAAAAGTACCCTCCCAATGAAAGTATCATGCGTACGAACGACACATAAGGTATTACTTTACGTGATCCGGGTCGAATGGATGGCGCCGTTCGAGTGCCGATATATGTAAAGAGACGGTTGTCGGGCAGATTTAACCGACACGACAAAGGTCAAAACGACCGAAGGTCAAGTGGGCGGGGCCCCCCTCAGGGCTAGGGAGGCAGGGACGTAAGAGGGGGGGGAGTGTAACACAATCCGTATTCTTCTACTACAGTATGTGTATAATGACTTGGTCTAAAATATAGTTCCGTACTTTTAAGTTTATATAGCAAATAAGTTTAGATAGCTCCCTATCTATTAGAAGACTGATAAAGTGGCTGAGCACAACAAAAAGTTGGCGATCTTTGGTATAAGTTACTTTGTTTTTTTAAGGGCATTGTATCTCGAAAATAAATTTTTTAATGTCATCAGCGTTTTACTAGTGTGACTTGTCTCGTAATTATTGTATTAAATAAATTTGTATTAATATTTCGTTTTTTAGGAACATCTATATCGACACAGCTGTTTCGACGACCGTAAATTTGAACTATTCATTCCGAGGGTGTGGGTGATTTTAAAAAGATATGCCACATTTCTAGGCGTGAATCCGACTCCCAACAATGCGAACCTCGACATTAGAGATACCCAACAATCTCTACCTGTTACTGTCTTCGAGTGTCTCAACAGAGCCTTTGGAGTTACATTTGAATGTTTTGCCTCACCTTTAAACTGTTATTTCGGACAATATTGTTCTGCTTTTGCTGATTGTGATTCTTATTTCGGGAGTAGAGGGTAAGCCATAGTTTATATATATATATATATATATATATATATATATATATATATATATATATATATATATATATGTATAATTGATATTATTATGTTTATTATTAATATTAAGAATTATTTAGAGGCACAAAACCAAAATTTAAATTTGGAATCATCAAAATATAAGACATGTAACTTTTTGAAGAACATTTCGGTATTAAAAATAATCCAAAAAGCGCTAATTTTTGCAATGCAACGTCTTAGTAAATTAAATCTGAAAATAATTTGGTTGGCACAATAATATCCTTTGACATAAATGAAAAGACGTATCTGCCTATATCTAGAAAGTGAGGGCTGCTTTTTCTAACCCCTTTAATATTATTTAGGCTTTCACAAGGTAATCGGAGGACTTGCCAGGGAAAGGATTCTTTAATAAAGGTGTTCAATAAATTTTACCGGTACATGGCTATAATTTTACCAAAAAGGTAAACATAATTGTTTTAGTGGAGAGGCAAACATATGAAAACATATCTTTTGAGTACTTTTAACAACAAGAAGCCCAACAAAAGTGCCAATCGACTCAAGATGGCCTTTAGGGGAGCTCCTCCTCCTCCTCTTCATCTCTCTCATGTCCCTCATTCTTATCTTCCTCCCCTTTTATTCTCATTCGCATCATATTTTTAATTTTTTCTCTTTGTCCTCCCACATTTGATTTTGCATTCTTAAGTCTTATAAATAGGTGCATCAAGATCATTTTAGTATGCTGAGGCACATTTACTAAGCTGTGCTCGAGTTGCGTAAAAAGTTATTTTTGAATTTTTCCACCAATTGTGTATAAAACAAAAAAAAATGTGTCAAGTAATAAGTGAAATATGTGTAATCGCGAAAAATTAGCTACATCTATCAGACAGTTAAATGTTAAATATCTCAATTTCTTTGAAGTGATTTCGAAAGATGAATACACCAAGCTGTTTTATCCACTGAAACGAGATTATTTGGAAGCAATTGACTGTTGTGATGATTATTTAGAAGGAATTATAAGCCTTACTACGTTTTTCAATACATTTGGGAAATCATACTTTGTAGGAGAATTAAGCCACCTAATAGAATTTATAGGAGAAGATGGCCAATTTATACCTGCTATTATTGCAACCCAAAAGAGGTTTCAATTATACGAAGATAAAAAACAGGTATTATCAAGAAAAGTTAATCCTATTCGCAAGAGACGTCCCCCCACATATTTAAGATATTATGTTAAATAAATTAAATGGCTGAGTTGCTGATTGTAGTTAAATTATTAGAGGACAAATTTAGTAATCTTTCAAAAACCTATTTCTCATATTCTATGGCAAGTGGTCCGGAGTGGATAGACTTTTATTATAATCAATTTGCGGAATTCGTAAAGGCTGCCCTCTGTTGCAACAAATACTGTGAAACATTAAATTTTTTTCAACTTATTCAAGATCTAAAAGATATTGGCTTTGGTTACTATTTAAAAGACTTGAAGCAATTTATTGACGAGGATACTATTCTTCAAGAAATTGAAAAGGAAGAATAAATTTAATAATATTCACAATGGAGCAAGGGGTTACTGAAATGTATGAATAGTTTATTATATCTGCTGCATACTTCCAATATTTATCAATTATAGGCGAAGAGGACGCAGAAGCACAAGATTTGTCACCATACGTTAAGAATATAGATCGAATGGAACAATGTAAATTAGCCGCTAAATTTTGTAATGATTATTTAAAATATAAAAATGAGTATGAACTTTTAAATGAATTTAGAAAATTAGATTTAAGGTATCATATTAATAGTATTCAATCATGGTTAGTTAATGCAAAATAATAATGTAATTAAGTTTTTATATTTTTATTCATTCATAAAACAATTGTCATATAAAAATGACACATTTGTCAAAGCACACATACAAGGTGATTTTGAAAGATAGAAGCATTTTGGTTCCATTAGCTTTAGCGCTGGTTGTTCATCTATTTCAATCACAGGCTTTTTAGAATATTTCTCTATAAAATCCTTTTTTTCGGTTCCTTTTACAAAAACAAAATCAGCTTTCTTCGTAAGTGTTTCAATTATTTTTGTTAAATGATGTAATGGAGTAATTCCATTATTCCAATGTATACAATGACGATTTTTCATTAGCCATACCGCCTGCTTGTGATAATCAGGTGCAAGAAACTCCATTGGAAAAGGTTTTTTAAAAATGTAATGAGTCATTTCATAACCATCAAAAGCTGCAAGCTCTTTCGGTATAAATTTTTTTTTTTCATCCTTGAATCCTTGAATATCCATAACCAATCTCATATTTTCAAAGCAGCAAATTTTTTAATGAGAATTTTTTTACTTAAATAATTGCAATTTCTTCTTTCAGTTGATTTATTTTAAAAATAAATTTTTCAATTTGTTATTGTAGTTTTGATGTCATGACTAAAACTAAAACTAAAAGCTTTTGAAAATCCCTTTAAATTAAATCGAAATATGAAAATAGTGGGGATAAAGTTTATAATTGTTTCACAACTTGAGTAAGAGGGTTATAGCAAAATAATTTGTCATGTAAAATAAGACAATAAGCAAAAGTATCTTTTTTAATTGCATTGTGTGTCTCAAATCAGTTCTCATTACTACAGATCCCGTTTGAATTGTTTCTTTTTGATGGGAGCAATCAATCTGTTTTCTTGAAAGCCAATCACAACATGACGAGGAGCTTCTAGTTTACTAGTTGTTTTTACCGGCCATGTGTGACGGGTTGCTTCGATTAGAGAAGAATATTCAACAAGTTCCCAACTCCTGAATCCTATCAATATATCTTTATTTGATTCTAATATTTTTGATAGAGCAAGTTGTTGTGGCATATCAACTAGAATGTGAGGAACTTTCCAATAAATTTTATCGAAAGTAACCAATGGAGTGTCAGGAGCACTAACAGGGTGTGCCGGATCTTCTTTGAAGATAACACCATCTAAATCATCAGTTGATCTAATAAGCATTATCAAGTAAAATTTTATCACCTTCTTTTCGATGTGGAAACCAACCTGCATTTTCCAGTTTTAAACTTTCGTTGGTATTGTGGGAAAGGTAGCTTTTTAAGGTTGATGCTAATCCAACATTTCTTTTTGAATCTATAGTAATTCCGTTTAGTTCATAGCGGATTTCTCTGAACAAAAAGGCTATACGATTGTTAATAAATAGCAATTCTTTCTTATATTTATCTTCTGTATTAGTTAATTTTCCTTCGATATAAAGTAAACTATCTGATGGTAGAGTGTAAGCATCGAGTTCTTGAATTGGGATCCTTATTTCATCATTTTAATTGAATTTTGAAGAAATATATGGTTGATATGTGTCAAGCTCTGAACTAACGATGGAATTGTCTACATAAAGCTTTTCGTTTACGTTTAATATGTTCATTATTTTAAAACAGTGAAACCCAAAGATGTGAGAAATTTACGATTATCTCTTCTTAACTTGTTGGTGTTGGATTTGATACTGAACTGTTGTTTAGTCTTTTTCTTTTTATAAGTTTTTACTTTATTGTTAATTGCTTTGACGCTAACTGGAAAATACAAAATGGGCAAAGGAGATTCCACTATTTTATAGCCTGGAGCTATGGTTGGATAAAACTGGTGAATAATATGAACAGGTTTACCATTACTGTAAGAACCGACACAAATATTACAATCAATACAAATAGCATTCACCTTAGTTATTTTTGCAACATTATCTGATTCTTCCTCTTTCATAGCTTTTAGTATCCTGCTATTAAAACCCAACATTTTTCCTATCGAATCTTCCTTGGTAAAATCAATTTTTCTACTACACATTAAAAAAGAGTGTTAACATTTGCTTTTAAAAGAAAAAAAAAATTTCATTCGGAAATAAATCTTCTATACTTTCTCTTATGTATGTTTCTATATCTGTAATGTCATAAGTTCCGTCGGGAATAACAATTACTTTATTATCTATATAAAATTTATTACATCCTTCTTTTATATTGGGAATAGTCATAAACGTTTCAAAATCAGCTAAACCCAGGTAATATTGTTTTCCATCCTCTAAATATATGGGCGGATTAAAATCAGCAGACAAAACAGAACTGTTTCCTGATGGTAATTGTGGTGGACATTGCAGTTTATTTATGAATGAGATATTACAACAATAATGAGTTTATATATTTTTTTGCAAACATTTTAGGGATAGTTGACCACAGTTATATGAATTAAATTTTTGTTGGTTTTCATAAGTATAAAATACATCCACTTTGCCATTCGAATTAAAATAATTGAGAAGTTCAAAAGGTGGTTTTAAATTTCCATAACTATCAAAATATATTACATTTTTGTTATTTTTAATATAAGCAGTCCAATGAGATCCTTTATTTTGTTTTTTTATCCAAATTTACAATACCACACTCTTTCAGATTAATTTTTTTTGGAAGTTCATCGAGCATAAAAACACCTCTAAAGCCAGTTATTTTTAACAGCTTTACAAACAAGTTTGTTGTCCGTTAAACAACAAGTCGTTAATGAATTACATAAACCTGGTAGAAAAAACTACAAACGCAGAAGGGTGGTGGTGAAAGGGTTAAATGATCTTTTTCAAGCTGATTTGGTTGAAATGTTACCCTATGCCAAATTTAATAAGGGATTTAAATATATCTTGATTATCATAAATGTATTTTCTAAGTATGTTTAGGCCGAACCGGAAAAATCTAAATCTGGAAAAGACGTAACGGCGGCAATGAAAAAAATATTAATCAGTGCAAAAACTCCACCAAAAAACTTGCAAACGGACAGAGGGAGAGAGTTTTTCAATGTAAATTTTCAAAATTTGATGCAACAATTTCGAATTAACCATTATAGCACGTTTTCCAATTTGAAAGCGAGTATAGTAGAAAGAGTAAACAGGACTTTAAAGAATAATATGTGGAAAATATTTAGCATTTAAGGAAATTACAAATGGTTTAATATATTAGCGGATATTGTAAAAGAATATAACAATACAAAACATTCTTCAATAGGAATGAAGCCAAAACAAGTAAATAAAACAAATGAAAAGAGAATCTTGAAATCTGCATTTACTCATGCTAAAGCGTTAGATATAAAATCTCCAAAGTTTAAAGTGGGTGATCACGTACGCATAAGCAAGCATCGGGAGGCATTTTCGAAAGGTTACACACCAAATTGGTCAAATGAGATATTCCACATTAAAGAAGTTAAGATGACAAACCCCTGGACATATTTAATTCAAGACGAAGATAATCAGGACATTCTGGGTGGTTTTTATGAGCAAGAATTACTAAAAGTAAAGCATACTGATGTGTATCTTATTGAGAAGATTTTGAGAAGGAAAGGAAACAAAGTTTATGTGAAATGGTTAGGACTTGATAAAAAATATAATACATGGATTGATAAAAAAAATATTGTTTAATCAAATTGAAATTAAATTTTAGTTACATTTGTTTTATTTCTGTTCCTCACTTTATGCTTTAGCTGATACAAATTACAATGTCTGAAAAGTACCTACTCTGATGTGCTAATTAATTTCAAATAAAATTCACATTTAAGAAATTAAAATTTTATTAAGTAAAACATCAAATACAATTGTTATTAAAACGTGTCAAATATATTTTATTTCTATGTTCCTCAGATAATATCGAATCTAGAATAAGTTTACAATAATTTATTCTTTTTTCAAAACGGAGTCTATCTAAGTACCACATCTGAAAGTTACTCCTAGGGGCATGTCTGTAAGCAAAGCTCCACTTCACTAACACATGCACCTTATTGTTCTCTTCCAGAAAAGATATTGTTTTCTTCGTAATATTTTCTTTTTGATCAATTTTCATTGTTTTCTTCGTAATATTTTCTTTTTGTTCCATTTTGCTTCAATTTGTTTTCCATTTCTTCAGGATATAAAGCAAGTAATTAAGTAAGAATTATTTAAAAAATAAATTTTTGAATTAAGAAGCGTTTCTAAAGGTTTATGAACCACGGCGTTGTTCATAATGACTAAACGAGACTGAAACATATTGCGTTATTCTTGTACTTAAATATTCTCATCTCTCAAATTTGTAATAAAGATAAATAATTAAAATGGTAATGTATAAAAATAATGCAAAGTTTAATGTAACACTAATGATGGAAAAGTAATAATTTTTGAATCCGTCATAATAGTTGGTACAGTTGGGGGGTTATAATTTGTAACTGATTATTTTTAAACTCTAACCTTTCGATCCAATTTGTATCAAAAATAGATCGATTTGGATAATGATAAAAAATTTTAAAAAATTTACTTGCATTTTCATCTCCATTTATTCGTTCTATCCAACTAATTGTACTATTGTTAATTAATCCAATTTTCATAAATTTACAATATTTACTTAGAGTGACGTCTGTTTTATTAGAAAAACATATTTCACACTGTGCTACGCCAGGGGGATGATGAACATAAAAAACATTTTGGAAAATAAAATAAAGAAGAATAAATTGGGATCTACTGATAGTCATTGAAACAAATTAATAATTATATTCCAAATTTATTAACATTAAGCAGATACTTTCACCACGAAAGCAAAAGCAGTTGTAAAAAAATAACAATAAAATACTTAATTTAAAGATATGTAAAAGTTCATAAATAAGGATATTAATAATACTATATAAAATTTATAGCTTGAAGACTTATTTTGAATGGTTACAATTATTTGATTCCTATTTTTCCATAAACAGTTATTTAAATCACAATTCCTAGCAAATTTCTTATGCTCCACAATAGGATCATCATAACTTAACCAATCAAAAATTTCAATACCACAATAAAAACATTTACAAATATTATTGATTGAAATATAGTAAAAGCCAGCTCCAGCCAACACTTCTGGTCTCAATCTTCCTTTCCATTTCTTAAAAGTGGAAAGGTCTCAATCTTCCTTTCCATTTCTTAAAAGTGGAAAGTCGTTTTTCATATGTTTTAAAATAACTGTTATCAATTTCTTTGTCAAAAGTTTCTAAGCACATTTTGTGAAAGGCTTATGAAGACTAACTTTGGTTTCAAAAACAACAAATTTAAATACCTTATAATATCTACATAAATATATCTAAATCTTCATGTTCTGCAGTCCATTGATACAAAGCAATATCTTGGTGTCCCCAAGCTAATATATTAAAACTATAGGGAATTTTATACCGCTTATCATCTTTAGAACTCAAAGCCAATTTATTAATTAAAACTGTGTGTTTAGATCGAAAAACATACATTGAACAAAAGGTTTTAGAATGATTTTCAACAACATCTTTATAATGAATAAAATCCAACTGCTTTTTAATGGCACTTTTCTTAACACCTTTTGCTTTTTTTGTTAAACTATTTTCCGTTTTAATACAATATGCTTTTGCTCCAGTACCCAAGAAAGCAGTAATGGGTTGCATATTCGTCTTTGAATTTTCCTATAACTGACTTTGTAATAGGCATTTCATGAATATTACAAAATTTATAATTAGATGTATCAAATTTGTGAATATTTTTTATCATGTCAGAATAAATATTTGGAGTTGTGCCTTCTAAAATGAACGAATCGGTATCGGTGTATAAAAGTGAAATATTTTCCTGATAAAGAGGTTTTAAAAAATTATAAAAGAAATCATACATGACAGTTTTAGATATATCTAATATTGAGAAGCCTACATATATTGGTTTATTGTAAGTAACTTGAATCTTTTGCATTTGAATAGCTACCAAGTTTTCAGAAAATATTGTTAAGTCCTTGAAATATGGTTTTGCAATTAAATTCTCAGCACCATCTTTTCTTCTATTTTTTTCCCACTCTGTAACAAGTCTTACGTCAATTCTCCTATCTACATTTTCCATAGTCGTGCCATAAATACTATTATTTGCCAACTTGTAAGTATTACGATCAAATTCATTCTTTGAATCATTTCTTAATCTTGAATTCAAGTCTATATATTTTTTCAATCAATCAGATTGAGAAAACTGTAAAACTCTATGAACTTTAGTCAACTTGAGTCCATGTTCCAAAGATTGTTTTAATAACTGATCGTGAATAACATATTTTGATTTATGATTTAAATTGGGTATTAATTTTATGCATTTAGAATTTGGCGGTTTAAAGTTTTCAGGACAAAACGGAAAATCGTTATGATAGGAATGTAGACTTGTAGGATATTCTAAATCAACTTCTAAAACATATCCCTTATTAGATTTTTTAGAAATATTCATAATATTTAAATCGTTGATTTCTTTATCTGTTAACCAAACAAAATCTCCCGTTGGAATGTGCTGACATTGCATAACCATACAAATTTGTTGCATCATAATAAATTATGTATTTAGTTGGCTTTAAAGGATCAAAATTTAAAAGAAATGGATTATTCAGATTTTCTACAAATGCAAGAGCTCACACCACCGCGACTGCTTTTTTTAAGAAAGTGTATCATATCTGGATCTGTTAACAATTCTAACTCTATTCCAGTATAACGCAAACACGCCTCCCAGGATAAACCTGGAAAAGTGTAAAAATGAGCTGGATCGAGCTTATATGTGGATAAACAAGTGCTTCTAAAATTTTTGAAAAATATCTTCCAGAAGTAAAGAGTCAGTAAAGTAAAGGTCGGAGTATTGACCAAGAGATTCACATTTGAACACTTGCCAAACCTTTACAGGTCTTTGATATTCTGCATCACTGATGTGCTCATCCGTTAAAGAATTGTAAAATTGCTCTTTCTGAGGTAAAGTTGTTTCTTCTAATTTTAAATAATCATCAATATAATTGTAAGGAAATACACCTTTTTGGCGAATAAGTTTAAATCTTTCTTCATCATTGAAATTTTTTTATTTCTTTACATTGTTCATCTTTTAAGCTTTCAGAGAGTTTTGATAAAGAATGGGATAGAAATTGAAAAGAATCAATGAACCTTAACGATATTTTTTTTTCTTAGCCTTTTGTGTCTTTTTATCAAAATAATTATCCACATGAATAAGCTTTTCAAATGAAATATATTTTTCCTTGTTTTGTGCGATAACTGTTAGTTGTTCTTTGTTTAAGCATAATTTTTTAAGAAATAGATGAGAATCATAATTACGCAAATTATGCAATATAACTGGAATAAAGTTAGGTATTCTGTAATTTATGTTGCAGAGTGAATGAGCTGGACCTCTATAAAGACCAGTTATGTGACAATGATCTGTAACCCTGTCATTTAAAAGAGGTTTATTATAAATATGACAAACTGTTTCATAGTTATGATAAATTTTGTCCAGTTCGTTCAAAGGAATCATCTTTTTAGGAACCTTTAAAAATTTTTTGTTTATGTTATACACGTCTCTAAAGAATTTATAAATAATGTATCACAATTTTGACCTCTATATCTTTCAAATTTAAAATAATTATCGTCGAAGGAACATTTAATGTAATAGGCAAATGAATGTGGAATATGTTCATATTGTTTTAAGGTGTATGAAGTATTAGGATTTTTGTCAACATTGTCATTATTTAAAGGCTTTAAAATGCATTCAAAATCTGCATACACCACGAAAGGAACTTTCATTTGTTTATGATAATTTACAAATTTCAAAATATTATCATATGAATAGTTTCCAAACTTATCTTTTATTAATTGTTTAGAAGGTAGGTTAATTCGTAAATGATCACAATCTTAGCTATTGTGTTGTAATAAATTTTCTTCTGTAGGGAAATATTGTAAACAACCGTCGCAAATATATTTTTTTCCGTGATGTTTAGACATTTGTGCCGAAACTAATTTTGATAAATCTTTAATATAGCAATAATGAAAAGTTTTTTCATCGTCATCACTTATTAACAATAAATTGACATGTTGATTTTTTTTATTCGATGAATAATAAAGTGGACCAATTACTTCATACCCCTTTTTAGGATTTATAATTTCTAATCCATATACATTAATAGAAATGTTATTTTTTTCTTCAAAAATCTTAATGTTCTTTAGCAACATTGGAAATTCTATACCTGACATATCCAAAACAGAAGAGTAGTGTGGGTAGGATGAAGTTTCAAAATCTAATCCGCTTGGTTGGTGAAGAGCAGACACAACTGCCCAGGCGAAGCAAAAGTTGTCATCATTCCTAATGTTGATCACAGCTTGACGTCTCTTGATCTCTTGAGGAAGTTCGATAAAAGATGAGGCTCTCGGCGGATTGTGCTTGTTAACATTAATTTCTAAATGAAGTAAATTCATCAAAGCCCATCCTGCAATGTAAAAATTAAAAAATTACTTTTTTGTTGCCGTTGTAAAATAGAAAATAAATTCTTTACCTGAATCTCTTTCTGCAAATTCGTCAGCTTTCTGGTCAATAATGGTGCAGATTTGCTCTAAAAGTTCTTTTGTCTGATATCCCTGGCAAATGACTTGGAATGGCGCATTAAAAGATTTGACGTCATAGCTGTCGCTGCTGGGGTTAAAATAGAAACCGAACAGTGTTTCTGCAGTTCTTGATCTATTAGATGTACAATTTTGTATTCCAAATGTTGAAAATATTCTTTCACATTTATGAAGTTTTGGGGTGAGGAAATCCTATAAGATATTACACCTTCCTCCAAGCCTATTTTGGAATTGTTCTTGTGCACACTAGATCGAAGATGTCCACCCCATAGACTTTGGTTTATATTTTTCTTGCATTCTTTACAATATTTTACCATATTTGTATAATCTATAAATTAAGAAAAAATATTTTACAAAATAAAACATGAAAAATAAAATGTTCTTACCTTTAACAAGCTTTGGTTGTTTCAACCAACTAGTGAGTGTTGTGGAATTTCCGCAAACATGTTTTTTAATATGACGCAATAAATTATCCTTTCTAGTAAAGACTTTATTACATGTTACACACTTATGCATTTTTCAAGTTTTCTAGATAATAATAATAAAATTAATATTGTGCATTTTTATTTGGTTATAGTCAAATTTTGAAAAAAGCAATTGCATTTTTGAAGTTCTCTGGATAATAATAATAAAATTAATATTGTGCATTTTTGTTTAGTTATAGTCAAATTTTGAAAAAAGCAATAGAAATTGATTGACTTTATGAATCCATTTCTTCAAATGAGTCAACTAATTTGTCAAAGGCCTGTTTAACATAATTCACCGTACTTGCGTCTCCCTGTTTAATTGTGATCAAATCAGTTAAATTTTGAATAGCGAAACCCAGACACTTAAGGTTTGCTACTTGTTTTTTATTTTTTTTATTAATTTTAATTTTTTTTTAATAATAAATGATGGTTTCGAAATTGAATTTTGTTCAAATGGTGAATTATTAAAAGAAATATCCGAAGTTAAATTTGCTTCAATTTGTTTTTCTTGCAAATCAGAATTTAGAATATCATATGGTGAATTAATAGGAGATATAGCCGAACTTAAATTTTGATCAATTTGTTCTTCTTCCGAATCAGAATTTTCACTAAACAAAAAGGGAGAGCAAATTGGTCTCGGAGAATTAATTGGCGATTTTAATGTTAAATAATTTGGATTAGATTTTTGAAAACAAACAATATCCTCATAGCTAGAATTTTAATTTTTGTCGATGTCATTCAGTTCTTCTAGAGTTTATTTAGTTTTTGTTGTAATTAAGTTCGTTTTGTTGTCAATAATGTCATTAAGATCGTTAAGAGTTTCTGGTTGAGTAGCTGTAAATAAATATTTTTCGTTGTTCTGTTTGTTGGCATTATTCTGAACTTGGCTATTGTAAATAATTTCATTCAAGTCCTGAATAGTTTGTTGTTGACTAGTTGTAAATACGTCTGTTTCATTGTTTTGTTGGTTTGCAAAATTTTGCATTTGGGTACATGTGTATAAGTCGAAGTCATTGTCAATAATTTTGCTACTCGGTGCCAAAAAATTGTCCATTATGAAAAAAATCTTAATAACAAATAAAATACCAAATAAAAGTGTCACAAATATAAATAAGAAATAAATTTTGCCAAATAAAAATGTTAGAAATATAAATAAAAATTAAAAAATTACCAAATAGACACAATGAAAACACCAGAAAACTCGCGAGCCCTGCACACTGAATGCAGAAATTAATTGCATTCGTCTCTTCGCTGAGGCGATTTTATATGAAAAAGTTGATCACATATGTCCTATTTAAAGTTGAACGACAATCATACAACCACTTTCCCAAGCCGAGCAACGACCTTACCCCCTTCCCCCTCCCCTCCTCCCTCCCCCCAAGGAGTAGGAAGGAAAAAGGAGAAGGAAGGAAAAAGGAGAAAAAGAAAAAAGGAGAAAGAAGGAAGAGAGAGAAATAAGATGGGGGTGAGGGTGGGGGGTTAAGGGGGGTGTTAGGTTAGGTTAAAAAAGAAGAAAGGAAAAAAAAAGGAGTAGGAAGGAAAACGGAGAAGGAAGGAAAAAGGAGAAAGAAGGAAGGGAGAGAAAGAAGATGGGGTGAAGGTGGGGGTTAAGGGGGGTTGGTGGAGCGGGGAGGGGGGACAAAGCCCCCCGAGGTAAAGTGACAAGGAAAGGGACAGTGAAAAAAAAAACTTAAGTATTGCAGTAGGATCTGAGAAGGATATCACGCAGGAGTGAAAGTGGTGGTCGATGGGATATATACTTCAGAACAACCACTCGGTGATCATACAGTATCATTCGCTGTAATATCAGTTGTCGCTGCAAATCTATCTCTCTATATCTAAAGTTCCTAACGATGGCAGAAAATATGATTGGAAACGCTGCCCAAATTGAAGAAAATAATATGGAGATCGCCGCTCAAATTGAAGAAAGAGAAGAAATTTTTATTAACTTGGAAGGCGATTCCATCAGTTATAAACATTCATTTTTGGACAAATCATCTAGGCTTGTCAGAAGATCATTCTTGTTTAACATCGACATTAATTATATTGAGGAAGAGGACGATGAGGAGGAGGAAGATGATCAGGAAATTGACGAAGGAGTGGACATGGATGGACAACTGCTAAATTTAGGAACCGAGGCTGACGTAAAAGTAAGCAAGTTTAGGGCTAGTGAATTATTTAATAATTTTGAAGAAAAAGATGTATGTGTTATACAAAGCTACACTAAAATTGAAAGTCGAAGACTAGGAACATTTGCTATTTGCCTTCCTTGTAGTGCAATTCACATGAGATATTTACGGAGAGGGGAGTCCGATCATGTGAGCTGCCACTACAAAAGAGCTTATGTTGTTAGTGTTTCTGATTTACATTGTGCTATTTGTAGGATACATCTTTTTTTACTAATTCCTGAACCTGCTTGCTTTTACTGAAATAAAAATGAAAAAAAAGAGATGGAAGATTATGTTGTTAAATATTAATATTAAACATAGTTTGTAAAGGTAATGGGTAGATTATTTTAACAATATTAATTTTAAATATAGGTTATAAACGTAATGGGTAGATTATGTCAAAAATATTAATTTTAAACATAAATTGTAAAGATAATAAGTAGAATACGTCAACAATATTAATTTTAAAAAAGTCAACTGTTACTATAAGCGGTTATATATTTTCAGTGCTATATGCAAAATACTTCTTTTTATTCTAACATCTGACCCTGTATTTTTTTTGTTGCAACAAGAACGAAAAATGAAATAGCTAATCATATGTAAAAATAATGTGTAGATTATGTCAACTGCCACTATAAGCCCTCATAGATTAGCATAAAATTTTGTTAACGCTTGTTTCTGTATTCAATTGAGTTTTCTCTTACTTGATGCAAATTATATTAATATTATTAATATAATTAAAAAATAATAACTTTTAATTTCCACTGTTTATTTTAAAAATGTTAAACCATAACAATCGTTTTGTTATGTGATGTGAAAATTAGTATGTATTAAAAAACTTGTTTAGAACATTGTTGTTTCAATATAGGAAAAGGAAAAAAATATAATAATATATTATTATTAGTATAATTAAAAAATAATAACTTTTAATTTCCAGTGTTTATTTTAAAATGTTAAACCATAACAAATAAAGAATATTGTCGTTTCAATATAGGAAAAGGAAAATGAAAAACTGTGTGTCAATTATTATATATTTACATTTACTTTTTACAAATTTATTTGACCAGAGTTTTCACAAACACAAATTATGAAAAATATTATCCTCTTTTTAAAACTACAACAAAATTATGTCTAATTACATCTTTGAAGATTTGTACCAAATAGTAATATCTAGTGCTACATACAGGACAATTGTTTACCATTATAGAACAACAATTTTCATCATTCCATCTTAAAATACATTTTAAACAAAAAATGTGGGAACCCGTATTTGGTCTACATGAATCATAATATTCGATTATTTCAAAACAAATAGCACAAAACACTTTTTTCTTTTCACTCTCAGTGTTTAAATTTTTTAAAACAATCCTATTTTCTTCTTCTCGAACTAATCGTATAGTTTCTTCTCGAACTCCTGGTATAATTTCTTCGAGGCTAATTGTCTGAAGCGGAATGGATCGATTTCTTTCTCCAACTGATTCACTCATTTTATTTTAATATTATTAATAGATTTATTCAACAGATTTTTTTCTTTTAACAGTCACTCGTACCTCAGCTTACTAAAATGATCTTGATGCACCTATTTATAAGACTTAAGAATGCAAAATCAAATGTGGGAGGACAAAGAGAAAAAAATTAAAAATATGATGCGAATGAGAATAAAAGGGGAGGAAGATAAGAATGAGGGACATGAGAGAGAGGAAGAGGAGGAGGAGGCGCTCCCTTATTTTAACTACTTAAATTTCCTTCTATTGAATCCTAGAAGAACATCAGCATGATCTCATCAATTCCTTGTACTGTTTGACAGCGTTTGAAATCGTTCCTATGTCTCTATTAACCATAAGTTTTAAATTTCTGACTTTTGCACTTCCGTATTAACTGTAGGTTGACGAACAATAATGTCTTGTACTGTTTGATGGCGATTTAATTTCCTGGTCGTTCTCATAACTATCTTTCACTCATTTGCAATTTAATTCTCTGCGTGTCAATAAGCGTTTAAAACAAACAAACTCAGAATACTATGTGTTGAATTTACCATGTAATCTCGCTGGCTTGCTTGGAGAGGGTTTTGTTTGAACACTCGCTTCGCATACATCAAGTAGTTTTCCTCATTGTGTTTTATTTAACTAACTTACATTTTTTTATATTTAAGCTAGTTGCAAGGGGCAATCCAAGCAAGCATTTTTGAATTGTAAAATAATGTTTTCGGTATACACCCCTCCTTGTTTAAACCGAGAAACACAAATTTTTTTGGAATAACTAACAATATGAAAAATGCTAAAAGATCCTTTTTATTAAAAATGTAGCAAAAGTACTTAAAAAATGTATTCACTATTGAAATTTGTAATAGAATATTTATTATATTTTAGGTCCAGTCCTCAATATTACATAATTGTGTAGTACATGTTACTTCCACTTCTAGCACAAGGTTTAAAGTAACCTAAAAATAAAAGAAAGCATTTGTCGGGCACTGTTCCCATAAGAACAACTTGCCTTAGTATAAGGGACTTCACATTTGCAGCGTTATTTTTAGCATCATGGTCAAATCTAAGAAACATAAACGTAAGAAGAGTCCCTCGTCGAGTGAATCGGATTCTAGCTGTAGGAATCGAGTCGATTCTAAAATTTTATTAAAAAGACAGGAACGGTTAGAATCCGAATTACGCCGCTAAGCTTCCTCAAGGTTTCGCTCTCGAAGCAGTCCGACACATCGTCGCCGTGAAAGAAGACGGCGTTCTTTATCTCCCAGGCGTGCAGCCTCAGAAGATAGCGTCAACAGCCCTAAAAGTCTACGTCGCTCGGACACCGACACTGGTGAGGTAGAAGCGGCTCGAGAGGGGAGGGCGCAGCGGCTGGGTCGGCGTTTTTGCCACGTGCAGTGCCTAACGATGTCGACGATGGAATCCATTTTCGCCAAGAAACTGCTTAAGCGTGCGTAGGGTGCTTTCGGATTCTGATACCAGGGACGAACTGGATCCAGTTGGTGGACATATGATTCATGACAGCCCAGAGAGATGGCGAACTATTTTAGGCAATGCGATTCAAAACCACCAAGGTAAAGGCCTTTCGGCGTTAGGAAATAGTTAGAAAATAACCTTTTAACAAATTTATCCGACTCAGGTCGAATCTTTTCCAACGTATTCCATCGTGTGTTGTACAAAAAAATCAGGTGGTTCCTAGTCTAAAAAACATGAAGGAACTCGCAGGAAATACTACACCTTCTGAATTTCTATTTGTAAGTGATTTAATGAATACGTCAAAACAGACATTATTCATTAGAAGGTCAAACAAAGGGGGTGGGGAGGTCAGCGACGAACCTCCTCTAATGTAAACTCATCTCTACAAGGTCGAGTTTTAAACTCTCAATACCCGGGCCGTCGAGCGGAGGAGCGGACTTATCAGAGAGGGGTCACTCCAAATTTATCGCCGCCAGAACAGCTACAGGCAGAGTCAGTGGAGCAAACACAGGAACAGAGCAAAAAAATATTAAACATGGTAAGCAAGCAAGGTTATGCAGGCCGCTTACAAGGTCGTTCTACACTCACTAGCAATATTTTTTCTACAAATCTATTAGATGTAAGTATTTTATTTTATGACATTTTTCATAAAATATATTTCGCAGCAAAAGAAAAAAAAATAAAAAAACATTGATAATGTGGTTAATCCGGATTTTTTAGGTAGGCACATAAAATTATCACAAAAATAATTTATAACAAACGTCTAATAGAAGATCGGTTGACTTAAAGAAAAATATATTTATTTATTAAGTAATAATAAACTGAAATTAAAAGAAACCTATTATAGAGTGCTTATATCACTTTCGCCACTACTGTTATCGTCATCCAATAGTTCTATATTGTTTTGGTCTGTACTTGTGGCAGTTTCAGTTTTCGATTGAATTTTTTTTTATAAATTCGTTATTAAGAGTGATATTTTCTAGCTTATTAATGGATTTGGACAAAGTGATAAAATGTTTTATTTTATTATTTATTTGCTTTTAAAGAAATGGGATCAAAATAGTTCGGAAGAAAGTTGATTTCTTTCAGAAGCGTTTTTTTGTTTCTTATGTCGCTGCATTGCCACTCACCACTATAAATTTGCCGAGTTAGAACATATCCTGGCTCACTGATAGAATACTTCAACATTCTAGCAATTTTTATCTTAACAGGGAACCGAGGCTGTTGTAGAAAATATGAGGCCGTAGTATCAGCAATATTAAAACAGAATGGTCCCTGAACCAAAATATTTTTAATCTTATTACCAATCGTCTTGGGGAACCAGATATTGATATATTTGCGTCATTATCTAATTATAAATGCGACCGATATATTTCGTGGTTAAAAGATCCAGGGTCGGAATCAGTCGATGCCTTCACATCTCATTGGGGAAACCTACATTTTTATACGTTTCCGCCCTTCTCTCAGATCTTAAGGGTATTACGAAAAATTCTAACTGTCAAGGCAGAAGGTATCCTCGTGGTCTCCTTCTGACAATCACAGTCTTGGTTTCCACTATTCAAAAAAATGATAGTAGGTGAACCTTTGTATTTTGGCACTAATGATAATCTTTTAATTTGTTCTTTCAGCGGGAAAAAACACCACCTATCCAGAGACCTTATCCTGGTAGTAGCGAAACTATCAGGGAGGCCTTCTGAATAAAAGGAGTTTCGGATGACGCCCTGGATACCATGGTGGGATCACTACTTTCATTGTGATACACAGAACGTCATATCATTTTTTCAAAATATTCTGGATTCTAGAAAAAATATTTTTGGATCCTTTAATTCACTGCTTTCTTCAGAAGACCTGGGAAAAAACTCACATATCAAACGTTTCTTAAAAAAAGTTTTTAGGATTGGACCACCTAAGCTAAAATACTATACCACCTGGAGTCCCCAGGTAGTACTCAGAGTGTTAGAAAGATATCCCGAATTTAAAGGCCCTCTCTTGCAAACTAGTAACTCTCTTGGCGTTGGCCACAGGCCAAAGACTTCAGACAATTTCTCTTATTAAATGTCCTAATATAAGATTTTCTGATTCCGTCGTCACTATTCTAATCCCCGATTTAATGAAAACTTCAAGACCTAACTTTTGCCAACCTACTTTGTCGTTACTCTTTTTTCTACAAAATCCGAAATTATGTGTACCATCTTGCCTGGAAAATTATCTAAACCTCACTAGAACCCTGAGAGAGCGAAACTGTGACTCTCTCTTTATTACTTATAATAAACCACACAGGAAAGCATCGAAACAGACGCTAAGCAGATGGGTAAAGAATACGCTGACAGAGTCGGGCGTGGTACCTCTATATTTAAGGCTCACTCAACAAGACATGCGTCGACATCTTCGGTTTATAGAAGTGGCATTTCTGTCGATGTCATTAGAAAGTCAGCAGGTTGGAGCGAAGCATCTAGCACCTTCGCCAGATTTTATAATAGACCCCTAACCAAGCCAAATACCTTTTTGGAGACGGTCTTAGATGCATAACTTAGTCTTAGCTTCGTTAAGTATTTACATACATATTAGTTGCTTAAATTTATATTGTTTTGATTTGCTTGCACTAATATGATAATAATGTTCTTAGCTTGTAAGACATTTAAAGTTTAAACCTAGGTATATATATATATATATATACTAATGTCTTTATAAACACTTTTGCTACTCATTTTCATTTAAGAAGATTTTTGGCAACGATACTTTAAATATCTACACAATTATGTAATATTGAGGACTGGACCTGAAATATAATTTATCGATCATAAGAACTTACCTGAAGTTCGATCGTAATTATATGAAGCTCCAGTCCGAAAATATTACAGCCCGCCCTCCCCTTTTTTTCCCGGTGGTTGCCAAAAAATGAATGGTTTAAAGTAATGAGACAACGTTGCGACGGGCGCGGGAGAGATGGATAGCAGGGAACAGAGCCGGATTTCTTTTATTTTTAGGTTACTTTGAACCTTGTGCTAGAAGTGGAAGTAACATGTACTACACAATTATGTAATATTTTCGGACTGGACCTTCATATAATTACGATCGAACTTCAGGTAAGTTCTTTTGATCGATAAATTATTGATAAAAAAATACATATGTAGAATCCCACAGGAATTTGAACCTACGACAAAAGGAGGCCAACATCTTCCAGAATTGACCAAAATGAAAATTTTGCTAGGCTGTTTTTAGATTATGCTATTTCACATTGAACTACATTTTCTTATACGTTCTTATATGTAATGAAAAAATAGTACTTTGCTTTTAAAATTCTAGTAAGTATAACATCAATACAATTAAAAACGTGTACCTTCCATTGCCCTCGAGCTCGATAGTTATGGTATCTCCTAGTTCTGGACGGGGCGGGCATGTTCTTTAATTACCATTTAAATATTTAAAAATTTTTGGTTGGGCATAAACCCTCGTGACACCTATCCTGCTACACACCCTACAGAATATGTATTACTCATATATTCATTCATTAGTAATATTTAATTTTCCTTAAGGTCAGCATTTGTAAATTGATATGTATTTGTCTTTAAAAAACGATTAAGGAAGAGTATTTAAGTTAACCACCCATAGCCTTATTGACTATTACCCATCAACCCCTAATATAGTTACAAGAATAGAAAGTAAACTTTTTTCAGTATAGAATATAAAGATGGCGTTCTCCAATTAAAAACTACTAACACATAATTCGAAGAACTAGAGTAGTATAATATTAATTTGAGTAGAGTTGTAAGTTTTACAAAGCCAACACTGCTTTGTTTCGCTTAGGGATGGGTAATCATATAATATTCGTGGTCAAAACCGATCGGAGTCTAAAAAAATACTTGTTCCAATATCGAGTCCGCCGTGCACTGTACTGTACCGAATTGCTTTAGTTTGTTAGAATTGGTTTATTGTACAAGACGCATCACGTATCGCTTGGAATTGAAAGCGCATCTTAACTACCGGTAATTTACTTTTTAAATTACGTTTTTTTAACCTTCTGTTTAATTTATTTTTAGGTAAATTAGGTATGTATAGTTTATAGTATTGATTATTTATTCCGTTTTGCTAGAATCTTTCTTTAATCTTTTTTGGTAATTCTAAAAATATAGAAATGTTCCGTTTTAATTTTGAAAATAAAAAAAGTAAAAATGTTTTACTCCCTTTGTTATTTAAGAAACTATTGATTTATAGTTTATTATATAAAAGAAATATATTTCAGAGGGGCTACTTTAGGCCTGCTACATCATTAAGCTAAGTCAGTTCAGTAAAAAGAAAACAATAAGTCTTCTGATTCAGCGGTGAATTAACCTTTTTAACCTAATTTAGATCGCAGTACGCAGTCCTGGTACTGGCCACTACACGAGGGCTCGGACGGACTCGACTCTGTACGTGTATGACGGCTGACACACACACACACACACACACACACACACACACACACACACACACACACACACACACACACACACACACACACACACACACACACACACACACACACACACACACACACACACACACACACACACACACACACACACACACACACACACACACACACACACACACACACACACACACACACACACACACACACACACACACACACACACACACACACACACACACACACACACACACACACACACACACACACACACACACACACACACACACACACACACACACACACACACACACACACACACACACACACACACACACACACACACACACACACACACACACACACACACACACACACACACACACACACACACACACACACACACACACACACACACACACACACACACACACACACACACACACACACACACACACACACACACACACACACACACACACACACACCTCTGTTGATTTTAGAAATAATTCATGGCAAATTGAAAGTAATCTAGTTTCTGAGATTAAAACTACTGATCAATTAACAAGTTGTAAATTTAGCCCATTATGCTCTTTAGATAGTCTCACTGGTTTGGAAAGGTCTCAAGCTGAAGAAGTGATTTCTTCTTTTGGTGAAATTAATAGCGAAGACGTCTTGGTAGAACGAATAAACTCACTCTAACTATCGATACAGGTGTTGCTAAGCCATTTCATAAAAGCCTTATCCTATGTCACCATATATATCACAAATTTTAAATAAACAAATAGATGAGATGTTAAAGTTGGTGTGATTGAACCTTCACACAGTCCTTGGTCATCTCCAGTTCTTCTAGTTAAAAAGTCTAGTGGTGAATATAGATTTTGTGTAGACCTAGGTGGTGTCAATGAACTAACTCGGTTCGATAGTTATTGTCTTCCTAGTATAGATAGAATTTTAAATTCCCTGCGTAATGCCAAGTACATTTCTTCGATAGATCTTCGCAAAGCTTTTTGGCAAATACCTCTAGACGATGAGTCAAAGGACAAAACTTCATCCCGAGAAGGTGTCAGCAATGGTAAATTATCCTCTTCCGAAGACTGCCACAGAGGTCAAGAGATTTATTGGCCTATGTTCCTGGTACAGGCGTTTCATAAAGGATTTTTCTACTTTAGTATCCCCAATTAATGATTTGTTGAAGGGACGTAGGAAATCCCAGTCTATTACTTGGACAGATGCTGCTGAAACTTTTATAAAGATCAAAAAGTTATTAATTTCAGCTCGAATCTTGACCCAACCAGATTTTTCGCAACCTTTTGTTATTCAGTCTGATGCTAGTAATACTGGTTTAGGAGGATGTCTTACTCAGGAAATTGATAGCGAAGAACATGTCATAGCTTATGCTAGCAGATCACTTTCCAGGACAGAGAGAAATTATTAAGTTGTAGAAAGAGAATGTCTTGCTGTACAGGGTGTCCGGATTTGGTTGCAAAAGTAGGGTATCTCGCTTATTTTTAAAGATAGAACCTTGCGGTTTTTACGAACCTGGGCTAATTTTTTGTGAAACTCATGTAGCCGTAAACAAAATTTTCATAGCCTTCTTCGTTTATGAGATACAGGGCGAAATAGAAAATTTTGCATTTTGGGACCTCCCTCGTATCTCGGTTATCCTTTAACTTAACGCAAAGGGAAAAATTGCTGCTTATGCAGTTTTTTACGCTGGATCCCAGTCATATTTTTCATTTGAGTTGTTATTTTTTAGATATGACCCAAAGATGTGTTTTTTTAAATGGGACACCCTGTATATTTGTCCAGAAATTGATTTGGCTTTTTAAAAGCTTCTCAAAAATATATAATAGTATGGGTCTATTTTAATAAACAACAACAAAAATCCTAATTGTTATAATTATCATCCCAAATTTTGCAGTAGGCCATGCAAAACAATGTTGCCTTTTATTTAAAGTCGTTAACAATATCTACATCCTAACAATAAATCAAAATAAATATGTAATTAAATCTATTTATCAAAATATGTATTGATAATTTCGCACCAAAAAAGTACCACCTACCTAGATTTATGTAACACAAGAACAAAATAGTAATAAATTATTATGTAACAAGCCTTTCAGCAAAAATCAACTGTCGTATAAGAACTACAGTAACCAAGGAAATCAAAAGAACTGTTCAAACTGATTTCCATTTTGTTCTATGCATGCTTCGCACAATTTTCGTATTCGTTTTAGAGAATTAAGCAAAATAACGGGATGATTTTGTAAATAGCGAAAATTTTCTCTTATTGCATTTCTTAAATCTTGGACATTATCATAGTGGTCTTTGTAAATTCTATTTTCCAGATATCCCCATAGAAAGAAATCTCCGTGATTAAGTAAATTCTTTTTTATCCGATAAAAAGTGGATATATTAGGTTGCCTCCTTTCTGGATATCTAAATAAAAATTAAGCAATAGTATTTCAACATACCTAAAAATTAATTATTTACCTGTTAAAATACATCTCAGAAGCCGCTTCAACATTTTCGTTACTTAATATAAAACAAGCTAACATATCGTACTTTTCATAATGTTCGAAAGTTTGGTTTTCTTCCATAATAATACAAATATATTTTTACACAATAAATAAACACAAAAAACTAGCGCTATATTTTATATACGCGTACAAAATTGGGAAATGTCATTTGCTTCCAAGAAAACAAAAGAAAACGGCATCGTTTTGCATGGCCTACTGCAAAATTTGGGATGATAATTATAAAAATTAGGATTTTTGTTGTTGTTTATTAAAATAGACCCATACTATTATATATTTTTGAGAAGCTTTTAAAAGGACACATCAATTTCTGGACAAATATACAGGGTGTCCCATTTAAAAAAACACAACTTTGGGTCATATCTAAAAAATAACAACTCAAATGAAAAATATGTATCCAGCGTAAAAAACTGCATAAGCACGAATTTTTCCCTTTGCGTTAAGTTAAAGGATAACTGAGATACGAGGGGGGTCCCAAAATGCAAAATTTTCTATTTCGCCCTGTATCTCATAAACGAAGAAGGCTGTGAATATTTTGTTTACGGCTTCATGAGTTTCACAAAAAATTAGCTCAGGTTCGTGAAAACCGCAAGGTTCTATCTTTAAAAATAAGCGAGACACCCTGCTTTTGCAACCAATTCCGGACACCCTGTGCTATTTTGTACAGAGAAATTTAGAATGTGGATTGAGGGAGCCAGTCATTACTTACTATTATTCTCTTCTTTGGCTTAACAACCTCAAAAATCCCACAGGAAAGTTAGCTCGTTGGTCAGTCAGACTCAGGCAACATAATTTTGATCTTGTCCATAGGAAAGTTGTGGATAATGTTATACCGGATGCCCTTTCTCGAATCCAGTCTATTATAGAAGATAATGAAATTAATAGTTTGCTAAGCATTTCTGTTTTAAACCCATTTAGTGTTGATACTCATTGTATTGATCCCTGGTATGTTAACCTTCGAGAGAAAATTTTTCGGTCACCTGAAAATTATCCACAGGATTGAGGATGATTTTATCTTTAAATTTGTACCAGATACTATGCTCTGGATTCTAATCTTCCAGAATGGAAACTGGTAGTTCCATCACCTCAAGTGAATGAAGTCATTGAGCATTGTCAGTCTCCACCAACTTCAGGATATTTTGGCTTTTATAAAACTTTAAATCGGATACAGGAATTTTATTTTTGTCCTCAAATGCCGCGCCATGTTTTTAAATTTGTATAATCCTGTTTAGTTTGTGGATCGGAAAAAGCTCCAAATACTGCTCGCATGGGTCTAATGGGTAGAGAAAAAGGTTGATCTTCCTTTTGAATGCATAGCATTGGTCTTATGGGTCCTTTTCCTAGATCGAAGAAAGGACATAAATGGCTACTAGTAGTAGAAGATTGGTTTTCTAAATATACTCTTTTATATCCATTGCGAACTTTTAATCTCATCAAATAGAAAACATTTTAAAAAATCAAATTTTATTAGTTTTTGGATGTCCACAAATTATTATATGTGACAATAGTTCTCAGTTTATTTCAAAAAGTTTTAAAAGTCTCTGTATGAAATGAGTAGTATGAAAGTATAATTTGTTAGTATGAAATTATAATTTGGTATAATGCTCTTTATTCAGCTCAGTGTAATTTTGTTGAAAGAAATAACAGAACCGCTGGTACTGCCATTAGGAGTTATGTTAATGAACATAATGAGTGGGACATAGAGCTACCAAAAATTCAACAAGCTATTAACACATCTAAGCATGAAGTCACTCAGTTTACACCAGGTTTTCTTGTTTTTGGTAGACACCCACCATTATCAGGCAAATTTTATTCAGATCATAACGAACAACATAAAGATTTTGAAATAACTCCTGGTAACAGGGATACTTATGCTTCGAACCTTCAGAATCTCAGAGATATTTTTATTGATGTTGAGATGAGAATTCATTTAGCTTATGAGCGTAACTCTATAGCATACAATCTTAGAAAGAGGGATTGTTCTTTTAATGTTGGAGATTATGTATAGCATAGAAACAAAATATTGTCAAGTGCAGCCGATCAGTTTAGTGCAAAGTTAGCTCATAGTACATAAAAAGGTTTCAAAATTAGTTTATGAATTAAAAAATATAGATGGTTCAAAAGCCGGAAAATGGCATATTAAAGATCTTAAAGTTTATACTGGGGTAGGCATAGATACGTCTAGTTTTGTTTCTGTAAAGTAAAGGCAACCGTTCTATGTCGGGGTTCTTTTGATGTTTAAAAGAAATGTTCGCTCTATTGGATCAGCTTTGTCATCCAGAAATCTAAGACCTGGTTCTAAATTACAGCAGTTATTTTGAACAATATCGTCAATGATGTCTGCTGCATAAATTTGGCCATTCATGCCGCGATCGCATATGTAGTATGTTACAGAGCTACTCCCGTATGCATCAGTAGCGTGCGGTCCATGGAAGCGATGGAAGCACCGCTTCCCTTACTTTTATAAGATCCAAAATAGAAGATCATAAATTGATAATAATATTTTTTCTTTCAAAACATGTATTGTGTTTCCAGTTGATTTTATGAATCTCCACCCGGAGATTAATCATCTACGGGGGCATCGGATCTGAAGATAATCGGAGACCGAAGGGGCCAATAGAATTTCCGCCTGTCGATATGCGAAGGATATCGGTGCTTTTTCTCGGGTGTTGGCGGTGTCTTTTATATTTTATTTTTAGATCGGTTGAGTTCCTATTACGAACTTCGGCGGTCGAAAAGCGCTAAGTTCTGTCGCTTTTTCCATATTTAATCGTGTGTTATCGGTAGAGATTGATGAAATAGATAAACCATCAACCTCCGGAGTTTCAGAGAGCAGACAATCTCTTTGCATAATTATGTGTAATGTGTAAAATAGTGGAAATTGGATTTTCTCGGCTTTTAATTCAAATTTTTATTTAGTTTCGAGCGCTACAAAAGTAAAAAGAAACACGTCAAAGATAAACAATAATACAAATCAATTAATACCTTAAGATATTTTTAAATGTAAATGGTACAATACAAATATCACAATAAACAAACATTACACATCACAAAGGTATCCAAAAATAGTTATTCTTTCCAACAACTATAGATCTTTCAAACATCTTAAAATTGTGGTTTGGTAAAGAAATGTCGTTTTTACATCTGGTATTATAATTATGATAAAAACCGTTAAGTTGAGAGTTATGCCCGTTTTTTAAAAATTAATATTAATTAATAAGTAAATAGAGTAAACTGTCATCAATTTATTTTTTCTGAAGGTGTCGCGACACGAAACCCTAAAAGGAAGATTTAAAATTATTCTCAATATGCGCTTTTGCACTACAAAAACCTTCGAGCTCTCACTGGCGAGGAACCAAAGTGGTATATTAAAGGCGATTGCAGAGTAAACGAATGCATAATATACACTGATTAAAATTTTTAATATTATTAATCACATACGCAGTTTTATTAAGCTTTTTACAAACCTAGTCAATATGATTGCTTCAAGTTAAGTGGGAATCGATAGTAACCCCCAAAAAAAACTTACAAATTAAGCTGTTTAAAGTTTATGTCCATCAAAGTATAAATTAAGTTCACAGGTGTCTTTTCTTAAAGTTCTAATGTTCATACATTTAGTTTTGGAATGATTGACCATGAGGTTATTTAAGTAGAACCATCTAGAAAATTCATTAAACACAATGTTAACTTTCTCTCTTGCTCGATCTTGACGTATATCAGATACAATGAGAGTTGTATCATCAGCATAATAATAAATAATAAACAATAGGAATATCAGAGGTCCGAGAATACTTCCTTGAGTTAAAGTTAAAGTTGCAGAGATCGATTTTCCAATTTTGACAGTAAATTGTCGGTCAGACAGAAAATATACAAGGAACGAGTTAATATTTCCTCGCAAACCTAAGTTAGAAAGTTTTTTGAAGAAATGTTTCAAAAGTCAAACGCTAAAGAAATCATAACTTCCCTGTTATCAAGTTTGTAACAAATGTGTTGTATAAGATCTGTGTAACCAGTTTTAGAAGACAACTCTTTTCGAAACCCGTGTTGTCAATCTGTTAAGACATTATATTTACCAGAAAGCTGTAAATTTTATTATACGTTACTTTTTTAAAAATCTTAGATATACAGCTAAGTAATGATATAGGCCTATAATTTTCCAATTTAAGTGTATCACCTTTTTATAAAATGGGCATTACAATAGCCTTTTTAAGTTTCTTGGGAAATTTTCCTGAACATATTGAAAGATTAATTAGATTTGCTAATATGTGAGAAACATTTTCAATAAATAGTTTAATAAAATACATTGGTATTTCATCGAAACTAGATGAGTGTTTGTTTGGAAAGTTTTTTAAAATATTTACAATATCGGTATTTTAACAAATTCATAATAAAAAGATTCACTAATTTAATGATAATTATTTAGTTTATCAGGGATAACAGATTAAAGGTTCCAAAAGTGCTAGCTACCGCAATAGGTTCAAAAAAAACTTAGATTATCATTATGATAAAGCGTAGTTCTCTCGTCCTTCGAACCTTTTTCCCCGGATACGATTTATAATAAATCATGTTGTTTTAATTTTATTATTAGATTGATTGATTGATTAAGTTACTATAGTACGCTTGTTTTTCACTAATCATTTTTTGTTAAGTTCTTGTCTGTGTGATTTATATTTATGTTTAATAGAGATAACGTTAGTATGACTTTTTAACCAATTAAGCTTTTCAAGATTATTGATTTCAGCACGTAATTCATAGGAGAAAGATATTTTAGTTCCTTTTGTATTTTTTTTGTTGTTTAGTTTTTGTTGACTTTAAAACTCCAGCAAACGCTGTCAAAAAATGTATTAAATTCAGTGTCAATTTCAGTATTTTCGTATCCTTCGTAAGTAAAAGTAAAATCTAAAAAGAAATTCATTTAAATTATTTACATTCGGTTTAGGCCTTAAAATCCACTCAACTGAATAGTTATTTTTTATCGACTTACAGAGCTTAATTTTAATATTTGCCCTAGATGATGAAAATCCTAAATCGAGATTAAGTAGTCCGAGTTGATTGCGATTATTGGTAACCACATAATCTAACATTGAGTTAATCTTGTAGGACTGTTGACAATAGAAAACAATTGAAAGCTATCAAATACGTCATTTAAAATATAACGAAACTTGTCTTCACAACCTGCATTAACATTCGGGTCCCCGCAGCATACAATGAAGCTGAAATTTGTCAACGGTTTAAACAGTATTTCATTTCAAATGGTAATAAATATGTCAAAATGGCCATTAGGAGGGCGATATATATCAATAAAGACAAAATCATTAATTTTAATGCACGAACGTTCTAATATATTTGCACACGAGAAATATAATCAACAGGCGTAACACCAGTTACTAGGGAGTTATGTACGTAAATAATACTGCCACCATGCAGTTCTACAGAAGTTACTAGCAAGTATAAAATGGGAAATAAAAGTATTTTTAATTTTTTCATTAATTAACCAATGTTCGTCAATACATAAAATATTTAACTTTTGTTGTTGGAAAAGAACTTCAATTAAATTAATCTTCTTAGACAAACAGTGAATATTTATATGCAACACAGATAATGTTTGTATTTAGTCACTATTAACGGACAGTTCTATTCCCGAGCTGGAAAGTTTTTTTGTTTAGGAAACATAAATCTGCGTACTGCTGCTCCTTCTGGCCAGATCATAGGGTCGTAAATTTTTTTCACATCAGATAGTGGAAAAGAATACTTTAATGGAAGTTGTAGATGGATCTTTCTTCTCAAGCTTTTCACCATTAAAGGTAATATTGAGAGGACTAACTGCAAGGTAGTCCAATAATATGGTATCCGTCGTACTAACAGACAAAGTGTATACATGTAGATTTCCTTTCTTGGGGACTGACCTAACGTTGTCATCAGCTGATTTATTTGTTCCTATTATCTTTAATGTTTTTTTTGTTTGTTTACGGGTGAATGACCGCTGCACACGTTGCCCTACTGCACTACCGCCGCCGGTGTTGCTCGTTGTTGAAGCAAATAGACTCTGTACTTGAATTGAACTTTGACTGTCGCCACCTTCTGTTAGTGGGGGTACTGCCAGCGAATTAGGTTTGTGTACTGGTGATTTAAAATCGAATTTCTCTGATACAGTAGTAATCTTTTTGGGAAAGCTATGGATAGAAGGGTTATTTTCTGGGTTTACCGTAGATGGCTCTACTAAGCTCTGTTTCGAGTTTCCCAAATTTATATATTTTTTAAGTAATTCAATAATTAGTTTTTGATCGCTAATTCGATCTACGAGCTGCTTATTAATCGTAGAAAAATATCCTACATTATTTTTAAAAATCTCCATTTCGCTTTTCATTTTTAAACACTTGTCTTGTATACAAACATCATTGTTCATAACCTCATTGCTGTCGTGAAAAATTTTAATATTACATTCGTCACTGTTTGCAAGTACATATAACTTATTTTTCACTTCGCCTAAAATCTTATTAGACTCGTAAACTATTGCTAACTTTTGACTAACTATTAGATCGAATAATTCCGCCTTGTTCGAATATATATTTTTTCTCAGGTAGGCATATGCCATATATTAGTTTAGACATTAAATTTAAACAGTCTATTAAAAAAATTACTAGACACTGACTTTTATGATAAGTATGATTGGCTAACTGGGTGCAAAACATTAGTTAAATTATTTTGTTAGCCTTGTTTTTTTATATTTTGTCGACCACCTTAACTTTCTTATTGTTTAAACTACAATGGTTATTTTTTTATCAGTTTGTAGGATATTCTTTTTTCTACAAGGTGTTCTAAAAAAGCATGGTGTACTAAAGTTATATATTTTAAATGAAATATCTTTTTTATTGTCACCTTGTTTGAAAGAGCATTAAAGGAGCCTTTCAAAAGATACGTATGTATTACTAAATTTACTTTTACATTTTTCAAAACTTGATTTTTAAAAACACGTATGTTTTTCTCAGCCATAGAAATTTTTATTTTTAAAGTTAGGACAATTTTCTTGCCAGCGTGTAAAAAAGAAACTTACTTAAAACCCTACAAATTACCGCAACAAAATATTATCCTAACTGTAAAAATAAAAACTTCAGCGGTTATCAAAACCATATTGTTTTATTTAAAAAATATATAACTTTAGTAATGCAAAATATATAACTTTAGTAATACACTCTGTAGAGAAATGTTGTCTTTGAAAATAAAATGTACTTAAGAACCTACAAACTGGTAAAAAAATTATAACTAATTAGAAAAGTAAAAAAGTTAAGGGGGTGGACAAAATTTAATCAGTAACACCCTACATTTGTTTTCTATGTAGGTATGTATCCTACTGTCTATTTAGTCTTTATCCTAATCGCTTCCCTTACTAGATATTTCACCGCCCGCCACTGGTATGCATGAACTTCTTATACTTCTTATAGCGTTTACCCGTTTACTCTAGTATTCCGAGGCCTCCACAGACTCGTACCGATCTTATGTCATTTAACGCCCAAAATCGATTTCATCAGAGAATATCACATAATTCCATTCTACTCCCCAGTTAAGCCAAAACTTTAAAGCTTTTTGTATTTATTACTACAGACACCCTTAAGTGACAAAATATCATTCAACATGTTAAACATAAGATCTCATATTAAACTAGATTCTAAAATATCCCTAAATAGATCTCAGTAATAAAATTCAAATTTTCAAAAAAAAGTTAAAATGTTTCATTTGCGTTAAAGACTGTTTTCCGTTTAGCTACGTAAAAGTGGTAGCTTATTCTACTAAACAATAATAGCAAATTTTAATGTTACAATTTTCACAAAAACAAAATATAATTAATTTTTTATATGCGCAGAGACATTTTCACACACCGTATATTGAGATTCGGTCAATCTAAAGCCTGTGTAGATGATTATCATACAAGACAAAGCAACGTCATTTTTATCCCGTATTGCATATTAAAATATATTTTGTTTTAAGAAAGCTACAACATGAAGTTTCGGGTATTTCAAAGTAATATATATATATATATATATATATATATATATATATATATATATATATATATATATATATATATATATATATATATATATATATATATATATATATATATATATATATATATATATATATATATATATATATATATATATATATATATATAAAATTACGAATTCTCGGTTCACATATGGATTTTTTTTTTAAATAACTACACTAAATAAAATGTGAGTTTGCAAAAAGTTTTTGCTAAAATGACAACACGTGATTTACCTAAACTGCTAAAATTTAGAAAAATAATAAAGGAAAGAGTTGTTCCTTTTTTAATTTTATAGTTATATATAAAATTTCAACGCTGTAGGTTGCCGCCATTTTATTGGTGGAAACAGAAATGAGTCCAAAAAAATGTGTTTTGGCAAACAGCACATCCCCATATACATCAATGGTTTTCCAAAGTTAAGGTTTATAGGCAAAATATATAATAATGTTGTCGTGTTTTGCCGTTTTTGTAAAATATATTTAGTTGATTTATTAAAATTTAGTGCTTTACAGCCTTAGAAAATCTAAAATTTCAAATTTGTTTTTTGGGCAGCTTTATTATCCCTTTAGTGTGAAACATGCGGCCCAAATCAGTTTTGAAAACAGCCAGATAATGTGGCCCGCGAACAAGTTGAAAACCGTTTTTGAGAGCCGCTGCAACAACGATTGGTATAATAAAATGTACAATTGCATATAATCCACCAAGAAGTTTTATGCTCAAAAGTGATCAAGCTGGAAAGTGTTTTAATCACTGGAAAAAATTATAAACTTCATAAGGTCACGAGGCCTTAATCAGCGACAGTTTTCTGCATTTTTACGTGATATAGAAAGTGAGTACACTGGCTTACCATATTATGCAGAGGTGCGATGGCTTTCGTGTTCTATGGTACTACCGGTTTTGGAAACTCAAAGAAGAAATACGCGTTTTCATGGAAACAAAAGGAGAAGAGGTCAGCTTATTATGCTACGTACCTTTTTTATAAGATCTTTCATTTAAGGTAGATATCACAAAACACTTGTCGGACTTAAATACGAAATTGCAAGGACTACGTCAAGTTATTACAGGTATGCATGATCATGTGAAAGCTTTCAAGTTTAAGATGATGTTGTGGGAAAAACAGTTAGCAGAGAATAATCTGTCACATTTTCTGACTTGTAAGGCATATCAGGAAAGCACAAGTGTGCCATCTATGTTTAGGAGGATGAACTACACATACTCAACCTCAAACCTAAATCCAAACGTTATCTGGCTTGTTCTATGTAATTCTATCGCGCAAAAACACAGATGACGCTATCTGAACATTCTGGAAAGAACTCGAGAAATCACAATCCGTATATAAGCCGTGTTCGATTGAGTTCAGTCGTTCAGTGTTTAGTCAGTTGCGATAGAGTTTCGAGTTGAGTTGCGAACTTATTGTTACAACACTAAACAGTACTTATTAGAATTTATTTCGGATACAGTTTTTAACATGTCTTTTTCAAAACCAAGTGGAAGTAAGAGGAAACTTGTAGATGAGCATCGTATCTTTCAAGAAAAGTGGGAATTAGAGTTTGAAGTGAAGTAAAAGAAAAAATTATTTGTTTGATTTGTAATGGTACAGTCGGTGTCCCAAAATTATATAATATAAAACGTCACAATGATATTCATAAAACTATGTTTGACAAGTATACAGGCATGGTCAGAAACGAAAAGTTAAATAAGTTAAAATCACGGTTGAAAGATCAGCAGCTTATGTTTACACGTCCATAGCAAGAAAATGAATCTGTCCTTCAAGCGAGCTACGTACTGTCGGAGTTGATCGCGAAACATTCATTTGTTGAAGGTGAATTTATAAAAGAGTGCCTTGTAAAGGCCGCGGAAATTGTAAGTCCCGGGAGCGTGAAGGCATTTCAAAATATATCCTTGTCCCGGAATACTGTCGCTAAAAGAGTTACTGAGTTGGCTGCCATTATAAGTGATCAGATAAAAACAAAATCAGCCTCTTTCATTGCATTTTCTATTGCCTGTGACCAAAAGTACGGATGTGTGTGGTGTGGCGCAACTCGCTGTTTTTCTTCGTGCGGTTGATACAGATATCAATGTGTATGAAGAATACTGGAATTGGTACCATTGCATGATACAGCAACTGGGAAGGATATTTTCAATGCTGTTTATGGACTTCTGCAAAAGTACAATTTAGATTTATCAAAACTGTGTTCCGTTCCAACAGACGGATCTCCTTCAATGACTGGAGCAAAAAATGGCTTCGTTAAAATATTACAGACAAAGATCAGAGAAACGGGTAGTGACAAACCAGATTTTCATCATATTCATCGTATAATCCACCAAGAAGTTTTATGCTCAAAAGTGATCAAGCTGGAAAGTGTTTTAATCACTGGAAAAAATTATAAACTTCATAAGGTCACGAGGCCTTAATCAGCGACAGTTTTCTGCATTTTTACGTGATATAGAAAGTGAGTACACTGGCTTACCATATTATGCAGAGGTGCGATGGCTTTCGTGTTCTATGGTACTACTGGTTTTGGAAACTCAAAGAAGAAATACGCGTTTTCATGGAAACAAAAGGAGAAGAGGTCAGCTTATTATGATATGTACCTTTTTTATAAGATCTTTCATTTAAGGTAGATATCACAAAACACTTGTCGGACTTAAATACGAAATTGCAAGGACTACGTCAAGTTATTACAGATATGCATGATCATGTGAAAGCTTTCAAGTTTAAGATGATGTGGGAAAAACAGTTAGCAGAGAATAATCTGTCACATTTTCTGACTTGTAAGGCATATCAGGAAAGCACAAGTGTCCCAATATCATACAAAATATATTCAGAGAAAATGAGAAGCCCTCTGGCAAAATTTGAGAAGCGTTTTCAGGATTTTAAGACCCAAGAAAACAATTTTTCTCTATTTACTGGTCTTTTCACTATCGATATTGATAAAGTTCCCCCTCACTTGCAAATGAAAGTAATTGAGATTGAGTGTCAGACCCATTTAAAACAAAAATTTGATAGTGTTGTTACATTCGAATTTTATAAGTACTTGCCTGTTCAATACCAAGAAATGAGAAAATTTGCCTATAAAATCCTGTCAATGTTTGGAAGTACCTATAAGTGTGAAAAACTATTTTCTTTGATGAAAGGAAACAAATCTCTCGCAAGATCGCGATTGACGGACGCACATTTGGACGCAGTTTTAAAAGTTATTTCCGCCGATAAATTCGTGTCACAAATAGACAACTTAATTAAAGACAAAAGATGTCGAATATCTGGCAAAAGAATTTAATGTTTGTAGTTTTTTGTAATGTCCTTTTTATTGGAAATTTAATAAACAGACTTGTCCTATAATAGTACTTTTTCTTAAGATTTTCAGTAATTTGTCTTTTTTAAGATAAGGTTTTGCGACCCACCTAGTCGATGATCTTCATGCTTTTGGCCCACCAGTGACTTTGAGTTTGACATGGCTGCCTTAGACTAACCTTTTATAAGCAAAAAAATTAAAATTGAAATATTTTTTATTTCATTTTCAAGGACGTATTTCGTTGTTCTAGAATAACGGTAAAAAAGTCTTTAAATACAAAATAATAAAATTAATTGACGTGTTTCCCTGTTTCTAAGCAAAATTTTAAAATAGATTTGTCGTGTGTCACTGTTTTCTAAGCAAGTTAAAAGCTTCTGAAATACATTTTTTTTTAATTTTCGGGTCCTTTCCACCTGCCTTATTCCTATAGAACTACCCTGTGTAATCTCAGAACACTTACCTGAACCATTTCTGTTTTCAGTTTGACTGGTTATCGGTTTCCGGTTTCTCAAAAATGATTATTTTACGTTTTTATACCCCTTTAAATAATAATCTACATGACACCCAAAATCTAATTCTTGGGAGACGCTGACCTAGTCTATTTTTGGTACAAATTTAAAAAGAATCGGTTAAACTGTTCTCAAATTATCGTTCGCGCAAATTTTGTTTACATACACACACATCTATACAGACATATATTTTTTCTAAAAATATATTTTTTCGAAAATTTTTGGGATTCCAATACCACTTTTTAATCATATCAAAACTGAGATTTTTTTTAAGTTCTATATCGCTATATCACCCTCTCTAAAAAATAAAATATTTTTGTTAAATGATTGAAATAACCAAATAAAGCCTAAATTATAAAGTAGTTTATGTAAACAATTGAGTAAATTCCTCATTCTATTAATAAAAGTGCAATGATATATTAATTCAGATTTACTTACATTACATCTAGGTAAAAAACCATAAATTAAAAAAAAACAGAAAAATTTAAGTTACAGTTGAATTTTGGTATAAAGGTATAAAATCAAAAAAGAAACATTTTCTTTCACCTTGTTTCAAAATCAAAAACATTTTTTGAAAAAAGTCAAATTTAACAGATCAGATAGTTTACGTCAGTAACTTTTTTATTGTCAATATGCACTATTTTGCAAGCAAAACTTTCTGTAAACTGAGTTTTTGGTTTGGTCAAATTTAAAAAAAAATCAGGTTTGATAAGACTTTACTGGTCGCACTCTATATTCAGAAGGATGAGAGTGCCCTCACCAACTGAAAGCTTATCCCGTTTATTAGAAAATATGATGACTGGGAAGAACTGTGAAAAATATATAACTTAGCGATTAAAACAAAAAAGAACCTTCATATACATCGCAGGTCATCCTGGGTGATCTGTCTAGACGAGAATTTACGAGTTACTCCTTACACCAACTCTAAGGGTTTTCATCTAATATATTTTTTTATGGTTTTCATGTGTGTGCAGATAACTGTAGTCTGAAATAAAGGAGGAATTGAGAGATTGCGTATAATATTTTAACTCCATTATGTTTTTTATTTTAAGTTTTAAGAAAACCTTTTTTAAAGAACGTTGTATAAATTTATAGCTTAGAATTTTTATGTACGTCTGATGTATATGTCGGTTCGAATGAAGAGTGTCAATTGAGTGAGATTTTTTCTATACCTAGAATATTGAATGATGGTTCTGGCAACGTAAAAATAACTAAACTAGAAAGAAGGCACAAAGTATCGGTCCCAGTCAAAAAGAATATAATACGGTTACACGTGTTTCGCCTTTTCAGGCATTACCAGACCTACAACTAATATAACAATCAAAAACTATCACTATAAATATACACAATTCAAACAAACCTTGAACATTGAATAAAATCACCAGAATAAATCAAACAACTGTAACTTCACATATTAAAATACACACTGAGATGAGGTAAAGAAACTAAAGCATTGACACGCGCAGATAAAAGTTAAATCAAATAAAAGACTAAAACACTGACTGACTGACCACCACTCTACCAGCAGGCCCGATGAAAGGTCTATAAATTATCTTGCTGACGGTTATTGTTAGTACGACATCGTTAACACAGTGCAAAACTGGTTTTCTCTTAGCTCTTGTAATTTTCATCTTCTCCAACAAATCCAGTTTTTTACTCTTTGGACACTCGTGAAGTAACGTTGTCTGGTATAGAAAAATGGTGTCCAGTTGTTAGTAAGTGCTTAGCAAAAGCCGACTTTGTCTCGGTGATATCAGTGTTTTTATATTTATCGAAAAGGCTAAGATGTTCCCGGACCCTAGTGGAAATCCTTCTCCCTGGTTGTCCGACATATACAGCAGAACAATCTCCACAGCCCAAAGATTAAACCCCTGATTTTGAGATATGTTCGGTCTTATCTTTGGTCATTACTAGATGTCTCTTAAGTTAGTTCACTATTTTAAAAGCAATTGAGACATCTATAAAAGTTTAAAAAACTTCGTCACCTGCATTGATATATTACCGAAAAATGTTAAACCTTTGAGGCATTTTTTAACTGTTGATTTAGAGTGAATAATATTAAAGGAAAGATTGCATTTATCGAAAAACTTATAATAGAGTCTATTGATGGAATGGATAGGAAAACCGTTGTTTAAAGCAATTTGTTTTATAGTCTCCAATTCCTGATTGAAAGCTTCCCTGGAAAGAGGTATTTTGAACAACCGGTAGAAAATGAATTGAAGGCTGCAAACTTGTGTGAGTGAGGAGAAATGGAACTAAATTGAATAACGATAGCTGTAGACGATAGTTTTCTGTATATTTCAAATTCTATTTTGGTATTGTTCCTGATTAACATTAAATCTAAGAAAGGTAACCTTCATTCTCCATCTCTAGAGTAAAGCTATTTTGTTATGAAGGGAGTCAACAAAATTTAAAAAATCCGTTAACTCCTGATTGTTTTCTTTCCACACGATACATATCTACGTACCTCTTGTAAGCTAATAGATGGTTAGCAAAACGGCTTTTCATTCTGTTTGTGTTCAAATTACTCATAAAAATCTCACTGAGAAAAGGGGAAAGGCAGGAATCCATCGCTAGACCCGTTAACTGTCTAAAAAATAAACCATTTCATTTGAAAACATTTTGGTACAGTATGGTGAAGAGTAGAGAAACGAAATTCTCCCTTACTAGTGCTGGTAGAGCAGTTTTGTCTAGTAAACTCTTTACCAAGTTAATGCACTCGTTGGGGGGTATGCTGAGAAACTAATTTTTTACATCCAAGGAAATTAATATTGTTGGAATTGGAAGTTCAACATTTTTGAGGTACTGCGTCAAATCTACCGAATTTTTTGTGGTAACCTCTCTTAAACTTTATTTAGCCACGAAGACAAACGGTAACAGGGTGAGTCAACAAAAGACACCACGGGTCTGATAGAGTTTCCCTCTTTGTGTACCTTAGGTAAACCGTAGAACAAAGGTGTTCTAGGATACAATTATATTTTGAGGTTTTAAAATATTTGAAAGTTACCAACGTTTGATCAAGAACATCTTTAACCTTCACAAAGAAAGCGTGGGATCCCTATTGATACTCTGGAACTCACCAGAGTCCAGGAGTCTACAACCTTCTTCACGTACTCAGTCCTCCTCCTAACCACCAAACAAGAGCCTTTATCCGCTTTGGTGACGATCAGGTCGTGGAATTTTATTTTATTCTTCAATGAATCCAGATCAGTTTTTCTAAAATTGTACTGTTTTTTGTTAGAGAAGCCGGAATTTAAAAAAAAATGTTTATAAAACGCGCATGAAAATTTAAATGGGGATTTGCAAGATTTTATCTATATTCGTTAATATTATTTGATTGTAAAAAGGATTTTTGATTGTATTTAAGTTTATGAATTTTCCTACCCAATCTGCGAAAGGTGGCACTACCAAACGATTCAACCTCATCTCTAAATATTGGATCCATAACTATGATACATAGATGTTAAAGTAAAAAATAAGTACTGCAGTCGAGAGTTAACCAAGTTTAAATTTCTATAGTGACTCTTAATCTCTTCCTTTAACCATATGATTCTTGCATTGTTCAATGCTGCTTCGGAGGATCTGGTGTGACTATTACATACACAAAATCTCGGTCCCAGTCAAAAAGAATATAATACGGTTACTTGTGTTTCGCCTTTTCAGGCATCATCAGTCCTTCAATTAATATAGCCATCAAAAACTCACTATAATATATAAAATTCAAAGAAACATTGGACATTAAGTAAAATCACAAGAACAAATCAAACAACTGCAACTTCACGTTAAAATACACATTAGGTAGTGCCACTTTTCCCAGATTGGGTAGGAAAATTCATAAACTTAAATACAGTCATAGATCCTTTTTACAATCAAATAATATTAACGAATATAGACAACATCTTGAAAATCGTCATTTAAATATTCATGCACGTTTTTTAAACCTAACAGATGCTGTTTTTACTTCGCAAGAAGAAAAATTATTAAACCACAACCTAAAATACAATCTATCGCATGATATAAATTTGAGAACAAAAGAGACATCATTCTGAGTACTGACATAGCTAACAAGAATATTCTAAGAGCAAAACTTATTAAAAAACAGTGTTATTTTAGAAAAACTGATCACTGAGAATCTCGTGTCTCTGCTCTTCACCGTACCGGACCAAAATTTTTTCAGATTTAATGGCTTATTTTTTAGACAGTTAACGGGTCTAGCGATGTGTTCCTGTCTTTCCTCTTTTCTCAGTGAGATTGTTATGAATGGTTTGGAGACAAAGATCATGAAAAGCCGTTTTGCTAACCATCTATTAGCTTACAACAGGTAAGTAGATGATATATGTATCGTGTGGAAAGGAAACAATCAGGAGTTGACAGATTTTTTAAGTTTTGTTAAAACAAAATAGCTTTTACTCTAGAGATGGCGAATGAGGGTAGATTACCTTTCTTAGATTTAATGTTAAACGGGAACAATACTGAAATAGAATTTGAAATACACAGAAAAACCATCGTCTACAGATCACTTTATTCAATTTTCTCCTCACTCACACAAGTTTGCAGCTTTCATTTCGTTTTTCTACCGGTTGTTTAAAATACCTCTTTTCAGGGAAGCTTTCAATCAAAAATTGAAGATTATAAAACAAATTGTTTTAAACAACGGTTTTCCTATCCATTTCATCAATAGACTTTATTACACGTTTTTCAATTAATACATTAATAATTAATTTCTTTAATATTATTCACTCTAAACCAACACTTAAAAAATGCTTCAAAGGATTAACATTTTTTGGTAATATTTTAATGCAGGGGGCGAAGTTTTTCAAACATATAGATGTCTCAATTGCTTTTAAAACAGTGAATTCACTTAAGAGACATCTAGTAATGACCAAAGATAAGACCGAACATGTTTCAAAATCAGGGGTTTACTCTTTGGGCTGTGGAGATTTTTCTGCTGTATATGTCTAACAATCAGGGAGAAGGATTTCCACTAGAGTCCGAGAACATCTTAGCCTTTTCGAAAATATAAAAACACTGATATCACCGAGACAAAGTGGGCTTTTGCTAACGACTTTCTAACAACTGGACACAATTTTTCTATACCAAACAATGTTAAGTACTCCACCAGTGTCCAAAGAGTAAAACACTGAATTTGTTGGAGAAGATGGAAATTACAAGGGCTAAGAGAAGCCCAGTTTTACACTGTGTTAACCATGTCTTCAACTTCGAACCTCAACTAATTTTTAACAATATCGGTACTAACAATAATTGGTATTAAGATGTTTAATAAACCTTTCATCGGGCCTGTATCTCGACCTCTGACGCTGGAGGCTCGGGTTCGATTCGTGGGTATATCAATAACTTTTTTAATATTTTTTTTGATTCAACTTTTATCATGTGAAGTTACAGTTGTTTGATTTGTTCTTGTGATTTTATTTAATGTCCAAACTTTGTTTGAATTTTGTATATTTAAAGTGACAGTTTTTGATTGTTATTAATTGTAGGTCTGATGATGCCTGAAAAGGCGAAACGTGTGTAACCGTATTATTCTTTTTGATTGGGAACGAAACTTTGTTCTTTCAAGTTTAGTCATTTGAAACCTCTTAGAGAGATCTCTCTCTCTTAGAGTCTCTTAGAGAATATAGACGCTTTCTTGCAGTTTGAATGATATAATATACAATTAATGATGTTCTTATGAGAATTACGTTGATCATCTGATTACAGACACAGAATAGATTTTGTTACTATTTCACTAGAATAGTTTACACCAAAATTCCCGGACGACGAGCGGCTTTCTACTGGCAATGATATGATTACAGCCAGCGAAAAATTTTTGTTAAGCTGGGTTCATACAATTTAAAAATTATTGTGTAAATATTTTGTGTTTATTGTTTATTTTTGCAAGGAACATTTTTCTCTTGTAATATTCAAGATTGTTGGTTTTTGGTAGTTTTACCAAAATCGATTTTGCTAAAAATGTGAGCGGGGTCCCTGTAGCAACTGTAAAATTTCTGAAGTAGTGGTTTGTTGGGTCGTTCATAAAAGATAGTAAAGTTCATTGTCAAGTGCAGTAAATGCAAGAAGCCAACAGAATTGATGAACAACTAAGGAATACTTCAAATTTAAATCTGAAAAAATAATTAAAATTGACAATTACTCTTCATAAACCGTTTTGTCTTCTAGGTTTTATATTTTAAATAATTAAAATTTAGCCTCCTATTACAAAATTAAATATCAAGCCTTTCATGTTAATATTATATCGTCTGTTAACAAATTAGGAATAGTTTTTCTGATTTTTATATCACGAGAGAGACCCTCTCTCGTCTCGTCTAGGGGCATTCTCGGCGAGACGAGAGGGCACTTTTTTCTTGTGTCAGGACATGAGACGAGAGAAGGCCTTCTCCTCTTGAGGAGTATGGGCTGCTCTCCCCAACTGAAAGCTTATTCCGTTTTTTTAGAAAATGTGATGACTGGGAAGAACTGTGAAAATATAAAATTTAGTGATCAAAACAAAAAAAAACCTTCCGCAGATTATCTTAGAGGCGATCTGTCTGGCCAGAATTGACGAGTTACCCCTATATATCTCTAAGGTTTTTTTTATCCAAAATGTTTTTTTGGTTTTCATTTGTATGTAAACGGTAATCTGAAATGAAGAAAGTACTGAGTGATTGCATATTATATTTTAACTCCGTTAGGTTTTTATTTTTAAGTTTTAAGAATACATTTTTTTAAGGATCGCTGTATAGTTAAATTTATAGCTTTATAATTATTTATGTTCGTCTGGTGTATATGTTGGTCCGAATGCCCCCTGTCTCCATTCGAACGCAGAACAAAAAGATTTGAAATTGCCAAATGCCGTTCTTCTCCGAGGAAGAGTGGTGAACAGATGTATACCCTGAATGAATGTGCATCGCATTTTTCTATGCCTAGAAGATTGAAAATTAAAACAACATCAAAAGCGACACTACATAAGAATAAGTTTTGATTTATTTTTATTAGGTGTGGTTCTGGCAACGTGAAATCATTAAAAATATTCAATTAATGATGTTCTTATGAAGATTACGTTGATCCGCTGATTATAGACACAAAATAGGCATTTGTTACTATTTCTCTAGAGTACCTACTTTATATCAAAATTCCTTGACGACGAGCTATCTTCTACTGGCAAAACGGCTCACCTTGACAAAATCAACAACTCGGGAAAAAAATTTGCAGAGAAAATTTTTTTCTTGTATAAAATCGAAAAAAATACCACTTTTATTTTCAATATGAGCGGCTTCCCTGTGCCAGCGGCAAAGTTCCTGCAGTAGTGATTTACTGGGTCTTTCATAAGAGATAGTAAAGTTCATTCTCAAGTGCAGTAAGTGCAAGAGGCCAACAAATTTAAATATGAAAATTCTTTAAAAAATAAGTAAAGAGAGTTTAAAATTGACAGTAACTCTTCACAAATCGTTTTTTCTTCTAGTTTTTAGATAATTAAAAATTACTCTCTTATTACAGAATTAAATATCCAGCTTTTAATGTTAATTTTATCGTCTTTTAACAAAGTAGGAATAGTTTTTGTAATTTTTATATCACGAAAGAAACGAGAGGGATCGAGACGAGAAGAGTGAGGGTCTCTGTCATGTCGTCTCTTCTCGCAGCATCACTAAATTTACTATAAAGTGTTCTGATATTTTAATATTTTCATTTTTTAAATTTTTGAACTTAAATTATGGAGGTAAGGTACGGAGTTGTTCCAAAGAAAAAATTAGTTTCAGGATTTAAATTTTCTAGATTTTGAGGAACATTTCTATTATTCAGTGTGTGTAGTACTTTTCTTACTATATTTACAGGATACGAATTATCTATAATTAAGAAAACATAGTTCTTGGGATTAGACCGTGTCAAATTGGAATTACGATCCGACGTTTCGCCTTCGATTGCACGAGGCATCTTCAGGGATCTTTACTCCACGAGATCTAGACACTGAATGAGCTCGAAGAGATTCAGGCGGGCTTTTATACCCGACTTGTGCTCGTCGAAATTTCTTAATTATAGATAATTCTTATCCTGTAAATCATAGTTCTTGGGATTAGACCGTGTCAAATTGGAATTACTATCCGACTATGTTAACTATAAGTGTTTGTTTTAAAATGTTAAAATTCTTTTGTTTTAAAGTTGGATGGGAAAGTTTTTCTATCCTGTATTTTAAGTATAATATTACATTTATTTTCATTTTGTTAGAATGGTATGACATATAGTTTATATATCTTCGTGAACTAGTAGGAATTATATACCAGGCAGTGATAAGTGCATAATTGTTAATTATTATATCTTGTATCGAGATAAGGCAGGTTACAGCAATTTTCTTTTTCAATAGTAAATTTTAAATTATGATCGTAGTTATTAAAAACTATTGATGAAACTAAGAAAAATCTATTTAGGACTAAACTTAAATTTAAAATAGCATACTTTTTTCACAGAAACCCACAATGTTTAATATTTTTTCATCACAATATCTGATAAAGGCAATGTTACTGTTATCAATAAAGCAGACTATGCTGCCCTTCTCACCAAATTATCGATGATGTCCAATCTTACACCAAAATAGCCGCTATTTTTTTCCGCGATCTTGAATTAGTACCACAGTTTTACTAGTTGATCTGTACCCCACAATTATCTATGGCACACAATTTAAAATCAGTCCATGAAGTAGTTTTTCAGGTTAATTTTTAAATATTTTACTAAGCCGCCATTTTGTTTCGTCATCTTGAATTCGCCATTTTGTTCTGCCAGATTGGATTTTTACCAAAATGTTACCAGGTCATTCCCATATGACCCTTATTTTTTACTGAAAATTTAAAGTCACTAGCGCAAGTAGTTTTTAAGCTATGCCGTGAACTGACAGACAGACAGACAGATAAACCGACAGACTGACCGAAGGAATTGATAAAACCTATTTTTTGGCATCTAGATACTCTAAAACGTGAATATATGTAAAACCTGGAAGAGCGTTTTTTTCACGATTACAAATATTTTATTTAGCCCGACATTTTGTTCCGCCATCTTGAATTAGTACCACAGTTTTACTAGTTTATCTGCAAACCACAATTATTTATAGCACACAATTTGAAATTACGCACTTAAGTAGTTTTTCAGGCTGAAGTTTTAAATATTATTCATACCAACATTTTATCTGTTGATTCCTACATAGTACTTGGTTTTTGTGCAAAATTTGAGATAAATTGTATAAGTAGTTTTTTAGTAATAATTTTTTTAACATTTCACAATGCCGCCGTTTTGTGTTGCCATATTGGACTTTTGCCAACATATTACCAGGTCATCCTTATATGACCCTTAATTTTTGACCAAAATTTGAAGTCAATCGGGTAAGCAGTTTTTTCGTTATGCCGCGTTCAGACGGACCGACAGACAGAGAGGCCGCCGGAATTGAGAAAACATATTTTTCAGCATCTAGGGACCCTGAAAAATCTCGGAGGGTGATTTTTTTTACGATTACAGTAAAATACTTCCCTTTTATGAGGGAAGTAAAAGAAGATTTTGAATAAAATCTACATGATGTTTTAAGTATGGTTTGAAATATGTTAAAACTAATACTTGCCCAAAGTGTTAAAAAAACTAAATCAAATGCAACAGAGAGGTAGTTGCACCATGTTTGATAAAAAGTCCTCATATTGTATAACATTTTCTCGTAATAGTATTCAATGGAAAAATTGGCTCAAATTTTTTTCAAATTTTTATAAAACTTATCCTAAAAATGAATTGCCTCCATTTTGTATTAAAAAACCTCTAGATAACCGCCCTTATATTTCTGTTAAGTTATTTGATCAAGATATTACCCTTTTTTCATATTCAGGTGCCACAGCCTTGGTTGTGGGTCTGAAAGACTTAGACATTTTGGACAATTTTAGTACTGCTCGTGGACCTCAAGAAGTTGTTAAGGGTTTAGTTGATTCACCAATTGTGGCTGGTAACATTTGTCAGATCATTACAGCTCTAGTAGTTCCTTCGTTACCCGACCATTTTATTTTTGGATGCGACTTTGCAAATCAGTTTTAAATTTCTGTTGACTTGAAATAATTGATGGAAAATTGAAGGTAATCTAGTTTCTGAGATTAAAACTACTGCTCATTTTTCAAGTTGTAAATTTAACCCATTATGCTCTTTAGATGATCTCACTAGTTTAGAAAGGTCTCAAGCCGAACAAGTGATTTCTTCTTTTAGCGAATTTAATAGCGAAGAAGGTCTTGGTAAAAGAAATAAACTCACTCTAACTATTGATACAGGTGATGCAAAACCTTATCCTATGTCACCATATATGTCATATATTTTAAATAAATAAATAGATGAGATGTTAAAGTTAGGTGTGATAGAACCTTCACACAGTCCTTGGTCATCTCCAGTTCTACTAGTAAAAAATCTTGTGGTGAATATAGATATTATGTAGACCTACGTGGTGTCAACGAACTAACTCGCTTCCAAGTACGTTTCTTCGATAGATCTTCGCAAAGCTTTTTGGCAAATACCACACAAAGCTTTTGGCAGTGATTAGGGATAAATTAAAAGAAGCAAAACTTACTGTTAATTTGGAAAAGTGTGAGATCTTCAAAACTTCTCTTAAATTTTTGGGTAATATAGTAGGATCTAAGATCTTGCGTACTGATCCTGAGAAGGTGTGAGCAATGGTGAATTATCCTCGTCCGAAGACTGCCACAGAGGTGAAGAGATTTATTGGCCTATGTTCCTGGTACAGGTGTTTCATAAATAATTTTTCTACTTTAGTATCCCCAATTAATGACTTGTTGAAGGGACGTAAAAAATCCCAGCTTATTACTTGGACAGATGCTGCCGAAACTTCTTTTATAAAGATCAAAAAATTATTGATTTCAGCTTCCATCTTGACCCAACCAGATTTTTCACATCCCTTTGTCATTCAGTCTGATGCTAGCATAAACATATAAGCAAGGGGAGACACAACCTTTCTTTCATAAATACCCGTTTGTTGTGTTATTAATCATTGCCCAGTGTTATCAATCATTGCCCCTGTTAGACATATTAGAGAGAGAACGTCAAAATTCCTACTTCAAGTATCGGCGTGGAAGATTTCCGACTAGAGAGTTTTTGGAGCCAACGGCGGCTCGTTTTTAGGGAAGATTTAAATTAAATTCAACTCGACATGTTTTGTATAAAAATGCTTTATTATGCTTATATTTGTTTAATAATACTACTGATTCTATAATAGAACTATGATGGAGTGAATCTGAATATTTACATGCGAACGCCCCGTTACACATTGGTTAATTTAAATTTGTGAAGCAACAAAAATAGAAAAAAATTCCTTTACCCGGAACTTCCCTTGTTATGAATCTTTCCTCCTATTAGGAATAGTAAAGTATAACCCAATTTGGTTCAGCACTAGTTATTTAGTATACTGTATTTTCATATATTTTTATTGCGCGCCATTTTGTTCCACCATATGGGAATCTTACCAATAATTTACCAGTTTCTACCCGAGCCACACTTATATTTTGGGCATGATTTAAAATAAATTGATTTTTTACTTGCATTGTAGTCGTGAAATAATCACCCTCCGATATTTTTTCAGATATGTTTCAGGGTCCCTAGATGCCGAAAAACATGTTTTCTAAATTCCGTCGGTCTGTCTGTCTGCTCGTGGCATAACTAAAAAACTACTTAACCGAATAACTTTAAATGATGGTCAAAAAGTAAGGGTCATATGGGGATGACATGGTAAAAATATATTTACATATTTTGGTAAAAATCCAACACGGTAAAACAAAATGGCGGCCTGGTGAAATGTTAAAAAAAGTAATATTAAAAATTAGTGGCGGCTGGTGCATAAGCGCTGCAGTGTTGCAGAGCTCCCAAAAATATTACATCCAAAGAAATAATTATGCAATCTAACTTAAATACTAAAATATTTTTTATTACAAATAAGCAAATAATATAATAATGCTCCGTATTCCCGATTTTCGTTGTAATAATGATAAAAAAAATTCAAGCGAATACCGATACAGACAAGTAAAGTCGACCAGTGGAGTAACCTACCGACTCACGTTATCGCCGAGTTATTATTTTATCTGGGCCACACGAACGTATGCTAAGAGCTCTTTCGAAAGTCAGCATAGCATCCCGCGGGCGCACGCCTTGTCCGTCTAAAACGTCGAAAGCAAAGCGATGATTTAACTGCTGCTTGGCGCTGCAATTAGTCCAGCGGAATACGCGAATTTTATATTGGATCGGGTGTTTGTTTAAAACAGTAATAATATAGGGCGCGTCTGTGATTATTTTTTTGTGTATTGTTGACAATTATTAACTGTGTATTATGGAAGTAGTCTATAATTTAATTAGTGTGAAAAGATTTTTTAAATATTCATACGAAGAGAAATTAGAATTAAAAGGAAAGGGTAGACCATTACCAGATATTATTATTGAAAAATCTGGTATAAGTAGAGGGAGAAGCTACACACGTAAATTTAATAGAGATATTTATTTAAAAAATGAATGGATATGTGGATGTAACAAAAAAAATGCATTATACTGTTTTCCCTGCTTACTTTTTTGGTGGCGATAAAGCTTGGACGGAAAATAGGAGTCACGGATCTAGAGCACTTGAGTTTGAAGATAAAAAGATATGAAAACTCTAAAAGCCATCTTCATAATTGTACGGAATTTGCGTTAGTAGGGTCGACTAATATTATAGCTCAATTAGATTCTGCTTATTGGATAAATATACAGAGACATAATAAAAATGTGTCAAAGAATATGTATGTTTTATAAAAAATTATAAATTGCATTAAATTTTGTGGAGCTTTTGAATTGGTTCTCCGGGGACATGATGAAAGCGATACTTCCGAGAATCCAGGGATAGTTCGTGGACTTCCTGATTTTTCGGCTGAATTATATGCGACTCTAAGTGAGCACCTAAAGAATTCTTCAGTTTTTAAAGGCACCTCCAAAGAAATACAGAACGATCTTCTGCAGTGTATGCTTGAAGTCTGTCACGAACAAATAATTGAGGAAATTAATTATTCGTCATTTTTGGCAATCATGGCGGAAGAAACAACAGAAATTGCTGCAAAATCTCAACTGGTAGTAATTTTAAGATATGTTCGCGATGGTGAGCCAATTGAACGTTTTTGGAACTACTTAATTCCTGAAAAATGTGATGCAGGAACTCTTAGTAAAACGATTTTAACGGTTATAGATCCTCGAATTCAAAATTCACCTAACAAACTGATAGCTCAAAGCTATGATCGAGCAGCGGTTTTGAGCGGTCAACGTGCAGGCGTTCAAGCGTTAATTAAAAAAAAGTATCCTTTTGCTCACTATGTACACTGTTATGCACACCAGTTGAATTTGATTATGTCTAAAGCTGCTTCCGCAATTAAGCAAGTACGTGTATTTTTTGGAAATTTACAAGACATTCCTGATTTTTTTAATAATTCACCCCAACGAGTAGAAGTGTTGAACAAGATTGTGAGCAGAAGAATCCCCCACGGCGCGGCGCTACAACCCGTTGGAACTTTAATATTCGGACCATTAATGTTGTATACGAAAATAGAAACTCTCTTATTGAATGTATGGAAGAAATAGAAGACCAATTCTGCAACAACACAGTCATAGTGGAGCCACGCTATCGATAATTTTGAACGAAGTATCATTCAAGTTCGAAATAATATTGATAACATCATTAGTGAAGCATCAGATATAATAAGCCATGAGCCACCTGAAAGTAAACGCAACCGTCCATGTAACAGCAAATTCGATCACCGGATTTCTGCTTTAGAGGTGTGTGATGTTATTATAAATTACGCAAAAGATCGATTTGATTTTAAAGAACATCTAGTAGTTGCATCACTTTTCTTTTCGGAATACTTTGGCGAGTATTGTGGTAAATTTCCTGAAGATAAACTCACATGCGTATGTTCATTTTATCCCACACTTGATAAAGAATGATTACGAACTGAACTGTCTGTAATTTATTCAAGAAATGATTGCAGGGTATTAAATGGCGCAATACCGCTTCTAAAATTCTTAATAGCAAACATTCTAGGAGATACATTGAAGGAGACTAGAAAATTATTAGAAATCATGGTAACAACTCCCATGACAACATCCGAGACGGAAAGATGTTTCTCAACCCTAAAACGAATCAAAACGTTTCTCAGAAATTCAATGACTGAGGATCGTTTAACTGTTCTTTCCAAGTTAGCGATTGAAAAAAAGTTTATCTCCTAAATAGACAATTTTAATTACAAAGTTATTACAAAATTTGCGAACAGAAAAGAACGTAGGATAGACTTGATTTATAAAAAATAGGTTGTTTTTCATTTTTTTTTGCAAAATTTGCAGAACACCCAATTTTTTTTTCTCCAGGAGCCGCTACTGTTAAAAATATAATTATCCAATTTATCTAAAATTTTGCACAAAAATCAAGTATTAGGTACGAATCACAGGTAAAATTTTGGTGCGAATCCAAGATGGCGGAACAAAATGGCGGCTTAATAAAATATTAAAAAATTCCGCTTGAAAATACTATTTAATGGACTGATTTCAAATTGTGTGCCATAACTAATTGTGGTATAGAGAAGAACTAGTAAAATTATGGTACTAATTCAAGATGGCGGCCAAATAAATATTTATAATCGTGAAAAAAATCACCCTCTCAGGTTTTACATTTTTTCAGGTTTTAGCGTTCTTAGATTACGAAAAACTTGGTTTCTCAATTTTGTCGGTCTGTCTATACGCAGCATAGTTAAAAAACTACTTGCCCGATTGTCTTCAAAAATTATGGTCAAAAATTAAGAGTCATATTGTGACCGAGGGGTTGACCTGGTAACATTCTGGATAAAATCTAAAATGTCAAAACAAAAATTAGTACTAAAAAACTACTTATCCAGCTTATTTCAAATTTTGCAGAAAAATCAAATATTATGTAGAAATCAACCGCTAAAATTTTGGTACGAATCCAAAATGGCGGCTTAATAAAATTTAAAAAATTTAGCCTGAAAAAACTACTTAATGGACTCATTTCAAATTGTGTGCTATAACTAATTGTGGTATAGAACTGGTAAAACTATAGTATTAATTTAAGATGGCGAAACAAAATGGCTGGCAATTAAAATATACATAATCGGGAAAAGAAATCACCCTCCAAGGTTTTACATATTATTAGCGTCCCTAGATGGCGTCGGTCTGTCTGTCTGTCAGTTCGCGGCATAGTTTAAAAACTACTCATCCGAGCCACTTCAAATTTAAGGCAAAAATGGAGGGTCATATGGGGATGACTTAATAATATTTTGGTAAAATCGAATACGCCGGAACAAGATGGCGGCCTAAAAAATCGTTAAAAAATTATTACTAAAAAAATTTATTATTCAACTTCCTCAAATTTTGCACAAAAAACAAGTGTTACATAGGAATGCACCTTGGAATAAACTGATAACATATTGGTATGATTATAAGATAGCAAAACAAAATGGCGTCCTAATAAAATATTTAAAAAATCGGCCTGTAGAAACTGCACATTAGATTAATTTCAAATTCAACAAAGGATCACGATAACGAGGAAGGTTCCGGGTAAAGGAAATTTACCGATTTTTTTACGCTTTTTACGACCGCCATTTTGTATTGTCATTTTGAATTTGTACCAGTTAATCCCTGTATCATATTCAATTTTGCTGCAAGATAGTACGTCAATTAGATAAGATTTTTTACATTGATTTTTTTAGACATTTTATTTGGCCACCATTTTGTTTCTCCGTCTTGAATTCGTACCACAATTTTATCAGTTGATCTTTATATGATCCTTAATATATATCCAAAACTTAAAATTTATCTAATAAGTAGTTTTTTAGACTGATTTTTTAAAATAATTTATTAGGCCGCCATTTTGTTTTGCTGTCTTGGATTGATACCAAAATATTTCAGGTTGATTCCTTGATTTTTGTGCAAAATTTGAGATAAGCTGGATAATTTGTTTTATAGTAATCATTTTTTTAACATTTCACCAGGCCGACATGTTGACTCGCCGCTGGTAAGCTGAGGCAACAACTGATTCCGTTTGGCCGAACTTGCAGGATCCCATATTAACGAACTTCATGTGGTTTAGCTGTCGCCGCACGCCGCGAGCCAATCAAACAAAACCAGTGAATGCAATGTTTATGTATCTATTAATTCTTATATTTTTATATTTATTATATTGCAGGCGAAAGGCAACAAACAGCACTCTGACGATTCATTAACTCAGTTCCGATGTATTTTATATCAAGATTCAAGAAACCTACACTAAAATAAACTTATTTTTATCTTATATCTTCATGAACCTCACAAACAAATTATTATTTATATATAAATATAAAAATATTATTATTCAAATACCCTTAAGCTCTTTCTGTACTTGATCATACCCACTGTTATATTTTGAATGACCTGATAAGGAAAATGAATAATTTGCTCCTATAATAAGAATATAGAGGGTGTCCAAATTAAAAGTACAAAATAGAATTGTAGATTCCTTCGATAAAAATATTGAGAATTGGCCCAACTTAGCAAAAGTTAATAATTTATAACCGAGATACAGGGTGTCCAAATGATTTTTTCATTTTCGATTTTCCTAATTAAATTATTTTCTAAGTAATATTTTTGCGTGAAATTTAGAGATTGGAAGTTTTGAGGCGAGGAATTATAAATTTGCTAATATGGACGGTACCTAATAGCGATGTCAGATTTGACGTCCAGTCAGGAACGCTGCGCCATAAGGTTAGAATATTTGGCAGGATCAACAATGGTTATGATACTGGAGGGTTTGAATATATACAAGTTCTAACGAATTGCTTATCAGTGGTACGATAGCGCAATTGGTTAGAGCAATGGACTAGTGATCCAGAGGTGCGGGTTTGATCCCCACTCGTACCATAACTTTCGCTGTTGATTATAAATATTTCTAAAAATATACTTCACAGTTTAAAAATAAACTGATAAAATATTTATATTCAAAATTTGACTTATACGGGCATAACGTAAAATTATAAATTTGTTAATATGGACGGTATCTAATAGCGATTTCAGATTTGACGTCTAGTCAGGAACGCCGCGCTATAAGGTTAGAATATTTGGCAGTATCAACAATGGTTATGATATTGGTGGGTTTGAATATGTAGAAGTTCTAACGAATTGCTTATCAGTGATACGATAGTGCAATTGGTTAGAGCGAGGGACTAGTGATCCCGAGGTGCGGGTTCGATCCCCGCTCGTACCAAAACTTTTGCTGTTGATTATAAATATTTCTAAAAATATATTTCACAGTTTAAAAATAAACTGAAAAACTACATTCAAAATTTGGCTTGTACGGGCATAACGGAAAATTATAAATTTGCTAATATGGACGGTACCTAATAGCGATGTCAGATTTGTAATTATTACCATAAATAAAAAAACTTTCAATTTAATTTAATGATATTATTTACGTATTAAGAAACACAAAATATTTCTGTTTGCGGATATGCTGCTACAAACGCAAGAGTGTTTCATTAGTAAAGATTTAAATATGAAAACATTCTTCACAAGCATCTATATTGCTGACAACACTGTTTCAGAGAAAATCATATTGAATTATGAAGCTAAATAGATTAGGAACACACGTAGAGTAGCAAATGTGGTGTGTGATTCTTATAATATATAAATATATATATATCTCTTCTTGGTTATATATCTATAGATGCTAGTAATACTGGTTTAGGAGGATATCTTACTCAAGAAATTGATGGTGTAGAACATGCCATAGCTTTTGCTAGTAGGTCACTTTCCAGAGCAGTGAGAGTTGTAGAAATGGAATTTCTTGCTGTTCTATTTTGCATAGAAAAGTTTAGAATGTGGATTGAGGCAGCATCTAAATTTAAAGTCATTACTGACTGTTATTCTCTTCTTTGTTTTAACAACCTCAAAAATCCCACAGGAAAGTTAGCTCGTTGGTTAGTCAGACTCAGGCAGCATAATTTTGATCTTGTCCATAGAAAAGGTGTGGATAATGTTATACCAGATGCGATTTGTTTTGAATCCATTTAGTCTTGATACTGATCATATTGATCGCTGCAGGGGCGTGCAGTCCATGGAAGCAAGAGAAGCAGTGCTTCCCCAAAAAAAATTACAAACTTCTTCTAAAATGTAATTTTTGAAATAGGAAACCATTAATTTAGTTTATATTAAAAATGCTAAAATATTATCTTAATTATCAAGCCCATAATAAATGCGGCCTTGACTCCGACCGAGCCACAATAGAAATCGAATAGAACTTAGCTTCTCTGCAGCCAAGTCCTGTATGCTTGATTTCCTGTGAATTTTCACCGGCTGTTTGGCAGTTTTTGCATTTCAGTCGCGTGCTTTAAGTGGGGGCGGAAGCTATTGTTGGAGTAGGTTCTTTGTTTGAACGGCTATCCGTGTGTTGTGTGATACGTACGTCGCGTCGTGCATGGTGCGATATGGAAGACAATAATACGGACGTGTATATGCAAATACCGTCAACTTCGGCTGTCGGTAATAAGGTTGAAAATGTTGGAGAATTTAGTAAGAAGAGTGTGTGTGAATGTGTAGTGTGTCTTAATAATAAAGGGATTTTCAACATTAAACTTCGCTGATAAGCTTCAAATAATTTCCAAAGGAAAGGCAAAACCGCCTGTGAAAAATTTAACCACAAAAATGAAAAACTGTATTAGACATTTTTATCCGGAAAAAAGGTCTCTGGAATAAAAGGGGTTTTTCCGATTTAAACAATTTCCATAAAGCTGTGAAAACACACATTATGTCCAAAGCACATTTACAGGCCGTCATAAAAGAAAAAGTCTTCGGCAAAACCAGAATTGAACACGCCCTTAATAAACAGTTGGAAATTAATCACCGCCAACACAATGAACTAGTCAACAAGGGTTTCGTCAAATAGAGGAAATTTTTAAAATTTACTTAGTTTAATGGCTAAATATGATGATTGCTTAAAAAATCATTTAGATCAGTCTAGCGTTTTTCTCGGAACGTCGAATCGAATCCAGAATGATTTAATTTCCGATGTTGCAACCATTATTTTAAAAATAATTAAGCAGGAGATTGGCTAGGCGCGGTTCATTGCTATTGTTCTGGGCGAAACAACTGATATCACTAATTTTAGCCAATTATCTATAGTAATACGCTACGTTAAAACAGACGGAAGTATTCATGAGCGATTTTTAGGTTTTAAGAACGTGTCCTAAAATCGTACAGCAGATGCATTATATACCGTAGTTTATAACGTTACTAAAGAAATTAATGGAGAGAAAAAATTAGTTCCTCAAAGCTATGATGGAGCTGCAGTGATGGCACGACAATTAGGGGTCTGCAAGCTAAAGTTCGAGAAACTTTTCCAAGTGTTGTGTTTGTCCATTGTTTTGCTCATAAATTAAATTTAGTTTTATCCCAGTCCATCAATCACATTAAAGAGAGTAAAGTATTTTTCGTTACTTTAGGTGGCATGGTTGCTTTTTTTTCCAAGTCAACAAAACGTACACAAGCTTTGGACTCCATTGTCCACAAACGCTTGCCCAAAGTAGCTCCTACTAGGTGGAACTGTAATGGAAGACTTGTATTAACAGTATCAGAAAATCGTGAATCACTTATTGAACTATTTGAGAATATAATAGAAAATAGTGAAACGTGGGACTCAGAAGCAATCAATAGTTCGAGGGGGTTTTTGGACTGTTTGAAGCGAGATTTTAATTTTAATTATTTGTTGAACATATTTTCAGAAATATTTCCATTCTCGGACAATGTTTTTAATATATTACAAACTAAAACAAATGATATTGCTTTTTGCCTAAAAAAGTGGATGATTTTAAGTCCATGTCAAGCCAAAAAAGAGATGACTTTGACCTATTTTGGGAGAAAACGATGACATTAAATGTAGAGCCACAAGCCAAGTGTCTTCAAACAGACAAGGTCGGAGATGTTCAAACATCATACAGAAGCCTCTTATGAAATAATCGATCAAATTCAGCAACAAATAAACTATAGATTTAACGGTTTAAATGATTTTAAATTCCTCAAGCTCTGCAATTTTGATGCATTTAAAGGAAAAACTTTTCCAAAAGATGCGTTTAAATCTCTTCTTCTTCTTCATTATGGCCAGTTCTTCGACCGAGTATTACTGCGATCTGAACTAAAAGTGATTTACGAAACTGATGACATTAGCGCAAAAAATAACGCTAAGGAACTAATGCAATTTTTAAAAGACAAGGAGCTGGAAGATGCCTACATCAAAGTGTCGAAATTGTGTGAATTAGTATTGACAATACCTGCCACAAGTTCATCAGTAGAACGCAATTTTTCAACACTTAAACGTATAAAAAATTCAACGGGGCAGGAGAGACTTTCGCATACATCACTGTTGTCCACTGAAAATAAATTTCTCCAAAAATTGGTCGAAGAATCGAATTGCATTACAAATAGGTAAGTTTCTAAAAATTGCTTCCCTTTCTTAAAATTTCACCGCACGCCCCTGGATCCCTGGTATAATAACCTTTGAGAGAACATTCTTCACACACCTGAAAACTCAACAGTGGAAGGTCCACAATGACTTTATCTTTAAATTTGTACTATATACTATGCCTATAGATTCTAATCTTCCAGAATGGAAACTGGTAGTTCCATTACCTCAAGTGAAAGAGGTCATTGAGTGAGCATTGTCACTTTCCACCTGGCTTTTTTAAAATTTTAAATCGGATCCAGGAATTCTATTTTTGGCCCAAAATAAGGCGACATATTTTAAAATTTGTAAAATCCTCTTTAGTTCGCATGGATCTGATGGGTAGAGAGAGAAAGGTTAATCTTCCTTTCGAATGTATTGCTATTGATCTTATGGGTTGTTTTCCTAGATCGAAGAAAGAATATAAGACTAGTAGTAGAAGATTGGTTTTCTAAATATACTCTTTTATATCCATTGCAAACTTCTAAATCTCATAAAATAGAAAACGTATTAGAAAATCAAATTTTATTTGTTTTTGAATGTCCACAAATTGTTATGTGACAATGGTTCTCAGTTTATTTCAAAGAGTTTTAAAAGTCTGCAAGAAGCTTGAAATTTGGTATAATGCGCTTTATTCAGCCCAGTGTAATTTTGTTGAAAGATATAACAGAACAGTACGGCAATTAGGAGTTATGTTAATGAGCGTAATCAGTGGGACATAGACCTACCAAAAATTTAACTTCTAAGCATGAAGTCATTCAGTTTACATCAGCTTTTCTCGCTTATGGTAGACATTTATTCAGATTATAACGAACAACATAAAGATTTTGAAATAGCTCCTGGTGACAGAGATACTTATGCATCATACCTTCCGAATCTCAGAGATATTTTTATTGATGTTAGGAAGATAATTCATTTAGTTTATCAAGGTAACCAAAGCATATAATTTTAGGAAAAGGGATATTTTTCTTTTAATGTTGTAAGGCATAGAAACAAAATATTGTCAAGTGCAACTAATCAGTTTAGTGCAAAGTTAGCTCCAAAGTACATTATTTGTGTAATACATAAAAAGATTTGAAAATTAGCTTATGAATTAAAAAATATAAATGGTTCGAAAGCCTGAAAATGACATATTAAAGATCTTAAAGATTGTACTGGGGTTGACACAGATTCGTCTAGTTCTGTTTCTGACAATTCCGATTAAGTATTTAATACTAATCTCTTAGTATTTTTAGCAACTTTATTTAGAGCTTTGAAAGCATATTCTGGATTTGTCCATTTTTAATTTTGTCGAGTATTAAAGTATATATGGTTGCTAATGGTTTATGCACCATATAAAGTTTTGAGTTTTTTGAGAAATTGGCACAATGCAATTTCTTAAGAATTTGAGAAACATTCTTATGTAAGTTCTGATAATTATATTGTTATGATAAAGGTATACCGATATACAATAATATAGAGTTATATATATTACTGTACGATAATGTCAGTAACTGATTTATTAAATTTACTTGTTCTTTTACTTTTGGGTTTTATTTTGATAAATGCCCAAGTGAAAATTCGGGAGGTGCTCAGTTGCATAGATTTTGAGCTTCTTAGTTGTATCGATACAGTAGCTGTATATATATTTTTTTAGTTATTTTTTGCCTAAACTATCCTGATATAAGCCTAGGAAGGAATTTTGAATTATTGAGTCGTAGCCCAGACCTTTTATTGTCATTGTTTAGAGGGCAATGGCATTACTCTTTTTTTGGTTTAGGATAGTTTCACAAGTTTGTTTTAGGATTGCCTGTCCTAAACAAATGTCGGTGTATGTTTGATATAGAATATGCTACAGTTCATAATCACTCATGGCTAGAATTACGTTGATTTGATTATGTTACTCAAAAGCCAAACTTATTTTTGTCGATAAACTGACTATTATGTGTCTAGGATGTCCTCATTTGTCCCGATAAGACAATTGTGTCAGAATTTATACTTATAGTGATTTCTACCTGTTATGACTTTTACTGATTGTGTCCTTATTGATTTTGACTCCTTTTATTAAGACGAGTGATATACGAAGATATCAAACCAAAAATTATCTTATCTTTTATCGAAAAATTACTGATATTTAGTATAATTTGTGATCATTTGATTTTAATCGTTTATTTTTTATTTTTATTGTACAAACGTTAAGCTTTGTTTAAATAGCCTATCGAGATTTTTTTTCGGAAGGGGGTAGTATAACATTTACAAATTTGCATATAATATTTAGTTTATAGTAACACTGTATAGTTACAGATTTTACAGACTGTTCCATCACCATCCTGTCAAATAACTCTATGAGTTGGATTTTTCTATATTTACATATCATGCACTTCATAGAAGAAAGTTAATAGAGTATATTAATACCGTGATGCTATTGAAAGTGAAATATTTGTATTTATAATTAGTTTTAGTTGAGATACTGGCCTTTTTATTGATGAAAATAACAATTTTTTATTTACTATACAATATCTTGTTTTTCTGGTTTCTTCTTTGGGTCCATTTTACTCACATGAATTATGATAAACATATTTACTCACTTCTTTCTTGTAAAATATCAATATTACACTTCGAAAACATTTGAACGTATAGGAAGTTTCAGCTTACACAGCTCTTCGTTTATCATTTATCAAAGCTGCTTTCCTTTATGTTTGCTTTATATGGATTGTTAAATGAACGTTATTCAATTTAATGTAAAATCCATTTGCATTGGCTTCTAAAATAAGTTGTTTGGTGATATAAGCAACAAAATACAATCTTTTTTTTTTTATTGAAGAGTTAGAAATATTATATATGACACTTCTTGAGTCGCTAAGCTGCTTTCTTTTTTTTCCAAACACAGTGTACTATCGGGAAGTTTAGACGAAAATTGATTTGGTGCTTTGGTAAGTGTAGCCTGTAGTATGATTTGTAAAAAACGTAAAAATTAAAAAACCATAAATATCCAGTTAATTTGGGCAGGACCTGATATAAAAATTCCTGTCTTATATAGTTGCAATGCTTATTTAGTTTCATGTCTACTATAGGTATCTCAGATATTTGATAATCATAGTTATATTCAAATAAAGCATTAATATTATATATATATATATATATATATATATATATATATATATATATAATCTTCGACATCTCGAAATGCTTGAACTAGGTAAGGTACTTGTTTATTAGTCCAATAACCTCTTTGTTGAGTTACAATATTTGCATGCAGTTCCTGCAGTATATTTATGATGACGTTAGTTTCAGGAAGTAATTTCAGAATAAATATTTTTGACAGCCATTTTCGCCTCCATTCAACAGATGGTTCACTACATTCGGCTAAGAGTGCATTAGAGGGTGTTGACCTCATGTGTCCAGTAATGGTTCTAAGTGCTTGAAATTGCACTAAATCTAATTTTTTAACTGAATTTTTTGAGATTGGGTTTAAGATTTGACAGCCATAATCAAAACGAGATCTAATTAACTCTATATAAATGCCGTGTGATTTGGTCTGCTCCCCACAAAAACTTTACTTATTGCTCTCATTATGGTTAAACCTTTTTGTGTCTTATTGATTTTTTGTTAAAATCACACCTAGATCTTTAACCTCTTTTTTCGATGTTACAATTGATTTATCATAAAATATTTTTTGGATGGGATTTTGTGCATGTCACGGTCTAAAGACAATTGCCGACGATTTTTCTAGGGACATTTGAAAATTGAGGTCATTAAAGTATTCCTTTAGTCTATTTGTTACATGCAATTTTGGTTCTAGATACATGTAACATAATAAGTCAAATAAATTCAAGCCAGTATTTCATAAAGTAAATATACCTTAGTCGAACACCTGTCCTCGACTACCTTATCCCTTGTTGGTTTTGGCATATTTCTGCAGAGAGATAAAGTACGGTTTTAAAATGAGAAATAACATTGCTAATAACAGATAATTGTATAATATATAATGTCTATACTTTTGGGAACGCTGAGATATGTGTGTATTCATGAGCACAGTGTGAGTAGCAGGTAAACAAGTGTTTTCATTCATATAAGTTAAGTTACAACAATTTTTCTTATGTATATCACAAAAAGTGGCTTATTTAAATGATTGTGGAATTACATATTTTACTCTAATGTCTGGTATGCCTGACTAAATACACATTTAAGGTTTCCTTCGCTATGAAATGTACTGTCCGGGTCTTCCTGTTTCTCTTTTCACACCTGTTTCTATTTTTACAATTATTCAGGTATTTCCATATGTTATATTTCCAGGGAATCACTACACTAGTATGCTATCTTTCACAAAAGGTTGTTTAGAGACACACGAACTATACAGACACAATTACATTAGGGCACACTGGTTATCAACATGATTGAATTTTACATAACTTTTTTACACATTTTAAACTATACTATTTAAACAGGATTATAGGAGGTATTTTCGCTGGTTTCACTGTAATTCTTTATCGATTTCGTAAGTAACATGTGTTTTTAAGAAACTTATTCAGTTTGTTGTTTTTGTTTTGGTTAACATTTTGACGTCTATCGAACTAACCTCTGGCGGCGGGTGATTAAACTTAATTATTAATCTCGGACCCAAAACACCTAATGATTTTTAATTAAATGGAATATGTTAAAATATAATAAGCAGAAAATCACCATAATGCCATGGTAATCCTAATATGAATTTAGGAGACGAAAACCACAGGAATTCTATTTAACTTTCCCTTAAATTTACAAATCGTTAAAAATATAGCCATGGAACCCTGCTGGTGCTACCAATAAATTATAACGAAAAACTCTAGAGCAACCAGAACCATGTAAATTAGCTAGTTTTTATTAATTTTTCCTGGTTTTAAATACTTGTTTCCTTTAATTAATTCAACTATTAGTAATGTGCCAAATTAAATTCAGAGCTTGTCAAAATTTAAACTACCTATGTCGTAATAATTGTACATATTAGAGGTACTTGGAGGATATTATGGTTGGCTCTGCTGTATGCAGGGGGAAGAGTGTGGTACGATCTTTTGTGATGGGTTTAAGAGAGACAGAAATATGGCCGTTTTTACTATGATTTTCTACTTCGATCCTCGTGTTGAAATCAGGACTGCCGAAGTTGCTACTTTAGTAGTAGATCTACTACTTTGATACATTTTCTGTTACCCTACTACTATCTACTATAAATCTACTATTTAACTCCTTAATGTCGTTATTGCCGTAATTTTTATTTAAGCATTGCAATGGCCAATGACTTCGAAATAATTCTGTATAATTTGGCAACCTCATTGGTATTTTATTTTTTTGAAGATTTTTGGATAAACATTTATTTATTTCGTGGTATAATAGTTTACTCAAGTGTGCAGAAATTGTTTCATTTTCTCCAAAGAGATAATGATAGCGCCGCGCTATCGTTTTTCAGATGATTATCATTATTTTTCAACTTTTAGTGCTTTTAAGAATTCTAGCATTTTTTTTCTTTACAGTGGCGACAGTGGTAATTCAGTTTGCCTATATTTTGCATCTAAATGGCCGACTCACATGGTTTTGTCTTACAAATTCTAGTAGGTATAAGAACATGTGAAATCTGCTATTTTGAAACAAATTATGCTTCATTGTCGCCACTGTTGAATAACTACTAAGTAAATAATTTCTCTCTACTAAAATTTTCTCGAAATTGCTAAAATAAAGTAGAAATCTACTAAAGGTGGTCAAATCGCACTATCTACTACTCTTAAGCTTTGATCTACTACTCTTTTTTTGAGGGTATACTACTATTTAAAGGATACAGTGGTAGCACTGGTTGAAATATCTTTACTTTTCCCCGAAAACCTTCAGAGAGAGTGGGTGTTAGGTTGCAGTTCTTTTTTTATGTGAAGTTAGTTTCACCCCTGTAAAGGGATTAAATAACTGTTGACCGTGTAGTAGCTGCCTTACATGGACTTTTGGCTTTTATAGTATTATTGGTCGTGGAGTAAGGTAGCTATAATCGGATAGTCTCCGGAATAGTTCCACGTGGTCCTGGAATGAGTTCGAGGGAATGGTCACTAAGTAAAAAAAACACTAACATCAGGTAATCTAAATAATAATGATACTTTTATTTTAAGGATAATTTGATTGGCATACTAATAACTAATTGCTAATTTCACTTTTGAGGTAGGAAATTTAAATATTTCCAATTTGATAAATAAATTAGGGCAGCTTACCTTATCATTGGTTCAAGCTATAGTATTTCGGTAGTATAATAGTGCAGAATTAATTCTTTTGTTTAATTTTTAATGCAATCTTTACTTTACTCTAAAAACTCGTAGGTAGCACTACTCATATGAGTTTGAGTTCTTCCACGTATACCATGGTACACGACCAGAACATTATTACATAATACATTCTTTTTTTTATTGTTTATATACATCGAGGTCCTATTCTTTTATTAATTCAATTTAATTAATTGTAGTTATAAATATAGGTGCTGCTGGTATTATATTTGGCTGAGTATGCTATACATGAATTAATGGTGTTTATTTAATTAATTAGTTTACTTTATTTTCATTTGTAAGACACTTTTTTCAGGTGATTTCCAATTCTTTTTGATTTACCAATTCAATGACTCCATTAAGCCTTGTTATGGCACACTAGGCATTATTTTTATTTGATTATTACAATTTAACTGTTAATTAAAAAAAAACATTCTTTGTAAATTATCAATAACTGGCTTCCCCATATTGGGAATGTAAAAGCCATTGTTTTTTAAAAAAGAAATAATTGTATTAAACACACTTTTGTGATTGATCGAATTCTATGTGTTTTGCTTACCTTGGCATTGACTCAACCAAACATTTTGTTACGTTATATTTTTTTACCTGAGCCCTTAAGGATCTTCTGTACACCAAGGACCTTCTAGTTTGGGTTGCGATACAAACTAGTGGCGCCCTGGTCAAAATTGACCCACTCCCACGCCGACTGGCAGTCGCGAGCACAAATGTTGCAATCGCCGCATCTTTAAGGGGGTAGGTATTTAATTTTCAAGTTTTAGGATAAATGATAATAGAATAAATTAAATACAACGTTTCGATCTTTATTAACTAATCTCTAGTTAACCGATTTAGGCAACATTTAATTGGCGCCCAATGGGCTTTATAAAAACATTTGGCATCCAAAGTTTTTTATGAAAGGGGGGAAGAATTGGTTTTTGGCATTCAACGTTTTTATAGAAATTTGATATTTTTGGCGCCCAACCTTTTTTTACGAAAGGGGGGGAAAATTGTTAGTTGTCAGGTGTCAATATATTTTCTGTGGAAATTTGGGAAATTTTTCGAAAAATATTGTGACTTAATTTGAAATTGTTTTGGGTGTTCACTTATTTTTTGTGTAAAGGTATATATACAGGTCCCACGACGAACTACGGCGATCGATTTCTCAGAAAGTAGGCTTTAGAAAAGTTTGAAATTTTGGCAGCTAACTGAAGTCGATGGGGGCAATTCGCGCAAAATATTTTCAAGATGGCGGCACCTCCGGTTATACCGGAAGTAGACGTCAACTTTCTTATTTTAAATGGAACACCCTGTATATAATCGAATTTTTGGATTTCTCGAAAAATTCTAGGTATATTCATATCCTATACCAAAGTTCAACTGTTTTTGAGATATTTTGAACTTTATGTAAAAAGTAACGTTTGCAGGTCTAGACATAACTATAAATATCTGCTTATCGAAGTCTCTATTATTTATTTGCGGTTGGCTTTTTTGTCCAAAAGGGTACACTTTAGTGGCCTGTGCTGATATTTTTATAATAAATAAATATAGGGTGATCAAAAACTGACATTATAAATATACTTTAAAAAATCGTTAAAAGTTACTTTGTTCAAATGGAAACCCCCAATTTTTATAATTTTATCTTATTTAACACTTAAAATAAGGGTGACTTTGTATAAAGTTGTCTATTTCAAAAATTTGTAGTTTTTGAGTTATTGACGATTTAACATTTTTTATTCTAATAATACCAGACGGCTTCTAAGTTTTCTTGTTAGTTGGCCATGACGGGGAAGTCTGGCGAGAACAAAACCAATTGGTTACTATAGAAACGTAATATTTGTTGTCGTTTGACGATTACCTACTAAAATATTATTTATTTATTAGAGTAATTATAATAATTATTAAACTAATAATCGTGCCGGGGCGATTAAATTACACACACGAGGATTATTTGAATTTGTTTATTATATATGGGGAATCTAACAGAGTTTTAACAAGAACATGCCAGATATTTGCTGATAGATATCCACATAAACAGAAACCGCCACCGAACAGCGTTAAACAAATGTTGGAAAACTATAAAAATGTTGAAACCGTGAAGACAAAAATTAATTAAAGAAGGCTTATTCCCATTATAGTCTAGTCTACACAACAGCACAACTTATTTTTTCAATAAATGTTGAAAATGTCCACCTTGTACTTCCAAACATTTTTCGCATCTCCGAATAAATCCCTCGTGGGTGGCCGCTCTAATTGAAGCTGGAGATAAACTTTCGAACGCGTCCCTTACCCTTGTCATACAGTCCTCTTTCGTTTTTACTGGATTAAAATAAACTATTCCTTTTATCGTTCCCCATATAAAATAGTCTAGGACTGTCAGATCGGGGGAACGAGGAGGCCACAGGAAAGGTCCATTATTGGAATCCACTTGTCGTAAAAGGTAGCTTGTAAAAAGTTAGTAACTGCAACGGTTCTATGTGGTGGGGCGCCATCGTGTTGGTAGAAAATTTGACTATGTTCTGCCAAAGGAAAATTACTTAAACATTCGTTGTCCAACTCTCCAAGAATATTCAGATATCTTTCTCCTACAAAAGTTTATAGATATAATTTTACGGAAAGAAATGCTTTAATAATATTAATCGATTTATTGATTTAGAAGAAACAAAATACGTCAAAATTCAATTCATTTAATCTGAAGAGTGCTCAAAAAAAAAAGGAGGTTTAGTATTTTATGACTTTCTAAAGTACCCTGTATAAATAGCTTGTTAATATCTAACTAAAGATAACTTTCCTATAAAACTTAGGACGATATATTTTTTATATATGATGTGTTACGGTTTGTGGACCAGTATTTGTATGAAGTAGTGTAGTGTGACCTGTATAAATAATTTAATTTATTTATGTAATAATATTTACTAAATGATTTATCTAATTTTGGATTGACGCTAAATTGATAAACAAAAATTATTGTAATATTACGTAAATGGATTATTTTGAATTAAAAAAGTCCTTGTGTTTAGGCAATGTATAACTTACCATTCAAATTTTCTTCGTAAAAATTCAATTTTATTATTTCATCGTTCCTTACTGCACAAAATACATTAAATTGCCAGGATTCTGCGAAAGTTCCGAGATCTTACTGCATAAGGATTCGAATCACTCCAAGAATGATAATTGTGTCTATTGAAAAGGCAATTTTTAGTAAATTTTGCTTCATCTGTCCAAATTATATTGTAAAAAATCTAGGGTTATCTTGTACCATTGTTAAAATAAACTCGCAAAACTGTACTCTTTTTGGCAAATCAGTGTCTTTTAGATGTTGAACCAATGATATTAAATAAGGTTGGAAGTTATGTTTTAACAGAATCCTATGCACTGAGTTCCTCGAGATTCCTGATGGTCTTGCCACGTTTCTTAGGGATGTCATTGGATATGCTGCAAAATATCCTAGAATTGCAATCTCGACATTTTCATTATCAACAATGGGCTTCCTCTTTATTATTTTTTTCGTTGACGTTTCCAAATTTCTTATAGTTTCCCAACATTTGTTTAACGCTGTTCGGTGACGGTTTCTGTTTATATGGATATCTATCAGCAAATATCTGGCATGTTCTTGTTAAAACTATGTTAGATTCCCCATAGATAATAAACAAATTCAAATAATCCTCGTGTGTGTAATTTATTCGCCCCGGCATGATTATTAGTTTAATAATTATTATAATTACTTAATTGTCAAACGACAATAAATATTACGTTTCTATAGTAACCAATTGGTTTTGTTCACGCCAGGCCTCCCTATCATGGCCAACTAACAAAAAAACTTCTTCTTCTAATCGGATAGTCTCCGGAATAGTTCCACGTGGTCCTGAAGTGAATTCGAGGGGAATGGTCACTAAGTAAAAACCCACCAACATCAGGTAATTATTTTTTATAAATTAGGGGTCGTGCTAGATATGGCAAAAATGTGTGTTTTTCTTTAAGAAAATAAATATGCCGCAGGCATAGTATATTTTGGGCCTAACATTATTTAATTATATAATTCTATTAAATCTAGTTATTGGGTTTTATATTAATTTTATTGATACTTTTGTGTAAATAAATAAATATTTTATGAATTTATACTGACCGAAATGAGATGTTCTTCGTGGGTTCAATAATTTTTGGGATGTATTTTAATTAATAACTTGAAGTTCGCCATTTTGTCAATCTTACAAAATGTCTGCCTAGGTAAAAAATAATGATATTTTATTTTAAGGATAATTTGATTGGCATACTAATAACTAATTGCTAATTTTACTTTTGGGGTAGGAAATATAAATATTTCCAATTTGATAAATAAATTAGGGCAGCTTACCTTATCATTTGTTCAAGCTATAGTATTTCGGTAGCATAATAGTGCCGAATTAATTATTTTCTTTAGTTTTTAATGCACCATTCCGTCAGTTTGTAATTATGAATTTATATAATGTAGTACAGTAATGTACAGGGTGGTTCAGAAGGTAAAGTCAGTTTTAAAAAATATATTTAACTAAAAATGATGGGGGTGTCGAGAGGGTGGGAATTGGATATGTTTGCACTAGTACAATTGTACTATGGATAGTTTTTTCTTCTTTTTAGGGTTTTTTTTTGCGGCTACCCATAAAGTCTTGGGGTATTGCTCCACACCTTCGAGTTTTCTTTTCTTTTTGGGCAAGCAGCACATTGACTGGCCGTTGCTTCTTGTAGTGCGGTGTGGTGATTTGGACCTTAAATTTGTGCACAGATAAGTGAAGTCTGATTTATAATTACTTTTTCTTGCGGTTTGCAGTAATTGTATAACTGTACACTTTTTAACTACTTACCTTACTCAAGTAGCACTACTCATATGAGTTTGAGTTCTTCCACGTATACTATGGTACACGACGAGATCATTAATACATAATACGTTCTTTTTTTTATTGTTTATATACATCGAGATGTTATTCTTTTATTAATTCAATTTAATTAATTATAGTTATAAATATAGGTACTGCTGGTATTATATTTGGCTGAGTATGCTATACATGAATTAATGGTGTTTATTTAATTAACTAGTTTACTTTCTTTTCATTTGTAAGACACTTTTTCCAGGTGATTTCCAATTCCTTTTTATTTCCTAATTCAATGACTCCATTAAGCCTTGATTATTACAATTTAACTGTTAATTAAAAAAAACATTTTTTGTAAATTATCAATAACTGGCTTCCCCATATTGGGAATGTTAAAACCTTTGTTTTTTAAAAAAGAAATAATTGTATTAAACACACTTTTGTGATTGATCGAATTCTATGTGTTTTACTTACCTTGGCAGTGACTCAACCAAACATTTTGTTACGTTATATTTTTTTACAAGCCCTTAAGGATCTTCTGTACATCAAGGAGCTTCTAGTTTGGGTTGTGATACAAACTAGTGGCGCTCTGGTCAAAATTGACCCACTCCCACGCCGACTGGCAGTCGTGAGCACAAATGTTGCAATCGCCGCATCCTTAAGGGGGTAGGTATTTAATTTTCAGGTTTTAGGATAAATGATAATAGAATAAATTAAATACAACGTTTCGATCTTTATTAACTAATCTTTAGTTAACCGATTTAGGCAACATATTAAGGGCACAGTTCGTTTGAAATATTAATTCGGGGATGTTCTTCCCACTAACAAGTAACGTAAAATCATGAGCGTATTGTATGATTTTAATGTTATGGGGAAACAAAAAGTGAAGTTTCCTAGTATAGATATTAAAAATAATTGGGCTTAGAGGTGATACTTGAACGAGGCCTCTTATTGCGACTAATGAGCCATGGATGGAACCATTTCTGGATTTAATGAAGATTTGCCTATCATGTAATAATTGGGATATTTAATTGCATATGCTTATGGGAATTCGGGAGGAAAGTAAAATATTGTCTAATTTATTTATGTCAATATGATCATATGCAGAGGTTATATCTAAGAATGTGGCTAATGTGAAATGTTTTTGTTTGCTAAATGCAGATTGTATAATTGTTGTGACCAGGGCATCCAAACATCCTTTACCTCTTCTGAATCCAATTTGACACAGTGGGAATTTTAAATCCTTCTCCATGATCCATTCTATACGGTTTTCAATTACTGATTTTAAAGTTTTAGTAACACATTGAGAACGAGCAATGGGTTTATCACTATTTGGGTTTGTGGGCATTTTATCTACGTTATGAATAGGGAGTATGAGGTATTTTAGTTTTTGGTACTAAATATATTCAACAAAGCTGTTAGTCCCACTTTTGGTAATAATTTGAGCATTGAATATGATGTTTGGTCCAGACCAGGGGCAGAATCCTTTTTATTTCTTAAGACGCTAGTTGCAATAAGGTAAACTCATCCATTTTTGATTCGGTAGGTTTTAATTTAAAATTGCCACTGGTTGGACCTAACTTGTTAAGAATTTCAATAGATGTTTCGTCTTATGGTAACTGTGTGCTCTTTAATAAAAATCCCCGAAAAAGTTTTAGATAGAGGGGTATTCCGATTAAGGTTAGAGCAAAATTGTGAAAAACCAGAACGCTTTTTTGATTTGAAATATTTATGACTCTTTGTCAAAATGTCGGGAAGGCTGTTGTTTACATTTATGCAGGATTTCTTTCCTAGTACTAAGGGTATTTGTATAAGATTCATCCCACCACTGGGTTATTTTAATTTTTTTTTATTAATTGAAGGCTTACCCCAAGGTATAGTCGTCTCTTCTCCCACATTATTGATAATTAATTCAAGGACTTGGAAACCATTTATGTTATTATTTGAAATAGCTATAAGAATTTTATCTTTATAATCTTCCCAGTTGGCCTTCTTCATAATACTTTTTTTGTGTAAAATGAATGGTTGTAGGATCAGATATTAAAGCTTGTAAAAAGGTCAAAATTGGATAATGGTCACTTTAACCACAATCACCTAGGACCTTCCAACTAGATTTCCGTGCTAATGAACTGGATATGATTGTTAAGTCTACCGCCGATATATTTTGACCAGGAGTATTTAGTCTGGTACTGGTACCATTGTTGAGTACAGTAAAGTCTAGGCTTTCAAGAGACTCAAAAATATTTTCCCCCAGTTTATCCATATTTTTGTTACTCCAATTGGGATGATGTGCATTTAGGTCACCCACTAGAATTCTTGGAGTAGGTATTGAGTTGATACATCTTTTCCATATAGATTGGATCATATTAATTTCTTGGTAGAATATACATATAATTACATAACTATTATATTGGATTAAATGGATTAGAAGGGCTTGTACATTTAGCGCTAAGTAATTGGTATTGATATTTAACATCTGATAATCTAAGTTGTTTTTAAACAAAAATGCTATTGCACCTTTTCCATCCACTCTATCCTATCTAATCATGTCGTATTTATAAAATTTAATATTTATTCTAGGTTAAGCCATGTCTCATTAAGGGCAATTAAATTTGGTTCTATTTCATTAATTAAGGTAGATAATGACTATTTGAACATATACTTCTTATGGTCCAGTGTATTATTATTATTAGATCATGTTCGTTCATAGTTTAACGATTAACTTTTATTCAAAGCTATAAGTGAGTCGAGATAATACTCAACTAATATCCTATCCATGTTAGATAGACACTTCTCTAAACATATTTAAGAAATTAAAAATCAGATAACATATCTCGAAAGATTTGACCTTCTGCAGGTTCCAACTGATCCATAGGCTCAAAATTGTGGTTGTGACTCAAACCCTAATAATGGAGGAGATGTGACCCTACTTGAGGAAGGGAATAGGCATTGCTTGTGAGCGTTTATGTCATATCCACTAGGGGATAATATTTTCGGCTTCTTTTGTGTTACCTGAGACACCGCATTATAAGAAGGAATTTGAGAATATGATCTTTGTGTGCATATCAATCTTAAATTTTTATTGATATTTTTTTTATTTGTACCTTTTTTAGGAAGTTCGGAGAATGGTAAGTCTGTATCTTCCAATAAATTATTATTAGCTTCTTAATAGGAAATATTATTTATTAACATATTATCTTATTCTTTTTTTTTCTTAAGAACTCCTGACAGGTTTTAGAAGTAGCCTCATGTTTGAGGCAATTACAGTGAAAATTTTTTTTAATTTCATTAAATTTCCTATCATGGGGTTGTGCACCTTCAGAGCAAGAATTTTCCCCTCAAAAGGGAGTAAGAATGTCCCAGTTTTGAGGTATTCAACTTTATTGTCAGTTACTACTCTTCTATTGAATACCTTAATATGTATTACCCTTATTACTTATCATAAGTAATTTCTTTAAAAATTTCCCTAATAACGTATTTACAACTTACATTGTAATTTGGAATAAAAAGTTCAAGACCTTTATCTGATAGTTCTTGAACTATTAGATAAAGATATAATCTGTGTTATAAAAACATTAATCTGGGAATACATTGATAATGTCAATGATGAAGTAATTTGGATTTACTTTTTCCGTATTTAAGTATTATTCCAAAATACGCTCAATTTTTCGTTATGTTTCGTATTTTTGTCGAAAGTTTCATAAAGGATTGGGCTATTACATCGAGCAGGCTGTCGAATCAGTGTACTGAGATTTCAACTCCGTATGGAGTAAATACAAAGTTCATGAAAATTACCCAGAATACAAACATATTAAGACCTATATGTGAATAAATCAGCCATTTTTAAAAATGTTGGTTGTTATTTTAGTGTGTGTACTACATTTTTTTTTCAGTTGCATTGCCATTCTTTTTACTTCATTTTATTATGTAATAAAATATATGTATTGATATAAATTTCTTTGAAGATTCTATAACGCCGCGCTAAACTCGAAATCTCGTAACTCTGAAAATTGATATTTTCAGAAAACACAAGAAACTTAGGTTTAAAAGACCGTATAAATAATTTTGCCGTGTTTTATTTCAACTTTATTAGTCTAACAAGAATGTAAAATGCTAACATCTTAATTTTTATCCAAACTTAATTTAAATTACTTGACAAACGAGGAAATTAAATTGAAGAAAATATGATTTATACCCTTGATTTATTAATAAAAATAGTCTTTCATAGAAAAATTAACAACAAATAAAACTAATTATTAGTAATTTATGGAACATTTGCTAATATGAAACAAATAAACAAGATTTTAGTGTATCTGGACATAAAAAAAATTGCTTAAGAGTATCGTAAAATCCATGATTGTCTTAAGGGATTGCCGCCTTTAAGGTACAAGCCTTAAAGGTATTGATTCTATTTGTCACTTTTTATGGTCAATTAATCTTTATAAAGTTTATTGATTTGGCCAACATTATTGTTATTGCGTTGAGGAAGTGGCATTCAGTTCTCGTCAAAGTCTATCTTGTACTGAATTTCTCCTATCGGACAGTACTTCAGCGCTCGTAAGTCATTAACAGTATAGTCACCCACTTTTTTGCCTGGACAAATGGACAAGTAATATTTTAGGAAGGAAACATTCTTGAAAAAACTTATGACCCACGTATTTCACTTCATATTTAGCTTTATTTTGGCGAGCCTCTTTTATAACTTCTACATGGTTTGACGGTGAGTAAATATCTCGGCCTTTTTGGCGCCTTTCGATGGTGGAATGAACACACCATCTGAGAGTGTCTTTTCACTAAATATTTTTGAATAATTGTAGTTTGGTTTATAATTGCAAAATGCAAAATGCATGACGCAAAACAAGTTCCATCCATTCCTCCTTCCCCTTCATGCCATACTTAACAAAATAATTTGCCGTTGTAAATTTTATAATTATGACATGCAAGTTTCTGTTAGAAGTATACCATCCCAGCTTGTAATTGAGGTACTAGTTCGACAGCTTGTACATAGATGGTCAAAGCATTCACAGTTCCTGCTACAGTTTTCAATTTATCCATTTCTTTTTCTTTTCTGGTCCTATCTTTTTGTGCTACATGTTTTGTGTAATCCCCTCGTTTGTGTTTCCCATTTTATAAGAGAAACAGATGTCACACTGATCTTTACGTGGGTGATATAATTTAATGTTTAGTTTTCTCATTTCAGATAAAAAAATGTTCATTGATGTAATAGATTCACAGTTTACTTCCTTTTCATATAGTGCGTATAGAATATGAGTGAAAAGTTGTCTCAAAGTACATTTTGCTTGTAGTTGAGTGCCAATAATGGGAAGGTAATTTTGGGAGTTTGTTAAAAAAGTCTACAATTTTTTTTCTGCGTTAATAGGTTTTTGATTTTGAAGGACATGTTTCATTCAATTTTCTAACACTTGAAGAATCTGCGTTATTGACCCAACTATGTACTGTCCACTCACCAATGCCAAGAGTCGATAAAAACATCTTCTTACAAACGGGCATAACTAAATTGTTTACTTTTAAATGATACAGCGGAGAAGTGTTTCATCTATATAGGTATATCTTTTCCCTATTTGGTTGTTGATTAACTAAAGTACCAACCAATAGTTCGCATTGCTTCGAATCCATAACCGATTAAATATTTCCTTTCTTTACTCAATAGTTATTTTTTAGCATTGTTTTCTTTTTCTTTAGAACTAGAACATCGTTTAGATGCGCAACTTTTTTTCCTTAATTTCTGTTGGCTTTCTTTTTTGCTTAATTTACTCCTCTCATCTCATCCTTAAGGTTATTTGATTATACCATTTCCAGTTTGAAGGGACCGATTTCCCTTTTTTGGGACGCTTTCGCTTTGGTTATTGACAACTACGTTCTTGTGGATTGACAGGCTGATCGTTTCTAACATTTTCCTTGTTAGGTTTTGACATCTGCATACTAGAGCGCTGGCGCTTGTTCTTTTCAGCTTCGCCTTCTGATGACGACTCTGAATAACTAGAGGGATAAAAACTTGAACCCGAGTCTTCAAATGGTTCTTCATTTTGTAATGCATTTTCTTTATTTTTGAAAATAACATTTAGTGGAACTTTTGTCTGGATTCAGTGTCACGCTACTGCATGGTTTCTCGCTAAAAACGAGAGGCGTCATCGTGCGTAGTTCAATGAGTTCATTAATTCAAATTCATTTATTTAGGCATTAAATTTCCTCAATTTTTTCTATACGGTAAAAAATATTTAAGATTTACAATTTAAAAGTGTCTAAAATAAAATATATATAAAACATAGACAACAGCTAATTACTTAAACACCTCTAAAACAAGTACACAGAGCAAACATAAACTCTATCACTAACAGTCAGAAGAATAAACAAGTTGTACCAGCATTAAAATTAAAGCCTGTTATCAGTTCAGTATGCTTGTTTCAAAGGAACACGAGAGGGGAAGTACTGTGTGAATTTCAGCAGACCCCATCCAACATATGCCTACAGGCAGACTGGACCCCTGAAAGATCTACTGTAAGAAATTCTTCAAAGCTGTAGAAATCATTGGATATAAGTAGTTTTTTTATATTGACTTGGAATTGTTTAAAATGTAGCTGTTTAATATTGTTGGGGAAAATGTTAAAAATTTTTATACCTTAGTAGTTCGTAGATATTTCAGATCTCTTTAGTCTAAAAAAATCTGGTTTTATGTGTGTACCTTGTCTTGTGTTATGGTCATGAAGTCGGTTGTTTGTTTAAATTAATATTTAGATTTTTGATTTTTTTTTACATCACCGCGAAAGCCCAAGCCAGATTTGATTCTTATAGCTCTCCACTGCATTTTAAAAACCCTCTCCGAGTGGAAGGAGTGGTCCCATACCATAATTGCATAACAAGCCACAGATTGGAAAAGTCCATGATAAGCTTGTAACAGGAAAAGGTATTAGATTTTTAAGATTTCTTAATAGAAATATTGTCTTCGATAGTCTTCCGGCCAAATGATCCACTCGTAGTAGAAAGCTCAGGGTAGGATCGAGAAAATTCCTAGCTATTTGAATTCAGATGTATTTTGCAGTTATGTGGTTTGTTTGAGTCTTAAGACCATTTGGACAGTTTTATTTGCGTTAAAGGAGAGTTTATTTGAACCAAACCAGTTTTCCAAACATTTCAGACTGTTCTCTGTTCACAATATGAATTGTGTATAGTTTCCATCGTGAACAAGAAGTGCAGTATCATCTGCAGACAGACCTCTGTGATCCCTAAGGAACTCCATGCTCGGTGCAAGCACTGTCCGAAAAATTATGGGAAAAGGTCATCTATAATCGATTTGTAAGATAACTTTTAAGTAGGTTTATACTCTGATGATCGATCCAATAATGTGTTCATTTTTGTGTGCTGTCCTCTCTCAAAAGCTCCAACAATGCCCTCCAACATGTTCAAGATAGCGTCAGTAGTTGTTCCCTCAGAATCGCTTCTGAAATCTTTGACAGGATTATCGCTAAAAACTGTTAGGGTCGTTTAAATCCCCTTTTTTAGGAATTGGAATTATTTGAGTAATTTTGAGGCAGTTAGGGACAACTCGGGCTCTTATACACAAGTTGATCAGTTTAGTCTCTACTTGGCTTATTTTTTGTTTATTTATTGTATTTCTGACTACTATAGGGCTTACTTCACAAAATGAGAAATTTGTATTTATGTTTTTATTTTTTACAAACATATCTATAGAAGTATTGTAATTGTTTGTGTTTAAAATTTGAGAAATTAGATCTTCGTTCATTAATTCAAATTCATTTATTTAGGCATTAAATTTCCTCAGTTTTTTCTATACGGTAAAAAATATTAAGATTTACAATTTAAAAGTGTCTAAAATAAAATATATATAAAATATAGACAACAGCTAATTACTTAAACACCTCACCAGAAAGTTCTTAAAATCATTTGCACTTAAGTCAGTTTAATTTTTTTTATTTGTTGCTCGGATTGAGTTTGTATTTATTATTTGCCAATTTTTTATAACATCTGCGTTGGCTTTTTGTTTGGATTTGTTGCCTGTATTGTTTTCCGAATGTTTTTATGTCTTTGTTCAAGTTATTTGTGGATCTGGACTGGTACATTTCATTGAGAAATTTTAGTGTTTCACGCATTCTGTAAATCTTTAATGTAAACTAGTGTTTTTTTGGATTTATGCGGGTTGATTTTTATAACTCGAGGAAATGCTGTTTCGATACCATCGATTATTATTTGGTTGAATAAATTAAACTTTTCATCAGCAAAAAGCTCCTTATATTCAATGAAAGACCAATCCATGTCCAAAAGACGACTGGAAGAATGGAAAATTTTTCCATTTCCATTTTCCTTGTATGGTCTACTCTGTATGACCTCTGTGGCGTTTTGCTTTTCCCACAATTCTATTGAAAGGATCATTGCACAGTCATCAGGGTTGCCTGTCTGTGTTTTAAACTTTAAATAATTATGAAAGTTTAAAAATACATTATCAAGGGTATTTTTCCTACCGCTTGGTACAAAATATGTTTTTCAAAACCAAAACCTCTCATAAGATCGCTTAGATATTGATTAGATATAGATGAATTGTTATTATTTTCGTTGAAATGAACAATAAAATCGCCATTTATAACTGTGTAGAAACTACTATTTACTTTTATTAAAAGAGAATACAATATATCTAGAAAAGTCTCAAAGTTTCCACTAAAAGGTTTATAGATTGTTGCAATGAGAAGCTTTTAGGAGTCGATATTATCAGCAGCAACCTCACAGTGCCCTTCCACTGACAAAGGAACTCCCCCCTCCCAACACTTACAAGATGTGGTCTGCCCAAAACAACAGTACGTCCGCACACATTTGTTTTTCTACAGAAATAAGATTTGACCTCATAATTATCTATTTTAATATTTACCCCATGTTCAGTTAAAAAGTGTTCGCTAAAGCATATTAAACCAAAGTCTATTTCATCTGAAAAGTAAGATTCTATATCACCTGTTTTATATCTTATGGATCGTATGTTTTTATAAAAAATCTTAAATTAGTTGCTTTTCTTTTTCTCTCCAGTTGGTTTTGAAATGTTAAATTTGGTCCCGTTGCAACTCCGGGATTGGAAAATTTCTTGGGCCTATTTTTAGTGGTCGATAAAAAAGTATTATTGTTAATTTAGGCCAATTTTCGGTTCAAATATACTTTTCATATATGTAAACGAAACTTATAGCTTGAAGTCTGCAATATCAGTTGATCTTGTCTGCAGTTTCTCGATGCTCAATATCATAATATTTTTTTGCTCCAAGTGATTCTTTATTTGATTTTCAGTAGTGTTTGGATTGATGCGGAACACGAACATATGCCGTCTACTCTCTTTGGATGTTATTCCGAGATTTTGGTTACTCGAACCAAAAGTAGTGGTTTTATTTGTCTTGTTTTTCGGTTTCATGGCTCTTCTGCTTTATTCATTTGGATACTGACTGGGTGAAAAGTAGGTTATATTTCCTAAGTTAATTATATTTTCCATGATTTGCTTCTGTTTGTTTTCCAGTTCCTGGGTTTGTGAATAATTTCTGTTTTGCTGATTTCGCCGGGTTTTTTGAACTTCACAAGCGTTTTCTTTGTCTTTCTGGCTTCATTTAAGGGAAGACTCGCTGATGGTGTCAATTCTGTCAATTTGGTTTTGTGACATTACTTTGGTGGCCCTCTCTTTTGGTTAGATGCCAAACTGAAAATTTTCGCGATCGCTTGTTTGTAGAGTAGCTTCAGAGGGTTCTGAAGTGTTTTGGGCTGTATCTTTGCTGCTTATTGTTAAACCTCCATCAGACGAAAGTTGAGTTGCTTCTTTTTCCTTTGAAGTTGGCAACATTTCAAAATGTTGATTTATTTTGGTTGTATATTCTTCCGTAGTTTTTTCCAAGGTCATTATTTTTCCCAGTAAATTTTTTTTGCCCAAGTCCATTTTTGTAATTAATTTCTGAAAAAATTGCTCCACAGACTTACTCTGGTTTTGTATTTCGTCGATTTTTTTGTCAAATATTATTATATCTTGGTTGCTATATGTTCTTTCACCTTCCGTGTTTACAGTTTCTTGTGAATGTTTTATACATCCAGAGCACTGAACTAGCCTTTTGCTGCCGCTTATAACTAATCCTGTTATTCTTAGCACACAAGAGTTGTGATAGACTATTTTGCAAATTCCGCACCTTACACCGGATTGCGTTTTGCAATATTTGAACCTTTTATTCTCGTCCTCGGACGACGGGTGTTCAATAGGCGCCATCTTGAAACTTGTAGCATCACGCTACGACATGCGTTCCCGTTGGGAAATTGTGATGATGTTAATCCATTTGGAGGTTCTGGATACAGCATCACCCTATTGTGTGGATTGACTCTTTATTTTTGAGCAGTTGCCGTAGTAGTATGAATTTTCGTAGGAAATTTTTTATAATGTTTAGTGTATGCACTCGTATGTCAGGAATTTTATTATGTTTACAAATGTAAAAACCTCGTATATCGGAAAAATGCTGAACGTCAATTATGGTTGAATATATGGATATGTTTATTTACTCAATTAACACAATGTGCATAATATATGGTTTTAAGCACAAACATATCTAAATAACAGAAGGACGGCAAAATAAAAACAACTAATCTCAATAACAATAATACGTAAGTGAAATTACTTATTATGTACACCGTGTTCCACATAAAGTACCCACTATACTACCTGGAAATCCGTAATAGATATGAAAAAAAGTTTCATACGAACTTGAGAATTTAATTTTTAATAATTTTAATAATTTAAAAAATATAATGTTTCTATGTATACCGGGTGTCTCAATTTTTGCGGGGACGATATCAATTATAAAATTTTAAATGGTGCACCCTGTATTTTTGTCGAGCTATTTTTCAAATAATTATAAAAATAGCAAACATCTAAAATTGGGCGTTTGGGTGGTAATTTCCAGTTTATATAGCATCAGTACATATACGGAATACAACATTTTTGTCCACACCTACACAGGTTGGACATACTACGAAATCAATCTTGCACCTTTTTAAAGTGAAAAAAGTCGGTTTTTCTGAAATAATTTGCATAAATAAAAACACCAACTATGTTTTTTATTTATGCAAATGATTATAAAAATACCTACGTTTTCACATTTCACATATATATATATATATGTAGTCTTGACCGACTAGTTGAACAACAAGTAACCTAATTATTAAAACCCCAATAATTAGGTTACTTGTTATATATATATATATATATATATATATATATATATATATATATATATATATATATATATATGTGTGTGCGTGCGTGTGTGTGCGTGCGTGTGTGTGCGTGTGCGTGTGCGTGTGCGTGCGCGTGCGCGTGTGCGTGTGCGTGTGCGTGTGCGTGTGCGTATGTGTGTGTGTGTGTGTGTGTGTGTGTGTGTGTGTGTGTGTGTGTGTTCTATACCTAAATTCAATGGTTACAGAGAAAATCGCAATTTAATTATATTTATATTTGCGTAACTATAGTCCTAATTTTATTCTGTAATAACCGTTATTGAAAATTAATATTAGAAACAAACTTCTTGAGTAACATAGTTATCAGCATAAACAACATATAACAACAGGTAATCTAACAGATTACATGAAACAGGAAACATTTAAAAAAATTACTATATAATTGATTTTCCACATACTCTCCGTTTTCTGCTATACACATTGTATATCGCAGTTGAGTGTTTTCCACAGCGTTTCGGACGGTGTCACTATTCTTAAGACTAATAATGTCTTCACGGATTTTTTGTTTTAATTCATTTACAGAATAATTGTTTCGATTTTTATACACTCTCTCTTTAATTGTGCCCCATAAAAAATAATCTGAGGGTGTCAAATCGGGACATTGTGGCGGCCATGGAATCTCGCCGTCACTATATACAGTGTGTCCCAGATTCGCTTCTTTATATAGGGATCTCGGCTCTTATTATACCTACAGCAAAGGTTAAACTGGAAAACCTTTAGAGGCAATTTAGCGCATTCGATATCCGCCTTCAGATTTACGATTGGTCAATTCGTTTTGGAAATATTGGCGAAAAACCGAAAATGGCATTTTTCGTTTTTGGTCAGTAAATCTAAAACAGTAAATTTGACCGCTGTCAAAATGTGACATTATGGACATTTCTTTAAGATGAATGAGATGGCGTGTACGACATGTCTCCATCTTCTTTTGTTATCCCGCAACTTGCGTCAACTTCCATTTCTCTTATGGTCGCCATATTGGATTTTTCGATTTTTGGAAAGAGAGTAAAATTTCCAGTTTAGTGATGTGTCACAAGTGCATAAAAGGTTTGAGTACCATCGAAATATCACACTTCGTAAAGTTAGGTCTCAATTTTTTCTAAGGAGGTCATGATTTATTTGTAACAAAAGTGGACTTTGATTTTGAGTTAAATAATTTAAAGTATCAAAGTTGTGTTTTAATAAGTAGTACGCTTTTCTCTCGATAAAATAATAAACCTGACACACAGATTGTCGAGACTTGTTGAAAATGGCCGGTATTGCCTATTCAAATGAAGAAAAGTTTGACATGTTAGCGCTGTACTGTAAAAGAATAAGTAGCATCCATACAAACCCATAATAGTTCAAGTACTTCCCGACTTTGTAAATCATGTCTTGTGGTCTGATGAGAGTAGGTTTACGAATTGTGTAGTTTTTAATAGGCACAACAGACATCATTGGGCTGTGAAAAACCCTCACAAAGTGGCAGAGAAACGTCTACAGACCAGATTTGGAAGTAACGTTTAGTGACGGGGTCATTGGTAATTTAATTGGGCACCTATTTATAAATTGTTAATAATTTCAGGAAATCGACTTATAGGACCATTTTTGTTTGACTACAACCTAAACTTACAGAGATCCCACAGTGGAAAATATCGCCTCATCTGCCCAATGGATTTTATTTAAAATCCCTCACTCAAAATGCAGGTCCATTATTTGCATAAAAAAATCCAGTCTGGTCTGATAATCAGCTTCATTTAAAAATTGAACTTTTTGACTTTTTCTATATTTCAAAACTCCGTACGTTAATAAATTATTGCAAATTCTGTCAAAAATTTTCTTGTTTGGTATCCTTGCCATGGGAAATATTCGGCGATACTCTCTTAATGCAAGTGCTGGACTTTTATTATTTTCAATGTAACAGTTATATAAATTTAGTCGCTCTTAACTTGAACATTGAACCATTTTTTAAAATAAAACAAGTAAACAGCGTTATAAGAAAACGTTTAAATTTAAATGATTTCAATAAATCAACAACCACTAAGAAACAAATAAATTGAAAAACTATCACATTTAAAACAAATAGTTATATTATCCATTCCATGGCCTCCTATAGTTTTTTTTTGAGTATGCGCATCACGAAATTCAAGAATTAATTGAGATTTTCTGGTAAATTGCGATTTGCTCTGTAACTATTGAATTTAGGTATAGAACATATATACAAACATTTTGTATTCCATATATGCATAGATGCTTTATAAACTGGAAATTACCACCCAAACACCCAATTTTAGATTTTTACTATTTTTTATAGTAACAAAAAAATAGCATCAGTTTTCAAAAAATCACACATAAGCTTAATTATCTCGGAAACTACGCAGAAACCGACTATAGTTTAATTTAGGAACTTATATTTATTTTTAACAAGGAATCAAATAATGGACAAAAATACAGGGTGTCCCATTTAAAATTTTATAGTTAATGTCGTCATAGCAAAATTGGGACACCCTGTATACATGGAAACATATTTTCAAAGAACTTCAAATTTAAAGAAACTTTTGTATGAAACTTTTTCGTATCTGATATGGATTTCCAGATAGTGTTTTTTATGTCAAAAACGGTGTATTTACCATATTTAAAAATCACATTGATCTCATAAACTCGCCAATTTCTAATTCAACAACACTAAAAAATTAACATGCCACCCTTTAAATAAAAATATTTTGATATGCAAGGTTTTGCAATTGAGACTGAGATAAGAGTATTTGACAGCTGAAATTGAGATACGAGGTTTTGACTTTATGGCGGCGAAATATGAGACTGTTGCAATATTATGAATATAAACACTAAGGATAAAAAATATTCCTATCAATGAAAAATAGATGGGATATATTTGTAAGAATTGTGAGGAATTAATTATATTTTCATAATATTTATTTTTGTGCAAAAATATATTATATTTGCTGTTGAGGATTGGTATTATACTTGCAATTATATAAATAAAAATCGATAAATTTCCTTAGCCGGAACTTCCCTCGTTATGATTTGTTTCCATTTGTTAGTGAATGAAGTGCGACCCAAGTTAGTTCAGTACATTGTCACAGTATATATATATGTGTTACATATACTGTCTTCATTTTTATTTGTTCCATCATATTGGACTCGTACCAATATTTTACCATTTTCTTTCTACCTATGCCACACTTGATTTTTGGGCATAATAAAATAAATTCAATAACTAGTTTTACATTGACACATACCGCCATTTTGTTACGTCATATTGAATTCGTACCCGTTTATCCCATTTTCATATATAATTTTTCTGCAAAATCAATTGGACAAGATTTTTTAAAAATTTTATTTGGCCGTCATTTTGTTTCACCATCTTAAATTGAAACCCATATTTTTTTTTAAACTTTTGTTTCTTTACTGGACTCTAAGCCCAAATAATACACCACTGTAACATAACAACAAGAGGATCGTTAACGAAAACCATAAAAACATAAAATCTGGGAAACATCTGCGGACCAACGGAGTAGGAAAAAACTGATAATATGGGATCCATGCAGGATATAGAAACTATACATGTGCCCTAAGGATGCACAAATTTAGTTCCGAAAGGTCGACAATTTTAAAAAAGGTTTGTTTTTGTTACTAGATCTTGACCCCAAATAATACACCACTCTAAAACATTTTTTTAACATTGTTCAGGGTTGGATTTTACCAAAATATTACCAGGTCATCCCCATATGATTAATTAAAGTCAATCGTGTAAGTAAGGGACAGACGGACCTACGAAATTGATAAAACATCTTTTGTGGCATCTAGGGACGCTAAAACGTGAAGATATGTAAAACCTGAGAGGGTGATTCACGATACAAACATTTTATTTGGCTGCAATTTTGTTCCGCTATCTTGAATTAGTAACAACTTTTACTTTACTAATGAATTTTTAAATATTTTATTAAGCAGCCATTTTGTTCCGCCTTCTGCATTCGTACCAAAATGTTACCAGTTGATTCCAACATATACTTGATGTTTTTTTGCAAAATTTCAGTTAAATTGCATGAATAGTTTTTTAATAATATTTTTTTTAACAGTTCACTAGGCCGCCATTTTGTTTCGCCATATTGGATTTTTACCAAAATCTTACCAGGCCATCCCCATATGACCCTTAATTTTTGACCAAAATTTGAAGCCAATCGGGTAAGTAGTCTAAGCTACGCCGCGAACTTACAGACAAACAGACAGTTTTTTCAGTCTGAATTTTTAAATATTTTATTAAGCCCCCATTTTGTTCCGCCATCTTGGATTCATACCAAAATATTACCAGTTAGTTCCAACATAATATTTGATATTTTTGCAAAGTTTGAGATAAATTGGATGAGTAGTTTTTTAATAATAATTTTTTTTTATATTTCACTATGCCGCCATTTTGTTTCGCCATATTGGATTTTTACCAAAATGTTACAAGGTCATCCCCATATGACCCATTTTGACCAAAATTTCAAGTCAATCGGGTAATTAGTTTTATAGCTACGCCGCGAACAGACAGACAGACAGACCGACGGAATTGAGAAAACATGTTTTTCGGAGAGTGATTTTTGACGATTAGAACACTTCCATTTTACGAGAAAGTAAAAATACCTATAGATTTGTCCTTAAAAAAAGTAAAATTTTCGTATTTTACTATAAATGGGAAAATTATCACCAAGGAACATACTGCAAAAATTTTAATAGTGGTCTTTTATTCAATATAACACACTTTCAAGCTCACCGTGCTAAGTTGTATTTCCGATATAATCCATATGATCATTTCTTTTTATTTTTTGATTATAAAACAGCAACTGTTACATTAGAATTAGGATCTATAATATCATTCCAATATTTCTAGACCATTTCTTCAGTTGAAAGCAGTATCAGGATCATTCGAGGCCAGTCCACCATACTGTGAGGAATTGATGGAAGCTTCAGTAAACCATATGGAAAGGCTGTTAAATGATAGTCCCGAACCGTTGAGCTTCATCGTTTTGGTTCCAGATTACCGAGAACCTACTCCGGCTGCTCTGGTAAGATTGGAATCTAGCCAATTTAAAAGAAGACAGGTTACAATCCCTGCATATGAACATGAGTTTAGGCATGGATTTCAGCATGTATTAAACAGGTATGTTCAAATAGAACTTTTTCATGATTTAATAATCTATAATGGATTTTGATGAGCTTGTCAAAGTATGAAAGCCTACATTTTGTCTGGCTGAGCCAATTTTTATTATTTTTTTTGGATCATTTGAATATTTTAAAACTCATTTTTGTTCAATAAGAAAACTTGTAAACATTTTCCCGAAAAGAAAAATTCTATTTAATAAATTATTGTTCAAATTTCGCGAGATATACGTTTGCAAATACTTAAATTAGACCCACTTCATTATTACAGTTTTCAGAGTTTGGCATTTGATATGTATGTATGTTGCGCATAACCAAGGTAAAGTTCGAATTGGTGACAGATATAATAATATGCTGATAGAGGAAAATAATTAGTTCCTTTCAAAAAGATCTACTTTAACTTAGTTATGAAAAAAAATAACACCAACTCTAACCCCCTATAAAAAGGTTTAAGAGTTAGACTAGGTCTAGCTGCCGTTGTACTTAAAACTCTTAGTTCGCCATTTATGTTTCGATTATGTCACTGTCATTTTGTAATTGTGAAATTTAGAAAAATGATTTGTTCAATTGCTAAAAATGTCCTCTTAAACCTATAACTCTCAAGTTAGACCTGATCTAAATTTAAACCTCTTTAGTGAATACTTGTGTAAGTGTTTAAAGTACTGTTTGAGTCAGTTTAATATATGTAAGGTACCGAAAACAAATAAAAGATAATGAACTGTTATAACTGTTAAATAACATATATATTTAGGAGAGCGCCAAATTTTATTACGTATTATCCACATTTTCTTATGAATATTTTAAATTAAACGGATGATAATCACTTGTATTTCAGTCAATAGTATTGTATAAAACAATGCTCAAAACTAAAACAAACATAAGCCAATAATATAAGTCCGTATCTTAATCTATTCTGACATTGTTAATTTATGCAACTTATAATTATTTTGGTGGTGGACAAAAAAAAGGTTTTCATTAACAAAAATGCATCAAATTATTTATATAACAAGGTTTCTACATACAATTTCGCACACGCATTTACAAGTAGAAACATCGCAACCGCTCAATCTAAATTATTAATATCTGATACTAATGCTCGATTTATTCAGCAGATTATCATTATTAAGATTATTGCAATAACATTTGAATGTTATTGCAACGTTGCTGATACTGAGACGGTTCCTGTACTTTTTCGTAATGTTTAAATCTTAATAAAAATAAAAAAGTGGTATTTTGAAATTATGCCAAAGTGGACATCAGTAATCGATTGTCGTGAAATGAATAGAATATTATATTTAAAATAAAGTTACACTGTTAGCAGAAAAAAATTAGAGGCTTCGAAGATAATCTGCTGAATAAATCGAGCATTAGTATCAGATATTAATAATTTAGATTGAGCGGTTGCGATATTTCTACTTGCAAATGCGTGTGCGAAATTGTATGTAGAAACCTTGTTATATAAATAACTTGTTCTTGTAATACATTTGATGCATTTTTGTTAATGAAAACCTTTTTTTTGTCCACCACCAAAATAATTATAAGTTGCATAAATTAACAATGTCAGAATAGATTAAGATACGGACTTATATTATTGGCTTATGTTTGTTTTAGTTTTGAGCATTGTTTTATACAATACTATTGACTGAAATACAAGTGATTATCATCCGTTTAAATTAAAATATAAACGCTAAGTCAGAAGAAGAAGAAAAGAAAAATATTTTTTTTATAGCAGTGTGCTAAATTGTCATTTAATTCTAATTATTTTGTATTATTAGAATCGAGAAACAATTATAATATTGTTGTCATGGGTAATTGGTATTCATTTATCAAGCAGATAGGATCATACATTAGGTGTAAGTTACTGTTAAGATTTTTCCTAATTTTCAGAACCGAGTTAAACGTACGTTCTAATCATGGCACCGTTATAGTTTGGCTACAGAACGCGGCAGGGAACCAAAAGTGGGAACCGACCGAGGAGCGGGTCCAAGCCCTCTTGGAAGCGTTTAGGCCAGGAAGAGAGAGAGAACGGGATAGGCAGGAATTACTTAGTCCCACCCGACAGGGTAGCGCCTCGGAGAAACAGGAAGTCATAGTTCACTAGGATTAGGGAAATGGTAGTTTTTAACAGTTTTTTATTTGCGTGGAGATAATAGTTTTTATGAGTGTTTCTGAAAAATTATTCTCCCGTTATATAGGTCTAGATCGAGAACGAGTTCAGCTTTTAATATCATTTAAATTTTGGATTTTCTACGAAACTCCAAAATTTTGATATTACAAGATAACCTCTTGTACTATTGGTGATACGAGATTTAATTTTATATTGAAATTAGCAAAAATGATTAGATGCATTTTGATTTATCTATTATTTAAGAGGCATTTATATATTTTATTTTTATGAAAATTTTTATCTATATAGTTTTGGTTCGTAACGCAGATGGCACGCAATCAAAATCTAGTCACTTTAGTTCTTGACATTCAAAGATTTTTTTTTATATTCACTATAATGAGTATAGTGTATGAAAAACCCGACTAAAATATTTTCTTGTTGCGATATTTACGCAATTTTACTGTCTTTGCGAGTCATTTGATGCGATGTTACAAAAGTTTTTTTATACTTCCAAATAAAGGACATCTTTTACTTTTGGTTTAATATCTAAACTCACCGAACAGGCTATTTGATGTATTTGTTTACTGGAATAAATATCGCGTTATCAAATTCAACTTTGTTCAAAATAAAGGCTGTGCACAGAAAGGTTATCAATATTCTGTTTCTAGCACTGGAACGTAATATCTCTCAATTCTTTTAACATTGTGAACAAGGTCGTGGACATTAAAAAATATTTGCACCCCTATATACCAACATTGGTAAGATTTCAAGTTTCTTTTCACCTTCGATTAAAATTTAATTATCCGCCGGCTTTCCAAAGAGGCTAGTGATATTCGGAAGTTTTCTTTATTTCAGTTATATGTATAAACAGATCAGTGCAATTGAACATATTAAAGAGTGAAAAAAGTTTATAACAGACCTTAAAGGACGGGAATAAATTATGTTTGTGTAGATATGAAATTTTGAAAATTAAAATATAACTAGTGGTTAGTAGGCAGGCATCGAGCACTGGAAAAAAAGGCTGATGATAAGTAGTGAAATATTTATTTCACAACCAGAATACAATGCAATATGTCGAGAAGTATTTTAAGCACATGTCAATTACCAATTTAAATTATTAAGATGTAAGTAGATATATTACCAAAATTTTAATAATCTGGCATTTAAATATTTTGAATAACTCGTGTCATTTGGCGGGAACTCGATACGCTCGAAATCTACTTGTGTCACTTAATATCAATGTTTGCAACTAGCTACAATAGTGACTATTGTGAATACCTTAGATCAAAAACTATTTGTTGCTTATACAGTTTGTTTAGGTGAAACACTCGTTACTAAAAACTTTTTGGATTCTGAAATTGTTTGAATGTTTTGAAATTATAAATAATCAAAGTAAAAATTTTAAAACAGAATCCGTAGACTCTTAGAAGTGGTACCTATACATCAATTCAGAATAAAACTAGAAATGTGTGTATTATGTAGATACTACAGGTTACCAAGTGGAAACATTAATAATTTTTTTCAGAATAAGTGTAAGATTTTATGAAATTCAACTAATCTAGTTATTCATATAAGGGATTTCCATACAGACTTTTTAGTAGTAATGACTAGTATGTGAATAAACTTAAACGAATAACTAACCTACATGGATTAAAACAACATATGAATGAATACATTCGAATAACAGCAAATTTAAGAAAATTAATTAATATATTAATTAGCAGTATTAATTTTTTAAATGTTTCACTAAAAAGAGTTCCAAAATTTGAGTGACCATAATCGGGTAGAAATTGAGATGGGAAACTAGGCAAATCATCCTAGGTCTAAAATTATGCGTTACATTGATTATAAAAAAACTGTATGTGGAATAAATTCGTGCTTTTAGTTAGACAAGTCTAAATCAATTTTTTCAGACTGTATTAACAAATGTGAATATAAGTATCAATATTGTAGCTGACTACAAAAAGATTGGGCAAAATACAAAATTGCTAGAAATAACTGTTTTAACTGTTGTTGTTTAACAAGAGAAAAAAAATTACCATTTTCAAAATTGATTGCAATAAAGATGATACTAAAAGAATGTGGAAGACACTTAAGAATTTTGTAAAACCATCGAGATAATCAGAAATTAAAGCAATAATAGGAAATTTAATCACCCATTATTTGGGAAAAATTAAACGTGCGTTTTATAAATAGTATCTTCGGTAACCTTTGATACTGATAAATACCGGTACATTTAAAATCTATTTGCACAATTTCGAAAAAACACCAAAGCATACCTCATTGAGAGACCACTTTACAGCGTTAATGATTTTTTTTTCAGTGAGTAAGTCTCGTCACTAAACTCGCATAAAACTTTAGCATAAAATTTTGTAAATCATTATATTCGAACATTCACTTAAAACTTAATTATTTTTGTTAGGTATTGGATTAAAAACGTATACTACATTCTGCATTTAAATACAATACCACCAAATTATTTAAAATGTTCATGTATAAAACCAGTGCCAAAAATAAAAAATAAAAAAAAATTAATTATGACCAATTGATGAATGTGAATGAATTGTGTATGGATTGACAAAGTTTTGGTAAAAGCGGTATACGAAGCAGTATTAGATTTTATTGAAGAAAATACAATTTTAATTGACTCATAAGCAGGTTTCTCAAAAAGGATATTCTACAGAAAGTGCAATTCAATATTGCACTGAAAATTAGAAGTGTTTCCTGGACAAAGGTGAAATTATAGTAGCAGTGTTTTATGGTTTCAAGCGAGCTTTCGAAACTATTGACAGACACGACTTCTTAGATGCTTATTTCGTTAAATTATCGGTACACAGGGCAAATAAGATAAACTCCGAATTCCAAAACAAAGAACGTAATTTATTTATAAACGGATTGAGAGTAAAAATGAACACGAACTAACAATTTAAAAAAACTAGTAACTTTTAGACATTATTTTAACTGTAGAGGATTATAGTGGGAAGAGGGCAGGCAAATAAAACCACTATGGTAATTTATATCCCAACGTTTCGTAGTCAATTACCACTTTCTCAAGGGCCTATAATAAAGAAAAAGAAGAAGACACATTACATTTGGTCGTACGATGATAAACCTAATTTGAAATGTCAGAAATGGTACTTAACTGTATTTAAAAATGTCGAGCAACAATAAATTGAACGCATTAAGACAAGAATAAATAACAATGTTTCACTTACCAATACCTCACGCGGTCTGGATGCCTTTATAAATCATTTTAGTGTATGTAAATTCATAAAGCTTCATGAGGTGACAACAAAATCTTAGCAAATACACTCTTTTTACGTTTTAAGTTATAACTTATAAACACTTATTACAATGTTTTATTTCCGACTGATACAGGAAACGATATGAAGTTACATATTAAATAATTAGGGGTTTATCGCAAATAGTGGAACTACATCAACACCGCGCATTATGGCGTATACAAAGTCAACTAATAAATAAATCAAACTTAAAAAACATTAAAAACATAGAAACATCTAACCTAGTAGCTAACAAATTTAAAATATAACAAAAACCCAGAAAAGTAGTGAAAAATAGGACAGACGAGGGTAATATTTTTTATATTATTGGTTTAAACCACTCTGGAAATGATCTTTATATTTATTTAGTATTGATGAGTAACAGCAACTTAAATTATTTGTATCTGTTCTAAAATTAATCGAATGATGCAGGTTAATATATATCATTTCTCCAATATTAGGCTTTATATAATTTTGTTCTTTATCAAAAATTATTATCTTTGAAAAATCAAATTCATGACCCGTGCTGTGATGGTGAAGACTGAGAGCAGTTGTCTCTATTTTATTATGATTGCGACAGTCGTTTGTATGTTGTCGTAGGCGATCTTTTAAATTATTTTAACTGACTGATTCGTACAACTGTAACTGCGAAACATGAATATCTGATATTTTTACGAAAATCAGTCTCTCCGCGTGATCTAAAAATAGCACGATCATTCTTAAAGAACGGTGACCTGTCTGGTACACATGTGCCGTGCACAGTGGTTTCAAACGCAATTCTAGTGTAACTGGATGTCATCGCATCCCCATTTAATAAAAAGTGTAATAAAATATATTTTTAAACTACCTCTTGTGTTATAGATTATTTTTATGGTATGGTTTAGAAGTGCTTGGACTTCAGTTTCAGCAGAAATTTCCGTAATCGTATTTTTTTTTCTTTTCTGGGGTAAAACTCTTTTTTTTTGGCTTCCAAGAGTCTCTTAAGGAAGGATAAATATTGCATTGCTGTTCAATAGCACTTTTACCAATTTGAAAATAATGTTTTGTCAATTTGGAATTTATATAGAGAGCTAATGGTTTTTAAGTGTGTATGGAATTGGCGCAGGTTTAGGACTAAAATAAGTAGTTTTTTCTGGCCCGTTTTGGCATTGTTTGAGTTACCTCTTTTAACTTTTTCAGATTTCCAAAGAGATACTGAAGCTGAATAGGTAACCTAATCAGTTGGTGTGGATTGGATAAGTGTTTTCACCTTCCTTAATTTAGATTGTTTACATACAGCGTCAATTTTTTTCTGGGCCTTCCTGTTCTCTCTTCAGAGTTTGTCTTTTTTAATTTTATATTTAAGTGTCTGCTCCTAGCCTGCCATATGTTTTAATATTTTCACAGATTTTCAAACTGACACGAAATGATAAAACTAATTAAATTTTCCTTAGTTCCTTCTTTGTTTTTAATTCTGTTGTGCAGACCTTAATAGTAATAGGAATATTATTTTTATCCATTGTCTAAAATACGATCAAACAATTACTCATTTTAATTAAAAAAGATACTATATTATTATACATATGACTTATAAGTCTTAGCCGTTTGTGGCAATCTGTCCACATTGCTAACTCTAGGTTATATATGACACATGAAATAAAACAAATAAAAGTTTATATAACATAGGGCCGCAGATGTTTGGTTTTCGATGTTCAAAAACCGATATTTCTCTGAAAAAAAAATATTTTGATGAAATTTCTCACATACTAAGCCATTGTAAATTTCTCAGCAACTTAATCTAGCGTCTAAGGTACTCAGCAATATATATCAATGTAGATATTTGCAAAATTTGTTCAGCAAGTATACCTTTTTTGGTTAGAAAAGGTGTAAAACAAAATTTATCCATAAAAAATCCCAGACGTCTAATATCAAAAAAGGAGTTTCGCAAATTAAACTTAATTCCTGAACGTACACAGCGCCCTCTGGGTACTACATAAAAATGAATACCAAATTATAATTTCTCACCACATAAAACACATGGTTACCCAAATTTCTTACAAGATTTTTGAAAAAAAAACTGGAAAATAACAATTCCATTTTATCATCCTGTATATCGAAAACGAAACATCTACATAACGATGTTCATAAAAACTTATTAACTACATAACCTAGAAATTTGTACCATGGTCAAAATACGCCGCGTATAATAACATGTCATGTTGGCTTTTATCAATTTTATTACATTAAATTTATAACAAGGCGAAGCAAATATGATTTTTTTGCAAAATGCGCAGACATGCGCAGTAACTGTAATATCAGATATTACAAGAAATGGTGTATTTATTAAATGGCATAGCAATTTTAGCGGGAGCGATAGAGAGTTTTTTTATTTAAGAAAATAATTGTAAAAAATGCCGTTTTTTAGCAACTTTTTCCTCTATACAATTTTTTTTTGTAATTCGTATAATAATGAACAAATAATTGAGCCATACTCGTTTTATATAACACATTTTTTTTTAACGAACTTTAAATCTTGACATGTTATCTTTGGGTCGCTATGGTGACGGCGGGCGGCCATTTTGAACTTCATTTGTCTTTATTAGTGCCATTATTAGATTCATTTTTTGAACTTATGTTCCGCTAGAAAGCGAAATGGATCTACAGTGCGTGGCATCGTTTCCGATGTGCACTAAACGTCACAACTTTTAAGAAAAACAATCAGTGTCTCGGACAGCGAGCAACTATTGTTATTGCTGGGCCGATTCTGCTGAAAATCGGTACCAAGAGAGTGAAAATTAGACTTTCAGACAACATTTTAAATTCTAACTGGCGGCGTCAACAAAGCGGAAGAATTTTGTCATTTTTTGCAGATTTGGGTGTATAAATTATGAATTTTTAGTCAAAAAAAGTTTATCATTTGTTCAGATTCGACTGAAAATCAGTATGATGTAGTATTTTAGAAAACAAGTTATGCATTCATAGTAAGCGTGGCAAACAAATCTTGACATTTCCGCAGAAGTGCAAATTCGACAGATAAATTGATGGGGGTACTTAAGACTGCAAATTTTGACATCTGAATTTTTGTGTTAAAATAAATATGAAAATAAATAATACAATGATAAATTAAAAAGTAAAAAATAAAATATGAGTACAGAATATATAAATTTATGACCATATATTTTGGGCTACATATATATGACTTTTATTACACGAAATAAAAATGTAATGTGCCAATCAAATGAAGAATATAGGTGGTACTTCATTTTAATATCGCTAGTCCACTTTTTTACTAGCGCCGCACGTTTTTTTATGTAGTATTATATATTTATAACCAAAAATGTATTGTCATAAATTTATATATAACTAGTTTCTATAAATTTATAGCTAACTATTTTTTTTACTTTTCAGGTCAATTTATAAAAAAATATGAGTTTTTAATTTTTCATTATATTGTTTAAATTTTACCTTATTACTTTTAACGAATGCCGTACAAATTTAAAACATCATGAGTAAATAGAACATAAAAAAATATTAAAACAATACAATAAAGTTTAGGTCAATTATTAGCAACACTATCAACATGACAGTAAAATTGCCATGGCTACCGTTCATTGTCAGTATAAATTTGGACTAAATTAACTTCATATTAAATTCCAAAGCAAACACCTTAAAATGCTGCTATGCATTCTTAAGAAGAGTAAATAGGTAAAGATCATTTGCTTTGTGTAATTGTTAATAGAATTTGTACCAAAATCACGTTATTTTATTTTACAAAAAAATCTCTGATACATGGTCGCATCATCTCGTAAGGGTATTTTCCAAGCTAACCAAATATAGATTAGAAAAAATTAAACATCTTCACGAATGAGTGTGCAATTGAAACATGATAATTGCCATACATTTCGTTGATACGTTATTGATGCCCACAAAATATCCCATTTTGATGTCCTAACTACTGGAGGAAGTGGTAAGAAATTAAATTTGTATATTAACTGATCACTGCGGTCTGACATACATCTTAAATATTATCAGACTTGCAGTGATGACTTTTTGACTTTGTAGATTTAGCTATGTGTAATCGATAATCCTTAAACGTAGAATATCAGTCACGCAGTAATGTGTATGTGGACACATACACTCCATTTCTTGCAACTTTCTCCCTCCACCTATACTGATATATGAATCTAGGAGCAGTATCAGAATATCATAATTAATCGTCAGTGTATCAGACCTGCAGCTCAGTGGTATGAAAATAAAATTGGAAGTGAAAATGAAATACAAAAAAACCTTTACCATGTAGTTCAGATTTTTTTAACTACCCCGTCGTTATATACGAGATTTGCTTTAAGTGTTTTATTTATTTTTTTTTTTCAATCTGTAGAAGAATATGTGTAAATTAGTAATGCTGACAATTTCTTAATTCTCGAATTCGTTCTTGATGAAGCTGATAATTTCTCATTCTCTCATTCAAATGTTATTTGGCTTTTATATGCGTATTTACTCTTTCAGATAAACCACTAAACGTACTAATTTTGATTTGGACGAAAAATAAGTGACATAACTTTCTATAAAAACTGTCTTGTATTTAACCGGTTTGTATATTGGAAAACATTTTTATCCTAGTGACCAATTTTTTTTTACATCTTTCAATTTATCGGCGCTTAAGATTTGCTTTATGCTGCAGTATTATAAAGGTATATAGTTCACCTGTACCCAGTCCAACGATAGTAAGCAACGATCATCATTACACAAACTTTCTTCCATCACCTATATAGGGTATTTGGTAGATCGATGTAAATATTTAAAAGGTGATAAAGAAAATGGAATATTTTTGGCCAGAACATATAACATTATTATGCGAAGTCTGACGTATTCCGGGTTATTGTCTTTTTTTAATGTAAATTCAGATTTATTTGGTTTTCATTATAGAAGTATTACGATTAATTAGTACAATACAAGATCTCAATAAGTAAAACACAATAAAGTAAAGCTTAAAAAATAGGCCGTATAGCATTTTCGTACTACACAGAGGCTCCTATTATGTATATTTTTATAGTTCTTGCATTAAAGATACTGCTCCTTGTAAGGGTTTTCCCGTGTTATTTTCAGTAAGGAGTTGATATTCCAATATATGAAAGCCGCTCTTTGTTCATAATTGTTTGAAACTTCACCCAATACCGCACGCGACAGATGAGAGCTTTTGAATTAGTATTTAGTTTACATATAAAAACAATTGGAGATAATTTTAAAATCGAAAAATTAGACAATGTAAGCCCTGCAGAACATGCTTAGTGAATATTACATTGTCTATTTCCTTTAAAGAAAATGATTACCTTTACAAGAAAAAATACATTGAAAATTGAAAGAGCCAATAAAAATGTACTTAAATATCTAAAATGACAAAGACTGCCAGAAAAAATAAACAAACATATTGGTTCAAAATTTACTGCACCTAAACCAATCTTAAACGAGACATTTAGACATTTATATGTAATATCGTTATTCAAATAACTCACTAATTCTTCCAATTTAATCATATATGTTACATATTTCAGTACCTAGGCAGACGATAATACGATATTTTGTAAAAGCGCTACAATTAACAAGAGAGTCTGGACTTTCTCGATTTTCATGAAGTTTCACGTAGTTTCTATAAAAAAGGAAAATTTAAAAAAGTACGAGGCTTCAATCTGGTTTCAGTACAAAGCTGCTATGGTTGTTGGAGATATTTTCTACAGTGTGTTTAGAAATCTCGGTATAAAAACCAAAATTTTACACACGCCGTATTAAGCTAGAAAACAATCTGGTTTTATAAGATAAACAAGAGTTACAAAAGTGTCTGTTTTTAATGTCCATATTGTTTTTTAGCTTAATACTGGGTGTGAAAGGTTTTGGTTGTTATAGCATTCTTAACCCACTATAGGAAGAAACTCCAACAATATCAACGTTCTGCTGAAATGACGCTTCCAATTTAATCATATATGTTACATATTTCAGTACCTAGGCAGAAGATAATACGATATTTTGTAAAAGTGCTACAAGTAACAGGAGAGTCTGGACTTTCTCGATTTTCATGAAACAAGTTAAATTAGTTAAAAATTGTATTCAATACTCCATTAACTCGACACATTACAGTTTTCTAGAACGGGCTGCTATGATCTGCGAAAAGTTCCAATTTATTGCAATGAGGCATCACTTTAGTAAAAGTACCTGAAAATTTTACTTATCGAATAATTCGTACACCTAAAAAAACCATTTCGTTGTGTATATTGTTTATATATATATATATATATATATATATATATATATATATATATATATATATATATATATAGCTTTAAGAAGATTCAATAGAAACATGTAGCAGGTAGTTTCTATAAAAAAGGAAAACTTAAAAAAGTACGAGGCTTCAGTCTAATTTCAGTACAAAGCTGCTATTGTTGTTGGAGATATTTTCTAAAGTGTATAATCTCGGTATAAAAACCAAAATTTTACACATGCTGTATTAAGCTAGAAAACAATCTGGTTTATAAGATAAACAAGAGTTACACAAGTTTCTGTTTTTAAAGTCCATATTATTTTTTAGTTTAATACTGGATGTGAAAGGCTTTGGTTGTTATAGCATTCTTAACCCACTATAGGAAGAAACTCCAACAATATCAACGTTCTGCTGAAATGAGACTGAAGCTGGTACTTTATTAAATTTTATTTTTTCATTAGATTCAGACATTTTTTTTTATTTATAGAAAATGTTTTTTTTGTTGCAACATGTTTTTGTTATTTATATATATATATATATATATATATATATATATATATATATATATATATATATATATATATATATATATATATATATATATATATATATATATATATATATATTGTTTTATTTATTTGGTAAATACAGAGTTTTATCTATCTTACTGTTTATTAAGTTGTACTTAGATTAAGTAGCTAATTCTGTATATGTTGCAGGGATCCCACTTTTACTTAAATCCATCTGAAATAAAACTGTAAATGGTTAAAAAGTGAGCATGTACCCTTTGTAAATCCTAGTTTCAAGAGATATTTTTGAACCGTATAAATTCAATTTCGATAACATCAGTGTAAAAATGGGTTCTTAAAAAAGAGTATTTAAGAATGTGTGACACATAACATTTCATAACTTCTGTTTTTTTCTTGTTTAAATACGACTTTTGTAATAAAAAAAACTTCAAAGTTTCAAAACTATAAGTTTTCTGTATAAGTAACATTTTTGTAAGTCCATAACACGAGTTGGCTGTAGTCTGTAGCTTAAACATAATTTATGTTCATTTGAAAATTCAGTAACTGTATATTTAAAACAAAAATATGTTATAAGTAAAATTTACATTATTGGCCAAAATAACGAGAATTAAGAGATGTAATTAAAACATACATACCAATTTAAAGCAAAAATAATAGTTTGTAATAAAAAGTCAATAAAAGAGTTCTTGCTTTTGCTTAATATTTTTTATTTTGGGGGTAGGAAGCGAGAAAGTTGAAATAATATAACCCTCTTTATTTAAATCACAACGGATGTTCAAAAATTCTATTATTATTTTTCTTATTTTAACTTTCAACTCATTTGTTGATAAGACGTTTTAATGTAATGTTGAAACAGCGAACTAACAAAAAACAAATAGTCCGTTATAAATCTGCCACAAGCTTTGTGGAATCTCTCGCAAATGTACTCGGCAAAACATTGAAACTTAACATAAATAAGTAGTTTAGAAAGTGTAATTTACCACTATCTATGATGACTAATTGAAGCAGTACTGAAAGCCTTATTACGCCTTAAGAATAAACAGCCTACAATCTTTAGAGGTTTATTCAGTCAGGAATTCGCCGCTTATTATTTTTTGTTTGTAATATTGGAATGTATTATGTTATATCTAAAATTCAATGATTTTACGACATTATTTTCATTTTAATAAAAAGTGCTGTTATGCAAATGGTCGGAATTGTTAAAATTCAATGAGTGCTTATCTCAGTGTTATGGGGAATAACTATTAAAGTTCAGAATGGTAGAAAATTTTAGAAAGAAAAAAGTACAACCGTTATATTATTAGGCAAATCAAATGACAATAATTATCTTTTGAATAAGTTTTTGAAAATCAAATAAAATTTGCCAAATTGGCCTGATTGTTAATTTGAAATATTTTCGTTATTTTTCCAATAAAACCCCTGTGTAGTCTATGATTTGAAAGTTGTTTACAATTAAATTATTAACACTTTTTTTAAATTACCAACTTGCACTAAAATAAGAAAAATATCTGAAACAAGAAAAGTTTGGTCTAGTTTGTTATAAGTATTATTGTAATTTACTGTTAATTGTATATACATTACATCATAATATATTCTAGTGGGATCCCTCTTATTGTTATATTCCTTAACATTACATTAGTTTTTTAGCTTTATACAAGAACAATGTGAGAGGCTTAGCTGTTAAGATTTATCTTGTTTTATGTTACTTTTCTTTTTTTCTTTATTCTATCAGTAAGTTATGTAAAATTGTAATTTTTGTAAAATAATACATAGAATAATAATACATACATAGAAAAAATTCATAGCAGCAGATTTATTCTATACTTATAATATACACAATAAAATTGTTAGCAAAATCCTGAATTTTATTTTATTCCCCTATTATGTCTTTATAAACCGAGTGCCACAGAATCTTGTTACCCCCAATTTTTTTGCAAATTTCAAACTGAGGTTCTGAAAATTTTATAGTGTTACAACAAGTTACATCAATATTAAAAAATTCCATTGCTTTTTTTGCATTTTCTCCTATATACTAGTTCTTACCGCGTTATATATTCTACTTTTGATTTACTACTCTTGGGTTATGAGTTTCGCCACAGATGGCTATATGCTGCTCTGTGGTAAATAGAGTATCAAGTCCGGCGAAGATTTCGGATGTTCTCTTAGTCATCACAAATGTCGGTTTTGCTCCTATTGGTGACACTGGTCTGGTATTGTTTTGTGTATTCATTTTGGCGCTAGTTGTACTCGTCTTTCAACTAGTTGACTGTACTGATGAAGTACACATTCCATTGCTTTAGTGGTCATCCCAAAGAATCCATTTTCTATATACTAGTTCTTACCGCTTTATATATTTTCTACTTTTGTTATATATATATATATATATATATATATATATATATATATATATATATATATATATATATATATAGAAAAATAAAAACCTTAGGTTAGCGGGGATACAGTTTATGTATATAAAAGCCCAAATAAAGGTGAACTTTTCTACATATATATATATATATATATATATATATATATATATATATATATATAGAAAAATAAAAACCTTAGGTTAGCGGGGATGCAGTTTATATATATAAAAGCCCAAATAAAGGTGAACTTTTCTACAAATAATTAAAAAAAAAGAAACTAACTAATAAGTATAATACGTTTAAACTCACCAATGTGGGTTTGCAATTAAAACAAAAACATACTTTGAAGAAGTCATTCATTTAGTTGCATCAAATCATCATTCTATTTATTTAAAAGTTGAAAGGTTAATAGCGAAAAAAGAATTTAAAAACATGTCTATCATGGAACTTAATTTTGTTAACTGAAACACGTGAGAGAGATAGATACAATATTATTTTTAACAAGAAAAAAGAAATGGAGAGAGTATACTAAATTGGAAAAAGCTTCCAAAATGCCACCGCGACGTGACAAGGAATTACAGTTAAACTTGCCTTGTTATACTCACCATAATCAAGAGGGTGACTGTATAGATGGACCACCGCGATCTATAAAAAAGTGTTGAAAGAAAATTAAGTAAAGAATTTAATTTATTTTCGTTTTCTTATTCTCAGGATTCTATGCAAAGTAGACCACAATAGTGTCATTATTACGACAAACTATCTAATGAATGAAATGTAAGCGCTGCATCTGCGTGTGACAAATATTGTAAAACGTTAGATTTAATACAACTTATTCATGACATAAGGGAATTCTTAAGTTAAAGCAATATATTGAAGATCCAATTCTAGTAAACGAGATTTTGAAAGAAGAATTTTTAGCGTAAAAATGGAGGCAATTGTTACAGAAATGTACGAAGAGTTCATAATGTCTGCAGCCTGCTCTGAATATTATGCTTATGAAGGACAAGACAGTGAAGCTCAAAACATTATTGTGTATTTACATTATACAGAACATGCAGAATTGTGTAAACTCTCTTCTAAGGCATGTATAGATTTTCTTAAAAATAAAAATGAAAGAAAATTTATAAAAAAAAATTAGAGTTAAGCGAACATGTATTGTGTATAAGGAAATATTTAACAAATAAAACAAATATATTTTAAAGTTGTCATTTTATTTCATAAAAAAATAGTTATACAGATGAAAAACATTTGCTAATGCACAAACACAAGGAGTTTTCTTATGATAAAAGCAGCAAGGTTCCAATTTCTGTAAAGTTCATCAAATTCAATAACTGGCTTCAGAGAATATTTTCTTACAAACTCGGCCTTTTCTTCACTCTTGGTGTAGACGAATTTGGCTTTCTGAGTTAAGTTTCTGATAATATCTCGACATTTATGATAAGGAGGAAATCCTTCATTCCAATCGATGCAATGGTGATTTTTTTATTAGCCAGATGGCGCTACTATATAGACTTGAAGGTAAATGATTTAAGGGAAATGGCGCTTTAAATATGTGATGACTAATTTTACACCCATCGCATCGTAAGCTGCCAATTCTTTAACAATTAATTTATTGTTCTCCACTTTAAATCCATGAATATCTAAAATGAGTCTCACATCTTTAAATATTGAAATTTTTTGATCATTTCCACTTTTATGATATTCTTTAATTTGTTCCTTCAGATCTTGTAATTTGGTTTGAAAAATGATCAACTCATGCATATAATCCATAATGAAGGAAAGTTGGTTGTGTTGTGTTATAAATATTAAAACTGACGCATGCGTATTAAAGTTGTTTAACTATTTTAGTTAGAGGATCATAGCTAAAGATTTTATCGTGTAGAATAAGAAATAAACAGAGGTATTTTTTTCATATTCTCATTTGTTTCGAATTCAACCCTCATAATTACAGAACCACTTTAAAGTTGACCTTAATTTTTCAGGTGTAAATATTGGTTCATTTGTCAATCCACAGTAACAATTTCTAAAATTAGCAAACATTTCATATAGAGCAGAAAATGTTTTGTCCTTAAAATTTAAATATAAATCATGATATGGATATTTCTCTGAATTTAAAAAAATTCTTATGTTTGTAAGATCAACATTATCAAATTGGCTCATATATTTTTGTACATGTCGTTTTCGATCTACCTGGAAGGCGATAACAGCATGACGCGGTGTTTCCAGTTTGTTAGTTGTTTTCACTGGCCATGTATGACGCGATGCTTCAGGTAAGTCAGAATATTTCACACATTCCCAACTTCAACAAAATTTCCCTGTTTGTTTCTAATATTTTCGTTAACGCAAGCTGTTGAGGGATATCTGCCTGAACATGTACTTTCCAATATAATTTTTCATTCGTGACTTTCGGGGTTGGAATATCAAGTGTTTTTGGTTCTTTATCATCTATAAAGAGCACAACATCTAAATCATTAATTGCTCTGATGAGTACTAATTCTTGTTTCATATTTAAAATAATTTTCTTATAATCCTCGAAGAATCCAAGGAGCATCTTTAGGGGTATGGATACATTAAATCTACCTTTATTATCTACCAAAATTGTAACTTTTTCGCTTCTGTTTGGAAACCACCCAGCATATTGAAGCTTTACGCTTCCATTGTTATTAAAAGACAAATATCCTTTTAATGTTGATGTTAAACCAACATTTCTTACAGAGTCTATAGTTACTCCATTTAATTCATAACGTATCTCTCTAAACAAAAACGCAATACCATTGCCGACAAATCTTAATTTTTCTGTATATTTTCCTTCAGAGTTAGCTAGAGTTCCTTCTATGTATAGAAGACTTTCTGACGGTAATGTGTATGTGTCTAGTTTTTGGATTGGAGTACGTATTTCATCATGATAATCAAATTTTGAAGATATGAATGGCTGATAGGTATGCAGTTCGGAAGATATGATGGAATTGTCAACGTAAAGTTTCTCATTTACGTTTAAGATATCCATTAATTAAAATCCTTAAAACCTAATGATTGAAGAAATTGACGGTTTTCTGTTGTTAACTGTTTGATGTTCTTTTTATAAGATTTTCTAACTGCAATAGGTTGAATTTTGAATGGTCTGTTATATCTAGTAACCATTACTGTTAGTTTGCAATTGCAATCTGACAGTTATAGTTTCGTTTCTGAAATTTATAAGGTCGCCGTTCTGATCTACAATTCTTACTGCAATGTTGTTGATTGTTTGAACGCTAATTGGAACGTAGAAACGATAGGAAAAAATTAATGAATTATGTGAACTGGTTTGCTATTGTTAAAAGATCCAACACAAATGTTACAATCTACACAAATGACGTTAACCTTAGAAATGTTTACAACTTCATCGGATTCATCCCACACATTTGCTTTAACCTTCCGTTTTTTAAAACCTAACAGACTTCCTATTGAATCATCTTTGGTGAAATCAATTTCTTGACCACATTCAATATTACATTTTAATGTATTAAGATTCGGTCCTAGTTTGGTGAAGTTACTTTAAAAACAAGAAGCATTTCTTTTTTTATAACATTTTCCAAGTCATTAATATCATAAGTTCCATCAGGAATAATAATTTCCTTATCACCTATATAAATTTTATTATTTCCCTTTTCTATATTAGGAATGCTCATAAAAGTTTCAACATCGGCCAACCCTAAATAATATTCCTTGCCATCATCCAAATAGATAGGAGGATTAAAATCAGATGATAAAGTAGAAGTATTACCTGTCAATGTAAACTTTGTAGACATTTTGCTAATAATTTAAGAAATGCTGTAAATAATTTATTTCACATACTTATATAGAAAACTAAGAGCTAGCTGCCCACAATTATAATCGCTAAACTTTTGCTTGACATCGTAAGTGTAATAAATATATGCTTTCCCCTTTGAATTAAAATATTTAAGAAGCTCTAGAGGGGGTTTTAGGTTTCCATAACTGTCAAAATATACATTTTTTTTATTTTTTATGTACGCCACCCAGTAAGAACCATAATTTTTTTCACTTTCCAAATTGACAATACCACTTTCTTTTTCTTTAATTTTTCCTGAAGATTGCCATGCATAAAAACCCCTCTAAAATTCTTAATTTCGAGAAGTTTAGCATACTCACTTAGCACTTAGATCAATATTAGTTAAAGCTCTTTGCGTAAATTTTATTTGAGCTTTTTTTTATTGTTTTCCTTACTGAACCACCTTTATAAAATTTAATAAATAATCCCTTTCTTTTTTTAAATGGTTTTATAAATAAACCTTTTTCAGCTGCAACATTCTCCATAGCTTTGTTATGTCGTTGAGTTTCTTCAAGCAATTGCCTTGATGCTTTAACATCATTAACAGCTTTGGCTATTCCTGCTGCAGCCCCTCCCAACGAGCCTAGTGGTCCCAAAATTGGAAGCAGGAGAGGTAAAAATCCACCAATTTTTTTCGGAGTTTTTATATGCGCTTTTTTTATTCTAATTTACCACCCTTAGACACTTTTACACCCATACCAAACTTTCTTTTCCCTTTCATAATTCCTGTAACCATCAAAGCCGCACTTTTCTCACCAAATGAAGAATCTTTTGCTTTTACTCTTTGCCAAGCTTTCTCTGCTAGAATCTTATCAGCCCCGTGTCTTTTTGATTAAGTATGCAATGTCGTGATCTTTACAAGCAGCGTCTAAAGGGTTTTTACCAATATCTCCTCTACTTAATCTTTTTTCTAATTGTTTTCCCGGACTGCAACAATTATAACCAGGAATGTGCAGTACGATAGGTAGATCATTAATTAATTTATTTACTAATCCCGAACCTTACTTCTTGCCTTTCTTATTGGTTCTAACCACGTGAACGTTGTGTATGACCATTATATAGTTTTTAAACTAAGAAAGAAATCATACTGTGCATGCTCTTTAAATACCTTAAGCAAAAGAAACAACAAATAACAGCAAAACAGACACACAATACAGTGTAAGGGACAGCAAAAAAGACAACAAAAGACAGGCAGCAAAAGAGACATATACTACACCAAAAAAACAGCAAATAACAACAAAACAGACAAACAATACAGCAAAAAACAGCAAATAACAACAAAACAGACACACATTACAGCAAAAAACATCAAAACAGACACAAATACTTCAAAACAGCACAACCAGGAAAAACAGACACCTAAACACATAGAAAAAACTACAGCACAAGAGGAAAAATGACAAATCGACTTAGCTATAAACGCCTATTTCTTAACGCCCAAAGTCAGTTACTGTTAATGATGTGGATTGAAAAACAAGCTTTTTCCCTACCAGTAAAAACCATGATTACAAAAGTTTGAACAAACCATTTAGAAAACATGGTGATCTCTTTGGTGGTGATTTAAAGAGATGTCTTGTGTAGGGATGTCGGGCTCAGGGAAAACAAACTCCATTCTAACGTTACTTCAACATCCAAACGGAATTAGAGTCGAAAATGTTTATTTATACTCAAAATCACTTCATCAGCCCATATATATATAAGTATTTAAGAAAATTATTAAAATGAATCAAGGAGCTTGGTTATTGTGAATACGACAATGATGAAAGTATTATATCACCTCACGATATCAAACCAAATTTAGTTATTATATTTGACGGTATTCCGTGTCACAATCAAACTATTATAAGGGATTATTTTACATTTGGTAGACACAAAAATACGGACTGCTTTTTTATTTTTCAAGGTTATTCATCAATTCTTAAGAGGCTTATACGTGAAAATGGAAACCTAATTTTGTTTAAACATAATTTACACTATTGCAAAAACAGAACCAATCGATCTAAGAGAGTAAGATTCCTACTATACAAGAAACGAGCACAGTAGCAGAAACTACACTTCCTTCGGATGATAGTACTGTAGAGAATTTAAATTTATCCGATGTGTTAGAACAAACGAGACAAACAATTCAACATTTAGTTGACACTCCAGGATATCAGGAATGGTTGGAAGATTTTCATGAATTACCAAGAAAATATATTGATGAAGGAGTTAGAGATACAAAATTTATGTTTGATCACAATTATCGTATAGTGCATGATCTGGAAACAAACAAATTTCTCCTAGGGACAACGATGAAACCAGTTGAAATTATTAACAAAGATATAAAAGTGGAGGGTGTGACATACACTGGCACGCCAGGTTTATGTGAACTTTTTAAAAAAGAACCAGCTGGTTACAAAAAAGAAGATTTAAATCAGTATATGGACATTCTATCAAGAACTAACGCATATCGCAGAAATCATGATCCCAATGGCAGGTTCAAGGAAACGGCTCAGTCAAATATGTGACTATTATAACACCATACTTGCAAGCAAAAGGCGTAACGAAAACGTCAGAACACCAGCAAAAAATCTAATAGAAGCATTTACAAGACCTAAGGCGCCATATAGACGAACGAGACTGGGGATGGGGATTTTGAAACTTAACAAAACAGACACTGACTATGTATATTGGGATAACATCAACGAACTTGTAGATAGACTTGGACTTTTAATGGCATCTGTCGAAGCAGGACATACGAATCACAATAATGAAATAGTTTCAATTATTGAAGAACTAGGAGAAGCCAAAATAATTCTATAAATAAAAGGTATAATCAATTGTTTAATAGATTTTTAATATATCGGTAAATAAATTCGGAACTCATATTCTAAATGAAATATATAGGTATTGAAAAAAAATCAATTGTTTAATAGATTTTTAATATATCGGTAAATAAATTCGGAACTCATATTCTAAATGCCAATCAAGATTAATATTATTTTTCTATCCTTCCCATGGTTCTTGGACATTCTGCGAAACCTCTCGAATGGCAAAAAAGACGTTGTTATGCCATTAGCGGTGATGATATTACCTTATCGTTTCCATTTCCAGAAGCAGAAGTGACAAAAGTTCACTGTAGTAAAGAAATAGATTTTATCATAAATAACAATATATTTAGTTCGATTAAAGATAAGAATAAATAAAATTAAGGAGGAAGTCGTTAACGAATTGCATAAACCCGCTAGAAGAAATTTTAAAGGAAAGGACTTAACGATTTGTTTCAAGCAGATTTAGTTGAAATGCAACCTTATTCAAAATTTAATAAATGATATAGATATATTTTAGTGGTAATCAATATTTTTTCTAAATTCGTTTGGGCACTACCTATTAAAACAAAAACTGGTAAAGAGGTGGCTGCTGCAGTGAGAAAAATTCTCAAAGACTTAAAAGGAGCTCCTAAAAAATATACAAACAGATAAAGGAACAGAATTGTATTCCAAAAACTTTCAGAAGCTAATGGAACAGTTTAAAAACAATCACTGTAGCACTATTTCTAATTTGAAAGCAAGTATCGTTGAGCGAGTGAACAGAACATTAAAATAGAATGTGGAAAACATTTAGTCTACAAGGAAATTATAAATGGTTAGATATATTGCCTGAAATCGTTAGAGAGTACAATAATACAATAGTAGAGTAAATCTTCATTTACTCATATGAAAACAATTGATCCTGATTTTAAAAAATTTAATATCGGTGACTTTGTTCGAATAAGCAAACACAGACAGTTATTTTCTAAAGGATACACACCCAACTGGTCAAATGAAATTTTTAGAATCAAAAAGTTGCAACTTGCAAATCCCACAACATATTTACCTGAAGATGAAAACAAATCAGAAATTCAAGGAGGCTTTTATGGAAAAGAATTACAAAAAGTTAAACATTCAGACATATAGTTAATGGAAAAAATTATAAGAAGGGGAAATAAGATGTTAGTTAAATGGCTTGGATTAGACAAAACACATAATTCATGGATATTAAAAAAGGATATGTTGTAAAATATTTTTTAATAAAAACACATTTTTTAATAACATTGTTTTATTTCATAATTCTGTTTAACATATTTTCCAATACAGGTTTTAAAATAATTTCACATAAGTAAATTCTCCTTTTAAAATGTTGTTGGTCTAGAAATTCTTGAGGCAGCATCCGAGATTTTCTATATGCAAAACTTCCATGCATGCATCATATGAAGTTGATTTTTAGTTTCATCAAAACTTACTGATTTCTTCATAATATTTTCTTTCTATTAATTTCTGCTCTAACTGGTTTGGATGCATTAGTAATAATTCTAACATAGTACAAACATTTTCACTGTTGGGATTTTCTTTTGGAGAGAGAGTGTCATATATACTTTCTGAAGACCATTGGGTTCGCAAAATAGGCTACCTTTCAAAATGTCGAAGTAACTCTTAAATTTCTGTTTTTGTGAAATATTTAACCTGTATTCGATTAGGGGCACGTGTTGCCATAATGTGCACACAGTTTCAGTTCCAAAACATACGTAATTATCACTTTTTGTGATCCTCACTATTGGCATTTCACCAAGTTTCTTGAAAAGCGTTGGACGAAAAAAAGTAGTTTGTTACAACACCCTGATATCTTAGTAGGTTGTTACAGTTAGATTTGTCATATATGTCTGTCAGTACATATGGCAGTAAAATAAATCCTCGCTTGACACTTTTTAATTTTTTTAGCATTATATCAATTGTGATATTGTCATAAGTCATTTTAATCTAATTTATAATTAAAAACACTCTTTTATACTATATTCAGTCTTATATTTAACATTGATACCTAAGTTACAGAAATAATGCTAGTTTCAGAAATTTCTTGTCCCAAATACCAGGAAGCAAAAATACAACATTAGAACCTTATGTGAATGTACTCTATTTTTGATAGAGTAAATGTAATATACTTTCATATTGTACTATATTATCGTATAATTACTGTTTTATACGTAAAAGTCACTTTAAGATATTCCAATTAATAGGAATTAACATTTTTATTATGCTGTGACTCGAGGACTCGATCAACAATCATATAAGACCACTAAATGAAGGTAAAATCTAAGTGACATATGTTTCTGATTAGATAATCTAATAGAACATTTAAAAATCTACCTGTACAGAGTTTTCTTGCTTTTTATGTCAAATAGCATAACACATTTTGTAATAATGCATTAATTAGTAAAGTAAATTTGTTCATTATTACATATTACAGCAAGCATAAGAAATTATATCATTTACCTTAAGTTTTTATAGACACATAGTAGTTGTACAAATACTTTCATCCTAACGGGACTCATCAGTGCGCCGATCGTAAGAGAGAAACATTAAATTAAATAATAGAAAAAAATTTATTTTAAAATTTGTCAATTTGTTTGACATGTAACCTAGATATAAAAAAAAATGATAGTTTGCAGCCATCTATAATGTTATTTTTAGAAGGATCCGATTTGACGAAGTGAAGTTGAATATTATGGTTTAGTAAATTTTGGATTTCAACTTTACGGCCTACATGGCGATTTTAACATTGGTGCTCATCGAGCAATTTTTTGGTTCCCTTGTAGCTACAATGAGGTAAGATTTTTGTGTTATATTCTCGTATATATTGTGTGCTGTTTTGCCTGTCTGGAATTATATTCCAAACTTTGTTGTAGAGATTTTTCTACATGGGGCAATTCTTGTTTCAGGGTTTTTGTATAAGGTTGAACCTTTGAAGTTCATTTTGGATTATTAGCAAGGTTCTGGTATGGTTTCGTAACTGTTAGTTATTTATGGAATTTGGAACTTTTCTTTTGATGGAATAGACATGATGTCTTGGATACGGTCTACGTAGCTGAGCTGTAGGACATAGTGATCACTGAGGAGCACTTAGATGTGCTTTCTTGGGATTAATATTTGTTCTGGAAGGGTCGTACCTTACCTAGTGTGGTTCACATCAGCCAGTTTAACTTCTACTAGTTTATAGTTGACAAACTCATTTTTTTTTTGTACTCTGAAGGAACAAGTATAGTCTTAAATATATAGGTACCTTACATATTACTATTTCTGTTAATTAAATTGTTTATGCATATTAATTTAATAACTGGTGTCACCTTGTCTAGTATATAGCATACTATGCAGAATTTCTGTAAGGTGAAACGCAGCCCGCTTCGTAGAGCTACCTATTTACTGCAGTGTTATTGGTAATATCTAAGACATTCAAATTTATATAATAGACATTTTATAGATACTTATTGTGCTGCCACTCAGCGTGTGGCTAATCAAAATGTAATTTCTCTTTTTTTAATACTTAACCCTAACCATTATCGTATGTAACATAATTAATTGTTTTAACTAGAATTAAACTTCAATCATTTAAGGGGGGAAAGAAACTTATTGGGATTCTAAATTGATTATTTGATTTAATTCTTGTTTATATCGTGTAATCCAAATGTTATTTATCTGGAGTGGAATAGATAAAGAATAAGCTTCTAGATTTTGTATTTACGTACCCCATGTCAAATAATTTAGTTGGGATTTCAGTTAGTGTAACTTTAGAATAAATTTAAACTCTTGTTAGGGAAAACTTAATTCCTTCACTTCTTGTTGGGATGCTATTAAGCTCTCTGGCGGATGGAATTGAGTTAACAATCTTTTTTTTTGTTCAGCACATTTTTCTTTTTTTTTTTTGGGGATAAGTGACCAAATATATTGTGAATTAAACAATAAAAGTCATTTGTTTCCAACGTGTTGGTTTTCAATTGATCAAGATAAGACTTTACCTATTGATAGTGGTTAGATTCAATGCAACTACTTTTTTTCCAAGTTTTATTTAACTTAAATTAAAACTTGGTGTCGCTCAACTTAAATATTACACCTAAAGTAAGAGATTGCGATACCCGACTAGAGCTAGCAATAGTCATCATTAAGAGATAATATTGGGTCAATATTAGGTGAGTGTATTGCGTCTGGTGACTAACATATCTTACTTATTTACCGCCTTCCAACATATTTGTAAACCATAACATATCAATTGGGCTCCGTTAAAGGTAGAAATGTTAGAAGGTCATTCCAGTCATCTTCACTTAGAACAATGTACTGGTTCTTATTTCCACCAAATTCAATACATGGAGAAAAATTAGTTTCTAAACACAACCCTATATTCACAAAACTTTGAGTTGGATTTATTTAAAGGGTACTGTTTAGAATTAACTATGATTAGTTTTTCGACAGAATTTATGGATGTTTGAAACACATTGGATGCTGCGCTCCGTTGATTGAACATCATGAGGCAGTAGAATACAAAATTAAGTAAATAATTATTCGCAGCACATTTTTATAGCCTTCTATCTCGCCCACTTAAGTGGAGGAGCTAATTAACGTTGAAAATTAAACTGCAAAAAAATTTAAATACTAAAAATTTTAATTCAAGTTTTTAAATAAATTACAAAAGCAACAGTCAGAAACAAGAATATTATATTGAAATATATATAATTACAATTATCTTTCATATGAACAAATTCTATCCATTCTGAATAAATCACAGGTTTTTTATCAAAAAAGTATTTGATCTTCATATTATTATTAACATTTGAGTCTTTTTCTGTAATATTATAAGTAAAAAAGTGTGAGTTTCCAGCTATGTAAACCATTCTCATTTGCGTATAACAATCAGTTTCATTTTTATTCTTATTGATGCACACGTCGGCTCTAATTGTATTAGGAATATGATTAACATATAATACCCTACCAAAAAGGGAAACTAACACGATTAATGAAGTAGCAGTCATTGTTCTAAAGAATTTAAATAATACTGTTAAAACATTTTATATATATATATATATATATATATATATATATATATATATATCTGTATTACGATACATATAGTCTCCAATATATATATGTACATTTTATCATGAAAAATCGATCATATCATCTCCGGAGGGGAATACAAATTTGACGTGGAGGGAAATCTGTCAGATCAGGTTGGAGTAGACCGTCTAGCGTGAGAAAACTTAACTGGTGACAAAAGTCGGGCGGAGCCGAGTATTCTCGAATGCAGACCTGGATTTCCGGACAAAGCATGTTGTTCAATAAAATCACATTAGATAGCATCAGTATTAAGCCAATTCGAATGTTTAGATATCCTTATAAAAATTTAAATATTTGTAGACAATGACTGATAAATTGAGTCATATTGAAATATTAAATTTTGTCTTTTTGGGCCTATATATCAGTGAATAGAGTGGCGCACGTAAGATAACTTCATCTAAAAAACTATAGGAGCTACAGAACAAACTAAATATAAAAGTTTATTGTTGTAAAACGATGTTTTATGTTATAATATTTTTGTATATACAGGGTGAACTATCTAGGGACACTATCAACTCGTTGTTTTAAATGGGAAATCCTTTATATTTTATTCGTTCTTTTTTTTTGTGATGTTGAAATTTGTCATTTTAAGCACTTTAACCAGCTGTAAAGGCAACACGGTTTGCACGTTCCTATCTTATTTTTTAAATATCTATAAACTGACATCAACTTCCGGTTAAACCTGATTTGTATAATACAATACGTCAAAAAAACGCAAAATAATCTAATAAAATTGCATGTTTAAATAAAATAATTTTATACATATAAATAGATCGTATTTCCTAATATTTCTCCAGATGTTTTCAGTCAATTTGTATATAGTAAAGAAATCTAAATTAAAATACAAAAACAAGGTAGCGTTTTTGTAAAAAATATTGCACTGTGTTTGAGATATTGCTCTTTGAATATTTTAGAGGGCGGTTTCACCCCGTTAGGGAACGTTTTTCGAAAAATACCTTCTTGGTGGGGCTTACGTTAAAAAAGAATAATCTCTAGACCCAGCAGTCTAGGTTAAGCGTTGATTGATAAACGTACTGAAGCTGCTTTTTACCGACCACCCTGTATAACAAACATCAGAAGATTGTTAGGGGGGTTTGAAATAAAAGAAGGTTATACAGGAAAATTTGTTGCGCTAACTTGTATAACAATATATGCAAAAATATAAAATAAAATTGATGACTCCAAGGGATTTTTAAATAAAATAATTTTATACACTTTAAACATATTTCTTTGTATATGTCCAGATGTTTTCACTTGCCCCCTGAATTGCAAATAAATTTGCATTATTATACCACTCTGTAGTATTATTATATGAAACAGGGTCAACTACTACATTAAAAAATTTACTTTCTTTCGCCATATTGTGGAGGTTTAAATTTATTTTCTATCTATCCACAGTTTTTATAAGGAACTCATCAAATTGGGTTAACACGAGTTTCTTATTATCAGTGTCGTATCTAGGGCTTGGCAATAAGGGCACACTCCACGCCTCAGATTTTATATTACTCTTCTCCTACATCGAGTCCCCAATTTTAAAACACTAGAAAGAACAGCAAAGCATATTGTTGGTTTACAAAAGTATCTAACAGATTTCAGAAAATACAAAAAAAAAGGTAAAAAGTATGTTCGATAGAAAAGGGGAGGATGAGGGGGTGTCCTTAACAAATTTAGATAGTCAAAATTCAGTTATATGATGTTCTCGATTCTCTGATTGCAGAAAATGAATAGAGGATTGAAAGTCTGTCAAGTGTAACATCCTACTTTAGTATTTTAACAGTAGTACCCGATTTAGCAATAAAATATGAAGATGACCCGGATGTCAATGAATTTTATCTAGAAATGGAAAGTCTCAAGTATCAGGCTAATTCCTTGATAACAAACATAGAAAGCGCAGATTGACTAACTTTGCTAAACATTACGAATATAGATTGGCATCCATCTATCCCAATACAGAAGTCGGTCTTCGCCTAGCGTTAACTCTTCCAATTACGTCCGCTTCCTGCGAGACTTGACTGAGAGTAAGCAACTTGTCAAGGCCTACCTGAGATCTCAAAATGACCGGAAACGTTTGGCAAATTTACCTTTTATGTCACTTAAATACGACATAACCGAAAAAATTGACTTCGAAAAAAGATGTTTTTACTTGCTTTTCTTCGGTGGAGGGGGGGGGGGTTAAATCGAAATCTTGCCAGGGGCGCCAGCTTCCTCAGATACGACTCTGCAACGATTTGCAGTATAGACGTATTGATAGTATCCATAATAAGGGGTATACTATCATAAGTATGCTCTACAATTTAAAAGATAGTTCGTTAATGTAATGGCAAACTCTTCGTAGATTAAATTTGATATTGTTATTTATTCTTTATGGTTAGTTAGGGTGACATAACTAATCTCCCAATTTTCATGTCCAAGGAGTTTTTCCCAAATATTGGCTTGGAGAATAAAGTGAATTTATTCCATACTTTATATGTCTGGTGTATGTGATACATATGCATTTTTATTTTAGCTACATTACAGAGAAGATTTTTAGCAGCTGATAGATGACTGTTCCAGGCAGTCTCAGGTGTGGTTCCAAAGAAATAATAAAAAAAATAGTGAGCATTGTTAATATATATTTAACGTAAATAAATTTTAATTAAAAAGAATGTACGTCATGTCATAAAAAATGTTAACAAAAATAAATAATTGAAAAAAGTATTACTTCTTTATTAATTTTCCTAGAACCATAACTACCGTTTAAAACAATTAAAATTTGCATCTAAAAATAATCGTGAAAAAAGTTAAAATCGAATGGTTCAGTATCCATTATATGAACTTTCATGAATTTAAAATCTGATATACATAGTTCATACTTGGAGGTATAAAAGGTATTCCACAATAACGTATGTAGAATAGGCACCAATCAAAGGATGGGGCAAAGGAAGGCGTGGCTTGCCACCCCTGCTTTTTGGAAAATGTGCTCTAATGGCTTGTCTTAACGTACTAAAAGCATACCACGCACTTGTATCGGAATATTTTTGCACCCCTGGAAATGGTCCTCAAATTTCGTATGTATGTATTTGATTCCCATGTCTCAATTTAAACGAGAATGGCGTTTCAATTGGTTACAAATATTTCTAGTTCTTTCTTAAATATAATGGAAGCTCAAAACAAAAATATTTTTTACAAAAAAATTAAACCGACCTCAACAAAGTAAGCACTATTACTATATTGATACGCTTATACCGTTTATAAGAGTTTTATTGTCAGTCAGGTTTAACAAATATACACTAGGTGTTATTACAAAGTGGTAACAAACATCTATTCTTCCTAATAGACTGGTGAACGCACATATAAGGTTGTTCAAAAAAAAACAGAAATATTGTTTTTATATTTTGATGAACATTTATGGACCGACTTTATTGATTTTAGTCCTGTCTGCGAGAGGATTGATTAAAACAGACCGAAAGACAGACCGATAATAAAGTGTTTTTGACATTGAAACAATCCAAAAATGCAGGCAGACAAATTTAAAAGGCTGTTAAATATACATGCTGTTATATAAGTACGTGGCCAAACTTCACCTTTGAGTGATTTTAAGACAAAAGTTTATAAGAACACGTGTCCTGAAATTCTTCGTTTCCAAGATACAGGATGTTAAACCTAAAAAAAATGGGCGCAAAAATTTTAGTAAGCTTTTAGCTGTTTTTGATGAAATTTGGCACTTTGATCCTAACTAGATTAAATATATTAAGTCCTGTGACGTCCCGAGACACTTTAAACAATGTTTTTGACAAAAAAATTGCGCCAATGACATTTTTAAGAGAAAATATTCGAGAAAAAAATAAAAGTGTAATTATTACCTGTCCCTGGAACAACGTAAAAAATTAAAACTATCAAAATATTTTCGATATCAATGGTCTATTCTTGTCTTAAAAATTGTTATAAAATTAATGCTAGCTAAAAAAATTGTGTTTTATTACTTATTTTTTTTTTATTTTCAGGGACATGCAATAGTGATTTAATTTTTGTTTTCGAAAACGAAGCAAAATACTAAATAAAATCAAGAGATGAAAAAGTTGTATTTTTAGTTGCCTAATGCGAAAAAAATACAACATTTTTTTAAAGTCACGAGCGCACATTTTTTATCAAAAATATTGCTTAAAGTATCCCTCGGGTGAATTTACTTAATTTAAATTTAGTTAGGGTTAGATTAGCCACTTACTACCGTAAATATCACTGCCAAATTTTAACAAAAACGGATGAAGTATTATTAAGATTTTTACTAAAAAAAAAACGATTTTTTTAAAGAAAAATTTGGCAACCTGTTTCATAAAAAGGAAGCGTTACCGGACTTTTCATATAAAATATTCATATTAGAGCCACTCAAGGAATTAACATATTGAAGTTTTTCGCTTAGATTAACTGTTTTCGATAAAGCAAATAAACATAAAATGCATGTTATTTACTACAGCAGTGCTTTGGATGTAACAAAAAAGTAGGAAGGCCATGGATGGACGAACATAAAATTGTTCAAATTTGACTTCGTTTCAACAATTTGAAAAGTTTAAGAAGTGCGTATATAAAGATTTGGTGGTAATAATCTGAAGTGTTTTTAAGTGTTTTAAGTGTAAGCAGTGCGTACATAATAATTTGAAATGTTTTTAGGAGTTTTAAGCTATAAAATCCTTTACTGATATTAGAAAATGGTTCAATTTACAAACGCATAAATCGCCGATATAGTTTGTTTATGGAATAGCCCGAGGCAATTCCAGAGCGGCTAGACGAATTTATCAACAGACAAAAATTTGTAAAAATATATGAGACTCTGCGAATCAAGCACCTTTCGAAGGTCGACTGCTGTTATGGGTAGACCTGCAACAGTAAGAACAGTGGATGTGGAGGAAAAAGTTTTTCATGAAATTGAGTGTAGCCCCGACACAAGTACACGCAAAACTGCGCAACAATTAAACATATCTCATTATATTCGGTCTCGTCTCTGTAAATAAGAAACAGTGTAGTTTCCCCACCCCGCACCGAATACCACGTATTTTAAAGCAAACAAACCTCCATCCTGCCTCTCCCTATGTACCTAGAGCTCATTCGTCATTTTCGTGCCGAGTAGTTTACGTTAAGACGACTGGCGTACGCTTTTCGAGTGATTTATCCCTGTGTTTTCGGATTTGTTTTGTGTTTTGGGTGTCCTATATTCTGTGCTGTTTGCATCATGTCATCAGGACGGAAGAAAAGATCTAGGGAATGTTCCATTTCCTCGGATGAAGAGGAAATTATTAGAACAAAAATCAAGAAACTGAAAGAGCGTCTTGAGACGAATAAACAAGTTAAAGGAAGGAGAAAACATTCTCGCTCCTCGTCGCACTTACGCCGTAGCCGAACGCCTTCGCCTGCCTTTAGAGATACGACGCCAATGCCGGTGTCAGAGGGAACATCTGGCGACCAATTATCGATTTTTTCGGACGAAGTCGAAGATGAGGTTGAAGGTAAACAAACCATAATATTTTATTACATTTTATACTTGTTAAATAATTTTCGGGTTTTTATCCTTGAGTTCAAGGCGGTTAACAGTACCTACCTGCATGATTAATTTATTGCATTTTTATAGTAATACCTTGTTACCTACTTCTAAAATTATTCAAGAGTATATTAGAATTAGATAATTATTAAAGGAATGCAGCAGGTAAATAGGTACCTACTTATGATTGGGACAATTAACTAACCCAACCTAACCTAACATCTTACTATGCTGTCTTGATGGTTTTTTTGACAGCGTTAAATAGAGCCTATTTATGGTAATAGGCGAATTCTATTTATGATAATAGACACACCCTATTTATGATAATAGGCGCAATCTATTTGTGGTAATAGAAAACCCTATTTATGGTGATAGGTTTATCAACATCGGACTATTACACCATGGGCGTCGTTTGGAGCAGGCAAGAGGGCGCAAATGCCATCCTTAGATTTACAATACAAGGGCTTTAATGATTCTCCGTTTTGTTTTGGTAAAAATAAAATACATAGAAATAATTTTATGTATTTTAATTATACAGAATATAGTAGGTACTTGTTTTTTGCCTTTTCTCTGATAAAGTGTGTATCGACGCCCATGTATTACACTTACATTGGCTTTAAGCATTTTATTGACTGATCCTATTTATGGTAATAGGCACAACTTACTTGTTGCACCCTAATTATCGAAATAGATTATTGCAACATTCTATTTTTTCCTTTCAACGTATTTATGGAAATGCGTTTTTATGATTTTGTTTTTATGAACTCAGACATATCAGTGGGTATATATATATGTATCCATTTGTTGCAGAGTCTGTAACGGGAGAATTGGATCTCCAAGAAAACATTCCCACGATCCCTGCATTGGATTCCGACATCTTGGCACTAATTGGGGAGGAGTCCCCCACACAACAGTCGTTGGCCCCTCCATTTCAAAAGGACGTGGCAGCAAGATGGACAACAATGCTAAAAAATGGTCTTATTGAGGACAAGAAAAAAGAACTAATACAAAAATATCCACCTTCCGAAAATTGTTTACTGCTGAAAAGCGCGAAAATAAATCCGGAAGTACTGAAGGTGATCAATGAGCAAGTTAGCCGAAGGGATGACAAACTTAGTGGTCTTCAAAAGCAGATCGGCGCAGCCCTATCAGCTTTGGGGCAATTATTAACAGGTTTCCTTTCAGAAGAGGGAGGGGGCAACACCACCTATATTAAACTGGCTAGCGATGCTGGAAAACTGCTTCTCGACCTACATCAGAAGCAGTCAATCACACGGAGGGAGCTAATCGCACTAAACTTAAGAAAAGATTTAAAGGATACTCTAACCAATAATGTCTCGTCAGATGGCTGGCTATTTGGAGATAGGCTAGGTGACCGGGTGAAAGCAGCCAAAGACCTAGAAACTTCAAGCCTAAGTTTAAAACAAAAAGTCTACAAGAAAACAGTGCCTCGCCCTATATCCAGTGATTCAAAAGTGTTAAACTACTATCGTCCACCTCGCCTAGTACAACAGGGAGGCAGCCAAGGTGGACGTCGAAGAAACACACAAGCTGCCTTCCATCAACGTCACGGGGAACACCCAAAAAGGACCAACCGAGGAAACATCAATCAGGGCAGACGAAGGAACCAGTACGAGAGTCGTCAGCCAGGTCGACAGAAGGATCGATTCAAGCAATAAATTCTCTTAAGGTTAGTAGCGCAGTAGGCAGACTTCAAAAATATTTACCTAACTGGCATAATTTCACTCAAGATAAACATATTTTATCTTAGATTAATGGGTTGAAGCTCCCACTTAATCAAATACCCAGGCAGTTGTTTGAACCAGTAGAACCAAAGTGGTCTGAAAAAGAAGTAACTATGATCTCTGATAGTATTAAAACATTGTTAACTTCTGGTGCGGTCAGCATAGTAAAACCATGTCAGGGACAGTATATATCTAGTATATTTCTAAGACCTAAATCAGATGGATCTTATAGATTAATTCTCAACTTAAAATCTTTGAATAAATATATAAAAACACAACATTTTAAGCTCGAGGACCAAAAAACCGTATCAAACATAATATACAAAAATGTGTATATGGCTACATTAGACCTAAAGGATGCTTACTTTTTGATACCAATTCATGCAAAATACAAAAAATTTTTAAGGTTTAAATTTAAAAGAGTATTATACCAATATAATTGTATGCCTTTTGGTCTCAATTGTGCCCCTTTAATATTCACAAAATTAATGAAACCAGTTCTTGCTTCCCTTAGAAAGAATGGATATACATCAGTTTTATATTTAGATGATTTTCTGTTATTGGGAAATTCATATACAAGCTGTAAGGAGAATGTTTTGTTCACTATAAAATTTTTAGAAAATCTTGGGTTTCTCATAAATTACAAAAAGAGCATTTTAGCACCTTCTCAGACATGTCGCTATCTGGGTTTTATTTACAATTCGATAAATTTCACAATCTCTATACCAGATGATAAAAAACCAGCCCTTGTTAAGCTAATAGAATCATTTATAAAAATGAAGGAATGTAAAATTCGATTTTTTGCTCAAATTGTCGGGAAACTAGTCTCCATATGTCCGGCCGTGTGTTACGGCTGGTTGTTCACTAAATTGCTAGAAAGACAAAAATATTTGGCGTTAAAAAGGACATCTGGCAATTTCAACAAATCAATGAAAATATCCCCCATTTTGTTAGATGATCTTAGATGGTGGTCTGCTAAAATCCAAAGTGCATCAAAATCTATTCGAATCGAAACCTTTACAATCGAAATTTTCTCTGATGCATCCTTAACAGGCTGGGGGGTATGTTGCAATAATGTCAAATCTCATGGTTTTTGGTCAATTATAGAAAAAGAAAAACACATAAATTTTTTAGAATTGCAAGCATCCTTTTTTGGCCTAAAATGTTTTGCCAAAGATCTTCGGAGTTGTAATATCTTACTTCGTATAGATAATACAACAGCCATAGCTTACATTAACAGAATGGGGGGTATTCAGTATGAAAATCTTAACAACTTGTGCCGGGAAATATGGAAATGGTGCGAAGAGCGAGAACTGTTCATTTTTGCATCTTATATAAGCTCCAAAGAAAACAAGATTGCAGATAACCAATCACGGCAAATTCATGCGGAGACAGAGTGGGAATTAAATGATGTGTACTTCAAACAAATAGTTCAAACATTTGGCAAACCAGAGATTGATCTGTTTGCAAGTCGAGTTAATACTAAATGTACTAAATTCGTATCATGGCGCAAAGATCCAGAAGCTTTTGGTATTGACGCTTTTACATTGAACTGGAATGGTTTAAAAGTATACGCATTCCCTCCTTTTTCCATAATTCTACGGGTCCTCCAAAAATTTTCAAATGACAATGCGGAAGGGATAGTAGTTGTACCCTATTGGCCTACACAACCGTGGTATTTATATCACTTTTAGTAGGATCTCCTATCTATTTCAAACCCAACTGCAATTTACTTATTTCTTTTAACAGATCCAGCCAACATCCGTTATGGTCACAGCTTACCCTGGTTGCAGGTCTCTTATCGAACAGGCACTCCAGCTAGGCGACATTCCTCAATCAGCTTGGGATATATGTATGGCCTCCATAACCGAATCAACACTGAAACAATATGATTCAGGTCTAAAACTTTGGTGGAAATTTTGTAAGTCTTTTCAGCGACAATTCCAAAAATCATAGATTTCTTAACCCACTGTTATAAAAAGGGAGCTTCATATGGGTCACTAAATTCTTACCGTTCTGCCATTAGTCAAATATTGGGTCCTTCTATTACAAACGATTTTCGACTAAAAAGGTTTTTTAAAGGGGTCTATCACTTAAGACCAAATAAACCTAAATATGAGAATACATGGGACCCTACCATTGTATTAGATTATCTCCGGAACTTAAAAAATACTGAAATAACTTTAGAGCTGCTTTCTTATAAACTCGCCATGCTTTTGGCCTTATCCACGGGACAGCGCATTCAAACATTATCCCTCATTGAACTGAAAAATATACAATCTTCATCAGATGGTATTGAAATCAGAATCTCAAAAAGAATTAAAACATCGGGCAAAAACTCCTTTCAGCCAACACTATCATTACCCTTTTATTCCAAGGAGCCAAATGTTTGTGTGCCTAGCACACTTCTTTTTTACATAGAAAAAACTAGTTCAATTCGCAATCCAGATTTATGTAACCATTTATTAATTACATTTAAAAAGCCATACCGTAACGCAACGGCCCAGACAATATCTCGATGGATCAAGAAGGTAATGCTTAACTCTGGCGTTGACACAAAATACTTTACTCCTCATAGTACCAGGCACGCCTCTACATCCTCAGCTCAAAGAAAAGGCATATCTGTAGACATTATAAGATCAGCAGCCGGTTGGTCCAACCGTTCCGAAACGTTTGCAAAATTCTACAAAAGACCCATACGCAATGCGCATGCTTTTGCCAAAGCAGTTTTAAACTCATAAATTTTATGTTTATCTTATAGAATAGAAAATATTTTCAGTTGTTTTGCTATAAGAAATAAGAGATTTATGTTTTCATAAAAATGTTTTTTTTTCTTTTTTTTTTATATATTTGATATAAAAATATATGTTAATTAGATATAGAATAGTTAAGACTACTTATATATATGCTGTTGAGTTTTGTGCCTTATGAAGTTTTTTTTAATTAAATATTTTCTAACATACTCCATTGTGGTTATATTATTTCAAATATTGTAGCAAAAGATATAGTCTTTAAACATCTACACTGTTTCTTATTTACAGAGACGAGACCGAATATAATTAACAGATCAAACGAACTTACCTGAAGTGAAGTTCGATCTTAATTATATGAAGGTCTCGTCGAAGTAAATAAGACCCTCCCAAACCCTCTTTAATTCTTATCATATACCCCTTTCTTTTGCAACAATATTTCCTTGAAAACTTTAAAAAGAATGAGCTCTAGGTACACAGGGAGAGGCAGGATGGAGGTTTGTTTGCTTTAAAATACGTGGTATTCGGTGCGGGGTGGGGAAACTACACTGTTTCTTATTTACTTCGACGAGACCTTCATATAATTAAGATCGAACTTCACTTCAGGTAAGTTCGTTTGATCTGTTAATTATACTGTATGGCAAATTTTAAGATATTTTCCCCAGCGAGTGGATTATTGTACTCGGCGTTTGCAACAACAGATGGCATCTCCGACATTTCTATCCCGTATTTTGTTTACAGATGAAGCCTGTTTTTCAATTATGAACTTTCATAACAATCATATCTGGGCTGATCCACCATGCAATGTTATACAAAATAATTATCAACAACAGTTTTCTGTGATCTTTCGGTTGGTAGAATGATATAATCACCATATCATTATTTTACCAGCGAGATTAAATGGTCAAAATTATCATTTTTTAGAATTTGTATTACCTGAACTAATGTCCCACTGGCAGAAAGCAGCAAAGTGCTTCATGCACGATGGGGCACCACCTTATTTTAGCAAGTCAATTTCTGGATGAAACTATGGAGAAAACTGGATCGGTAGTGCGGGTCCCCACCCAGGTCACGGGATTAAATCCATCAAGATTGTTTTTCTTTATTTGAAGTCCTTTATTTATAAAACTCCGGTCAATACTGAAGAAGAATTAATTCAACGAATAAGTAACTCTTGTAACTCGGATAAGACATACGCCGGGAATATTTCAACGTATTCGGCAATCGATGTTAAGACGAGCTAATACTTGCATTTCAAGTTGAAGGAAGACAATTTCAGCAACTATAAGTTTCCTGTTACCTCTTGATAAATGTTTCTTTAGTTATTAGTATGATTTTAATAAAACGTTTTTTTTTGTTTGATATTTTTTCAATTTCAAACGGTACTCCTATGTACGCTACTGGCAAAAGGAGACAAAAATGGTTAGCTTAAATTGAAATTTAGCTAAGAAACTATACGATCCTGTTTGGAACCATTTACTTTTTATTGTATTGCTGAAAACGAAGCATTTCCGGACAAGTGTTCTTATAAACTTTTTGTCTTAAAATCACTCAAAGAATCTCCCTTGGGAAAATATGATTTTTGGCATCTAGAGACCCTAAAACCTGAAGATCTGTAAAATCCCGGAAAAATCATTTTTAAGATTATAATACTACCTACAAGGAAAATAAATAATATTTTGAAAGTTTTTTCCTCATTAGTCACCCTTTAATCTCTCCAGTTTGTTTCTATGCGAAACTGTAAATGGTAGTTCTCGTGTGAAACTGTAAAGGCTGGTTCTCGCATTTACAGAAATACCATTTTTCATGAATTCAAGTCATGAATAAATATTTTAAGTTTTATCTGTGGATTTCCATTGTCATGAATTGTTATCAACAAATTTTTTGACTTAAATTTAGTGTAACTTATAACAAATTAAATTCGACATTTAAATGTACACCCTTTAGGCATCACAAATATCGCAAAATAACGCCGAATACCGTACTGGAGTATTTACGATACATATAAAAAAACTGCTAAAAATTGTTTAAACATTTCCTCTGCGCACGCCTAAACCTTATCGGATAATCGATATTGTTACTGAAAAGATTGCGAACAGCCGCTTCCCCCATGATTTTCCTATCACTCGGGAAGTTCCCTCGTGAATATTTCTCTATTTTCAGCGACACAATTTAGCTAGCTTCAGCTCCGCACAGACATTTAACACCTATATACTTTGTCTTTTTAAAGATTTATATTTTTGGCCAAAGTTAAGTAGTTTTTGAGCTAAGTCGCGTACAGACAGACCGACGGAAGTATGAACATTTTTTTTTTCGGGAAATTTTTTTCACGATCCAATACTTCCCTACTTTCAATACTTTCCTACCTTATCCAATACTTTCCTAATTTCCTCTCAGAAAAGCAAAAAATCCGACAGTAGTACAAAAGTCAGTGCCGCTACAACAAACTTGTCGAGGCAGTCATAGGGGACAAACGTCTTCGGGTCATTTTGGACATTAGAGTTTAAAGGGTTGTAAAATTTCAGTTAAGTGTGTCAAATTTTAGTTAAATATCTTTACAAATATAAATGGATAAAATAACAATATATCTTGAAAACGAAGCATTTCCAGACCCATGTTTTTAAGTAATAGGAACATTTCTATTTAGTAGTAGAATAGCCCCTCAAAATATGGCAGCGGAAATTCCTGGTTCAGGCACCCGAGAAATTGAGAAAAACCCTGTCATAAAAAATGTGTTTGAAACTTATTCCTATCGACTCTACTATGTATTAGTATTTTCTTTCTCTCTCTAACACACATTTCTTCAGGGCAGGGTTTTTCTCGGCTATCAGATATATTTACCAGCTGCTACATTGGCACATTTAAAAAATATTATTTATGGTAATACCGGCATTTGTTGTATAATCTAGTTTTTTTTAATTATAAAATAAGGCAAAACTCGTTTCGCAATCCTATAGTTTTTTTAATTCATATGGCAATACTAAAGGATACTAAAAGCAGGTTTAAATGCTATCCAGAGTGATAACGGCCGCTTGGAGAAAGGTCGATTAAAGTTTAGAATATTTAACGGAATGTCAAATTTGACAGAGAGTTTCGTCAAATCCGAAAACTCGGTTAAATATATTAAACAGCAATTAAGTTTTGTGCAACCGGCAGTTAGTCAATTAAAACATGACACCAAAAATTAATAAAACAAAAAGCATTTATTTTATTAATGCATTTATTTAATTAATAATGTGAATAACATTATCATCAATCGTCAGCCTAAGTGAACAAACTGTTTTATTACTACATTAGAGCAAATTTTTATTTTGTTCAGCATTATTTTAATAGCTAATTTAATTAAAACATATATCTTAATAATAATTTATAGAATTAAAATGTATAAAATAAAACAGTTTATTGGCTAATTAATCAATATATCAGCCTAAGTCAATATATCAGCCTAAAGTGAACAAAACATTTAAGTAGTGTTTAATTATTACCTAGAGCAAATTCCTATTTAGAGATTGTTTTACTGGGTTTAAGTAATAAACATAATAAACAGAAAAAATCGCTTATTTGAGGAAAAATGTTTTGCACAATTTATTATGCCGATTTAAAAAAAAAAGTTATTTTTAATATGTTTAGACTGAAAAATAGTAGCATCTTTCTCAAATAAAAGATGTAAAATAAACAATCTAAATAGAAATAAACAGTCTAAATTGATTCTGTGAAGTTTTTTGTCTCAAGTAAAACTGTTATAGGCCAAAATTATCTTCACAAAGCTTTTAGAAAAAAATAATACTAAATTAATCTAAGGTAAATTAAACAAAACTGTTAGAAAAAGTAATACTAAAATTGCATCTGTAAATGTCCTTTTTTCCTAACCCTATTAAATAATTGAAAATTAGTTTATCAAATAATTTAAAATTATTTAATAGTGTTTTAGTTTATACAAAAAAGTTTTGCCACTAAATATTACTAATAACTTCCTAAAAACTAAAAATCCGGGATGTAATCAAACATTAGCCTTATTTATTCTTTTTTTTAAGTGGCATAAAATTTTTTAGTTTTAGTGTGTGTGTGTTTTAGTGTGTGTGTGCGAGTGTGTTTTAGTGTGTGTGCGTGTTTTAGTGTACACACACACACACACACACACACACACACACACTAAAACTAAAAAATTTTATGCCACTTAAAAAAAAGAATAAATAAGGCTGTTTGATTACATCCCGGATTTTTAGTTTTTAGGAAGTTATTAGTAATATTTAGTGGCAAAACTTTTTTGTATATTAATTATCCCCACGTCCTTCCTACCCCAATTTCGCATGTGTTAAGGAGCTTTTTTTATCAAAAGTACAATTTTGAAATTTTTTTAATAGTTTGTAGTTTCTAGGGCTCTCGGAATTATTTACGAAATGTTTGATAGACTCTCGAAATTATTTACGAAATATTAGATTCAATATTTTATAAGATGCCAAAGTTTCAATTAAAACACTTTAGGTTTTATTTTCTCAAAACTTTAAATTTGTAGTACACCTTCTTGCGCTAAAGGTTCAATTAATTCATTAATTCATAAAGAATTTTTCCTCCCTCAAGCTCCATCACCACCCCCACCTCTTCTCCCATTACCTCCTCCTCCACCACCACAAACTGGGGATGTATTTTTGAATGTTTCACATGTAATTTCTCTCCCGACTTTCTCCCGGTGGCTCTCTTTATAGCCACAGTAACACAATAATCTGGGATTCCAGAAAGCAAATGTATTGCTATTTTAAATTTAATTAAAACTCAGTAGGTTTTAACGACAGATGTACAAACAAAAGAAATATTTTATTCTGTGACAGTTGACTTTGATATGTCTTGGACATTGAATTAAATTGATATGTCTGGACATTAAATTAATAAAATCTTGAAAAATCATGAATATCATCTGAAAAACACAAAATGTCCTAATATTTTTAGTAACAAATCTAGGGTTTTCTTTAGATATACGTATTGTATCACTGTGCGCCGCCCTCTCGCGCTAGTGCACTAAGTTTGGAGAATGTATGCCTCGTACGCCCGCGCCGTGCTAAATCTATGTCTCCGTTATTAATCATTAAAGCCCCAACTCGTTTCTTCAATGTACACAACCATTTTCTTCAAAACTCAATCTGATCATTCGCGAAAAAATTTTCTCTAATTGCTTAAGTTGTTCCGAAAATCTCCTTTAATTTTTTTTTTTAATTTATTACATATTATTTTTGACAAATGTTTTCTTATTTTCTAAAAATCACTACACATATCTGTGGCATAGTTAAAGGTCATAAGTCATTTGTTTTAGTTTTGACATTTGACTATATTTTTATAGGAAATATTCAGCAGTAGACATTAATGTTTAAAAATGGTATATGTAGATTTACGTCTTAAATCTGCTTAAAAATAAATGTAAATATTACGTGTTTTAAGAAGGTATTTGATTCAGTTTGATTAAAAGGCCATAAGTAAGCATATTTACTTGAAAATGTTTTTCTGTCAATGAAAATAACATGTACCTGGGTAGATTTTTTTAAACGCAGCTATAAGTTAATATATCGTCACTGCCTTGAAAAGAAAAACACGCATTTTTATAAAAAATAATTTTTTGTTGTCACCTGACGGGAATTTAAAAGTACTATGTAGCAAAATCTCGTATGTGTCCTATTGACTATTAAAAATAAGGTAATGAAATAACAAAATAACTGTTTTCTCATCAAATTAGTTCTTACTGGAATTATAGCTTAATTTGTAAAATGAAAACTTTTATTTTTCTTTTTATTTTAAAAATTGTTTGAGCAAGAAGGCTCTGTTATAACTTGACGCACGCTCCGTGTTTTAAAATTGTTTTTATGAAACGTATAGTCTAGTCTGTGCACACTACCTAGCACCATATCATGACCGTTCGACAAAAAAGTATACGGTTATTAACCCATTATTTCCTATTGTACTCGTTCGAGTACACAATAGAAAATATTTTTTTTGGCTCCCTCTAGCGACAGCAGATCAAATAAATATTTAAAAGTCGATAGTTTTAATGGTTTCTCATAGATGGCTTATAGATATTTGGGCAGAATTTGCCAGTTACCTTTTTTTCACGCAATTTCGTCAACCGTTGCGTGAGTTAACTTGTTTATGTGCGACACGGGAACAAATAATCCTTTAAAAATAATATCTTCCGTATTGTAGTTGTGTGTATTCTTTGTTTTTGGCTTATACTAAGTTTGTTTATGCTATACCTAGTGTTGTTTGAGCCCATAGCCCCATTTTAAAAAAATGGTAAGTAGAAAATTTTTACTGTACTCAGTTAAGTACAATGGGCTGATGCGCTACTTTTTTATTTCAAACCTACTTTTTTTTTCCACTAACTTATTGTATCTTTTATTTAGTTTTCAATAAATTCTGAGGATTTTCCAGAAATTCCTATAAGAAATTTTTATGGTGGAAAGAGATACCAACACTTGCAACCTGCTTTGGAAGAAGTTGCTTCGTCAAGTGCAAAAAATGAGGTCGATATTGTGATTATTCCCCCTGATGTTGATACACAGACTGATGAGGAAGATTTCGATGAAAATAATATTCCAGATGAGTTATTGATGCCTCAAGATGTCGCTGGCGAAGTCGAACTTTGGCATGTAAGTACTAGTGAAAGCGAAGACAGCGATGATGAGTTCAATTTACCTTTGTCAGTTGTAAGACAGAATATTTTGCGTACTCCAAAACCTCTTCCATCCAAGAAACAAAAGCTGCCCGAACCTAAGTGGACTCAAAGTTTTGTAGATACTAGTATTCCATCGACCGCAGGGTACGCAGATCGGTTGGAAATGTTAAAAAGTGAGCTGCAAAATCTCAGTCCAGTTCAAATATTTGAAAAATTATTTGATGATGATGTTTATAATCATATTGTTTCTCAAACTAATTTATATTCTTCACAGAAGAATAGGCATGATTTTTTTGTTTCCAAAGCCGACCTAAAACTATTTGTTGGAATACTGCTTTTGACAGGATACCATAAGCTACCGAGTGAGAGAAATTATTGGAGCCTTGATGAAGATTTGGGTATTTCTGTGGTACCAAATGCTATGTCAAGAAATAGATTCCAGGAGATCAAGAGATTCATTCATTTAGCCAATAATGACAATTTAGATAAAAAAGACAAAATGGCAAAACTACGTCCTCTGATTTCACTTTTGAATCAAAAGTTTCAGCAGTGGGGTATATTTCATGAACATCTTTCAATTGACGAAGCTATGGTTAAGTTTTTTGGTCGACATTCTAGTAAACAGTACATAAAAGGGAAGCCCGTGCGATTTGGTTACAAGAATTGGATGCTTTGTAGTTCCACAGGCTATTGCTACAAATTTGATACATATTGTTGTGCTAAAAATATTACTGATGGAGTGGCTGATCTCCCTTTGGGATCTAGGGTAGTACTTGAGCTTTTGGAATGTGTTGCAATACCATCGGACCATATAATTTTTTTTGATAATTATTTTAGTAGCCATGGACTGCTAAAATTACTAAAAGAGCGGGGTCAGCGAGCTACCGGAACGGTCCGGGAAAACCGAACAAGGAAGTGTCCTCTGACCAACGTAAAAAATTATAAAAAAAAGGAAAGGGGCTATTTTGAGCACATGTATGACAGTGACTCAGCTCTTTTGTTTGTCCGGTGGCAGGATAATAACACAGTCTCGATGGTTACAAACTATGACACATTGGAGCCCATTGGTCGTGTAAAACGCTGGTCGTCAGCTGCAAAAGGAAAGGTTGATGTTCCTCAGCCCAACATTTTCCAGAACTACAACAAATCCATGGGAGGTGTGGATCTACATGATCAAGCTGTAAGCAATTACAGGATCTCAATTCGTGGCAAAAATGGTGGTGGGTGTTGTTCACGAATATGATAAACATGACCCTTGTCAACGCATGGAGAATATGTCAAATTGTAAGTGAAGAACCAATTAGCCTTATTGAATTTGAAAGAATGGTAGTTCGCCATTATTAGGCCTGCCACGAAAAATCAAAACATAGGAGCAGACCACTTGGGGAACTACCAGTAAGTGTCAGAACACACGAAGGTGGTCATTTTCCAATCAAATTGGAAAAACAACTGAGATGTACTCGTTGTCATCAAAGAGTCAGGTGGAGTTGTGCAAAATGCAAGGTTACTTTATGTATTGAAAGGGACTGTTTTGCTATTTATCATTCCTAATTATTCTATTTTTGTATTGTAATATTAATTTTGTTTTAAACATTTGTATGTTACTATGTAAGTTTGTTTATTTTTAAAAAGTACGAGTTTACTTTAAATAAAATCTGTGCACATAAACCTTTTTTTTGTACTGTATTATCCCATTGTACTCATCTGAGTACATGGGTCTCGGGGCTAACCCATGAACTTCCGAATATGGGTTACATTTAGTTTTTTGCTCTAAATAATGCATATTTTAAGAAAATAATGAAAAATATTGGTTCCGCTTAAAATAATGTCTTGGGTTTTAATGGGTTAAACGCGTTTGATTTAGTTTGGTCCGGGATAGTGTGCATGCAAAGACCTTAAATGCTGGCTACAAAAATAATTATTTTTACATATACTATGTAAAAAAAAGTATTATAATGCTCAAAAATTAGAGATTTTGGGTCGTGATGGCTAGCTATGGATTTAACTTAGTACATCGCGTAAGAAACCAATCGATGGTGAATTTAGATAGCTTTATTCACATCTAAAATGGATTTTTATTTAGAAAGTTAAATTTTTATTTAAATTACGGGCTTTAGGATTTTATATTGTGACATTGAATTAGTATTAAAAGGGCACTCAGCTATGACAACACAATCATATTGGTTTCCCAAAGTTACTCTACCTCTTAGGCGAATTTTCTTTTCAGATGCAGTCGAGAGGTAAAGTTTGTCGAGGCTGCCTTAAAAGGTGTTAACACGCATGATATTAATGAACCCAAACAAATACCTTCCATGATCTCATCTCATAATGTAGTGGATTATGATCAGCCTCTGTATGATGAAAAACTTGATGCAAACCCAAATTGTTGTTCTGGTATACCATCCTAAGGCTTATCCTCGCTGCACGATATTTCGATTTTAAAAAAGCTTGCATTTTGAACAAACTCACAAATGCTTGCATTTTGAACAAACTCACAAATGAGAGGCGCGAACATATTATAAGTAGTGCTTATAACAGGTTAGTGCCAATAATTACTGCACAAAACGAAATAATAAAGGACGAAATAATAGAGGAGCAACAAGTATCCAACAACCAAACTCAATAAAAAAATAATAGAAACCTTGAAAAAGAAGTTAGGGAAAAGCTTGTATCGGTAGAAAAATATACTGCAGATATTCAAGAATCAAACCTAATAAAAAACGAGTCTCTGGAAGCAGGTTTGTAAGAAAATCGAATAATAGTGGAATAGGAAACAAGTATCCAAGAATCAAACTTAATAAAAAAATAGAAACGTTGGAAAATAAGTTAAAGAGCAAATACCAAGAGAAAAAGTGTACTGCAGATATCAAGAATCAAACGCAATAGAAAGCAAGTCTCTGGAAGCAGAAGGTAATTTATTACAAGAATGAAATTTAACATTGAAAAACGTATTCTGGAAACCACTAACGAAAATAATAACAATAGTTCATTAATCAGTTTAGAAAAACATTCATCCAACCTGTCGGACAAGCCAGTTTCTCAAAAAAGCAAGAACAGACTAAAAGCTAAAAAGAAGCGAGTTTTCGGTCAATCAACGGAGAAATAGTCCAGATTGCGAAAAATTAGCAGTCAGTTAAGATACGTTGTGTCGATACAATACCTATGTGTAATCTGATATCTGATGATGAAAAAAATTTACTTTTCAAATAATTGCAATTTTTCTACTTTGCCTTGGAAGAAAGTGTTTTTAATGGGTTTGGTAAGTTCTAGAGACATTAGAAGAAAAACAGCAGGAGAAAATACGTTTAGAAAAAACGAAGGTGATGATATATTCATACCAAGGTCTAATGGAGAGATTAAAACTGTAGTTTTTTTTGCATGCGATGGTGACTGATTTTATCAACACTCTATATGTATGAGCAGATACGGTTAAAGTGAAAAAGAAAACACATGAAGACATGAAAAATGTTGTCAAATGACTAAAATTATTTCCAGCTATACAAAACTATTGCTGTCGGGGCAGTAGTTCTTGCACATATGGAGAATCCACATTTAGATCCCTTCCCCACATGCAATACTTGTTTGAAAAGTGATGCAGGCAAAATTTATCAAACCTTTTTGTGTTCTGAATCACTAAAAATTTTAAATACATCACCCTCGCTAAGACCAAAGCGACATTTGTTGTTGATGCCAATTATAACGTTTTAATGAAATTTGTTCTGGAATTAAAAATTATGTCATTTTTACCAATTAGTATGTGGACTGTATATTTCTAAAGCTCATATCTAGTAGTATTTTAATACATATCAACGTTTTATTAAGTAGGTTAATCAGCGTATATTCCGAAATTTATAAATATATGAAAAATGCAATAACTTGATTTCACTCTAATAAAAAATAAGGTAAAATGTCAAACTTAATCGCCATTTTCTCAAACACTTAAAATTAACTTATGACCTTTTTAACCAATTGTTACAAAAATATATGTATTTTTCACACATTTTTATTTTTTCCGCGCTTTAATCATATCGCTGCTTCGACAGAACAGTGACCCAACTACAAAATTTGTCTGCTACGCGGCATTGGAAAAATAATGAAACATTGCTCATTCGCGTCTGGAAATTCAGATAATACTACACGTACTCGGGAGAAAAACGCCGTAAGTCCAGTTTGTGTTAGTGGTTTGAAATTTTAAATCAGAAGTTTGGCGAAATAAAGACGTAAGTGTACTTTACGTCATTGTCATTCCGAAACTTTGTACTTTTACTTAAAAGAATTATTACGAAAACAAGACATACATGTACTTTTTGTTATTGTTGCTTCAAAAAGTTTTTGTTTCAATTAACTTATTTATTAATTGCGTCATTGTTGCCTCGAAAATTGACTATTCTTTTTGGTAGAAGTGTTTTTTCGGTCAATATTTTATAGTAGTATATATTTTGGGGAAACATTAGCACTGACGTATAAAAAAAAAGCGTTAAAAAATATTTTTTAGTTAGTCATTTTGCGCATGCTCTCAAGTACCTGCCCGCGTTTAGCAAACGCGTGATCGAACAGCATTGCATTTCGAACGTACCATGACATGCGAAAAAATCTCGGACATTATGTAGCTCCAAGTCTATAAACAATGCTATTCGTAAACATGAGTATGACAACAATAGAGATTTTGTAGTTTCGTTTGACATTAAATAGTCGTGTCTACGACCTTCGGCCGAGTTTTTTTTTTGCATGCTATGGTACCTATTACTTTTAATAGGTTTTAATAGGGTCTAGATTCCACTAAGAGTATCTGTTTATGAAGCGAAGGAGCCCGGGTTCGATTTCGGCCAGAGACAATACTTTTTTTTTTTTTAAGTACTATAAATTTAAATTTAGAGCTAATTTGAGTTGGTTTGGACCAGTTTTTTAAAATAAATTACGCGATAAAGCCGTAGGTTCAATTTGTTTCTTTTTATGTATAATAAATGTAAATAATGGTTTTAGTTTCAGTTAGAACTTGTTTTTGTAGAATACAGTAGCGAAAAAGCCCGTCCAGTTAAAAATCTGTTGGTAACAGGGGTTAAACGTTGTTCTTTGTTTGATATTTAACTAAGCATAAATGAGAATAAAAACATTTAAATACTGCAGGGGAGGATTCACAGGTACTTTTGGGAGGGAGCATTTAAGAAGCACCAAAATCTGAGACTAATCTGTCACGTAACTGCAGAGAGAAGTGACGAACAAGAAATCTTAATAGGCCCTAAAAAATTCGGTTTTGGAAATTTCATTGAAGCATTAAAATTGTTCCAACTGAAAATACATATTATTATTTATATTATTATATATATGTTGAGAAAATTGGACTTTTGCATTCTATTCTAGTCAGACCATTTTTTGGATATGTGAACCTTTTAGATAAATTTAAAAACTACCCAGTATGGCCAAATATACGAAAAACTCAAAAATCTAAATAAAATGCGCTTACTGTGTTTTTGTTTAGGACAGCCGAAGTACGTATGGCGTCCGGTGGCCAAACAAATAAATTGTGCGTATGGTAAAACAATTATTTATTACAGAGTTAACAAAACTGTTTGGAAAAAAAAGTTAGTTCAAGAACTGTAAAGATATTAGAAGAGCTTGCTGCTTTAAACGAGGACTTCATAAATAATGGTAATACTGGAAGTGTCAGGTTTAACCTTAGGACTGTCGCCAGAGCGCTTGGTTTCTGCAGATTTGGATGCAGTTTTAAACAAGGACGAGAATAAAGGTGATCCTAAAACTGAAGACTGTTCAACACTAAAATTAGTTGTGCAGCCAACAACTCCAAGGCCATGGGTTTTTGTAGATTTGGATACAGTTTTAAACAAAAGTGATCCTAAACTTATTGATCGTTGAACAATAGAATCAGTTGCTCAACCAACAACTTCAAGGCCTTTGATATATGCAGATTTGGATTTAGTTTCAAATAAAAGTAATCCTAAACCTGATATTTGTTTGGCACCAAAATCAGTTTCTTAGCTAACAACTTCAGGGCTGGCGATTTCTGCAGACTATATTGTTTAAGAATAATCCCTAGATTACTAATGACCCGATTGATGCAAGAAAGCACGACGATTTTCTAGTGATAACTTTTCTCCAGAAAGTAAATATTCATCAAGTGATTCATCTAAACCAAGGTCTTACTCTTCTAATCAGAACACTGTTTCGCAGCAAAGAGCTTTTGATAGTTCAAAAAGTATTGAAGACAGAGAATTCTCAAATTCCTAAAAAGGCAAAAAAAAGAAGTCGCAATCCTCATAATTAGATAAAAGAAAAAGCGAAGACTGAGAAATAGTGGTCAAAGCTACATATCAAAATCAGGAAAAATAACTGATGAAAAGAAAATGGGACCGCCAAGGAAAGATAAATGTTTTATCATGTCCACAAAAAATTAATGAGAATTTTAGGAATGAAATATTTAACGAATATTGGGCACTCTCTTTTCTAAATAGATAACACGATTTTTTAGCAGGCCATATTGAAAAACTGGATCTAAAGTACAGACGAATTTCAGCTGCAAAACGCAGAAATCCCAATTGTGTCTTTTCCATTCCTAAAGAAGGGCAAAGTCGAGTATGCCAGAGGTTCTTAATACTCTCGGTAATGAAAGAAGAATCCGAACAGTGATATGATAAAGTCCAAGGCAAGTGCTACTGAAATTGTTCCCACGGATAACAGAGGCAAACATCAAAACCACAGAAAGATTGACGATGAAATATTGAAGTCTGTTCGTGACCATATTAATTTAGTTCCTCATAGAAGAGATACAAAAAAAAAGAGAATTTATTGACGGTGGCCTTTCTGTAGCCGAACGGAAAAACAAAATTATAAAGAGAAAGCCAAAAATAGAGAATGTATGCTAATGAGTTTATGATTTGAGGGCTGTGCTTCCAATAGCCACTGGGCAATCATCAGCTTTTTTCTATAAGTCTCGTATAAACTGTTATAATTTTACGGTAAGTAAAAAGGAGATCTCTCTACATATTTTTAAAAGTTCAGTTCCATAAAAGTAAGATTTATTATTATTCTTATTGTTACAGATAACAGAAATTATAAACGACAAATCTTTGTGTTTTTTTTTGGAATGAAGGTTTGAGTCATAGCCACCAACCTTGGTGCCGACGCACGTGGTCTTTTACACGGATAATTGTGGTGACCAGCAAAAAATAGGTAGGTATGCAAAATAAAATATACGAGAAAAAAAATTTTTTTTACAGATATATGATTGCTACATACCTCTATGCTGTTTAATGCTTAGAAAATAAGTTCTAGAATGCACAAATATCTGGTTCGCGACCATACCCAAAATGAGGGGGATGCTATTCACAGCGTTATTGATAAGTCTGTGACAAAAATTAAAAAATCTGGTCCAATTTATGTTCCGGACCAGTATATCTCCGTAATTCGATCTGCAAAGAAAAATGGTAATCCACTGATGTAAACGAAATGAACTTTGATACCTTCTTGGATTTAAAAGTTATCCATGATGAAATGGCGCTCACTTTAACAAAGAAATACAAAAGGGAATAATTTTAAAATAAGTAAAGTAAAGCTACTACAAATTAAAAAAGGTGACCCTTTCTTAAGGTACAAATCAAGTTACAAGCAAATGGAATAGGATTGTGTAGAATTTAGGTCTAAAAAAGGACGCACTTTCGACGAAAAACCATTAGAAGAGATTCAGAGAAAGCCTGCTTATACAAAAAAAACTCTTGTCGCTGCCAACAAAAAGAAACACCTAAAAAGTTTAATGGATAGTAAAATTATGCCTGGGTTTTTTGAGTATATCTTAAATTAATATTTCTTTACTTCAGAATATTGTTGGTAGTTAGGTAGGTATGTACTGTATGTAACTATTAATGTTTATTGTTCTTATTTTTAAAAAATATTTCAGTCAATTTAAGTTAACAACACGTCACCGTCAGACTGTTAAGAGGTTCGTTTATTTTTGCTAGAATTGTTTGTAGTTATCTGTTTTTTTTTATAAATACTTACGATTATTGTTAAATTTACTAATAAAGTGTTTTGCATAGCTGTCAATTTTTAATCCGTCACTTTTGGAGAAATAATGACAACTTCAAAATCAAGGGAACATTTTACAGGTACAAGTGGGTTAAATACTAATTAAACTGACGCATATTTTATTTACTAATATGGCATTTGCAAAGTTACAACTATATATGCAAAGTTTTGGGGAGCAATAACGAGAACCGTTTTTGTATCTCGTAAAAAATTATGCTTTCTTCAGTTGGGTCACTGTTCTGCCAGAGCAGCGATATAGAGAATAAACTTTGAAATTTAAAAATTTAATCTAATCATTAGATGACCAGTCCTGTCGAGTTTGTACCTTATCGAGATGTATTTTCGTAAAATCATATTGGAGCTTCGATCGAATTTTGAAAACAGTCTTGTCCTTTAACTCCACCTCTTCATCCAAGACCCGTTTAATATCATGAACCGTCGGATACTTTCGGTCTAGCCCTTGTTCGACTCTTCGATAGTATTCGCTGAATCTTTTTCTCAATATATTACGTTGAATTGTGCTCGAATAGTTAACACCTACAAAAAAAAGAATATTTTACAGTTTCACACTTTCTCTTAATTATAGCATACTATCCAAAAATATCTTTAAATGATGGAAATTTGGAGAGAAAAAGTTACAGTGGGACTATTACCAAAATAAAACGAGTATCAATAAGAAAAATGCAACGAAAAATTTAATTTAAATTAATTTAAAATGTATTGACATAAGAAATAGGAAGTATAATCCGGATTTAATAAAATAGAATAAGTCAATTAGAAGCCTACACACTCAATATTACTTGCAAAATGTCATTTAGGAAGGATTGCCTACCAGAGTTTTTTTTAATTACTTTTATTAAACGTCTTTAATAGCGGTAATGATTTAAGGTAACCAGAAAGTTTATACTTTAATCCCATAGAGTTAGGTTATTCTTGCATATGTTAAGTCGCCTCATTGGAATGGAAGTCATTTTATTTTCCTGTATTAAAACAATCCCAATCTTTAATTAATAAGGATATTTTCTTATTTTTAAAAACATATAAACATACCTGCACAATGTAAATATTAACAACCTAGAATTCCTGAGCGAAAAAGGTCACAAGAAACTGTGTAAGGAACACAGGATATTTCGGATGATATTTTCCCGACAGAAAAAAACTGACAAAAAAAATCTCCAGCTCTTGCTAATGCACCCCAGAAGCAAATCCCATACTTGAATCTAAACTCAACTTGGGCATAATATACTATAATAACTGGTTTTTTTATCAAGATTAATGGTAAGATATGAATACCGCCAATTTGGATAACAACGTAACAAGTGAACAAGAAGGCATATTTATATTACAGTACGCTACCACCTGTGATAATTAGGGAATAAACGAAATAATTTGTAAACTTAATTTTAATTAAGTTTATTTATTATTCCCGGTTGGAAACATAACACAATTAAATGATACATTTTTTACTAAATTTCATTTTGAAATAAAATATTTCTTAAGAGCATAGGCAAAGAACAATGTGTATAAATTGGAAAATTCTCGTGAATATACCCACATTTTAAATGATATGAAAATCTATTAAATTTAATTCAAATATATTCAGGGTGTACAACTAATAAACGACAGAATATGTAAAAAATTTTCAACACTTTTTCTTGATCACTTTTATTATCAATATTTTTTCCTAAACCTCTGTGGTAAATAGTTGTGAGTTAGAGCAGGTGTGAAGATACAAAACTAAAATTGTATTTCGTCAATTTAATACTTACGTTTTTTCGTCACAGTCTTCCTTTGTATTTCCGATCTAATTATCCTTTGGATTTTTGGTACGGCCATCATACCAGATATAGAGTAACTGGAGGTTTGTAATTCCAATTTTATCTCATTTTGGGTTGGGACTTGTCCTTGTGTTATATATGACCGGAATAAATTAACAAGCATCTTTTTCACGGGTGACTCGATTCTCTTCTTTCTGATATGTAAATACGACGATTTCTGAACTCGGGGTGGAGGTACTTCACAAGAGGTTGAAGGGTATGTAAATCTAGTCCCACTAGGCGATGTGTCGTCATCTGAAGGCATGCGAGAGGTTGATGGACCTGAAAATATGTCGTTGCTGGACGAACAGTGAACTATCGATTTCATTTGAGCTTCATCTAAAACTGACAGGCACGTGCCATCTTCCACTGAAGGTGGCTCCCCATTATCAACAGAAATCTTAGGTCCTAGGCCAGAAGGCGTGTACTCTTTTTCTGAAGGTAGTTCCCCATTTTCACAAACCAAACCCTTAACCCGGAAGCTCCGTATAATATTTTACCCATCGTCAGTATGTCAGTCTCCGCTTGCTTTTGTTGGTAAATGTTTTTGTGTACTTTCATACTATGACCCATGAAGTCGCTGATTAACGTTTGTTTTTCTGATGAAAGTCTAGCGGTATTACTTGCCAAATGTTTTCTAAAAAAGGTCGCGCTTAATTTCTTCTCGTTCAGTTCGTGCAAAACGCAAAAATATCTGAGGTATTCATTCAGCAAAAAATATCCACACCTACTACTTTTGGGATTGGCAAACAAATATTCACTGTCATTTATGCCAATACATTTTCTGTTTTCTAAAACGTAATCGATGCATTGGCGTAAAAAAATGGGCACAAGAATGGATGCTTTGGAATTTAGTTTATCCTGGCTCTGATAGCGGAATAAATCGTGAGTTAGATGCGATTCCGTGGGAGTTAGCTGGGCGCTACGTTCTTCGGTGGTATATGCCGTTAAGTTTTTGTACTCGTCTGTTAACGTTTTTTGAATGTCTCCGGGCCTCTTTCGATTGAATAACATTATATAAGTACCGACTGCGCACATTACACTTCGATACGTATTATAGTCGAAAGTTATCTTCAGATCACTAAAGCCTCTGGATACTTCCTGCAGTAAAAGAGCGAGTACGTTAGTAACTTCTTTATTTGACGGTACAGATTCCTTCTTTTTGGTTTGGTATCGAACTCGATTTTCACCAGCTCTCTTTGTAATTTCAAAGTTTTGCATTTTTGACATAAGGAAAACAAAATTCTTCAATTTTTTTGCTTTGGCCGCACTGGCTTCTGAAGGAAATTTATATGTTTCGCTTCTGAGCAAGTTGGCAATTGATGTTAATAAGGAACAACAATGAATAGCTGTAGTTGATTTCTCGTAGTTGTGTCCATCAAAGCCAGTTCTCGATTTAATGGCTGCTACTACGCTGTCGATATTGGAAGGGTCAAACATGTCTTCCATAGAAATAACCTTAGAATTACTCTTCTTCAAAATATTAAACAGGTCTGCCAAAAGTCTTAATTTTGATAAGACCGTTTCCGATTTGGAGGTGATTTTACCATGCGGGCCATATTTCTTGGAGTACAAATTGCCGCAAAATATTGCCACGGGATCAGTGAAGAGAACCTTTATGTGCTCATCTTTTGTTAAACGACTCAAATAACTTTTAAGGTTGTCGGTCGCATTAGGATTAACGTCCAAGATACATATCCTGGCATTCCCCATTAACTGCGTAATTTTAACTTTTCCTGGGTTGCAATGTAAGCGTACATGCTTCCTTAAATTATTTTTAGAATAATATCCGTTGCAACTTGGACATACAACGGATGTTCTCGGATCTTTAAAAGAAGTTCTAACCAAAATGCGTTTCTCTACACCATTTAATTTCTTATTAAACTTCAAGTCTCCATCCTTTACGATCTGCCTGTAAGCAGTACATGCTCTAATAGTTGGGGCGCCCCTGTTTCCATTCAATTCTGCAGCTAGAAAAAAAAACGAAATGATAAAACGAAAAACCCTAAACTTACTACGACTTTATATTACTTTGGTTAAGTGTAGAAGACGGCCAATAATAAACATGAAAGTGAATCTAAAAGTGCTTAACAAAAAAAACGTCGGGTTAAAGTTTAAAAACACCGGGTTAAAGTTTCAAGAATCTCACTTTTACAGGGTGATTTAAAATATCTAAAAGCATATTTTCTATATAATTTTATAAAAAATAACATGTAGTCTAAAGGTCCTAAAATGCTTGAAAATCAAATATAAGGTAAGTTGGGTGAAAGTGTTGCATCCTATGAACATCTGCGAAACGTAACAATTTAAAAAATAAAAAAAATTACGATATACCAGGGGCGTGCGTACCTACAATGGTTGAATATAATAAAATAATTATTAAATTTAATACACTGGATGAAATATATAAAATCTGCATTAAGGGATATTTGATGAATTCAAGTATGGTCTTAGATAGTGACAATTGACATACCAATATAGTAGTGTAAGTCTATAAGTTTTTCTTGTTGTTTTAAGTTTACTAATTATCTATTTTTCTTTGAAGAATCTTCTGTTATTATTAAAAGCAAAACTAAAAACTATTAAAGCAATCAAATCAACACCCATTAGCCATTAGTTTTTTTAGGTTTACGATATTGCTCTTTTAAGTTAACATTTTCAACTCTTCGATTTATGTCATTTAAAATATTAGAATCAATCAAATTATCAAAATTGCCTTATTCCTATATAATTGACTTTCTTTGAATCTAGTTTTCTTTGGTCATCTAAATAATAAATTCTGGACCGATCAGGGGTACGTGTATTGCTAGTTTTTTTGGGCTGATCTAAATAATAAATACCCTAGAGTAACAAATTATTAACTAACATAGTTTAAAATCCGGTATATTGTAAACGAAGTAGTTTAGATATTCGTAAAATTAGAACAGGAATGAATATGCTCTCAAACTCTTTGTGATTACTCGTTAAAATGAACCAGTTCATTTTAAATCATTCATTAATAAATCATATTATACGAGTAGGTTTTTTTATCCTGAAATATGTTTTTAATTTAGCTCCTGATAATTTTCAGATCTTAAACTGTTTATAATAATTAATTAATATATGTGTATTATCATGTTTGTTGAAAAATTGTAAAGGTGTGTATATTGTAATAATTTACTTTACTTTGAAATTAGATAACCATTTAACAATATCAATTGGTCAAATGGAATTTGTTTATTTACCAATGTTAATTCTCTTTTTTAGCAATTTTATTTTCGTTATGTATTGGAAATTTCCTGTAAAGGCTGACGGGTTATTGCAATACCTACTAAACAACGAGGCCTACCAGCTGAAATTAAAATAGGCCATACGTCACGACATTTAGGCCGGCACTCGCCTCCGTAAGAAATGCATTAAAGCATAGACCAATGCAGTTTTGCTTATGTCGTATCGTGATAACTGGCCATTAGACGTACTGGCCGACAACCGGCACTTGCTAACCGAAAACAAAACAGTGTGAAACGTGATGTTCGTGAATTGGAGTAAAGAGAGTAGTTTTTTAAATTTTATTATATTTATTACTTTTTGTACGTTTAAATTCATGTAAATACGCCGTTTAAGTGTTGTGCGCTTAACTGCCAGGGTAATTACAAAACCGGACCAAAAGTTTACGTGTTTAGTTTCACACACATTCAAAACACTAAAGTGTGTGAGCTACATTTTTCTAAAGGTAGTATAATTTGGGATATTTAAGAGCAGGATCCGAGAACAGGTAAAATTATTTCAGTACCTTTAAAAAAAACCCCTAATTATTTGTCAAAAACGTTCTTGACCGCAAAAGTAAAGATGAAAAAAATTAGAATCTTGATGAACTACATCTTTTGCAAGCCATAGAGCAAGGTAAAGAAGAGTTTAATTTACATAGAGAGACTACATGTTTCCAAAGTTTTGAAGAGTTTTTAAAAGTATTTCTAAATTTTAGTTTAAGGAATGGGTGGTTTTCGGTAAAGGATACAGATAAAATAACACTATTTAAACTTGAATATACTCCTGGTCCCCTAGTAACTTGGGCAATTGTTATAAATAGCGATTTAAAATTAGAAACATTTTTACATGGTCAATCTGCTTATGTTTCAATAACAAATTTAAAATCACCAATTTTATCTAGCAGTTTGGATGAAATAGAAAGTTTAATTGACACAGTTGACAATATGATGATGTCAATAGCCATGAATCTTGATAGCGACATTCCTGATCCTAGTGAAACTCATGATTTACACCATACCGAGTCAAGTCAACTCCCCAGTACTAGTGAAACTCCCACAGAAACTCCCAATTCAAATAAAGTTGAGTCTGACAATGACAATATAAAAAAAAGTTTTAAATTGGTGACTTGATAATTCTTTTAAACCTAAAACGTTCTGACGAACTCGCTTAAAATCTAAAATTTCTCTCAGAACTTAACTTTGTTAAGCACTTCAAAAGAAAGGTATCGATATTCACCAAGCACTATTATGTTATGTTCAATTTTGTTTACAATAAGCCCTCATTGCTATAAATATTTTCGAAGTCATCCTCCTATTATCTTACCTCATCCCAACACAGTAAAATCTATTTGTAATAGATTTTTAACAGATCCTCATAACGATGAAAGACATTTTTTTAACCTATGCTCGTAACATTTTTCAATATTTAACAAATAAAGAAAAATATGTTACATATTTGGATTACAAGGCAGGCAATACCCTAGGAACATCAGTAAATAATAAAGATACCTTAGCATCATCTGCAGTAGCATTTATGATTACTATGCTCAAGCCTTACAGAAGTCATTCATATATCTCCTGTAGCTAAACTTAATTCTGAAATATTATATACTTTTATCAAACAGTAAAGCAATGAGTAATTTTTCACCCCTTTATCAACTCAGTATAGTATTCCCACATCCTATTGACCCAGTAAGACCCTTATTTTACCTTTTTAACACTGTTCATTTACTGAAATGGCTTAATTCAAAACCTGACCAAACATTTTCTTATCCCGATTTTGAGACAGGCCAAAAAAATATGCTTCTTTTCTATGATCAAAAACCTATACGAACCAAAACAAAACTATTGAAGCATGGTTATTCACTTAGTTTAAAGGTTCTATTTCCATAATCTCTTGAAAGACAAAATATAAAATTAGCTCTTAAAATCTTTAATCCCTTTATTATATAGGCTCTAAAAGGTTTTGTTAAAAATTTGTCACAATCACAAGATACCGGAGACTATTAGTATTATATTGACATGGTGGAAAATTGTGAACGTATACATTCCCCTTAAGGGAAAACATTTGTTAGATAAATATCAGGAACCTTTTACCATGCCCCCAATGATGATCCTAAATTTTGTTTTTCCTAAAAATGCAAAATTGGCTAGATACTTGGAGTCCAACTAATTTTACAAATACACTGACTCGACAAACCCACACTGCATTAAACAACCATACCATTCATGGGCTTCTTGAAGTTACTGAATACTGTTTTAACTGAGCTTAATATGAATTATGTATTACTGGGCAAATTTCAAACAGACCCATAGGAAGGTCGTTTGAAAATTAGCTGGTGGTCATTGTCATATCTCAGTTCGACAGCTATATGAATTAGAAAAAACACTTAAAATTCAGTCTATGTTATCTCTAAAATCTAATTTAGTGGGTAGGGGCTTTACCGAGTCCCACACTGTTCTGGAGTGCCTGAAGGTATTGAAATAATATAGGCCTAAATTTGATGACGTCGTTGTTTAGTAAGTATTGGTTATTGATCTTGTCAAGTTTACGTAAGTACTTTTCAAGCCAACTATATAACGAGTTTAAATTGGTAATAACATTTTAACTTCTCGGAAGGTTAAAAGATGTTACAATATTGTAAAACTCAAGTAAATAAAAACGGATGATTTTATATAACGCCTAGTTTATAAATACCTCATATTTATATACTTAAATCAAATATTGTGGTCAAGTATAATTGTCAAAAGTTTACATTCTTATAATTAACTATAACACAGTTTTTTGTTATTTAAAAAGATGATATATGCTCTTTTTACATTAGTTTTAATTCAGCTAGATCTTAAAACATTATTTTAAATTTCTTTTATGTCTAACTTTAGCAATAAGAAAAGCGAAGGCCCAGTATTAACTTATGTTGACTTTATTCTTGGTAAACTAACTCCAGAAGATCCGACATATATAACTAATAATTGTTTAAGGTAAGAAAAACGATTAATACTAATGTCGTTAAATTATTGTAGAATATATAATTTTAACGGGATATTGCCTGCCTATGAGACTTGCCCTAATATCATGTGTTCGATCACAGGCATCGTGAAAATTTATTTCAATAGAAACCGTTTTTGCATTTTCTTGCAATAAACTTTTAAACGATTTCAGATATTTTCCCAATTCCGGTATATTTCTTTTAGTCCAAATAAATGTGTTTTAATGACTTTTAAACAATATTCAACTTTCACAATTAAGGGGAGAAGTTAAAGATTCTATATACTTTCAACTTTTTCAAAAATTCATATAAAAATATTACGAATAATTTTTAGTTATTAGTCACTTTTTTTAGCATTTTATTCTCCTCATAAGGGGGAAGTACTGTAATCGTAAAAAAATGTCCTTTTAGATTTTTGTACCTCAATGCATTTTAAAGACCCTATCTCGAAAAACATGTACCTGTCGATATACTTTTGAGTGGCGTAGCTCAAAAACTACTTAGTTTCAAATTTTGACCAAAAATCAAGGGTCATATGGGGATGACATGATAACATTTTAATAAATATTTAATATGATGGAATTGGTACGAAATACGAGTATAATATAATGAAAAACTGGTAAAATGTTAATTAAACTCATCGTAAAAAAACAAAATAACCGCCTAATGAAAAGTTAAAACATTCAGTATGAAAAAACCACGTACCCAACCGCCTTGAAATTTAACACAAAAATTAAATCTGAAACAGGATAAACTGCTAAAATGTTAGCGAGAATTCAAAGTGACTAAACAAAATGGCTGCGTAAAAAATGTAACACTGAAATTCCATTTAGTCTTCTTTTTATGGTTAGAAGATAATAAACAACGTAATTTATTTTTTATCGACTATGTACATTTCATTTTCAGTTATATATATATATATATATATATATATATATATATATATATATATATATATATATATATATATATATATATATATATATATATATATATATATATATATATATATATATATATATATATATATATATATATATATATATATATATATATATATATATATATATATATATATATATATATATATATATATATATATATATATATATATATATATATATATATATATATATATATATATATATATATATATATATATATAGCAATTTGAAGAATATTTTTTTTTAAATAATGTGGGTTTATGTTTTCAAATTTCCTTTTTCCCTTAAAAAAGCAAATGGTACGGCAAAGAGCTCAGTTCACGCCTGGCAGCCCCGTTAAGGAATTATTTTATAACTTAATACACTATAAAACAATTTCAACAAAAAGCTCTTTTAAAGATATCATTCTGGATTTAGAAATATATTTTATTAAAATTCTATTATAAAAAAGATATTTATTTCATTTAAATTTTAAATATAAGATTTGAAAAAGTTGTCTCTGCCAAATTATTAAATATATCGTAGATATTATAATTATTTGCTGTTGTAAAGTACGTTTTCTTTGTAATAAACGAAAATTAAAGTATTTTGTAGCTCTGAACAGGACTGATTTTTGCATGGGGCTGGGGAGGTGGGTGTATACATCTTAGTGGTTGAAGACATATACAATTACGTAGTGGAGTCCGCATTCCCTTCCGAAGTATTACCAGGGACATCCGCATTCGCCACAGACTCCTCTTGCTCTGCCTTTTTGGCCCATTTCAAAGGATTCCTCACCGGAATCAGATGAATTGGGCGAATCAGGTCGGTTATTTACCCGAACTGTCCCCATACTAAATACTGAAGAGTACAGAAATCTTGAACGTCTACCTTTATATATACTTTTTAAATCTTATTATGTATTCCGTCATGCGCATACTATTTCTTCCCCAAATGAACGCGCATCCATTCTCGTCAACCAACTAACTTCCTCCAGACCATCTTACAGTATAAATACTCATAATACATAGCTGAGAGCATCATATTTCGTCTGTAACAAATACCATCAACATGTCTGATAAGGGAATAGTTGCGGACGAAAATCTTAGCTCTAATCCTTTTGAGCTCGATGCTTCTCGAGCCACTTTTCGATTTTCAAGCACTTAAACAACTGGCACCTAGTGCAGGTACATCAATTACGTCGGCATTGGGGCACTCATTTGAGAAGAGTGCTACGGTCGAATGGGAGCGAATGCCCAAATTTGTAAATAGAGAACTGGAATGTGCTGGATACAAGCGTAAATTGAATGTTTGTATATATATATTGACGTTTGCATCCAGTGCAATCACTCTAAAAGACGACTCGAGAAGAGGGTCAATAATTTATTTCTATAATTAAATTTTTTTATTTGTTTCATGAGTTTATCGGTTAAAACATCCTTTTTCCCTTAAAAAAGTGAATGGGGTGCGACAAAGAGATCAGTTCACGACTGGCAACTCCGTTAAGGACTTAGTCCAACCGGAAGCTCCTTATTTTTCTTTCAATTTTTTTATAATTTAGTTACCTTTTTTTAAGATCTGGTTTTATTTAAATATAAAAATTAAACATCGATTTATAATTTTTATTTACAACACTAAATTAAAAATTACAACAATTTTCAATTACTGCAAATACAAAAATACAACAATTTTCAATTACAACTTGTACTTAACAAAACCTATTATTGTTTTAAAGCTAAAATACACATAAAAAATTACTGCATATCAGAACCATCATCAGATATCAATTCCTCACAACACATTTGACCAAACATTCTAATCTAATATCCGGATCAGTCTGATATAATTGCATATCAACATCATTGCTTGCAATTCATCACACATTTTCACTAAACATTCTAATCTAATATCCAGATCTGTTTGATACCAATCTGTTATAAATTATACATAATCATGTACATAAATGCTTTTTGTGAATAATATGTACTTTTCTTTGCTTTGCGCTTTTACCTCAATATTATCCCCATGACGACACAATTCTTTGATGAACATGTGGCAGTCATAACCACTTAAATTATAAAAGACAATGGGGCTAAAATTGGGTATTTTTTAATTTAAATTACAGAGGGAATGTGCAGCACCAATTCTTTTTTGCCTGTTATGTGGTAATGATCCTTTACTTTCACATCATTCTCATTGAAAGGCTGTTCGCGTACACTACATACTTTAGCATCTTTGAAATCTTTTAACTCATGAGCTGTTAATCGATTCATTTGTACAATATCTTTCACTTTCACACATAAACTTGTGCTGCATTATCCTCTCTGTACAGCTCAAATTTTGATACAGAATCATCAAAATAACATTTTATTAAGTAAGCGAAATAATGTTTAACGCTTTTTATCTTGTACGAATTTTGGGGGTTTGATTTAAGTGGATAATAATCCACTGGTTTTTAAAAGAGATTCAAAGTGTGCATATACAACAAAAGGAGCTTTCATTTGCTTTTAGATATTTTCAAATTTTAATACATTTTCTGATACAGTCTTTTCAAACTTACCTACTTTTTGAGCAATGTGTATATGTGGTTACAATAATTTTTTTATGTACGATCAGAGATGTTGGTGAATTGAAATTAATTAAAGAACCATCACAAAAATAGATTTTTCTAGTTGTTAGAAATTTGATTTGAAACTAATCGAGGCAAGTCTTTTGTTGTAGTAATGACTTTTTAAGCAGTCCGAATTGCAATTATGTTCCGCATCATTTTTTAAATCACAATTTTGTTGAATTAGTAACAAATTTACATGTACTTGAACTTTTTGGTCTGAATATCTTAAGGGACCTATAACTTCATATATACATATATATATATATATATATATATATATATATATATATATATATATATATATATATATATATATATATATATATACATATATATTAACTTAACTGAAAAATCTATACCTGTCATATTTAGTAGTGTTGAAAAATGTGGGTATGCTCCAATTTCTGAAACCATGTTGCTTGCGGGATACAACGCTGAAGTTATCGCCCAGGCAAAACAGCAGTCATCTTGGTTTTTCACATTGACAACATCTTTTTTACTTTCCAGACATTTAGGCAACTTTATGTATGAAGAAGCACCGACGTGGCTAAACTTATTAACGTTTACTGCTATGTAAAGAATTTTCTGTACAGCCCAGCCTGTAAAATATAAAGAACATAAATATATGAAAAATACTAATTGAACAATTTAAAAAAATGATTTAACTTAAGGTAACTTTACCATACCTGAATCTTTTTTTTTGAAATTCCGAAGACTGTGTTTTCATTATATCAACAAAAGATTGATATAGTACATCCAAGTCACTTCCACAGTCGATGATTTCATTCGATGTATTGAACGATGTGTCGCAGAATATGCCCTGTGACGGTAAAATATATTGACCAACTACAACCATATTGACCTTTATTGCGAGATGAATCCTCAACTCTCGCTCACCATGCATAGCACTTTCGCCTTAATTTCATTAAAAAACAACGAATAATCAATATGCCCATTTACGCTGCTTATCCTTTAAATAGCAATTCTGCTTCTGAAAGTACTTTGGACAACTTGAACCCCAGTAGACAATGATAGATAAGAATTAGTGCGACGCTGAAATGAGCTGTCATTAAGTTCGTTGGCACTTGTATATCACAAGAAACACAAGCTCCTATATTAGATGTTGAGGGCTGTGGCTGGATATGAGCCACTCTGCATTTTCTATTTTGGTGTCCAATATAAAATCGTGCTCCGCAAGATTCCCTTTTGTGACGTCGCATACTACAACTTCGCTAAAATGATACACCACAATTGTCACAGATATATCACATGATTATTAGCAAAGAGATCTCTCCAACACAAGTCCTTACTCGATACGCAATACACGTGCACCCAACTTCATTTGTATAACACCCCCCCACCAAAACAAAAATTTCAGGATCATTTCAAAGTAAGAAATTCGACCTTCAAAACATCTCAGGGTCAAATGAGAGCAAGGTCAAGGAGTCGACCTTCAAAAAAATGCTCAAGGTCATCCAATGTCAAACAATTTGACCTTCAAATTCTGAGGGTTAAATGGACCCAAGGTTACCTGGTTGAGGCACTCAAGGTCAAATGATGTCACAAGGCCAGGGGGACATGGAAGTGAAAGAATTTTACAATATTTTATTGGGAAGAGTGAAGCGTGATCCAAGTTAGTTCATTACATAGTCACAGTATATATGTATTACCTATACTGTCTCTTCATTTTTATTGGGCGTCATTTCGTTCTACCTATGTCACACTTGACTTTTGGGCATAATTTAAAATAAATTCAATCAATATCCTATATTCACATTTAATTTTTCTGCAAAATTTGGAATCAATTGAACAAGATTGTTTTACGTTGATTTTTTAAAAATTTAATTTGACTGTCATTTTGTTTCGACATCTTAAATTGAAACCCATATTATCAGTCTTTACCTAACTCCGTTGGTCCGCAGATATCCCAAATATTAAGTTTCTGAACTATCCTCTTGTTATGTTAGAGTGGTGTATTATAATATGGGTTTCATGCTGGATATAGAACCTACATGTGTCCTGAAGATGCAACAATAAGGTTGCGATACGTCGCCTATTTAAAAATAAGTCTCTTGTTTTTTTCTGGATCTTAGTCCCAAATAATACACCACTCTAACATAACAACAAAAGAATTGTTAACGAAAATAATTTATAAACTTAATATCTGGTTAATGTACGCGAAACAACGTAGTAAAAGTACTGATAATATGGGTTCCTTGCAGGATATAAGATCTATATGTGTCCTGAGGATGCAACAATTAAGTTGCAAAATGTCGACAATTTAAAAAAATACTGGTTTTTTTTTTAATAGATCTTAACCCCAAATAATACAGCACTCTAAAAAACATTTTTTAACATTATTCAGCCATATTGGATTTTTACCAAAATATTATCAGGCCATCCCTATATGACCCTTAATTTTTGGTCAAAATTTGAAGTTAATCAGGTAAGTAGTATTTAAGCTATGTCGCGAAGTGACACACAGACCTACAGACGGACCGACGGAATTGATAAAACATGTTTTTTGGCATCTAGGGACGCTAAAAGGTGAAGATATGTAAAACCTGAGAGGTTGATTTTCTTCACCATTAAAATTTTTTATTTGGCTGCAATTTTGTTCCGCCATCTCGAATTATTATATACAATACCACAATTAGTTATGGCATACAATTTGAAATCAATCTGTTAATTGTTTTTTCACGACGGAATTGATAAAGCATATTTTTTTGGCATCTAGGGACGCTAAAATGTAAAGACGTGTAAAACCTGAGAGGGTGATTTTTTCACGATTACATACTTTTTATTTGGCCGCCATTTTGTTCGGCCACCTTGAATTAGTACCAGAATTTTACTAGTTGATCCTTATACCAAAATTAGTTATGACACATAATTTGGAATCAAACCATTAAGAAATTTTGTGAGGCTGAATTTTTAAATATTTTATTAAGCCGTCCTTTTGTTACGCCCGCGCCATCTTGGATTGGTACCAAAATATTACCGGTTGATTCCAATACAATACTAGATGTTTTTTTGAAAAATTTGAGATACATTGGATGAGTTTTTTTTTAATAATATTTTTTTAAGACTTCACTAGGCCGCCATTTTATTTCGCCATATTGGATTTTTAGCAAAATGTTACCAGGTCATCCCCATATCCAAAATTTGAAGTAAATCGGGTAAGTAGTCTTTAAGCTATACCGCGAACTGACAGACGGACAGACAGACAGACAGACAGACAGACAGACGGACCGACAAGATTGATAAACCATATTTTTTTGGCATCTAGCGACCCTAAAAGGTAAAGATGTGTAAAACCTGAGAGGGTGATTTTTTCAAGATTACAAACATTTTATTTGGCCGCCATAGGAATATGTATTTAAATACGAAATACATGCATTTCGTAGCCTTTTTCAATTGTAGGCTACAAAAATGATTGCCATTGCTGAAATAAATTTTACACTGACTTACCCCAAACAACAGAAATCCACTAAGTCATAATCAGTTTAAAACACATTCACATACAAATATTTTAGAAAAAAAAAACGCACAGAGACATTGGAAAAGGACATATATTTACGTTAAAATATACAAACGGGCACTGGGAAGTGAGAAAATAGAACGGTCATATCGATGCAGTACCGATTGATGAACCTGTACGATTATAATATTAGTAGTGCCTTTTTATATTATTAATATTTATGTTTATATTTTTGATGGATAGCCAAAGTGTTAGAAACTATTGGTATAACCGTTGATTGAAGGAAAAAGGAAGATGCGCAACCTTATGGACGAATTCGTGGCACAAAAGGTGTCCGAAATGTCGGCGGAGATGTACAAATTGCTTCCCTGTATTGTTTATTTTATATTATTTTCATAGTGGTTATTGTTTTGTGCTCCATCATAGTGGTTATTGTTTTTTGCTTCGAGTCACACTCGTGAATTTTTAACTCTACGAAACTGAAATTCGTTTCATTCTTGTGAAACTGCTAATTAAAGCAATTACGTCTGTTAGAAAAATAGAGTATGCATATGTTGAATGCAACAATAAAAGAAAAAAGAAAAATAATTTGGTGAGCTTTTTTACATTCCCCGTGACGAGGCCCGACATTCTTTGTCGATGGGTACAAAACTGTGGCAATGTTGAAACATTTTTAATGCACGAAATTTTTTGATAAACGTTTATGTGAAAATCATTTTTCCAAACACGATATGTATTCAAGTGGCGAAAGACAATTACTGAAGAAAAATGCCGTTCCTATATTTTGAAAAGGTAAGTGCTTTTTATTTTGGATCTTATTTTTTGAATGTCCTTGCTATAATTAAATTCAAATAAAGAATAAACTATGCTTAGTAATAATCTTACAAATGTTACATGGCAGGAATTTGATGTTTTTTGTATCTCTGAGTATTGGAACTTTCTTCTCTTGATTAGTACGGTTTTTAAAATAAATTATGACCTTATGGCGCCTGATATATGCACATATATATATATATATATATATATATATATATATATATATTTATATTTATATTTATATATATATATATATATATATATATATATATATATGTATAATAGCAGAAATATATAATTTCTGCAGGTGCAAAACGGCCTAAAAGAAGAATTGCTTTCGATTATGTCACAGGGTACCCTCCTGCGATCATGATTTCTGGGCCTCTACCCTCATCAGGCAGGCTTGTACCCAGGGAGATCTGAAATAACAGATTGCTCGATATGACAAAATCGAAAACGAAACGTCTATCATACTGAAACAGTACTACATGCTAAATGTAACATTTAGCACCACCTATCGGGGCTCCGGCGATTTCCGGCTGCAAACCCGTAGGTAATTTAAAAAGCATGCACTAGCACCATCATGCGGAGAGTAGATACTAAAAATCGATAAAAATGCGCTCTCACACATCTTTATCAAAAGTTCTTGGCCGGAAAAGATATATGTATAATAGCAGAAATATATAATTTCTGCAGGTGCAAAACGGCCTAAAAGAAGAATTGCTTTCGATTATGTCACAGGGTACCCTCCTGCGATCATGATTTCTGGGCCTCTACCCTCATCAGGCAGGCTTGTACCCAGGGAGATCTGAAATAACAGATTGCTCGATATGACAAAATCGAAAACGAAACGTTTATCATACTGAAACAGTACTACATGCTAAATGTAACATTTAGCACCACCTATCGGGGCTCCGGCGATTTCCGGCTGCAAACCCGTAGGTAATTTAAAAAGCATGCACTAGCACCATCATGCGGAGAGTAGATACTAAAAATCGATAAAAATGCGCTCTCACACATCTTTATCAAAAGTTCTTGGCCGGAAAAGATATATGTATAATAGCAGAAATATATAATTTCTGCAGGTGCAAAACGGCCTAAAAGAAGAATTGCTTTCGATTATGTCACAGGGTACCCTCCTGCGATCATGATTTCTGGGCCTCTACCCTCATCAGGCAGGCTTGTACCCAGGGAGATCTGATATAACAGATTGCTCGATATGACAAAATCGAAAACGAAACGTCTATCATACTGAAACAGTACTACATGCTAAATGTAACATTTAGCACCACCTATCGGGGCTCCGGCGATTTCCGGCTGCAAACCCGTAGGTAATTTAAAAAGCATGCACTAGCACCATCATGCGGAGAGTAGATACTAAAAATCGATAAAAATGCGCTCTCTCACATATTTATCAAAAGTTCTCGGGCGGAAAAGATATATGTATAATAGCAGAAATATATAATTTCTGCAGGTGCAAAACGGCCTACAAGAAGAATTGCTTTCGATTATGTCACAGGGTACCCTCCTGCGATCATGATTTCTGGGCCTCTACCCTCATCAGGCAGGGGGTAGGGGTGATGAGGGTAGAGGCCCAGAAATCATGATCGCAGGAGGGTACCCTGTGACATAATCGAAAGCAATTCTTCTTTTAGGCCGTTTTGCACCTGCAGAAATTATATATTTCTGCTATTATACATATATCTTTTCCGGCCAAGAACTTTTGATAAAGATGTGTGAGAGCGCATTTTTATCGATTTTTAGTATCTACTCTCCGCATGATGGTGCTAGTGCATGCTTTTTAAATTACCTACGGGTTTGCAGCCGGAAATCGCCGGAGCCCCGATAGGTGGTGCTAAATGTTACATTTAGCATGTAGTACTGTTTCAGTATGATAGACGTTTCGTTTTCGATTTTGTCATATCGAGCAATCTGTTATTTCAGATCTCCCTGGGTACAAGCCTGCCTGATGAGGATAGAGGCCCAGAAATCATGATCGCAGGAGGGTACCCTGTGACATAATCGAAAGCAATTCTTCTTTTAGGCCGTTTTGCACCTGCAGAAATTATATATTTCTGCTATTATACATATATCTTTTCCGGCCAAGAACTTTTGATAAAGATGTGTGAGAGCGCATTTTTATCGATTTTTAGTATCTACTCTCCGCATGATGGTGCTAGTGCATGCTTTTTAAATTACCTACGGGTTTGCAGCCGGAAATCGCCGGAGCCCCGATAGGTGGTGCTAAATGTTACATTTAGCATGTAGTACTGTTTCAGTATGATAGACGTTTCGTTTTCGATTTTGTCATATCGAGCAATCTGTTATTTCAGATCTCCCTGGGTACAAGCCTGCCTGATGAGGGTAGAGGCCCAGAAATCATGATCGCAGGAGGGTAGGGTACCCTGTGACATAATCGAAAGCAATTCTTCTTTTAGGCCGTTTTGCACCTGCAGAAATTATATATTTCTGCTATTATACATATATCTTTTCCGGCCAAGAACTTTTGATAAAGATGTGTGAGAGCGCATTTTTATCGATTTTTAGTATCTACTCTCCGCATGATGGTGCTAGTGCATGCTTTTTAAATTACCTACGGGTTTGCAGCCGGAAATCGCCGGAGCCCCGATAGGTGGTGCTAAATGTTACATTTAGCATGTAGTACTGTTTCAGTATGATAGACGTTTCGTTTTCGATTTTGTCATATCGAGCAATCTGTTATTTCAGATCTCCCTGGGTACAAGCCTGCCTGATGAGGGTAGAGGCCCAGAAATCATGATCGCAGGAGGGTACCCTGTGACATAATCGAAAGCAATTCTTCTTTTAGGCCGTTTTGCACCTGCAGAAATTATATATTTCTGCTATTATACATATATCTTTTCCGGCCAAGAACTTTTGATAAAGATGTGTGAGAGCGCATTTTTATCGATTTTTAGTATCTATATATATATATATATATATATATATATATATATATATATATATATATATATATATATATATATATATATATATATATATATATATATATATATATATATATATATATATATATATTGTATATAAATAATGTGCTTGTAGGTAAAGGCCGTATACTACCCATTATATACAGAAATAACGGGGATTGTGCCAAAAAGTTTATAGTACATTTTTTTCTTTCTTATAGCCAGGCCTTCGAAATAATTCATTTCTTCTATAATAACATAATTATGAGAAGATTTAGGACTTTTTTTACAATTAAAAAGTACTTACACTAATTAAAATGCAAAAACAGTTTTGAGCGAATTTTCAGAAAATATAAAATTGGATAGATTTTTAACTACTAAATAAAAAATCATTTGACAAGAAATAAACAATTTAAAACCAATTGCTCTTCTATAAAATAATAATGACAGAAATAGGTTAAATATGTCAAATGTATAATTTTACATTTTATATTTTCTGAAAATTGTCTTTGCATTTTAATTAATGTAAGTACTTTTTAATTATAAAAAAGTCCTAAATTTTCTGATAATTACGTTATTATAGAGCCCTGAAGAAGAAATGAATTATTTTGAAAGCTTGGCTATTAGAAAATAAACGTACTATAGACTTTTTGCATATATATATTCTTTCTTGAAACTTCAAGTATATATTGTAATATGTATTTCTATTCTTGGGTTATGTGTTCATAAAAATAAAACGATATATAATTATCTGTCATGTTTAATTAATTTTAACTTAATTTCACGTTTCGGCAGGTAGTTTCATGCCTTTTTCAAAAAATGTTTTGTCTTGTTTTTCTATGAGATTTAAATCAAACGGTATGCGAAATAGCGTCAACATTTCACAACAATCAAACATTAAAGATCAATTAAAATGCACACATAAAATAAAAAAACACACACACACACACATATATATATATATATATATATATATATATATATATATAAATATTTATGTATCTGTATATATATATATATATATATATATATATATATATATATATATATATATATATATATATATATATATTAGGTTTTTGTATTCTTTGACCCTTCTTCCATAATATATTTTTTCCCAATTGTTCTTGGTTTAAAGTCATTATATTAAACAGCCAATTAGAAGGTATCTTTTCATATATTTGATGCCTTGGTAACGTTTCGACCATAGTTTTGGTCTTTTTTAAACCTTAAAGATTTTTTAGCACAATTTCTATATAAATAAAAGTATTTCAAATTTAAGACTTACCATAGAACGTAAAATTATCAATTACATAATACACTAGATTACAAATATTCTGACATATACTGGAACATTTATTTTACATTTTAAAATTATTAAGACGTTCACTGTATTAAAATCAGACAAATACTACGACTATTGGTGATTATAATAAGGATATATATATTTTATTTACGTTGTTAATATCTTTTTTGTCGTTTATGGCATCCTTATTTTTATGAATTTCAGCCATTTGAAAAAATTCCCTTTTTTATTAACTGAGGTTCGGTTTTTAATATTTTAGCTTGTTTATAGTTGAATATGTGATTTTTGAATATTTCATGGTTTGTTAATCAGGTGGTGTTTTTTTTTGTCGTATTTGTGACTTTTTAGTCGGTTTTTCAAATATTGGCTTGTTTGTCCAATATAAACACCGTTGCAATTGTTGCAAAGAATCTGATAAACTACATTGCTTTTTTTATTAAATTGGCGTTTTTGTTTTTTTTTTAAGTTACTGACATTTTTTGCCAGCAAGTTATATCCTTTGTGGCTTGTCCCGATGTTATATTTTATAAAAAGTTTTTGAAATTGTTGGGATAAATCATTTATGAAAGGCAAAGAAATGTATTTTGATTTCGGACAATTTGATTTAATATTAGAGTTTTCAGGATTGTAATATTTGTGAATTCTGCTTTTGAATAATTTATTAATTAAGTATGAGGGGTATTCGTTTAGTTTCAATGCTGTTTTAGCTTTTTTAATGACCTTTTCTCTGAATTCAGGATCAGAAAGTTTAATTGCTCGATCTGCCAGACCAATAATTACAGATTTTTTTTGAGATATTGGGTGACAAGAGGTAAAATTTAAATATCGAGAGGACCAAGTTTGTTTTGTGTACCATTCTGTTTTAATTTTGTTTCCTATATGATGCAAAGTTAGATCCAAAAAATTGATTCGGTTGTTCTTTTCGGTTTCAATTGTAGATTGCAGTCTTTTGTGGCATTGATTAAAATGTTTTAATATACTTTCTGCTTGATCAGTTGGAATCGTCGACATAACGATAAAAGAAAGATATATTAAATTCCACATTATTTAGGACACTTTCTTCTAGGTCCTCCATTACTAGTTGGGCAACCACGCTCGATATCGATGCTCCTATAGCACAACCCTCTATTTGTTTATATAGCTGATCTTCGTATACAAAATACGTAGAATTTAATGTTAATTGTACTGCTTTTAGGAATGTATTTTGGGGTATATCTGTGTAATTTTTTATTTCAGACCATTTCTTTTTAATTATTTTGGTAGCCAATGAGATTGGAAGGGATACAACGTCAAACGATATTAGTTGGTAATGTTGTGGAACTTCTAAATTTTTCAGATCATTAGGTTTCAAGGTCCCTAGATGCCGAAAAACATGTTTTCTCAATTCCGTCGGTCTGCCTGTTCGCGGCATAGCTAAAAAACTACTTACCCGATTGACTGTATATTTTGTTCAAAAATAAAGGGTTATATAGGGATGACATGGTAACATTTTGGTAAAAATCCAATATGGCGAAACAAAATGGTAGCCTAGTGAAATGTTAAAAAAAATATTAAAAAATTACTTATCCAATTTATTTATAATTGTGTACAGAAATCAAGTAATATATAGGAATCAAATTTTGGTACGAATCCAAGATGGCGGAACAAAATTGCGGCTTAATAAAATATTTAAAAATTCAGCCTGGAAAAACTACTTAATGTACGGATTTCAAATTGTGTTTTATAACTAATTGTGGCATAGAGCAGTAAAACTGTGGTACTAATTTAAAATAGCGAAACACTATGGCGGCCAAATAAAATATTTATAATCGCGAAAAAATCACATATTTTCAGGTTTTAGCGTCCCTAGATTCCAAAAAATATTTCCCTCGGTCCGTCTGTCGGTTTGTCTGTCTGTCTCTCAGTTCGCGGCATAGCTTAAAAACTACTCATCAGATTGACTTCAAATTTTGGTCAACAATTGCGGGTCACATGTGGGTGACCTGGTAATATTTTGATAAAAGTCCAATATGCGGGAACAAGATGAGACCTAGTGAAACGTTAAAAAAATTACTACTAAAACACTAATTATCCATTTTCTTTAAATTTTGCCCAAACATCATGGGAATGAACCCGGTAACATTTTGGTATGAATATAAGATAGAAAAACAAAATGACGGCCTAAAAAATATTTAAAAAATCGATCTGAAAAAACTACGTATTACATTAATTTCAAATTTTATGCAAGCATTAAGATAAACTTGTAAAGTTGAGTTACGAATTCAAGATGGCGAATCAAAATTATTGTATAGTATATTGTATTATAATCGTGAAAAAACACCCTCCGAGATTTATTCACATCTTTACGTTTCAAGGTCCCAAGATGCCGAAAAACATGTTTTCTTAATTCTGTCGGTCCATATGTTCGCAGCATAGCTAAAAACTACATACCCGATTGACTACAAATTATGGTCAAAAATTAGGACACAGTTTAATGCTGTGATTAAAGGTCATATGGGAATGACCTGGTAGGCCTAGTGAAATGTTAAAAAAATTAAAACTATAAAACTACTTATCCAATTTATTTAAAATTTTGCACAAAAATTATGCAGAAATCAACTGATAAAATTGTGGTACGAATTCAAAATGGCGGCTTAATGAAATATTTATAAAATCGGCCTGAAAGAAACTACTTAATGATTTCAAATTGTGTGCCATAACTAATTGTGTTATAGTTCAAAATGGGGGAACAGAATGGCGGCCAAATAAATATTTATAATAATGAAAAAATCACCCTCTCAGGTTTTAAATATTTTCAGGTTTTAGCGTCCCTAGATGCCAAAAAATATTTTTATCAATTCCGTCGTCGCGTCGGTTCATCTGTCTGGCTTAAGAGCAATATTTTGATAAAAATCAAGTATGCCGGAACAACATGGCGGCCTTGAGAAACTTTAAAAAAGGATTATTTAAAAAACTATTTATCCAATTTCCTCAAATGTTGCAAATAAAATAAGTGTTACATAGGAATAAACTGGTAATATATTGGTATGAATATTAGATAGTAAAACAAAATAGCGGCCTAGCAAAATATTTAAGAAAACAACCTGAAGGAACTACTCGTTAGATTAATTTCAATGTATGCAGGCATTAAATGTGACATAGAGATAAATTGTAAAGTTGTGGTACAAATTCAAGATGGCGGCCAAATATTTCTTTTTAAATCAACGCAAAAAGATCTTATTCAACTGAATGTGATATATGGATAAATTGAAACGAATTCAACATGACGTATCAAAATGGCGGTATGTATCAATGTAAAGAACATTTATTGAATTTGTTTTAAATTATGCGCAACAATCAAGTGTGGTAGAAAAGGTAGAAATTGGTAATTTTACCAATATTGGATTGGTATCAATATTTTGATACCAATCCAATATGATGTGACAAAATGGCGCCCAATAAAAATGTTTGAAAAGATAGTATAAATGTATTATTAAATGATGATGTACTGAACTAAATTGGGTCACCCTTCGCTGTTTCTAATAAAAGGAAAGATTCATGACGAGGGAAGTTCCGAGTAAAGGAAATTTACCGATATTTTTGAAAGCACTCATTGAAAGTGAATAATTATAATAAATAAATATATAAAAAAAGTCTGTAATGCATATAAGAAAATATTAATGGAATATTTAGCAGATTATAAAAATCCAAAAATATACTGGGTATTCTAATAAAAACAAAGTTGATAGCTAGCAAATATAGACGTGGTAATGCTGTATTGGCAAACATATTTTTAAACTAGAAATAATGTTCTCTAAGTACTTCTAACGGACCATCGAATTTGGGACACACTGTTTAAGGTCGTATAACAGGACCTTTATCAAGCTGTGTAATCAGTAGTCTAACATCTATTGAAAGACAACCCCGAAGACAATAATCCTGTTTTTCCATTAGGATACCAGAGCTCGAAGCGAATCCAACAACCGGCGTAGAAACTAGCCCAAGAATTTTAAAAAGTATGTATCTACATACATTTTTCGGTAAATTTTTCATCGCTTTATTTTTATTAGACAGACAATCTTCTTTCCCATTTTGTTTGATACTACAACAGCATGAATTCACTTTTTCTTTTCTTTTTCTTATTCATAAAAGCTAGTAACGGTCTGGGCGATTATCAAAATTAATAATCGATTATCGAATATAATTAATTATTTTCGATTAATCGATTTTTATTTAAAAACATGCCGAATTGCTCCAGTTGATTACTGTTTAATCGGATAAGCGATTAATTTGCCCGCCCTCAATAAAATCAATCCTGATACTGAAATATCACAATATCATGATACTGCAATCCTAAACAAATTGTCTACAAAAAAAAATCTGCCATGGTTTGGTTTTTGTTTTCAGGTAAGCAAATAAAAACGTATCCGAGAAAAAGAAACCAGTTGAATAATGTAACTTTTAAATTGAATATTTAAAAAAAAGCTTAAAGCCCAAAAAATGCAACATTTACGGCTAAAGAGAAAGGCTACAACTCAAAATTTTTTGGCCACTTTATTAAAACAAAAAAGCCCCAGTGTAAAAATATTTATTGGAAGGCAAATATTTTCACACAAAAAAAAGCATAGACAATGTTATGAATTTTTAAGAAAACACCTTTTATTTTCTCTTCCATCTGTTCGAACCATACAATCCTGATTAAGAATAATCCATTTTTAAAACTGGCACTTTTACAAAAAAAAATAGCAATCAAGGTTAAAACTATGTGTTAGAACGAGCTCGTGTGTGCAGTATTTTTGACGAAATTGCTTTAAAACCAAAGTTAGATTATTAATGAATCATTTGATTATATTGAAGGGGATGAAGACTTGGGATTTCTTGGTCGTAAAAACGAAATCGCAAATTCGGCATGGGTTTTTTACTTCAAAGGGACCAGTTAAGTGGGATATATTGGCACAACTAATTAAATAGGTTATTGAAGGATTAAAGAGACTACAACTTATCCCAGTAGCCCTTATTGGCGACCAAGGGACAAATGACCAAAACATTTAAAATTCTAGTTGCTTCCAAATTAAATCCCGTTATAACGATTAATAATTTAAAATTGTTTACAATATTTGATGTTCCCATTTGCTAAAAAGCTTACGAAATAATTTTATTAACTCGAAATTAAAGTTTAAAATAAATGAACATTTAATATCTTGGCTTGATGTAATAAAAACTTTTTAATTAGACGGGAAAAGTAAAACCAGTAGAACTTTAACCAAAATAACTGAAACTCATTTAAATCCCAATAGCTTTCAAAAAATGATGGTGAAATATGCCGCACAATTTTTTTCAAATTCTGTAGCGGCCGCGTTAAAGTCCGCATCCCAATTGCAAGCCATGGAAAGTGATTGGCCTTTATCTAAGAAAAATACAACTTCATTAAATATTATTAAGTTTGAACTTGAATACTTTCAATCTCTCGAAGTTTTTAATGAAAATGGACACAAAAAAATAATATTTACTGTATCGATGGATTCATTTGGATACTTACGTCCATTCTTAGTTTGTTTGAGTATCTAGCAGAATGATTTAATTGTAAATACTTAATCACTAGCCATCTTAATCAGGATCCTCACGAAAATTTGATTTCGGTTATTCGAAACAGGCGTGGATATAATCCAACGCCAAGTGTGCGTCAGTTTAGAAATGTTAACTGAAAATACATTATTAACACATAAACCAGATTCTACTAGTATTCCCACTGTTATAGACAATGATAAAGTGAGCTTAGAAACTTGTTCAAATGTTTATGTTGCTGGATATTTTGCCCGTGTTGTATTGAAAAGGTGTGATTGTGAAAATAATTGTGAAGATTTTTTATTAAAAGACCAAACTGAAATAAGTGATATAAAATTTTATTTTTATTAAACAAAGATTTTGCCAATTTAAATAATGTTTCAAGTTTAAAAAGACCATCTGACGAATTCATAAATTTGTCCCAAAATTTAATAAATAAATTTAATATATTTTTCGAGAAATTTAAATTATAACATTTTTAGGTCGATGTATAAATTTTTATTAAATGAAGTTGACATACAACTTATTAATTTATGCCCACTGCATATAGAGAAATATATTAAGCTATTAATCAAAACCATGCTTTACAAACAGTTAAAGATTTGGAAAATAAACCACATAGAAAAATAAGAATTTTGTCGAATACATAATTTCTTCAGTTTCCTTTCCTGGCCGTGAGGGTAAATTTAATATTTCAATTCAGTAAAACAATTTATGTTTGGTTTGTTATTTAAGAAAACGTGTTAGTTTCCAACTAACAATTTTCTGTTTTATAAATGGCCTAAGAACGTTTACAGAACTATTTTTATAAAATAATGTTGTTGTAATAAACGTTTTAGTAATGTTTATACAATGCCTATAAACCCGAAAAGGACGCACCCTTGTGCAGCCATTGAGTTCTTTAATTTGTTTTATTATTGCCTCCACAGCTTCTACCGGACTATTGTATAAACATTTATAAAATTGTAATAAAACTTAGTTTGCAACAATTACAAAATAATTTTATTGAAAAGAGTTACAGAACTAAATATAATTTTAATATTGTGGCAATTATAGAATATTCATTAGCTACAATAAAACAGTTTTATAATAGTTCTTTTAATATATCAGAGGTAGCTTTTTTGTTTTGTTTAACAACATAAAAGTAAACGGTATTTGTTTAATTATATTGATTGAGAATAATTTAATTTTTAATAGCTCTTCAGATAACAAAAAAGCTGAGCATCTGCTTTTTCTGTGTCGTACATGTCAGTCAAACTACAACAGCCATATTAAATAATTTAAAACTATATCCTATATATACATCCAATACCAAACTTACAAATTCGATAAGCACTCTGAGAGTTGATATTTTACTGAGGAAGAAATTTTTTGTTGTGATATATGGGATATTTAGAGCAAAATTTTCAAGCGCCACAAAAATAATGATTATTTTTGAGTTTTAAGGAAAAAGGTGAAAATTTCGTTTTTTGATTTTTCTTTTTTTTATTTTCTTTCTGAACTGCATTGTAATTGAAAGGTCAGAAGGATCTATCTCTGATGATTACATGAATATTAAAATAGTTCGTTAACCCATATCTTCATTGGTAATTTAAAAAAAATATGTTCACTGTAAAGTGAAGTGGATAAAACAAAAACATAGCTTCCATATTATAAAATATTTTTATTACCTTGGTGATTCTTATAAAATACTTTTGTTCTTTTAGAGCCTTTTATAAAACATGTATACAAGAAACAGGAGCGTAATGCAAGTAAAATAAGTAAATAGGGTAGGTAAAAAATAATTAGGTACACGTAGTACTTTACTACTTCTGAAGTGGGAATAGCAAATGCCCAACGCCGGACAGCTAGCGCTCGATACACACCTACGGCGTTCGCCGCACTCTTTGTTCGCCATTCGGCGAATGCCGCATCTGTATTGGCGCAGCTTTTAAAAGCTTCATAGGAACTGAAACTTTTGCGAACCTGAAACTTTACCAAATCACAAAATGCTGTGGAAAGCAAAATAAATATTCATGCGAATGACAAAGCTTCTCTAAATACATATATCATTTGGGACTGTCTTTAGGAACAAAATTTTTCTGCAAACGCATAAAATAAGGTGAAAGACATTCTTTTGATATATACGTGCTGAAAGTAATGGCGTTTAAAAAGTGAAAGCGCATGAAAATCTGCCTTGTGTGCGGAAGATAATTGCGTTTGGAAACTAAATATGTGTAAAAAGTTGCAAAAATAGAAAATTTCGCTATTTTGGTTCGAACATACTGTTTTTTTTTTTAATGCGAGAAAAATTTATGTTGATCGACCGTAAACACCCTAAATTCCAAATTTTGAGACGATTAATAAATAGTAGAGTTCTCCTTTTTAAACACGCTATCTTGATTATTTTAAATTTGAGTAATATATCATAACCCCTAAGTTCCAAGTATAAGACACCGTTTCATTAATAAAAAAATGTCCTCCATTTTAGTCCACCTTCTTGCACTGCCCATACAAAATCTGAAGCCGATTAAACGCAGTACATAGGGTTTTATATAGCAAATATCAAACCCATTAGGCACATTTGCAGTGAACCAATCCATACTTCTTATTCTAGAATTATAATTTTTAACGCTATTTTCGATATCAGTTACCTTTAGGAAAGTAAATCCCTTTTATGTATTACATCAGTGTCAGTTAGACATTTTTGGGAGTTTTGAAACCCTGAGTTCGGAATTTATTATCAAATCCTGCTGCTTCGTAGGCGAACGTATGATTGGATAATAAATTACAAAATACAAAACTTACGAAAATGTCTTAACTGATATCAATATTATACGTAATATTTACCTATTTAAAGGTATATGTTATGCCTAACAAAAAAAACCAATGATAATGGAATCAGTACTTCAACATCATGTTTGCAGTCAATTATTCTATACCAAAAACAAAATATGATTTTATTCACGACCCCAAATCCCCAAAAATGATATATTACACGATATTTTGAATTTTTACTTTCCCCTTCTAGTGAAGGGAGCATGTATTATAGTTTTTATTTATATGCAAATTAGTACGCATAAATATGAAAACAATGGAAACGACATACAACACAGTATATTTGAACTACTCCCCATTATCTCAACCCCTTCGGTGATAGGGAGATGCCTTTTATACTTTTATTATTACGCATAGATTAAACGAAACCCTAAAAAACGTTAAAATAATACATTCATCCTGCCACCCGTGTCCCTCTTGGCGAAATTTGGTCCAATCCCAAAGTGTGTACCAAATTTGAAGCGAATATCTCAAACCATTCGAAAGTTATCCTGACGACGGCATAGGTAGTGAGGATGTAAGTTTCTTCGAAGTTGAAGAATATTAATATTGGGTCAGAAATCAGAGCTTTCTTTAAATCGCTGAAAAAAGTTAGACATTCTCAGTTGAAGTTGAAAGGGTTGTAAAAGTTTTGTTAAAGGTTTTGAGGTCTTGGCAAAGTTAGGGATGAAACGTCAATAATATCCTGCTAAACCTAAGAAGGATTTAATGTCTTTTGGAGTACTGGGTGTCGGGAATTTCTGAACACAATCGACTTTGGAAGGATTTGGTTTTACTCCGTCTTTAGTAATGAGATGGCCAAGGTAAGCGACCCGACCTCTTTTCTTAGGAATTCGCATTTGTCTGGCTGGATTTTTAGATTAGTTTTGCGAAGACGTTTAAATACTTCTGTTAACCTTGAAGCGTGTTCATGGATTGTTGGGGAGTAGACGATAATATCGTCCATATAGACTAAACATCGTTCGTTCTGGATGCCTAAAAGAATGTTGTCCATAACTCTCTGAAAAGTGGGCGGGGCATTTTTCAAAGCGAAAGGCATTAGAATGAACTAATAGTGTTCATTCTCAACAGAAAAGGCTGTTTTGGAGACATCTTTGGGGTCTATCTCGATTTGATAGAACCGTAAGGCTTATTCGAGAGTCGTAAAGTACTCACATTTTCGAAGCTAATCTTGGGGGTCTGAAATATTGGGTAGCGGGTACTTTTCAGCAACAGTGAGCTCATTGAGTTTGCGGTAATCGATTACAATGCGCCATTTAGGTTTTCCAGACGCGTCGAGTGTTTTCGAGACCACCCAGATCCGGGCGAAGGACCATGGAGAAGGCGAAGGGCGTATAATGTCTTAGTCTAACATCTTATTTACCTGTGTTCTTACTTCGTTCTTATAATAGAACGGAAGCTTTCACGGCTTTGGTCAATTAAGAAATCATGGTTCTTGGGATTAGACCTTGTCAAATTGGAATTACTATCCGACGTTTCGCCTTCGATTTCACGAGGCATCTTCAGGGATCTTTACTCCACGAGATCTGAACACTGAATGAGCTCGATGAGATTCAGGCGGGCTTTTATACCCGACTTGTGCTCGCCGAACCGTGACCCTGTGTTAAGATCGGTTTCCACGTGTGATGTAGACCGTAACCCGTGTCTCTATTGAAATTTTTTGTATGTTTAAATATTTCAATAGATTCTCTAACTTTTCTTTTATAAAAACCTGGAACCGATGCTAGAACCTTGGTTTCCTTTACATTTATGAAATGGCCAGTGTTATGCTGGTGTTCAGCTACAGCAGATTGAACAATTTCACACTATCAACTAGACGTAAGGAACATAAACGATGTCTTAAAAAGAGACAAATTGTTCAATCTGCTCTAGCTGAACACCAGCATAACACTGGCCATTTCATAAATGTAAAGGAAACCAAGGTTTTAGCATCGGTTCCAGGTTTTTATAAACGAAAAGTTAGAGAATCTATTGAAATATTTAAACATACAAAAAATTTCAATAGAGACACGGGTTACGGTCTACATCGCACGTGGAAACCGATCTTAACACAGGGTCACGGTTCGACGAGCACAAGTCGGGTATAAAAGCTCGCCTGAATCTCTTCGAGCTCATTCAGTGTTCAGATCTCGTGGAGTAAAGATCCCCTGAAGATGCCTCGTGCAACCGAAGGCGAAACGTCGGATAGTAATTCCAATTTGACACGGTCTAATCCCAAGAACCATGATTTCTTAATTCGTTCTTATGAATTTAATTTATTAATTATTAATTTAATTAAGGTAACGATATGATTTGATGGCATTGATAGTTTCGAGAGAGTGTTTAATTTCTTTGTGAAGGTTAGATCGTCACCTTTGAGATACAATATGTCAGAAAAACTAAGGCATAACTCGGTTATTAAATCTTTTTCTGCGTCATTTAAGTGGTCTGTTCTTAAATGATTTTGTATTGCGATACGTCTATCATAGGTAATGTTTAGATTTGTTTCAGAGTTATAGTTAAGAATCGTTGCATTATATGTTCCTGGGTCAAAAGGCTCAATAATGATGTTAGAAAAGTCTACAATTTTAGGCATTGCATTTGCATTAATGATTGATGTAAGTAATTTGCCAAGTTCATTTACTATAACTAATGCGTTGGGTAACCTAACTTTTTCTTGTTCTTGAGTACAGCGTCCGTATATATAAGATTATATTTTAATTTAAATGTTTTTTCTTTCTTACCTTCGATGGAAATAACATTAGGTTTTTGTATAGTACAATTATTATTTTCTGTGTTACTATTCGAATTGGTTGGCATTCTTCGGTTGTTACTTTATGTAAAGGTATTGTGTTAAAGTTAGGATACCATCGAATTCGATGTCAAGATTATAAATGTCCATCTTATGTGGATCTTCGAGATTAAATGGGATAAGAGATGATTCGTTAATTGACAATTTTTGGTCGGTGATTCCGTGAATAATTTTGGAGAGTTTTGTTCTTAAAAATCGAAATTCCTGCTTCAGTGTCAAGAAGCAGTTTAAATTTATTCGGAGCATGATTTATGTAGTAAAGATTTTTGGAGTTTATAGTAAGCAAGGGATCTAGAGAAAAGCTTGCTCTGGGAAGTTCAGGTTCATGGATCCCACCATACTGTCTAAATCCAAAACTTGGATTTGGGTTTCAAACTCTGTGAGATCTATCTACCACCCCCCCGGTGGTAAATCGTGAGGACTGTAAGAAAATCTTGGTACTTTTCGGGATTCATGTCAGCGAAAGCATTATCGGAGACTTCGCTTTCCTCATGGTAATAAGAATTTTGGAAATCAGGGTTTTTAAGATGATATACATCTTCGGTATTTAGATGATGCGTTCTTTGTTGATTTGATTGAGTACATTGTTGGTACCGTGTCTATTTTGATTTTAATAAAATGGTTTATTTTGTGAAAGATTAGGCGACGAATTTGATGCGTTTGTGGTATTCTGAAATGAGGTGCTAGGTTTTTGAAAATTTGTGTTATAGTATTGATGTGAGAAATTGGGTTGGTTCGAAATTTGTTGTCTACATTGATTTGCGGTGTGACCAATGCGGTCACAAGTGAAGCATTTAGCTGGTTGAGGTGATAGTTTCTTATTTAAGGGCGTCACTTTTTGTGGGGCTGGTCTATTTGTTTTTTGGTTTTAAAAATAAGAGAGTTGAAGCTCTCTTCGAATTCTAGACTGGGCCTGCTAGGATTGCTAGCTCTAATAAGCTGTTCTAAACGAGGGTCTAGACCAGTTAACAAAGTGTTTAAAGCCATTGTTTCAATAAGGATAATTTGGGTTTCATTTTGTTCTCTTGTTATTAAATTTGGGGATTTTTAAATACTAGCATGCATCTTGGCATTTAAAACTTGCAATCTAGACATATGCAAGGAAATAATTTTGAACAAGCTAAACATTTTTTTGCAGGTAGTTCAAGTCATCCTTATTAACATACTAAAAGTCCCAAAGTCTCCCATTCCGGGAACCATGAAAAATCTTGGCCGCCATCTTGGTTTTTTTGTTTTTTGTAAATAACTCGTAAACGGTTAAAAAGCACATATTTTGTTTTTTTATTTATTACAATCGAATAAATAACAAAAAAGTTATGGCGGAAAAACTTTGGTTGTAAATTTAAAATTTTCAATTTTCTCCATTGAACTCACTAGTACTGCTTTTCCAACACTTGCAAACTTTAAGGTATTCTACTAGTTAAACTTCTTGCATTAAGACGCAAACCAAAAAAGGACAATAAACGTTGGGGTTTGGCAGTCCTTCCTGACATGTTATATCGTGAGTATCTAAAAATATTAAGGTACCTATGAGCAACTTCTAACCTACATTTATCTTTATATTTCAAATGAGATATCAGTACTATCTTCCATTTCTTCGAATTGTTTTTGCAAGAAAGTCCATAACAGTTGCCACACTTGGACGAGCATCTTAAGCCTAGGTTTTAGCTCTCTATCGCATAGGGTTTTGCACTTGCAAAATATCTGTTTTAAAATGTCCTGTGGGGCCACATCATCTGTTGTTTTAACAGGGTACAACTTTCCTTTATCGTTTTTCCAACCCCAATTAGTGGGATCAATATTTCGGCCTAACCATTCTTGTACCTTAAAGAAAGAAATAGGTAGTTATATTTTAAAATTAATTTTAAACTAATTTTTTTACCTGAGCGTAAACCCTTAAAATATGCTCCTTTTCGGTAGGTGGTAGTTGTGCTAGATTAAAATTTGCACTAAATTTTTGCCTGCTTGTTATTTTATTATACATAATATACCGGTAGTCATTTAACTTCTGCACTTTGTTAGCCCCATACTATTTTAAAATGCATTGAAAGCCAACATCTTGATCTTGAAATAAGGAAGCCATATGGCAGAGCAAATCTTCTTTTTTAATCACAGACAATAACTGCTTCTTAGACTTCTTAAAAAAAAAGAGGTAGCCTGACATCGCGTTTAAAAATAAAATGGAAGATTATATGCTATGGCCTAACTGTTGCTATAATGTACTAATTTGCGTCACTTTATCTGCCTAGGCCCCTTTTCCAGGTCTCACTAAATAAATGTTTGATATTTTAGTATAATGTAACAATAAAACAGCGATATCAGTATCTTCAGAAACAACTGTTACGGTATCATAAAATTTACTCTGAATAACTGCTGTTAGAGCTATGTCAACATCGGCATCTCTTTGGGCTTTCTGAACTACGAAACCTGCCTTCAGTAAATATCCCTTTAAGATGTTAATAAAACTTTATTTGTTTCTATTGCTTTTTAAAAAGTCTGCTTGGAAACGGCTACAACTGAATCTGGAGTTACTGACACTTCTACACTTCCCTGAGATCTAAATTATTGTACAGCGTCTTTTGTAGATATGATGTCACTGTCATACCCATCAAAAACAATAAAACACTTCTGTGTATAAGAATACATACAAAACACATACAAACACATACAAAATTAACATATTGAAGGCATATTTCATGATACGTTGCTGGCTTTTGCCAAACTACTCTATGTAAAAACAATCCTCCATCCTGCGTCAAAGCTGTACGTATGGAATTAAGGTTGCTCGGATCAAGGTTGATAAATGGTAATGGTTCTATTTTTGTACAACTAATTGTTGTTTTATAATTGACTGAAGACATGTAACCGTTCTATGAAGAGGTGTTTGGTACTCCCAGCAATCCATAAGGTATCCAACATTTTAGCAGATTTTAATATTATTTATTAGGTGTTATAGTGATCCCCCTTTAATCCAGATTTAAAGTGTTTTTTGTAATACTAAAACAATAATTTAAGAAATTAATATAAAACAGCTTTCCCAGTGAAAAAAAAGGTCTTATCTTGATTTGTAAACTGGCATATTTTCCTATTTCACTTGCTTTAATGTTTTCTTTTGATTTAGTAATAACATTTTCTTCTTTGTTGTCTGGCGAAATGCACAAAATACCACCCATTGAATGAAAAGTCCCATAACCATCCAAAGTTCTAACGTTTATATCGACATTATCAAATACGAATTTAATAAAACTCTCACTATTCACTACTTGGGTCTGATTGACAACAGCCAAATTTTTAAATTTTAAACATTCTTTGTGTGAAATGGAAATTCCAAGTGCAAAAATAGGTCAATTAAATACCTTGATCCATATTTCCTTTGTAAATGGACTCCTACTCCCACCATAACAGGAGACAAAAATGACTTTACTCGAATTAAGGAAATAATCATATTTTCTATTACCTTTATTCTTTTTTCATACTTTTCTTTTCCATTTTTCTTGTCGCAAATCACTAATGTTTCAAAGAACGTATGCAAAGTTGGCGGAACTGACAAGACTCCTCCATCTTTAATAGAATCTAAATACGGATATTCCGTTACATTACAAACCATTCTCCTAATATCCTCTCTGATAATAGTTGCAGCCAGAGAAACGATTTTCCTTCGTTCTTCCACGTTATTTAAGTCAATGGCACTATATTTATTTGTAAGGAGTTTATCACATTTAGATTTATGACATAATACTGGATCTTTTCCTTTTATTGAGGTTATTACTACACGGCTGCCAACTTTTTCCTTTAATTTCAATTTAAGAGTTTTTTCCGAACAAAGTGGGATGATCTCTATTTGATTTTCCGCCAAAATACAAGACATCCTTTCTAAAAAGCACTTTAAAGAACATTGGTAATTGTTGTCGTCTTGCTCTATTTCATCACAAAGTGTGTTAAATGCCATTAATAGCTCAAAATTAATTGGTCTTCCACTACTTTTAGGACTCTCTGATATGAATTTAGTATAGCAACTGTGGTGGTATCGCGACTCTGATGCAACAAGGTCGTGTTCGTTACATATTCTTTGAAAAACAGACTCGCCCCATTTGTCATTTCTCTGTGTCATTCAAGGGTTGCGACATTTCTAATATTACTTTTTCTATCATGTTTTTTGTCGATAATTTCTGAACAACACAAACAATGTGTTTTAAAGCTAAATAATTTTAGATTTAAATTACGTAATTTACGTGAGGATTCGGTTTCCTTGTTCACTTCATCCAGCTGTGATTTTACTTTTTTAAGCTCGGTTGGATGAGTATTTCGACAGTCACCATGCACAAACACTTTCCCCTTTTCATCTTCTCGATCTTTACTTGTCTTTATTATTGTTAGTAAACCTTTTTTACCAATAGTCACTCCTCTTTCAAACAAATCACTTTGTCCACATTTAAAACAAGTAAATTCCATTATATGTTTTTTAAAAATAACAGATTTTAATGTTATTATTTATCGTGTGGTCCCAAATGTCAAACCACCGCACAGTTTGAATTATTATATTTAGTAGATAATGACGAAAAACCCGAACTACTAAAATAATCACCACGACTTACAAAACACAATAATTGTAATTTGCCTATTATCAATTAATTAAACGGGCGACAAAAAACGAACGTTAATCGAATAATTTCTTTGCATTTATAGGCGAAAATATACACTAGTCAATCGGAATGAACCGCAATTGGCCGTGGCCGGCGGAAATCGTTGTTATAAACCGATACTTCCTTAGAACGTACAGGGTCGGCATTACTCGTTTCTCTTTAACGATCCCATTAAACCATCTGTTTGTGTCTTGATACAACAATGTAAACGAAAACAACGTCTTAAAATTTTGTTTGAAGTGTTGAAAAAACAATATTAGTGATTTAAATGAAAAAAAAAACTGAAAATTTTAAATTTACGATTAAAGTTTTTAGGACATGACTTTTTTGTTACTTATCTGATTGTAATAAGTAAAGAAGCAAAATACGTGCTTTTTAATTCTCCACAAAAAAGTGTTCTACGTATTTTCCAAAAAAAATCATTGACAAAAAACTAAAAAACCAAGATGGCGGTCAAGATTTTTCATAATTCGCGGAATGGGAGACCTTGGGATTTTTAGTATGTTAATAAGTATGGTATGAACAACCTGTAAAAAAAATTGTAGCTTGTTCAGAATTATCTCTTTTCTCGAGGAAAAACGCGTTTGTTGGTCCTGTGCTAATCGGTTGAAGAATGTCAAGGGTGACTCACTTGGAAGTTGCTTAAGACTTTGCAGATTTGGATAAGGGATGTGAGATCTCTAGTATCACCAAAATGTAGTTTCAAAAGTTGCTTGACTTCGAGGTATGAATTCGGATATCTTGAACTTGAACGTGAATAACGAGATATGATTTTTGTTGTGCGTTTGCCATATCATATGCGCAATCACACCCATTAATAAATATATATATACATATATATATATATATATATATATATATATATATATATTTATTTATTTATTAATGGTTACTTGTGTAGGAATTAAATTTATTAAATTTTGTATTGATTTTTCTAATTCATCAATATAATTATGTGCTAATTTAATTTCTAAATTTAAAATTTTGTGAATAGATTCATTTCTAAAGTTACTTATACTATAGATACCCTTACCATAACTATTTTGAAAAATATTAATGACATTTTTAAAGCCATGTTCTATATGACTGCGAATGACACCATTTCTTCGGCATTCGAGAAGAAATATCTTTCTATTTTTCATTGAAGCTAGCTTCTTATTGATATTGGAAAATTGCTTCATGTTGTTAAGTGCTTCATGTCCATAATTTCTCAAAATTTCTTGAAAAAACCCCATTTTTGTTATATATGTTCTTGATTAACGGCCGTGTAACTTTTCAACTTAAGAAAATCACGGGGAATTCGACTAGGAAATGTCTTTATTAATGTTTTATTTTTATTTGACGAAAAATTTAAACATAATTAAATTTAGTTATAATATTAGTAATATATGTATCTAGACTTACATATAATAAAAACGAAAAAGACTTGTACTAATTTTGAGAAAAATGCTTGTTTAAATTAGATATTTCTATACGTAGAATTTTGATGTCAAACGTCAAATGACAATAAATTATTTGTTTTTTTTGATGACAAAAAAATGAAAGTTAAAAATTTAAAGGTTAAGAGGTTATTTGAAAAAAATATGTTTAAATTTTAGGTAAAAATAGTACGAGTATGTATAGTAAAGCAAACTTTAGGATCCTTCATATAATTAATTATAATTGTTATTATTACCACTATTATCATTATTGGAAAATTTTATTTCATCTAAAAATAAAATATAAGAGTAAATTGAACTTAAATTTTCGATATCGGTTCTTTATTCATTGCCAAAGGTTCTTTTTTGATTTCTGTCATTTCTAAAAATGTTCTTCTGGTAGTATTATGTTCTACGTGTAAGATTTTATTTTGTATGAAATTGCATGTGTGGCCTGTATCAATTATATGTTCTGATAGTGCGCAAGATCTTTTGTTTAATCTTGTGTCACTTCTATGTAATGCATTCGTTTTGATAATTTTTTGGGAAGTTTGACCAATATATTTTTTGTCGCAATTATTACAAGGAATACAGTAGACACAATTCGATTTGTTTGAAACTGGATCTTGGTCGTTTAATTTACTATGAAGTGTTCCAATAGCGTTTATGTTTTTTTAAGATATTTTAATGTTTTCATTTTTAAAAATTTTAATAATTTTTGGACTTAAATTGTGAATATAAGGAATTGATCCAAAGAAAAAATTAGTTTCGTGATTTAAATTTTCTAGATTTTGAGGAATATTTGTATTATTAACTGTGTGTAGTACTTTTCTTATTATATTAACGGTATAAGAATTATTTATAAGTATTTGTTTCAATATGTTGAAATTCTTTTGTTTTAAAGTTGGATGGGAAAGTTTTTCTATTCTGTTTTTAAGCCTAAAATCATATTTATTTTAATTTTGTTGAAATGGTATGACATATAGTTTACATATCTTCCTGAACTAGTTGGTTTTATATACCAATCAATGATAAGCGTATAGTTATTAAGTCTAATAACTCTTATATCAAGATAAGGCAGGTTATCGTCATTTTCTTTTTCACATCTAAATTTTAAATTATGATCATAATTATTAAAAACTTGTAAAATTTCATCACATTTATTGCAAGGTATAGAAGTAAAAATATTATCTACAAATTTTTTTTAAAAACGGAATTTCGAAAGATAGTAATGGGATGCAGTTGTCAAGTAAGTCGTCCATTACATATTGGGCAAGTATTGGAGAAATAGATGATCCCATTGGAGTTCCTAAAATTTGTTTATAGAAACAATTGTCAAAAGAAAAAAATATTTGTATTAAAAATTGTTTCAATAATACTTAAAAAATTTTGTTGTGATATTTTACAGTGATTTTGTATGACGTTCCACCTTTTAATTATAGAATTTCTAATTACATTTAGTGGAATTTTTGTAAATAAAGAAATAACGTCTAAACTAATTAATATGTAATTATTAGGAATTATTTTATTATTAATGAAATTAGAAAATTCGAAGGAATATTTTACATAATACAAATTTTCAGAATCATAAGATTTAGTTAAAATGTCACAAAAAAAAAGAGTTAATTTACTATTCGGTGAGTTAATTGATAAATTAACTACTGCAAATATTACCTGTAATGATATAATCAATAATCTAAAAACTTGTAATATAATGAAATAGAATGCAAAAACTTAAAATCTTATAATTCTGTTTGTTCTAAATTTTATGGTCTCCTTAAAATTCACAAATCTACATTATCTCTAAGACCTATTGTTTCATCAATTAACTCACCGAATAGTAAATTAACTCTCCTTTTTACATTTTAACTAAATTTTATGATTCTGAAAATATGTATTATGTAAAAGATTCCTTTGAATTTTCTAATTTCATTAATGATAAAATAATTCTTAATAAATACATATTAATTAGTTTAGAAGTTATTTCTTTATTTACAAAAATTCCACTAAATTTAATTAGAAATTCTATAATTAAAAGGTGGAACGTCATACAAAATCACTGTAAAATATCACAACAAAAATTTTTAGGTATTATTGAAACAATTTTTAATACAAATATTTTTTCTTTTGAAAATTGTTTCTATAAACAAATTTTAGGAACTCCAATGGGATCATCTATTTCTCCAATACTTGCCCAATATGTAACGGACGACTTACTTGACAACTGCATCCCCTTACTATCTTTCGAAATTCCGTTTTTAAAAAAAATTTGTAGATGATATTTTTACTTCTATACCTTGCAATAAATGTGACGAAATTTTACAAGTTTTTAATAATTATGATCATAATTTAAAATTTAGATGTGAAAAAGAAAATGACGATAACCTGCCTTATCTTGATATAAGAGTTATTAGACTTAATAACTATACGCTTATCATTGACTGGTATATAAAACCTACTAGTTCAGGAAGATATGTAAGCTATATGTCATACCATTTCAACAAAATTAAAATAAATATGATTTGAGGCTTAAAAAACAGAATAGAAAAACTTTCCCATCCAACTTTAAAACAAAAGAATTTCAACATATTGAAACAAATACTTATAAATAATTCTTATCCCGTTAATATAATAAGAAAAGTACTACACTATACTATATATAGAAAATTTAAATCACGAAACTAATTTTTTCTTTGGATCAATTCCTTATATTCACAATTTAAGTCCAAAAATTATTAAAATTTTTAAAAATGAAAACATTAAAATATCTTAAAAAAACATAAAAGCTATTGGAACACTTCATAGTAAATTAAAAGACCAAGATCCAGTTTCAAACAAATCGAATTGTGTCTACTGTATTCCTTGTAATAATTGCGACAAAAAATATATTGGTCAAACTTCTCAAAAAATTATCAAAACGAATGCATTACATAGAAGTGACGCAAGATTAAACAAAAGATCTTGCGCACTATCAGAACATATAATTGATACAGGCCACACATGCAATTTCATACAAACTAAAATCTTACACGTAGAACATAATACTAACAAAAGAACATTTTTAGAAATGACAGAAATCAAAAAAGAACCTTTGGCAATGAATAAAAAACCGATATCGAAAATTTAAGTTCAGTTTACTCTTATATTTTATTTTTAGATGAAACAAAATTTTCCAATAATGATAATAGTGGTAATAATAACAATTATAATTAATTATATGAATGATCCTAAAGTTTGCTTTACTATACATACTCGTACTATTTTTACCTAAAATTTAAACATATTTTTTTCAAATAACCTCTTAACCTTTAAATTTTTAACTTTCATTTTTTTGTCATCAAAAAAAACAAATAATTTATTGTCATTTGACGTTTGACATCAAAATTCTACGTATAGAAATATCTAATTTAAACAAGCATTTTTCTCAAAATTAGTACAAGTCTTTTTCGTTTTTATTATATGTAAGTCTAGATACATATATTACTAATATTATAACTAAATTTAATTATGTTTAAATTTTTAGTCAAATAAAAATAAAACATTAATAAAGACATTTCCTAGTCGAATTCCCCGTGATTTTCTTAAGTTGAAAAGTTACACGGCCGTTAATCAAGAACATATACGAGTATAACAAAAATGGGGTTTTTTCAAGAAATTTTGAGAAATTATGGACATGAAGCACTTAACAACATGAAGCAATTTTCCAATATCAATAAGAAGCTGGCTTCAATGAAAAATAGAAAGATATTTCTTCTCGAATGCCGAAGAAATGGTGTCATTCGCAGTCATATAGAACATGGCTTTAAAAATGTCATTAATATTTTTCAAAATAGTTATGGTAAGGGTATCTATAGTATAAGTAACTTTATAAATGAATCTATTCACAAAATTTTAAATTTAGAAATTAAATTAGCACATAATTATATTGATGAATTAGAAAAATCAATACAAAATTTAATAAATTTAATTCCTACACAAGTAACCATTAATATTAATATATATATATATATATATATATATATATATATATATATATATTTATTAATGGGTGTGATTGCGCATATGATATGGCAAACGCACAACAAAAATCATATCTCGTTATTCACGTTCAAGTTCAAGATATCCGAATTCATACCTCGAAGTCAAGCAACTTTTGAAACTACATTTTGGTGATACTAGAGATCTCACATCCCTTATCCAAATCTGCAAAGTCTTAAACAACTTCCAAGTGAGTCTTTTTTGTGGAGAATTAAAAAGCACGTATTTTGCTTCTTTACTTATTTCAGATAAGTAACAAAAAATCAGTCCTAAAAACTTTAATCGTAAATTTAAAATTTTCAGTTTTTTTTTTCATTTAAATCACTAATATTGTCAAAATTTTAAGACCCTTGACATTCTTATATGTATATTTTCGCCTATAAATGCAAAGAAATTATTCGATTAAGGTTCGTTTTTTGTCGCCCGTTTAATTAATTGATAATAGGCAAATTACAATTATTGTGTTTTGTAAGTCGTGGTGATTATTTTAGTAGTTCGGGTTTTTCGTCATTATCTACTAAATATAATAATTCAAACTGTGCGGTGGTTTGACATTTGGGACCACACGATAAATAATAACATTAAAATCTGTTATTTTTAAAAAACATATAATGGAATTTACTTGTTTTAAATGTGGACAAAGTGATTTGTTTGAAAGAGGAGTGACTATTGGTAAAAAACGTTTACTAACAATAATAAAGGCAAGTAAAGATCGAGAAGATGAAAAGGGGAAAGTGTTTGTGCATGGTGACTGTCGAAATACTCATCCAACCGAGCTTAAAAAAGTAAAATCACAGCTGGATGAAGTGAACAAGGAAACCGAATCCTCACGTAAATTACGTAATTTAAATCTAAAATTAGTTAGCTTTAAAACAATTGTTTGTGTTGTTCAGAAATTATCGACAAAAAACATGATAGAAAAAGTAATATTAGAAATGTCGCAACCCTTGAAATAAGAGATGCCATTCTTAAATTTTTTAAAAAGAGAAATGACAAATGGGGCGAGTCTGTTTTTCAAAGAATATGTAACGAACATGACCTTGTTGCATCAGAGTCGCGATACGACCACAGTTGCTATACTAAATTCATGTCTGAGAGTCCTAAAAGTAGTGGAAGACCAATTAATTTTGAGCTATTAATGGCATTTAACACACTTTGTGATGAAATAGAGCAAGACGACAACAATTACCAATGTTCTTTAAAGTGCTTTTTAGAAAGGATGTCTTGTATTTTGGCGGAAAATCAAATAGAGATCGTCCCACTTTGGTCGGAAAAAACTCTTAAATTGAAATTAAAAGAAAAAGTTGGCAGCCGTGTAGTAATAACCTCAATAAAAGGAAAAGATCCAGTATTATGTCATAAATCTAAATGTGATAAACTCCTTACAAATAAATATAGTGCCATTGACTTAAATAACGTGGAAGAACGAAGGAAAATCGTTTCTCTGGCTGCAAGTATTATCAGAGAGGATATTAGGGGAATGGTTTGTAATGTAACGGAATATCCGTCTTTAGATTCTATTAAAGATGGAGGAGTCTTGTCAGTTCCGCCAACTTTGCATACGTTCTTTGAAACATTAGTGATTTGCGACAAGAAAAATGGAAAAGAAAAGTATGAAAAAAGAATAAAGGTAATAGAAAATATGATTATTTCCTTAATTCGAGTAAAGTCATTTTTGTCTCCTGTTATGGTGGGAGTAGGAGTCCATTTACAAAGGAAATATGGATCAAGGTATTTAATTGACCTATTTTTGCACTTGGAATTTCCATTTCACACAAAGAATGTTTAAACTTTAAAAATTTGGCTGTTGTCAATCAGACCCAAGTAGTGAATAGTGAGAGTTTTATTAAATTCGTATTTGATAATGTCGATATAAACGTTAGAACTTTGGATGGTTATGGGACTTTTCATTCAATGGGTGGTATTTTGTGCATTTCGCCAGACAACAAAGAAGAAAATGTTATTACTAAATCAAAAGAAAACATTAAAGCAAGTGAAATAGGAAAATATGCCAGTTTACAAATCAAGATAAGACCTTTTTTTTCACTGGGAAAGCTGTTTTATATTAATTTCTTAAATTATTGTTTTAGTATTACAAAAAACACTTTAAATCTGGATTAAAGGGGGATCACTATAACACCTAATAAAGAATATTAAAATCTGCTAAAATGTTGGATACCTTATGGATTGCTGGGAGTACAAACACCTCTTCATAGAACGGTTACATGCCTTCAGTCAATTATAAAACAACAATTAGTTGTACACAAATAGAACCATTACCATTTATCAACCTTGATCCGAGCAACCTTAATTCCATACGTACAGCTTTGACGCAGGATGGAGGTTTGTTTTTACATAGAGTAGTTTGGCAAAAGCCAGCAACGTATCATGAAATATGCCTTCAATATGTTAATTTTGCACTGCATTCTTATACACAGAAGTGTTTTATTGTTTTTGATGGGTATGTCAGTAACTCCAGATTCAGTTGTAGCCGTTTCCAAGCAGACTTTTTAAAAAGCAATAGAAACAAATAAAGTTTTATTAACATCTTAAAGGGATATTTACTGAAGGCAGGATTCGTAGTTCAGAAAGCCCAAAGAGATGCCGATGTTGACATAGCTCTAACAGCAGTTATTCAGAGTAAATTTTATGATACCGTAACAGTTGTTTCTGAAGATACTGATATCGCTGTTTTATTGTTACATCGTACTAAAACATCAAACATTTATTTAGTGAGACCTGGAAAAGGGGCCTAGGCAGATAAAGTGACGCGAATTAGTACATTACAGCAACAGTTAGGCCATAGCATAAAATCTTCCATTTTATTTTTAAACGCGATGTCAGGCTACCTCTTTTTTTTTAAGAAGTCTAAGAAGCAGTTATTGTCTGTGTTTAAAAAAGAAGATTTGCTCTGCCATATGGCTTCCTTATTTCAAGATCAAGATGTTGGCTTTCAATGCATTTTAAAATAGTATGGGGCTAACAAACTGCAGACGTTAAATGACAAGAATGGTTAGGCCGAATTATTGATCCCACTAATTGGGGTTGGAAAAACGATAAAGGAAAGTTGTACCCTGTTAAAACAACAGATGATGTGGCCCCACAAGACATTTTAAAACAGATATTTTGCAAGTGCAAAACCCTATGCGATAGAGAGCTAAAACCTAGGCTTAAGATGCTCGTCCAAGTGTGGCAACTGTTATAGACTTTCTTGCAAAAACAATTCGATAGAAGAAATGGCAGAGATGGAAGATAGTACTGATATCTCATTTGAAATATAAAGATAAATGTAGGTTAGAAGTTATAGATATATTGCTCATAGGTACCTTAATATTTTTAGATACTCACGATATAACATGTCAGGAAGGACTGCCAAACCCCAACGTTTAATGTCCTTTTTTGTTTGCGTCTTAATGCAAGAAGTTTAACTAGTAGAATACCTTAAAGTTTGCAAGTGTTGGAAAAGCAGTACTAGTGACTTCAATGGAGAAAATTGAAAATTTTAAATTTACAACTAAAGTTTTTCCGCCATAACTTTTTTGTTATTTATTCGATTGTAATAAATAAAAAAACAAAATATGTGCTTTTTAACCGTTTACGAGTTATTTACAAAAAACAAAAAACCAAGATGGCGGCCAAGATTTTTCATGGTTCCCGGAATGGGAGACTTTGGGACTTTTAGTATGTTAATAAGGATGACTTGAACTACCTGCAAAAAAATGTTTAGCTTGTTCAAAATTATTTCCTTGCATATGTCTAGATTGCAAGTTTTAAATGCCAAGATGCATGCTAGTATTTAAAAATCCCCAAATTTAATAACAAGAGAACAAAATGAAACCCAAATTATCCTTATTGAAACAATGGCTTTAAACACTTTGTTAACTGGTCTAGACTCTCGTTTAGAACAGCTTATTAGAGCTAGCAATCCTAGCAGGCCCAGTCTAGAATTCGAAGAGAGCTTCAACTCTCTTATTTTTAAAACCAAAAAACAAATAGACCAGCCCCACAAAAAGTGACGCCCTTAAATAAGAAACTATCACCTCAACCAGCTAAATGCTTCACTTGTGACCGCATTGGTCACACCGCAAATCAATGTAGACAACAAATTTCGAACCAACCCAATTTCTCACATCAATACTATAACACAAATTTTCAAAAACCTAGCACCTCATTTCAGAATACCACAAACGCATCAAATTCGTCGCCTAATCTTTCACAAAATAAACCATTTTATTAAAATCAAAATAGACACGGTACCAACAATGTACTCAATCAAATCAACAAAGAACGCATCATCTAAATACCGAAGATGTATATCATGTTAAAAACCCTGATTTCCAAAATTCTTATTACCATGAGGAAAGCGAAGTCTCCGATAATGCTTTCGCTGACATGAATCCCGAAAAGTACCAAGATTTTCTTACAGTCCTCACGATTTACCACCGGGGGGTGGTAGATAGATCTCACAGAGTTTGAAACCCAAATCCAAGTTTTGGATTTAGACAGTATGGTGGGATCCATGAACCTGAACTTCCCAGAGCAAGCGTTTCTCTAGATCCCTTGCTTACTATAAACTCCAAGAATCTTTACTACATAAATCATGCTCCGAATAAATTTAAACTGCTTCTTGACACTGGAGCAGGAATTTCGATTTTTAAGAACAAAACTCTCCAAAATTAAATCACCGACCAAAAATTGTCAATTAACGAATCATCTCTTATCCCATTTAATCTCGGAGATCCACATAAGATGGACATTAATAATCTTGACATCGAATTCGATGGTATCCTAACTTTAACACAATACCTTTACATAAAGTAACAACCGAAGAATGCCAACCAATTCGAATAGTAACACAGAAAATAATAATTGTACTATACAAAAACCTAATGTTATTTCCATCGAAGGTAAGAAAGAAAAAACATTTAAATTAAAATATAATCTTATATATACGGACGCTGTACTCAAGAACAAGAAAAAGTTAGGTTACTCAACGCATTAGTTATAGTAAATGAACTTGGCAAATTACTTACATCAATCATTAATGCATATGCAATGCCTAAAATTGTAGACTTTTCTAACATCATTATTGAGCCTTTTGACCCAGGAACATATAAATATAAATATATAAAAAACACAATAGAAAAACTTTTCCATCCAACTTTAAAACAAAAGAATTTCAACATATTGAAACAAATACTTATAAATAAATAATTCTTATCCTGTTAATATAATAAGAAAAGTACTACACATAGGCAATAATACAAATATTCCTCAAAATCTAGAAAATTTAAATTCCGAAACTAATTTTTTCTTTGGATCAATTCCTTATATTAATAATTTAAGTCCAAAAATTATTAAAATTTTTAAAAATGAAAACATTAAAATATCTCAAAAAGACATACAAACTATTGGAACACTTTATAGTAAATTAAAAGACCAAGATCCAGTTTCAAACAAATCGAATTGTGTCTAAATTATCAAAAGGAATGCATTACATAGAAGTGACGGAAGATTAAACAAAAGATCTTGCGTACTATCAGAACATATAATTGATACAGGCCACACATGCAATTTCATACAAACTAAAATCTTACACGTGGAACATAATACTACCAAAAGAACATTTTTAGAAATGACAGAAATCAAAAAAGAACCTTTGGCAACGAATAAAAAAACAGATATCGAAAATTTAAGTTCAATTTACTCTTATATTTTATTTTTAGATGAAACAAAATATTCCAATAATGATAATAGTGGTAATAATAACAATTATAATTAATTATATGAATGATCCTAAAGTTTGCTTTACTATACATACTCGTACTATTTTTACCTAAAATTTAAACATATTTTTTCAAATATGAACATTCCCTTAACCTATAAATTTTTAACTTTCATTTTTTTGTCATCAAAAAAAACAAATAATTTATTGTCATTTGACGTTTGACATCAAAATTCTACGTATAGAAATATCTAATTTAAACAAGCATTTTTCTCAAAATTAGTACAAGTCTTTCGTTTTTATTATATGTAAGTCTAGATACATATATTACTAATATTATAACTAAATTTAATTGTTTAAATTTTAAGGACCCTTGACGAAGAAACAAAAATATTTCGAAAGCTTGGTCAAATAAAAATAAAACGTTAACGACATTTCCTGGCCAAATACTTTGTGATTTTCTTGAGTTGTAAAGTTACACGGCCGTTAATCAAGAACACATATATATATATATATATATATATATATATATATATATATATATATATATATATATATATATATATATATATATATATATATATATATATATATATATATATATATATATATATATATATATATATATATATATATATATATATATATATATATATATATATATATATATATATATATATATATATATATATATATATATATATATATATATATATATATATATATATATATATATATATATATATATATATATATATATATATATATATATATATATATATATATATATATATATATATATATATATATATATATATATATATATATATATATATATATATATATATATATATATATATATATATATATATATATATATATATATATATATATATATATATATATATATATATATATATATATATATATTCGCTCTCGCGTCTGCATAGAGACTGAAGTGTTAGTGACTGCGACGCTTCCTTTGTATTCCCACCCGGGGTCGGGGGTTAATCTGAGCGGCCGCTGGCCGTTAATTGTGTTTTCCGGATGTTGCTGTTGTTGTTGCGTTAATTTCGCTTGATTTTTTGTTATTTTAGATTTGTCAGTCATGGTCTTCCAAACTGTTGGTAGTTTTAATAATTCGTCCCATATCATTATATATTAAGATATAATCATATATCATATATTTAAATAAAATAAAAAATATATGAAATAAAAATAATATATATATATATATATATATATATATATATATATATATATATATATAAGTAATGGTAAAAACCAAAAGTTTTTTTTTTAAATTGTCGATGTTTTGCAACTTTATTGTTGCACCCTCAGGACACATACATTTTATATCCTACATTATACCTATATTATCAGTCTTTACCTACTCCGTTGGTGCGCAGATATTTCCCAGATATTAAATTTCTAAATGGAGCTTCTTGTTATGTTAGAATGGTATATCATTTGGGGTTAGGAAATATCTGCAGATATAAAATCTGTGTCCTGAGAATGCGACAATAAATTGGCGAATCGTCGGCAATTTAAAAAAAGGCCTTTGTTTTTCTACTGGATCCTAACCTTAAATAATACACCATTCTAACATAAAAGAGGATCCAGTCTTCCGGTTCGTCTCGTCGAATGCAGACCTCGGTGTTATTAACATAAGTGGTTCCACGTGTTCGGTTTTGCTGCTTTATTTCGGGGGGAAACGGGAGACTCAATCGCTCAGTGTGGAAACTAACGACCCCGCTAGAAAGGGAGCAGACGCTGTGAACGTGTGAGGCCTAGTTGTTTCTGCATTCTATCCCGTTCGTCTGCCGCAGTTCTACAAAGAATATTAGCTTAATGGCCGCTATGTGGCGGGAGTGGGAGGGGTAAGGGGATAGCTTGAAAGAAAGGGTCATCTCGTGATATCAGTAGTACTCTCAAGGGGCACCTAGTGGAAGCCAAGATGCATTTCAGAAATTAAAAGAGGAAAAATCAAGAAGTATTTTAAAGATTCAGTGTATCCGGGAGTTTAGAGCTCGCCATCCGGATACCCTACCGATAACGTCTCCAAACTGGAATAAGGTGTAAATCATCTGGGAGGGTTGCCCCAGCTCTGACTAAGCCCCGAGCGGAGAGCAATCTGGCGACTGCCTTGTAGCAAAGCCAATATGTCCTGTTATGTAACAGGATAAACAGGAAAGTCAAAGTCAACAAGAGGATCATTAATCAAAACCATTCAGAAGCCTAATATCTGGTATATCTGCCGACCAACGGTGTAGGTAAAGACTGATACTGTTGGTTTAAATTTAAGATGGCGAAACAAAATGACGGCAAAATAAAATTTTTAAAAAATCTTGTTAAATTGATTTTAAATTTTGCAGAAAAATTAAATGTGAAAATGGGATACTTATTGAATTTTTTTTGAATTATGCCCAAAAGTCAAGTGTGGCATAGGTAGAAAGGAAACATATATGCTAAACATATTGGTAGGGATCCAATATGATGAAATAAAATGGCGCCCAATAAAAATTAAGAGATAGTAAATGTAGCACACTATCTGTTGCTATGTACTGAAGGAACTTGGATCACACTTCACTCTTCCTAATAAAAGTAATAATTCATAACGAGAGAAGTTTCGGGTAAAGGAATTTACCATTTTTTTTTGTTTACGCAGTATATCAATAAAAATAACTTATAGTTAATTCTATTGATATACTGTAAACATTTATATTTTTAATTTTTTTTTACGTTTTTTGAATTTTATTCCTTATTTTCACGCAAGCGCGGGTTTCATAATTCGCGACATCGCGGGTTTCCAATATAAATATTCAAGCGGATGGGCTACAGTCAAACAGAAAACGCGAGGAATAAATTTATAGTGTTACTGGATTTGTTAGGCGGCTAGCGATAAGGAGAAGGTTAATCAATCGACGCAAATGACAGAAAACCTACCGCAGGACATATCGTTTTAAAATGTAAAAAATAAACTAGGTATATAAAAGATGTTTAAAAAAAATTAACACACGACATAAATCCTACCAAAAGGTAAAAAACAATCAATTGTTTTTAAAAACGTTGATTCAAACCTTGAATTTCCGCTTGGCAAGGGCGTCGATAAGGGGGGTAATGGGGCTAATTACCCCCCCCCTCTAAAAACTAAAGAATGTTTTCAACATCAATGTTTAAAGTAGGCACATATAGATAACTAAATATTTTTAACACATTTTATTTAACCAAAGTGAACTGTAAAATTCTATACATTGACTCATTATTAATTAATGAATTGGGAGTAGAATAATTAATTTATATTTTTGAAAATATGTTTTTTTTACGGTTTTTGCTTTAGAAAATGTATTGTTTTTGCCGACTGCCTAAATTTGATCTTGTTTTGACACCATTACGGTTTAGATCTCAGGGACGAACTGTTAATATTTGACTTTATTAATACACTTTAAACATGGCAGTATTATAGGCACCTGTTATAAAAAATTATGTATTAAATATTAAAAATTACGTTAGTTGATCCGATATAAACATTTTTAAAGAAAATGAATGGTATGTGACAATAATTTCCTTTGGTTAGTATACTAGTTAGTAGCTAGGACATCTTAGAGAAAAAAATGTTCGAATAAGTAAAAATCGATGGGGCTTTGTCCGTCCGATCGTATTCTTTTGCTTTTGATTAGGTATGTTTGTCGGTCCGTCTGTCTGCCATACAAAACCAGACGCTGATATATAGCGTATGGTTTTTATTGGCAGTTTCTTTAAAGACTTTTTTTTCTTTCAGAGACATGTTTCATTATATACATTTGTTTTAATTTCATGGACTAGATAAATAGAGTTGAAGCAAATTAAATGTTTACTTCCTTCGCAAAAAGGAAGTATTCTAATCGTGAAAAAATTAACCTCCGAGATTTTTTCAGATATTATACATTTCAGGGTTCCTAGATGCTGAAAAACATGTTTTCCCGGTATGTCTGTCAGTTCGCGGCATAGCTAAAGACTACCTAGCCGATTGACTTCAAATTTTAGTAAAAAATTAGTGGTCATATAGGGATAACCTTAGACTAAAGAAGCGGGAAGACTCTTTAGGGATTTAATCATAAAATCCCATTACAAGTCATCTGTTATTGTTGAATGAGCAATGAGTTGAAGCGAATAAGCATATTCCTTGTTGGTGCAGCTCAGATTTTCGGCAACACCACAAAAATGTCCTTGCCTGTTTGTTTACCAGTGGCGTAGGGCTTTAGACGCGTTAGCATGTCAGAAATAGTTCGAATAGATTTTTTGAAGATATGTTTCGTTTGGCTTCTCTTACCAGTCAAGACGAGACGAGGGAATGGTTTTTTTCTGGGAGAGAATTTCTCGGTTTCCTCAAACATTAAAAATGTGTAATTTTTAATGAGTTGTAAACAATAATTGAAATTAATTTTTTATTATACTATAGGGTATTCAGGAGCATACCAAGAGCGTATATATTTATTTTATTTGTAAATGTATGAAAAAAAGTTTATTATTCTAAAAAACTTTTGCTTTTCACACTCTCAACAAAATTTTTATTTTAGTTTTATGTGCATGAGCTTTAAAAAATTAACAAGTGTTAAAAGTATAAAGAATAAAGTACCTTTATTTTCAAAGATATGTAGAAAATGAATAAGGAAAAGCTGTTTTGAATTATATTTTGCAGCCAAATTTGAATTTTATTTGAAGGCAGGGTTTTTTTATTTTGGCTTAGAAGAATTATAAGGTCTGATCTGTTATATCCCGATATATCCGAGACGGGACGAGAGTCTCTGTACAGCGGAGAAATACATTGTCGAGGATGCGAGAAGACATTTTTCTTTCGGTTACCTAGAGAAGGTCTTCTCTTGTGTCGTCTAGTCGCATCACTTGAAGAAGCGTAGAATATATATTTGTTGAATATAATAGGATCAATTTAACAATTGTTCATCTTGATATTGTGATTAGTAGTAAGTAAATAGTAAGGTTTGATTGATCTCATTAAAGTCTCCGATTTTGAATTAAGGATTGTAATTTATTTGGTCAGAAATTCTTAAGAATATGTTACAGGCTTTGAGAAGTATATTAACATGATATACATTTAAATGATTATGGGCAATGGGTTCTCCGTTTTTGATAAACGAGATATCAATATAAGTATGGAACTCAGATTGAAGAATTTAAAAAATCTATGGTATGGAAGTATTAATGACAAATTAGAGTTTTAAAAAAAATGAAATGTCAGCTGGACAAAATTTTACATTCAGTATAGCTTCTAAACATAATGACAATGCCAATTTTGTTCGAAAGGATTTACAGGCCGGAAATATGTGAGACTCCGGCATTTTAACAAAAATAAATAAAATATACATTAAATTTGCCGTAGTCATTTGTCCATAACATTCAAGATTTTTTTTTTCATTAGGAGTAAAAAATTAAATCACTGGGTAATTAAGCTTGATCTACGTTTTGTAAAACGAGTATAGTTAAAAGAAATTCCTTAATTCAAAATTAGCTGATAATTTGAATTTTACTTATTTTGGATCATGAAACATTTTTTATGACAACAAGGGTTTTTCTAAATTTTAACTGAAATATCTATACAAGTTCAAATTTGATGGTACATATAAATATTTTATACATAATTAAACTATGCAGCAAATTTCATAAAATATATAAATACATGTTACAGCCATAGAATCCTTTGATCTATTTTTGCTACATTTTGTTTGCGTCGCGCGATCAGTGGTGTCTAAGGATATGGCCGAATTGTTTCGAAAGTTTCAGAACGCTATGGCCGGTAAAGGGAAGTCGGGCACTAGCCAGAGATGTATTTAGGAAAATATTGCCACACAATAAAATAAAAAATATCGTTTGATCATCGGGTGAAAATTACCTGAAATCGGAATATTATAAAAATCTTTCATGTAAGTAATAGTACTTCTGCATCTGCAAGATGAGAACAAATACGGAAAAAATATTGTTTTTTACCTAAATCGTCTTAGATGTGTCTCAAGTTTCTCGCAACGTGTAAAAACCAATTTTTGTTAAAGAATATCTCGAAATGTCTATTAGCTCACTGATTTTGGGCATAATCAATTTAGATAAAGGATTTGAAAGGGGCATGAAATGGCAAAAAATTTAGTATTTTTTTTTAAACGGATTTTTGGGTATACACACTTTTAATTCTAGTGTTTTTTTTATGGAAACAATTCAGCGTGTTAAATTTTTAAATGCTTCCGGCGCATATACAATTATATTTTCAGATATTTTAGAGATACAAATTCTTTAATTCTGACTTAAATAGGCATATAAAATTAATTAAATTACGAATTTTAGGCATCCATTTAAATAAAAAATAAGTTGTACAATTTATTTAACATTTCAATTGCGAAATTAGTAGGAGTTTAAAAAGATTATCCTAAAAAATTAATTATTAATATGTTATTGTTTCAGAGATTTTCTACTACCTATATCAATTTTAATCTTAACATCCATTTAATGTATTATTTAGTGTGTTTTTAGTAATATATCAGGCGATTTTTTCATGTATGCATTTGATTTGTTATCACATAATCGACTTTTAGTTAGAAAATTAAAATTGAGGCTAAACGCTAGAGGTGATAAAAATCCAAGATTTCCTCAATAACTATTTATTATTTTTGGATATACAGATTTTAAAATACTACCTATTTTCATTTCATTTTTATAACCCATAGGATCAAGGATACTCAGCTTCACTGTTTCACATTTACGTTACGTTTACGCAACCGCAAAACCGGTATTTGTTCAAAATATTGCAAACATATTGTATGTTTTATTTGGAATGTACCGATTGGAAGATCTAAACTGTAATTCATAAAAGAAAATATAAACAATTTTTATACGTGTTGAGACACCCAACCGCTGCACACGGTAACGTACTCATTTTCGCCAATCCGACTCTGTGACGCTACTAGTTTATTTCTACTATGTTACAACATAGTTTAAGGTCCGATTGTGTAGGAGCCGTTCAAACTCATGCCTGCAGAAAATTAGTTAGACGTTCAACTACAGCTATAAGCAACTGCAAGTTACAGTTGAAACAGCAGCTATATCGGGTGTCAACGAATCTATTAGACAGGCCATAACTTTTAAAGTATTTGATGTTACAAAACGAAATTTGTTATAGGTAAATGGTACATAAAGGGAAGAGTTTTCGCATATTGTTCACTTTCCGGTCACTTCCGGTTTCACCGGAAATTACTCCAGTTTCGATTTTTTGAATAGAACACTGTATATTTTTACATTTTTAGATTTCTGAGACAATTCTGAGTCAGAATGTGACATTTTAAAAACTTTTTACGCCTACTTGATTTTTATAACCATTTTTAAAATTGCATCTAGGTGGCCATGACCGGACGCAAATTAATCTAATGACCTGAAATGATGACAGAATAATACAATCGCTAAGTTTTAGTGGTTAGTCTGATAGCTAGGAACAAGATAAATTGATAAAATCAAATTTTTTTGTCTAAGTATTTTTTTTCAAATTGCGACCGTTTTTAGACAAGCACTTTTTGAAGAGAGGGTTAACTAACGGTACTAACTTTTTTGCGATTGGATTAAAAATAAGCTCAAAAATTAAATATTACTAAGAAAAATACTCGATAATTAATTATTTACTTTTATCAAGTGTGCCATGGATATCCATGCTGGATATTAAGTAGGATTTTTAATTGTGACAGTTAGTGGATCAAGATTACTTACGTTGGATCTATCTATGCGTCATGTCACGTAAAGTCTGCCCCTTGGAATTAGAGTTTTCAAGAATCTTTTCTTATCAAACCTCTACACCCTAAAATGTAGCTTTCTACGTCAAGCGGTTTGAGCAGGATCGTAATGAATGAGTGAATGAATATTAGTATATATAAAAAAAATAATGCTAAAAAAACAAGCTAATGGTAGTCTTTAATTTTAATTACATTGTTACTGAGAAATAGTATTGTTTTTCCCTGAAAATTTCAGCTAATTAGCTTTCTTCTCTAAGCGAATAATTATTGTTCTTTTCAAGACTTTCCAGAGTCAAGTAAATATTAAAAGCGTGTAAAAAATTTACATTGAAATGATCCTCAGCAGCATTTTGTTGACTTATCGCTTACAAATTCCATTCTCCGCATAACTTGCTGCCACAACTTTTATGCTTTTACATTTCTTTACAAAGTAATAAAGAGTTTATCAAGGTAGTAGCAGTCGTATTTTTACAACTCCGAACTATGCAGTATTAATAATTATCATTCTTACTTTGTTTAATTTCTATAACGACACTAATTGTACTTTAAAAATACCAAAAAACAATTAAATATATATTCGATTTACCACAAAAAAAAACAGAGCTTTCATCTTCCCATATACTATGTCGAACTAAAAGGAGACCACGCGAATAGCATAGCAACAGCCAGCCGAGGCCGACTGCGCGGAATCTATGACGTCACACCATTCCCAGGCGGGCGGGCTCGAGGTGTTTAACAACTTATTTAAATAAGAAAACAAATTCGGAAACATCTGAAATTTTGTATATATACTAAATTCGATACCTTCTTTTAGAATTTGTAATAAAAAACATATACTGAACGAGCCCATTACAATTGGAGAAACAAAGTTAGCGGAAGAAATTAGTTGGACTCTGGGTGGCGCTGGAGGAACCTTATCACGGCATATTCTGACGTCAGACAATTTATTCATGTTTTCAGCTACAAAAAGTAGATAAGACAGTCAAGGATGTATGATCCCATCTTAAGTAACAATAAAAAGTAGAAAAGTCTTACTATTAAACAGGCTATCATATTTGCAGTTTAAACGATTGATAACTACACAGTAAATACAATTAGTTCAGAGAATAAAGAACATAAATGTTTATAACTAACAAGGTACCTGACCAGCAGATATGTTTCAATTTCAGTTGTAGAATAAAAAGTGTCATTTAGTAGCAGCGTTTTAATTTGTCTTTAAAAGGTGCTATGCATTCAATCCTATTTATAACATATTCATGATTGCGTTGTCCAATACAATACAATACAAAAATGTGCTAGCTATGCGAAATGAAGTTGTCTTGAATTTAATATATATCCACTAAGAGTTTATATACATAGACACTTGTTACTGTTAGTATTTTTTTGTTTTTAAAGACTTCCCTACAGGATGCCTTATATGGCAAGTTAAAGATCAGTCTCAATTCTTTTTTCTATATCCAGCACTCTGTTCAGGTCCTGCGCGTTTCTCCATACCGCCAAACCATAAGACATGACTGGGTATGCATTAGCGTAGTAGACAGTTACTAAATTAGAAACACTTAGTGAGTTTTTATTTAATCTCGAACAAACATCTATATGCAGACTCAACTCAAGGCTAGAATCTGTTGTGATTCCTAAAAACTTTGAACTATGGCTAACAGGCACATTTATTGTCTTCAATTCTATAGACACAGATGGATTTCTTATAAGGTTGTTTTTTTACACCAATTTGAGGAATCAGTGTTATCTTAATTTTCTCCAAAAGATTCTCATTTTTTGGCGTAGCTGTCTATGGTCGTATCATCAGCGAACATAAAAAGGATTACATATGAAATGTATTCTGGAAAAAATTCCCTAAGTAACAGTTTGTCGTTTGTGAAAAAATATTACCTATTTTTATTTTAAATTTTCTACCCTTCAAGAAAGATTTAAACTATTTACTTAATGGTCCTTTAATACCCAGCCTTCCAAATTTTTTAACTTCAAAGTCAGGATCTTACTTATAAATAACTACAAAGTTGATTATATATATTCTGTATAAGATCAATCGCTACGGTTTAAGTAGAGTGTTTTTCTCTAAAACCATGCTGGTGTGAAAAGGTTAGAACTTTATTTTTCTCAAGAAAGGGCGTTAGCTTGTTTTAAAACACAGGCCGCCAGGGGAAAATACCTTCATAAACCGACATATTCATCAAATAAACCAAACGAGCAATTAGTTTAGAAGAACACTTCTTTAGCAAGTAATAGACACCTACCTCACCTGTTGATTTTTTATGGCAGACCTGACATCATGTGGTGGTACATTAGTATATTGAACGTTATTAATACACTTTTCCTATACAGATCACCCCTTTGTGTATATACTAATAATATACAGTATTATTAGTATATACACATGTATTATATAGCAGAACATTCCAACAGTATTTCAGTAGAAAAGTGATCACGCAAAATTCTGCTACTTTCAGAAACACTATTTTTTGTAAAAATCACAGTTACACCGTGTTGGTGGTGTATTTTACTAAAGTCACACAATTTATCGTAGCCATTTATCGTTAAATAATCTATACCGGCACTAGTTCGACAATGCTCCGAAATGCACAAAAAAGTAGGATCATATTGTTGAGTGCTAAGTTCTATTAAGTTTTTTTTCTTAGACAGTCCCTGTACGTTAAGATGTAGGGCAGACCAACTAGAAATGTTTCCTTACTTACGAATATGCATCCCGAGTTGAGGCTTGGTTGGGAAAAACCTTGGGAAATTTGTACCTCCTGACTGTTGCCCCGTCTGGCCAAATTGATGCGTCAGGCACTTTATTTACATACGCTATAGGAAATGATACTTTTTTAGTTCTCGCAGTGGTCACTGTAGATACAGGGAAGCACTGCTTTGAATTGTTCGTGTTTTGCAGAATTTGATTTTTTTGAACTTACCGATTGATTTTCGTTGCCGATTCCTGCAATGTTTTTGCAAACGTTTGCGTATTAGTGTTCGGGTTCTCTTCCCTAGGGGGAGCTGTTGAATTGGATTTTTCTGTTTTTAATAAATTAATTAATAACTGGCGGTCTTCAAGATGGCTTTCTAAATTTACTAAAATTTTATTTTTACTATCTAATTTTGATTTTGTGACACATAAATCTGTTCTAACTTGGGTACAAGCTCGCTTTGAGCACCAGTCAGCCGTGTTTACATCAACACTGTCATGGAAGAACTCCTCCGTATCTTCACGAACACTTATTTGAAACAACTTTTTAATTATACACAATAGTTCATTGTTTTCTTGTGTCACTGGTAACTTTTTAAACAATAATAACACAACTAGTTCCGGAGCCTATTTAACTCCGCACTATACGACGAAAGTGTATCGTGCGCCATCTTGAATACAATTAGACCCTAAAAATACTAAATAATAAATTACTTAATTTTTATTGTTTATGTGTGTCCATTACAAGTGGTAACAATGGATCCAGTCTTTTCCCTCTCTAGTACTTAAATAAAAGAATTATGTAAGTAGTGTATTAAAAAATAATGTTACATGGCTGTAACGATATTACATAAAATCAAAGAACTTTGTCATCCATTTTTAACAGAAATGTACAAAATTATGAAACTTCTTTATATTGGCATATATTTTACATTACATTAAGTTACATCAAAAGAGTATTTTCAAATATATTTCAAAATTTCAACTAAAATTCAACCTTTCATTCTATCTCTAACGAGACTAGTTGATAAACTGTTGTCCTATGGTGTGAGAGGTATATTTCTTAAATGGATAAAATTATACCTTCAGAATCGCAAGCAGATTACTTGAAATTGGGTAATACAAATCACTAGCAATCACCGTAAGGTCGGGAGTCCTTCAAGGAAGTCATCTTGCACCTCTTTTGTTCAGTATATATTATCATGCAATTAAATTCTTTCTGATTGGCAGTAGTTGTTTTTAGAATTTCAACATTCTTCCTTCTATTTTTTGTGGAAAAGTCGCTTTGCTCCTGTGAACAGGATTTCTCTTCCCAGAAAAAAATATGTGATGTAAAGTGACTTGGTTTATTCAAAATAGCAATTACTACTTTCCTAATTTTAAGAGTTAGTAAGAAATGCACTCGTGCATATTATTTTAAGTGTCAGTTGAATTAAAGTAGAAAAGAGCAAGTAGAAACACAGACTAATTGGATCAAATAAATACTACTACAGGGCCGCTGAATCTAGGCGACCAGGCAATATTTGCAGCAACAGCTGCAGCAAATTTCAACCAGAAAATTGACATATGTGGAATAGCAGAGACTCACTGGAAAGACAAAGGCCATTTTGAAACAGCTGAACATAAGATATTTATGTCCGAAGACCACTGAGCAAAACGAATAGCCATAATATTAAAAAGGAGCAAATCACCAGGGGAATTTGGATACGGGATAGATACATTTTTTAGTATATAGGCCGGTTTTTTTGACACTGGCAGATTTCAACTTTTCTAAATTGTGTGTGCTTTTATGGTAGTATATGTTTAACATAGGTAGTGTAACAGTAAATACAGAAGTGAGAGCTGTAATTTCTTTTCCTAGTGAAACATCTCGGCATAAGACATGATTTTCCTAAATTTTGAGTAATAAACTGGGAAAATTTTCTTTTCTCAGTTGTGAATTTTTCATTTTTTTTTCTTACTAGAACTTTTTTAGGATTATAAATATCGATTTGAAATTTTTGATAATAGATAGGATATTGTAATTTTAAAAAAATCTAATCTTCCAGAATTGGATTTAGTGTAATTTTTTTAACGTGTTTCACTGTTTGATGAGATTTTTTGACACTTTGTAGTATATATTATGTTATACAGGAGCAATATAGGATATATTTTTTTAAGAAATTCTGGTTTAAGAGCTGTATTTTTTTTTCATAGTAAGCCGTTTCGATGTAAGACATCGATTTGGAAGTTTGGGTACATTTTTTTACTTCACTTTAACTTTTTCAGGATTCAAAGCATCGATTCGGGTTTTTCGGTAATTGATAGGATATTTCATGTAATATTTAGAAGAGTAATTTATTTAAAAAAATCCAACTCCAAGAAAAATTATTTTTCCCTGTAACTTTTTAACTGCTTGAGATTTTTAAATACGGTTGTCACATTTCATTGTAAATTTTAGAAATGTAATTAATTTAAAAAAATACTTTGACATCTCTCAAAAAAACCGTCTTTTTCCCGTAACTTATAAAATATCAAAAATGTAGTAAGAACAGTTTTAACTTTAGAGGCATAATTTATTTTAAAAAAATATTTTGACAGCTGTCCAAAAAAAATTGTTTTTTTTCCCGTAACTTTTAAACTGCTTAAAATTTTTAAACATGGTTATTACATTTCTTGTAACTTCTTATGGGGTAAGTTATTAAAAAAAATATCTTGACAGCTGTCAAAAAACTGTCTTTCCGTAACTTTTAGTCACGTAATTTATTTTAGAAATGCGATTTTTACAGTTAGAGTAACTTAACTTATATAAAGTGAGATAATAGGTCGAGAGTCATATTTAAATCATAGGTACTAGGTCTACATGTAGCTTATATTATATGAGCCCTATTTACTCGTATTTGTTGTGGAAAAACTCACTTTTTAGTCGCCATTTCTCAGAAACGGTTTCAGATACACTTTTGAAATTTGCTGCTTTTGCAGCAAACTTACGATATGTGTGTTTGTTTTATTTTTATTTAACGTCCATTAATATTAAACTTTTTTTTTCGAATTGCGTGTGCCAACACGATAGCTGTTGAAAAAATTAAAATAATTGTTTGAAATTCTCGATTCGATTCGATTATTTTTTCGGTATTCCGAATCATGTTAAAAAAGGGAGGTATCCAACTTTGGAAAGTATTTTTTCTTCGTTCTTAAAAAAAAATTAGGTCAAAAGCAAGTGTTATTTTAACGACATCTGGAGCCCAAACGATTTAAACTTTATACAAAAATCTGAGCAAATTACAATTATCGCAGATTATTTAAAAAAACTTTTATTGCTTTCGCCTTAACTTTGGAACGGAATAAAAAATTTAAATAGGATTTTTGCAGATATATGTAACTTTTATTTAGGTAATGAAGAAAATATAATGAATATTATAATGGAAAACTGGCATAAATTAGTATTTATACCAGTTCCAGTATATCCAGTATACAGGAGGTCTCAAAATGTAGCAAACTAAACTTGTGTTTATTTGTGTTTGTATCTTTTATGTGCATTAAATGGGTTTCTATTTGCTGATTGTAAATATCCTGTCAAGAAATTTGGCAAATTTCTGTCATAAGAAGCAATGTTTAAGAAAGAGACGAAGAACGTTCTATTACATAGTGGAATTAATAGAAATGCATGGCCCTTTATAGCAGGATTTGTTTCAAACATTTCGAGAATCTTTGAAGATAAAGATATCAATCTTAGTATATTTATAGTCAGCAAGAAAAAAATCGTTTGATGAAAGTCGATTTATGTGATGAATATATATTATACAGGGTGTTCCATTCAAAATCGTGCTAGGTCTGCTACATAGTTTTAACTCATTCTATACCTATACACACATACATACTATGTTTCTAAAAAGATACGTAGAAGAGAATTTTTGAGATTTTTTCTATATGCAAAATTAAACCAATATTTAGTGTAGCGAATTGTAAAGAAATGCACTAAACGAAGTGAAATCAAATAAATTATTTGAGAGTTCAAAAATAAAGGGAACTTTAAAAAAACCTATATAAAATTTAATAGATATGAATGAGTTATATAGCGTTTGACGTAACTTGAAAGCTAGTTTAAATCAAATAATACTTCCCATTTCCCAGGGAAATAAGATTAAACAGAACAGTTTTTTTTTAATAAAATGGTGGCGCTGAGCTTGTGAGTTTTGACAGGCCTCTATGTACAACATTTATGTGTAAATATTTAAAGGCTCGTGATCATAATTGACGCAAGTAAGAAATGTAAAAAAAGAGTTTAAAAAAATTACAATTTGTTGAAAACACCCTGTATATTAAAACGAAAAGAAAATTTAAAAATAACTAAAATTGTTTTTTTTTATATTTTAGTACATTATCTTGGCTAGAAAAGAACACAAAAATATCTCTTTTGAACAGTCATCGTTACAAGGTTACATAATACTCTGTAAAACAGATTTATTGAAGTCCACTGCAGTTATGCTTTTCTAGGCCATAAAGTCCACGACTTGACATATAACTTGTTACCTCCCCAGTTACCTGGTGGTTTCTTTATTTTGTAGAGAGAAGTCTGAATGAGGAGGGACAATAATTTTGTTAGATACAAAATGTTTCGATTATTTTTGTTTAACAAACGTCACACAGTTCGATTTTATGCTTGTGTTCATAGTTCATAACCTGAGTTCAGATTTCTTTATTGTATGGAGTTTACAGGCCTCCTAGGATTTCTGTTTTGGTAAGACTGGAAGTACTCATATCATTTCTTCGTATGAATGCAAGAATCATTATTAGCTGGTGATTTCAATATTAATTTTAATATAAAGATTCCGTAAATGTACAGGTCCTGTCTAATATATTTAGTTCGCTATAAATTATTTCTGCACGAATGTATCTAGGGATGAGCTCTACAACATATCTGTAATAACACCTGGCCTTTCTGACTATGAGACAATAATGTAAGTAAGTAAGTAAATGTTCTGTTAGATTATCAGAAGGAAAAAGTTGCAAGGGATGGAAGAATTTATAGCGCATCTAACTTAAATAAATGTAGAACTGAGGCAAATAAAATCAACTCGAACATAGTCTGAAATTATCCTGATCCCTGGACATTTTTAATCAAAACGTAGTAGAACATTTTCCTCTTCAAAAAAAAAGAAGACACAAAAGTTGTGGATAACAAAAGGTTTTAGGTCTTCTTCAAAAAATCTAAGATTTCTTCATAATTTAAGAAAGAATGTGTCAAACCCATTGTTAATTAATTATTTTAATAAATACAAAACTATCTATAGGCGCGTAATTAAAACTGCAAAGGAATTTTATTATAAGATAATGATAAATGAGGCAGCAAATAAAATTAAGGAAAGTTGCAATATTGTTAATGAGGTGAGGGGACAAGCTGGTTCTTCGTCCACACATGTAGAATTGACTCTAATGTGCTAGTTTGAAAACGGCGTTAGTTAAACCTCTGTATAAGGATGGAAACCTAGAAAATCCTGTCAATTATCGATCTATATAGCTTTTACCCACATTGCCAAAATTAAGAGTGAAATTTAACAATTTTGTCGATTTTCTAGAACAAAATACAGCATCACATGTTTTTTTTTCTAATAGAACCCAAAACCAGTCTGTAGTCATGTTTCTAAACTACTCTATTATCATATTTTTTTTTTTCTAAAAAATATACAAAACGTATTTCGAAATAATAAAGAAACGTAAAAATGTCATAAAAATGTGAAGTTTTTTTTGTTACTTAGAAGACCTTTAAATATACAACACGTCAATAATCGAACATTTTTCTAAGTGATTTCCAAAAACCATTTCCTAGTTGGTTTAAAAATAAATTCAGGATTTCTTCCTGAAAATGACCCTGTAAGTCAAATAATTGCATCTTATTTTCTGAACAGCCGATAACGCATGTTACTTTTTTGGTACGTCCTATCCTTGTTTCTTGAAATCGGCAAATTTTAGACCGGCATTCGGAGTTCACACAATTTGTGTTAGAACATTTCCGGGCAGAAGTGAATTAAAAAGATTTGGTAACGTTTTGCAAGTTAGACAATAGGACTTTTCTTTTCAACTTTTAGAGGTTATATAGTTACAGTATTCGGTTTTAAAAATTAATTAATATTTCTGAATATAGAAAAATATAGTATTTTTCTTATCTAAGAATACTTTTCTGAAATATGTTTGTGTGTTTAAGATGTGAAGTAGGGAATATCGAATTTTTTGGAAAAAGGTGTATTGGTAGTTTTTAATATATAATCTAAAGTAAGATAAAACCTTTGTCATAGTTTTTGGATGAAAACCATCCCTTTTTATCGGTTTTTGGAGAGCAAAAATATTATTGTTAAAAACAGTTATTTAGGGTGTTATATAAAAGTACTTAAATAGACATAAATTATTATTTTACATCAATTATCGTATTAAAAATTACGATTTTGTGTAACTTTTAATAAAAACTTTTTAAATTTTCATCTTTATTTCATACTTAGGATGGAGACGTAACATAAATAATTCATAGTGCGGCAGAAATTCGGTTTCAGTTTTGATATAAAAAATGTAAAAGGTTGAGCCTATGCTGTTCAAATAAAATATTTTTTCGTACATAATACATTAGATCGATATAGTAGATCGAACAAGACACGGCAACGTTGAGGCCCCCCTAAATAGATGAAAGCTTTGAAAAGCCCGCATGCATCCGAAAAATTACGGCACAATGTTGCACAAAGTGTATTGAAGAAGCCGGCAGACGAGAGTAGTAACCGAAGACAATATTCCTCTTTAAATTAAAAGATCTCTTGTAATATTTAGTGATTGGAAACACCGCGTCTTGTTCCCGTTCGCGAGTTGAGAGTTACCGAACGAACGGGATTGATGTCTTCGGACCGATTCAAGGCGTCCCATTTAAATGAATTATCTATTGCGTAAGCTATAATGGATCGTTGATAATACGAATATTGTTTTAAGTTTATGGTTACAACTTAATTATACATTGTTCCTCATAAAGTCCGCATCATGTAGAAAAAATTGTATTAATTGATTTTAGTAAATTTTGTTATGGTCAATAGTTTTGTCTAATAATAAAATGCGCAAGTACAAATTGGTCAGACCAAACTTAATGTAAAGTTATTTTATTTTAACAATTTTGTTAAAAACTTACTTTATTTGCATTATTTATTAAGTAAACACATAAGTATACCAAGTTACCTATAGTGATGATAGAGATGAATTAAAAATAACCCATAATTAGTTTTTAGTGCACATCAATTTTGTTGCCAATAAAAAATCAAAAAAATCGAAAAATTTGACATTTTACTAGAGGGCTAAAAATTAGTACATGGATAAAAAATTGAAATATAAACAGTCTTTTTCTTTAAGAAATCATGGTTCTTCATACCAAAATGTTACCAGTGCATTCCTATATAACACTTGATTTTTGTACAAAATTTGAGATGAAAGAACGTGAAGATATGTAAAACCTGAGGTGATTTTTTAACGATTACAAGTATTACATTTAGCGTCCATCTTGAATTGGTACCACAGTTTTACTAGTTAATGTAAAAACTACTTATTGAATTTATTTTAAATTATGCCCAGAAATAAAGTGTGACACAGGTAGGAACCGGTATCAGATTGGTAAGATCCAATACAATGGAACAAAATGGCGCTGAATTAAAATTTTTTAAAAGACAGTATATATGTGTTATTAAAATGGGTCACTCTTCACTATTCCTAATAAAAGGAAATATTCATAACGAAGGAAGTTCCGGGTTAAGGAATTTTACCAATTTTTTCGGCTTTATTCTTGATTTTATTTTATTCCTTATCAATTACAATAATAGGGAAGGGTGTTTGTCTTCGTCCTGTAAGTTTCCACGAGAATTTAGGGAGGCGGCGGCTGCAAAACATCTTCCACTATATCCTCTTTTTCGTACTTCTCTCGTGAAATTGTAATCGTAAAAAATCACCCTCCGAGATTTTTTTCAGATCTTTACGTTTCAAGGTCCCTAAATGCGAAAAACAAGGCTCTCGTCGGTCCGTCTGTTCGCGGCATAGCTAAAAAACTACTTACCCGATCGGCTTCAAATTTTGATAAAAAATTAAGGCTCATATGGGGAGGACCTGGTAACATTTTGGCAAAATCCAATTTGGCAATTCGTACTACAACTTTACCAATTTATCTCTATATCACACTTAATTCTTGCACAAAAACTGAAATTAATTTAATAAATAATATTTTCGGGCTGATTTTTTAAATATTTTATTAGATCGCTATTTTGTTTTGCTATCTTGGATTCATATCAAAATGTTACCATTTCATTCCTATGTAACACTTCATGTTTGTGCAAAATTTGAGGTAAATTGAATAGTTTTTTTAATAATATTTTTTTTAACTTTCTAAATGGTTTTCGTTAACGATCCTCTTGTTGTTATATTAGAGTGATGTGTTATTTGGGGCTAGGATCCAGTAAAAAAATAGTATTTTTTAAAATTGTCGACGTTCCGCAGCATTATTTTTGCATCGCCAGGACACATATAGATTTTATATCCTGTGTGAAACCCATATTATCAATCTTTACTTACCCTGTTGTTCCACAGATATTTCCTAACCCCAAATAATACACCACTCTAACATATCAACAAGAAGATCGTTAACGAGAACCATTTAGAAACTAGGAAATATCTGCGAACCAATGAGGTACTTTAAGATTGATAATATAGATTTCCTGCAGGATATTCGATCTATATATGTGTCTTAAGGATGCAGCAATAAAATTGCAAAACGTCGACAATTTAAAAATAAAACTTGTTTTTTTTTTAACATTGTTCCGCAATATTGCATTTTTACCAAAATATTACCAGGTCATCCCCATATGACCCTTAATTTTTTATCAAAATTTAAAGTCAATCGGGTAAATAGTTTTTAAGCTATGCCGAGAAACAGACAGACGGATCGATAGAATTGGTAAAACATGTTTTTTGGCATCTAAGGAAGCTAAAACGTGAAGATATGTAAAACCTGAGACAGTAATTTTTCACGACTACAAACACTTAATTTGGCCGCCATTTTGTTCTGCCATATTGAGTTAGTACCACAATTTTACAAGTTGACCCCCTATACCACAATTAGCTATGGCACACAATTTGAAATCAGTCCATTAAGTAGTGTTTCAGGCTGAATTTTTAAATATTTTATTAAGCCGCCATCTAGAATTCATGCCAGAATTTTACCAGTTGATAATAATTGATGTTTCCAAAATTTCACTAGACCGCCATTTTGTTTCGACATATTGGATTTTTCCCAAAATGTTACCAGGTCATCCCCATATGACCCTTGATTTTTGACCAAAATTTGAAGTCAATCGGGTAAGTAGTTTTTTAGAATTTTAGACCCACGGAATTAAGAAAACATGTTTTTCGCCATCTAGGAACCCTATAACGTGAAGTTCTGAAAAAATCTCGGAGGGTGATTTTTTCACGATTACAATACTTCACTTTTACGAAGGAAGAAAAAAACGAATTCGTGACCCTACATACAGCCAGAACAGCAAATAACATTTATCCAAAATTCAAATAATTTTCAAAGCGAATTACAATACTTTATTGCGGTTTTGCAAGTATGTTTGTCAAATACATGTAGTATTACTTGTATACGAAACACGGCTAAAGTTTGCTTCATCGGATCAATCGCCCAAAGAGTTTTTTTTTCATTTATGGGCGGGAAAGGGATTGGTCCCATAGAAAAGCAAAATATATACATTTTTTTAATTTTATTTAAAAAAGGTAACTACGTCAATGAATTTCAAATAAAAATACCATTAATCAATTCTTACTTTTCAATATATCACAAGGTAACTGGGGCGTACCCCTGGGGGGTCACAAAATGTAAATTCCAACCCCGTATAATGCGACGAAAACTGGATACCCTGTTTACTAGGTATATGCATACTAACATATGGCAAACATATTTCAAAATTGGCCATTAAATACCTATTCTAATTTGTTTTGAAAATATTTAATTTTGGGTTTTGATTCAAAATTTGCATCTTCCACTTACACAAAGTGTCCATCAGCTTATATTCGACTTATCACCTGATTTCTAGAATTGAGATATATACCTAACCTATATATAAAAAAACAAAAATGTCATAATGGAAGATTGTATGTACAACAAAAATGTCGGTCCTAAATAGGTGTTTCGCATAAAAAGAGTTTTATTGTGTTTAGCAGCAGCCGCATGTCGGGTACTTTTAATCAGACAAGGACAGCCGTAGTTTACTGACGTGCAGGCCGTCAAATAGGGAACAGATCACAGTAGTCAATCGTTGTAGACGTAAGCTAAATGTAATTGTCTGTAGCGATTGTCGATTCTTAATAGAAAAAGTTGTTAACGTCGCATCATCCCCTCTCTGAATAAGCACAAATTATTGAATAGTTTTCGGTTTGGTTTCCAAAATTTGAAAAATACAAACGATGCAATTTTTACTTTTCTTAAGGATCTATACCACGGGTTGTATGAGGGTGAGGTGGCTGTGGCTGTGTTTTACGATTTTTCCAAGGCGGTCGACTGTGTGAATCGCGAGATATTGTTGCAGAAACGTCATCTTTATGGATTCAAGGGTGTTTCTCAGGATTGACTTGAATAATACCTTTGTGGAAGAACCCAGATTGTCAAATGTGAACAGAGTATGTCTATTTCACTTAATAACAGATATGGAGTACCACAAGGGTCCGTACTTGGCCCACTTCTTTTCTTGCTTTATGTTAATGATATTGTAACTATTGACTTCAGAGGACGATTTACTCTTTTTGCGGTTAACATTACAATTTGGATTATGAGAGATGGTGATGACTTTTATCATAAAGTATCAACAGTTTTAGATTTAGATGCAATCTGCCACTCTCTTAATATCGGCAAGATAAGTATTCTGACCTTTAAATGCGCAATTCTTAACTTGCCTTTAGACAATTGTATGCTCGAAAATAGGACAGTAGCAAGGTTTCTAGGGGTTTATATACACTGATCGGCACGAAAACCGGCTCACTTAAAATTTGAGCCATACTGAAAGTTTTGCATATTATTTTCAGCAAAAAGTCCTTTATATACTCATTTCGCATCATATTATACCGTCGGAAGCAAAAGTATGTTTGTTAAGTCTTAGTTTAAATCACCCTGTGGAGTTGCTAGGTAGTGCAGAAATGATGAATTGTCATGTTATTTGTCATGAAGCCATATTTATTCTAAGCATTTTGTTTATTTATCTCAATAGCTCTTTTTCTCTGGTAGATAAACGGTTTTTATGTAAAACACTACAAATAAACACATATTTTATGTAAAATTTTTCTTTGCACCTTTGTGTAGAGTATGATCAGCACAGCAATGGATTTTTGTTTTTTGAAAGTGTCACTCAAAAGCCCTAGTTACTGTTACTGTCACTCATTTTAATTGAGGGTGGTTGACTTAGGATGCCGCAAAGCACAGTGCAACGTATTTATGTCCACTTCAGAGAGACCGGTTCATATACCAGACAATCCGGAACAGGTCTTCGAAGGAGAACTTCTAATCTAGACGATTGTTTCGATGAGATCACCTTATCGTTAAGAAATCGCCGTTTACTTGCGTTACTAATTAGGAACCAATTAAGGGATGTAAGATATGTAAACGTAAGTGGACCAGCTACGAGACCAGAACTATCCAGAGAACATCGGTTAACCCGGCTACATTTCGCCAGAGATCATGAAAATTTGATGAAAAATGACTGGAAACGAGAATTGTTTACCGGCGTTTAAGACCTGCAGACGATAAGGAAAGAGTATGGTAAGGAATAGGAGAAGGTTATGCTGAATGCACCTTTAGCCCTAGGGTTAGTTTTCAAGGAGGTTCAGTAATGTGTGGACGGGAGTTTTATTAGATGCACGTACCGACCTTCTCAGGGGATCAATAACTGCTGAGGGTACATTCAAGAAATATTATGTGATTATATAGTTCCATGCGAAGGGTTAGTTGCGGAAAACTGCACGATATTCTGCGACCCCGTATTGCACGGATAGTAAGAGGACATTTAATTGACGTTAATATCCCGCAAATGGTCTGGCCCCTGAACAGCCCGGATTTAAATCCTAGTGCAAATGTGGAACATGCTCGGCCGAAGGATTCGAGACCTGGTGCCTGCTCCTATAACCCGGGACGCACTACGACGTGCGTTTTTAGAACAATGGGCAGCTAGTCCTCAAGAAGAAATAATGCAAGGCATAGCAAGAAGAATTAATACTGTAATTCAAGCCCGAGGAGGAAATATTCATTATTAGTTTGCATTCAAAATGATTTTTTTTCGTGAGAAATATAATTTTTGTGTTATTTGTTATTAAAAGTTTGTTTCTTAAAATTTGTAGTGTTTTACTCAAAAGCATTTATCTACCTAGAGCTATTGAGATAAAAACAAAATACTATATATGGCTTAACGACAGGTCATATTTTATCATGGGTGCACTGCATTACCAATAACTCCACAGGGTGACTCAAACTTAGTTCTAAAAACACACACCACAACAGTGGGAAGCTGTTTAATATAATGCGAAATGATCTTTCATTACGCCTTGACAAATGAATATAAAAAAAACTAATTTACCTACATTTTGCTCAAATTGGTTCATAACGAAAAAAAGTTATAAAACTTTCAATTTGGGTCAAATTTTAAGTGGCCCATTTTTCGTGCCGATCAATGTAGATAGGGATTTGAAGTTTTCCGACTTGATTCTGAATTTAAGTAATAAACTCTCAACAGCATGTTGTGCTGTAAGAGTTGTATCAAATAATTTTGGGCATTTTATTTTGCTCTAGTGGAATATAACCAAAGATATGGCATTTCTTTCTGGGGTTTCGGTGCTCATCTGCGTTACAATTTTTATTTTGCAGAAAAAAGGTCTTAGTTATTTATGTGGGGCAAAACCTAGAGACCACTTCAGGACCACTTTCATTAGAGAAAAAGTGCTTTCTTTATTTTCATTATGGAAACTGTAACCATGATTCACAAAAAATATAAAACAACTTTAGCCGAACGTAATCATAATACGCGTAATAAAGATAAACTGGGATTGTCAATACCAAAAAGCACTTTAACAAAAAACTCTGTGATATATGAACATTTAGAGCTTTACGGCCACTTGCCAAGGAATGTACCCCACTGAAAATAATATAAAAAGGTTTAGAAAGGGTGTAAAGATGCTATTGCAGGGCTTATTATAGTCTGAATAAATTTTACAATGATGACTTAATTAGTTAACTTATATTAGTTCTTTCTTAAAATTATTTATTCTGTTTTTTGTTTGTTGTGCTTATTTTAAATTAATTTTATTTTGTTTTTGACTATATACACTTTCAAAATGTTAATATATATATATATATATATATATATATATATATATATATATATATATATATATATATATATATATATATATATATATATATATATATATATATATATATATATATATATATATATATATATATATATATATATATATATATATATATATATATATATATATATATATATATATATATATATATATATATATATATATATATGTATATATATAATATATATATATATATATATATATATATATATATATATATATATAATATATATATATATATATATATATATATATATATATATATATATATATATATATATATATATATATATATATATATATATATATATATATATATATATATATATATATATATATATATATATATATATATATATATATATATATATATATATATATATATATATATATATATATATATATATATATATATATATATATATATATCCCAGATTCGCTTCTCTATATAGGAATCTCGGCTCCTATTATACCTACAGCAAAGGTTAAATGGGGAAAGTTTTAAAGGAAACTTATTGCATTCGATATCTGGCTTCAGATTTACGATCGATCAATAAGTTTGGGAAATATCGGCGAAAAGCCGAAAATGGCGGATTTCGTTTTTCGCCAGTATATCCAGAACGGTAAATTTGACAGCTGTCAAAATGTGACATTATTGGGACACATTTTTAAGACAAATAAGATGGCGTATACGACACACGTCTTCATTGTTTTTTGTTAACCCTCAACCCGCCTCAACTTTTATTTTTTTTATGACCGCCGTATTGGGTTTTTCGATTTTTGGAAAGAGCCTAACATTTCCAGTCTAGTGATATCTCACAAGTGCATTAAAGATTTTAGTGTCATCAAAATACCACACTTCGTAAATTAGGTTTCAATGTTTTTAAAAGAGGCCATGATTTATTTGTGACAAATTACATTAATAAGTAAGTAATGTATTAAACGCATTGAATTTTCAATACAACATGAACGTAAATAACGGCTTAAAAAATGAGCTTTAACTACTTTGTAAGTGGGTAACATTAATTTACGAATCTGCAAAATGACGTCCATTTGCATCGAAACATTTTTGACAATTGGTGACTGTTTTTCGTATAACCCTGGTAAGTGTATTTCGGTTAATATTTCTAAATGTGTCCAGAACTCTTTGTCTCAGGATTTCGTGTGACCCCAGAGGTAGAAATCGAAGGGCGACAGGTCAGGGGATCTAGGAGGCCAAGATATTGGACCATTTAAAGAAATTATTCTTTCGTCAAACTGCTCTCTTAAGAAGTTCCTGACTTGAGTGGTATTGTGAGCCGGACATCCGTTTTGTTGAAACCAAGTTCTTCTTAATTTATCTTCCGTTAGAACAGCTCGTAAGGCTGATACATTTTGGTTTCGCAAAAGCTCGAGGTACCTCTGCCCGTTTAGGTTGTAGTCAAACAAAAATGGTCCAATAAGTCGATTTCCTGAAATGATTAATAATTTATAAATAGGTGCCCAACAGTCAAGGGCGGCAGGGTCGGCCGGGTGGTACTAGAAACTATAAATTATAAAGGGAAAATTATCTTTATTAAAAAGTAGATATTTTCTTTCCAAAAATAATTATCGAAACATCCCGTAATGAATGAGCTTGTATACAGTTCAACCTATTCAGCTTTATTATGAAAAAGAAAAACATATTTGTTTAGCGGGAAGTAATAGCCGTAATAAATTATTTTGTTGGTATTGCATATTAATTTCGGAAATACTAAGTCAATTTATTTCAGTGATATAATAATCTTAAAGAAGTACACCGTGCCTTAATAAAACATAAAATATCAAAAGAACAAACCCCTTGCGCTTTAAAATTTAAATTATTCGGAAATACAGCTGAACGCCTTTCTATAAATCATAATGAAAATCGAAAAATAATTCGACATTTGATTAATATAGTATTTTTTTTCATAACGCAAGAACTAGGCTTCCCGGGTAATAATAAATCATTAAATTCAGACAATTAAAATAATTTTAGAGAATTAGCTAAATCTGCAGAAAATTTAGATAAAGTGTTAATAAATTTATAGAACCCAATTCTATTTTTATAGGTTCTTCGAAACTACAATACAAAATGATTGAATAAAAATGTAATACAATATCAAAAAAGTAAGTTGACTGACTAGAGTAGAACGTTTTACTTTTTTTTTATTAGATTATACTCTTTCAGTATCATTAAAGAACTAAACGAAAAAAAAAAAAGATTATTATTTGACCATCATTTGGTGCCAATTTAAAAAAGATTGGTTAGATTAACTTACCAATTTTGTTACTTCCAAATCTGATCTGTAGACGTCTCTCTGCCACTTCATGAGGATTTTGCACAGCCCAATGATGACGGTTGTGCCTATTCGTGAACCTGCTCTCATCCGACCACAAGACATGATTTAGAAAATCAGGATTTTCATTACATCTCCTAGTATACCACTCACAGAACTGTAGTCGTCTTGGAAAATCAGTTTCCTTAAGTCCTTGTACCATTATGGATTTGTATGGATGGTACTTATTCTTTTTTAAAACTCTCTGTACTGTTGATTTTGGCACATTAGTTTCCTGTTCTACAGTTCTTACCGATGCACTAGGGTTTTCGTTGATAGCTTGTAAAATGTTTCTGTCTCGATTTTCATTGTTATTATTGTATACGCTTCTAGGTTGTTCGAAGGCACCATGGTTAATTAAATTAACTACGATTTTCCTGAATTGGGTTTTATGAGGCTGCCATCGTTCGGGGTACATCTCCAAATACCTTGCTGAGGTAACGTCGGCGTCGGCGTTTCTGTATGATTGAAAGTACAGAGCTAACATGTCAACCTTTTCTTTATTTGAATACGGAATGCCGGCCATTTTCTATAGGTTTTGACAATTTATGTGTCAGATTTATGATTTTATTGGGATAAAAGCGTACCTACTAATTATTAAAACACAACTTTGATACTTTCAACTATTTAACTTAACGTTAAAGTCAAAATCCAATTTTGTTACAGATAAATCATGGCCTCCTTAGAAAAAACTGAAACCTAACTTTACGAAGTGTAATATTTCGATGATACTAAAATCTTTAATGCACTTGTGAGATATCACTAGACTAGAAATTTTAGGCTCTTTCAAAAAATCGAAAAATCAAATATGGCGGCTATAAGAAAAAAACGCCAAAAACGAAATCCGCCATTTTCGGTTTTTCCACGATATTTCCAAAAACAATTGATCGATCGTAAATCTGAAGCCGGATATCGAATGCAAAAGTTTCCTCTAAAACTTTCCCCATTTAACCTTTGCTGTAGGTGTAAAAGGAGCCGAGATCCCTGTATAGAGAAGCGAATCTGGGACACACTATATCCATATATATATATATATATATATATATATATATATATATATATATATATATTATATATATATTTTATATATATATATATATATATATATATATTTTTTTATGTTTATCTACATTCTGTTTTTATTTTTTTTATATTTTATATATATATATATATATATATATATATATATTAAGATAACCAACAAATGCGTTCACAAAAAAAAATCTACATACATTTTTTTTTATTTTCAGTTTCATCAGAGCTGCCTTCCTCGCGCTGTCAGCAGATGTGGCTCATACAAAACAGTTTATTCCAAAAGTTTTAAAGGACTTAGTGAAACAATTGACAGGATTTATGCAGACCAATCCACCGCTTAAACAGATGACAGACGCGCGGCTACTAAAAATGGCTGTTGTGAGTATGTTAGGTCATTTCGCGAATGAATGATCCGGGCTTAAATTTTATTACCAAGTTAGTAGTTTGTCACTGGACTATTGATAATAGTGTTTTGTTAATGACGGTTTGATATATTAATAATTTACAAAGTAGATGTAAAACGGTCAAAAAGAATATTTTTCGTTCGTATTATATACTTTAATACTTCATTTTTATCTCTGATTTTGATGGTTGTGGATGTTACGCATTTAATTTTAAATAAAACTGTTGCTAAAGTGGCTTTAGTGCATATTTTAAAAACCATGAACCCTATAATATTTTACTAAAAAAATACCTAATATTCATAATGTCTATGTTTATAACTATAAATATTTTTAAATATATTTAACATTGACTGGAGTTAATCGTCGTATTACTATCACAAATGATTGCTTATTAAATTATTAACTGTATACTTAAAAAAAATTATATCTTTAAAGGTTTAACGAAAATGTAAAGCGAAAAGCAAATCAAATAAATCATATAGTCGAGATGAAGTTGGTCCCAATAATATCCATTTGTATTTAAAAAAATCCTTGATGCACAGTAGTTTTTTGTGTCTTGTATGAGTTGTTTTTTCCACATTTCCTTTTTTTTATATATAAAAATTATAATGTTGTTTATTTCATAACGACGAGTAGTCTTAGATAACCTTCTGACAAACCAGAATTAGATATTTTTACAGTTTTCAAGAGTACTGTATTTTTATAGGTAATGAAATATGTTAATACATATTCATTTTCGCAGAAACGTACGCTGTTAAATATTGATTATTATAATGTAGATACGGATTATGATTTGTAAAAAGTATTTACTTCAACTTTGTTACTATCTACTTGAAACATATACTATTATGACTCTTTTCAATAAAACAACTTTATTTATTGCCGAGTAATTGAGAAAGTTAAGACTTATAAGTTCAAATAATTTCAATGTTCTTCTAAACTTTTATCACGTAATTTTAGAAATTTTAACTTTTACGTGTTGTGAGGAACTGGTGTAAGGTAAAGCCCGATTTAGTGTTTAAGCGAATACAGTGATCTGCCCCACAGAGTTTATTGTTAACTAGTATTAACTTACAACTAAGTTTAACTTTAATTTCAAATTTTGATTAATATTGACGTGTCGTCGATTTAGTTTATATTGTAGTTTTAAATTTTTTGTCAAGACTGGTAATAAAAATACCTTTTTTATAAATATTGTATTATTTTTGTGTTTGCCTGTCGAATATATGCGTGATTGTGACTTTTTATGTATCTGGGAGGAGTCTAGGTTAAAGTTAAAACGGGAAGCATTTTAATTGTGGTTTTTTGTGGTCCGAGTTGCCTGCCTAATATAAGTAATCCTGGCAGGTGCACAAAACATTTTAAGTTTTTTTTATTTTTAATATCCAGACGACATACGACTATGTGTTTAAGCTTTATTATATGCAAGGGGTCAAGGACATTCATAGAGACCAAGAAAACTCAAGATACGTGAACTGAAAAAGCATTTGCATGAACTATTGATCAAAAATATACATTACAGAATTATCTTCAGAAAATAACAGGTTTAACAAATAATAGCTTACAAAGGACCCGTACTCATGCGATTTTGGTATTTTGTAAATCATCAGATTTTAGCTAGTTTTCGAGGGAGTAAAATAAGTTGTGTTCAAAATGTTCCCATACGTTACGCAACATATCGGGTGTAATTTGACGACATTCATTTATTACACGATTTTGCAAATGATCCAGTGATTCGGGCTTGGTAGCATAAATCTTGTATTTCAGATTACTCCATAGAAAAAAGTCCATTGGATTCAGATCAGGTGACCTAGGTTGAAGAACGAGCGATCGAAATTATCCTCTTTCTCCTGATTATTATGCGTGATACACCAGATACGTCGGACAATTTCCTAGTACTAAGGGTCGGATCCATTGTTATATTACCTACAATAGAAACTTCCCTCGCTTCGTCTCTTCTGTGCACCCTGTTTTTATTTTCGACTAAGCCAGTAGCGTCAAATTTGGCAACCATTTACACAACGTAAACAGCGGTTACATTTTTTCAGGATGGCGTTCGATAAATAACGCCGATGTTATTCGCGCAGAGTCGTTATTTTTAAAAAACAATTTTATAATTTCCACCCTTTCCTCCATGGAATACTATAATAATAATAATAATATTTTATTAGTCCAAAAGGTCACAAGCAATGACAATGGGTTCGTCATACGCCATTTTACTTCTACTACTAACACGGTTGTAACTCATAAAATTCACGATGAACTGAGTGAATTGAACATTCGGTGTGTCCACAAACTTTTTGACAAAAAATTATCAAATAAATAAATACTTCTCAAACGCCAGTCTGATTTCGTTATCAATGAGATCGTAAAAATGAGGTGTCGCCACACCCCTCACCCCTATTCGAAATCATCGAATCGGAATCGACGGGTCCCAGTGATATTAGCTTCAGAGAAACTTATGCAAGCAGAATTTCTGTTTTAAGAATTTTACATAAAAATAATTTCCACCCATATCACATTTAGCTTTTATAAGAATTACATGAAGCTGACCTCGTTATTTTTTGCGAATGGAAAAGGGAGGATTTTTTCACTCTATGAAGCAACGTTTCACAAAAACTTAAATATTAACAGAGAACTTTCATTATTATGTTACCAAAAATCCACATTTTATTCGTTTGGCAGTCAGGTCTCTTAATGTTAATGGTCTGTTGATCTTCAGTAAATATCAGTCCTCCGTTATATCACTAAAAGTATTTAACGGTTAAATCCTGAGCGCCACCCTTTGGATTTCTGTGGTAAAGGGCCCGCAAATGCATACAAGCAGCAAAAGCTGTATAAAAAAAGATTGTGGAGACGGTTAATCAGATGTCAATGCGCAAAACGGAGACAGTATCACTAAAGGTAGACGGGAAAGAAAGAGAAATAAAACACCAATGTAAAAAACAAAGAATCCATGTATTATATTATTTTTTCTATTCAACTTTCCTATACCTTATACCCTAGTATCCTGGCGGCATGGCAGTGCATCGCGTTTAACCGTGTAGAATTAAGGGATGTATTTTCCTGAAAGAAACGTGTTTTATAACGGAGATACAGATTTTTGTTATCAGGTGGATTAGGGTGTTTATTAGAATGACGCATTATATCACGTTCCGGGAAATTAAAACTTTGTGCAACGTATTTTACCGTGTAGAATTGACGAGCTTATTTTACTAATTATGTTCCTGAAAGAAACGTTTTTATACGATCCCCTTCCCCTCATCCCCAAAAAAACTAGTAACTTCGTTGCACACCTCCGAAAAAGATTTATTTATAAATATTAAAAACAATACAAACTTAATACTAATGTCCCCAAACAAATACAATTCTAAAGTAATATGAAGAAGGCACCACTTCATATTACTTTAGTTCTGGAGTTGTCTTCCGACAGAGGTGGTAGCTCAGCTTGTGCGTTCAATTCCCTAGACGATGCTGTGAAGGACTATACGTCGTAGTGGATCAGGCTTTATTCTGATCCTCACCAATTCTCAAACTGCCACATTGTAGTGGATAAACTAACGCAATGGACAGTCTCTTAATCTTGGAGAGATTCGCTGTAATCTAATCCGACAGAGGGTAGTTGAACGGTGCTTAAGAAACGGATAATTCGGCCTGATCATGGCTGGTTTAAGATCTTTGACTTGCATATATTTAAGCTTTTTACCAGATATTTGCTTTGATACATACAAATAACATACAACTGGCGAGGCAGCTTTTATTATGGTATAAGGGCTGGAGAGCAAGTTTTGCAGCAAAACCTTTCACGGCTGATAACAGCGGATTCTCACGGGGGCTACCTCGGTAGTTTCGACAGAATATAACTGCATATTGGGGTCAGCGTTAGGTGTTTGGTATAATGGTTTAGAAGGGTTCAGTTCACGTCCAAACTTAAAAAAAACTAATACAGTTATGTCGGGAGATATCAACTGCGAAGACTAATTCTGGTAGAAGCACATAAGCACCATTTTCTATGATCAGCTTAACTGAATTTAGCCAGCATTATCTTGATGGTTTATTACGTGATTGACTTGTGGCGTGGATCGCCAGTTCAGAAGAAGTTCTTTAGAAATTTGCCCGGTCTACTGAGTTTCATTGTCGGATATTAACATGCCTGGACAGCCAAAGCGTGTGATAATTTCTTTGTGAAAAACTTTACTTTTGGCAGTAAGTCAACTTCTTTGTGGCTTTTTCGAATTGCTCGGCAGTGTACCCATTCAAAAAACGGTCTTGAAAAACGACATTGTAAGAGTTTCCTTTAGCTAATCCCACATGCATTTTACCTGGTGGATTAATGCTAGGAGGATTTATGTCGCCGATAGGATGATCAGTTTCCGACATATTGAGCAATATCTTGGAACATTGCAGGCCAGTAATATTATCAAAACATTAAAAAAGACTCATTTATTGTGTCAAGAGGAAATTAAATTTCTGTGCATAAGCACAGCACGATAATGTCCTCTTCAAATTTATTTTAATTCCATGATACATTGTTGGCCTTTATAACCTAGAAAAATTAAAAATAAACGTAGATTTTTACAGAGGTTATTTAAATATGCCGTTTACGAAAATAAAATTACTCTACTTAAATACTAAAAGAAATCTAAATCAAATAACGATATCTCCGCGAACACAACAAGTAATCAAAATAAAAACCTCAATAAAAAATGGCGAAATAATTATACCATATCAAAAAATGGGAAATTGTAAAATCCCTAAATGTCTTACTATTTCAAAAATGGCACTGTCATAACAACAATTTTAGACAACTCTACTCAAAAAATTTGACAGAAAAAGTATAGAACGCCTTGATTTAGATAATTATGACCATCACTATGAAAATATCAATTTTGACATTTCTAACTTAATTCGCACGGAGCATATGAATCATGAGGTCAGAAAAGAACTTTTAAGGTTATGTAGGGAATATTCTGACATTTTATCTGAACCCTTAACATTTACCAATGAAATAAAACACGAAATTAAAACATTCGATGTATTCAAAAACTTATCGTTATCCCTTCATCTACAAAGCAGAAGTAGAAAAACAAATAAAAAAATGCTAGCACAGAATATTATTAGGCTTAGCACTTCTCCATGGTCTTCTCCTATATGGGTAGTACCCAAAAAACTTGACGCCAGTGGCCAAACTAAGTTAGATGTGTCACAGATTATCGGCGCCTCAATGAAGCCACGATAGACAAACGGTATCCTTTACCGAATATTACAGATCTCCTACAACTTAGGGAAATGTCAGTACTTCTCTACCCTCGATTTAGTAAGCGAGTTCCAACAAATACAAATGGACGAAAAAGATATTCAAAAACCCGCATTTAGTTGTAAAAATGACCATTACGAATTTTTACGTATACCATTCGGGCTAAAAAATGCGGCCGCGACCTTTCAACGTGTAATGGACAATGTTTTTCGAAGTTTCCAAAATGAAAAACGCGGAGTATATCTAGACGACATAATTATCTACTCTACATCATTACAAGAATTAGATAAATCAAAATTCCTTCGAAAGGAAGTAGCTTATTTAGTTATTATATTGTTACTCTCTCAGGATAAAACCAAACCCTGATAAAGTAAAAGCCATAAAAAATTACCTTATTCCAAAAACAACTAAACAAATCAAAGGATTCTTAGGTTTATTAGGATGCTATAGAAAATGTATTAATAATTTTGCTAAACTGGCAAAGGCCCTACCAAATGTTTTAAAAGGGCGCAGTAATTATACATAACGAGAAATTTTTAAAATGCTTTGAAACATGTAAAAAATCTCAAAATACCGCCAGACAAGTGTGAGTTCCTGAGAAAAGAGCTGGCATACCTTGGTCACCTAGTCACAATCCAAAACAAAATCCTTTCTGGGTTTAGCTGGTTACTATCGTAGGTTAATTCCAAACTTTGATGAGCTTTTCCTACTAACAACAAATGCAAGCGCATTTGCGATAAGCGCCGTACTTTCCCAAGGCCTCATTAGCAAAGGCTTACCCATTATACATACCCCTCTATACATTATGTAAAGCCGAACCCAACTACTTGACAATAGAGAGAGAACTACTTGCAATTGTATGGGTCGTGAAATACTTCCGTCCATAGTTATTTGGGAGAAAGTTCATTCTAGTCACAGATCATTGTCTCCTTACTTGGTTATTTTCTATTAAAGACCCTGGTAGTAGGTTAGAAGAATATCAGTACGAAATTATTTATAAACCGGGAAAAATGAATAAAAACGCTGATGCCTTATCTCGGAGAAAAGTAAATCATTTGCAAGAATGCGCAAAGCTTCAAACAAAAATATCTGTTTTTGCATCAAATGAGACAAATTTCAAAGACCTTATCGAAGAACCTAAAACCCATGACGACGATGTAATAACCGAAGAATACAATAAATTCGTAAGTCTTTACGAAATTGACCCTGATCGATTATTCTAAAATCGAAACAACCAACGACCAACTGTTGGTTAAATAACACAAAAATATTATAACATTCTTTCGACAAAATAAAATAGAAGAACTACATCATAAGATTCTTGACGATATTTTCCAGGAAAACATGGAATAATCGAAAACAAATAAATATTTTCTCCAGCAAATCAACAAAAAATCTTAGATATTTCATTATTCCTCTCCCGTTTAACCCAGAAACTGTCACACAACTTCTCTTTACATTCTTTATACCGGTCAAGACGAACTTGACATCTCTTGCACTTACTTCGTTGAAAACACTCGAACTTTCTATCCTTAAAATATTTTCGTATATTTTTGTAGACAAAAATATAAAATTAAGTATTTGCCAAACCATCACAAAAACCTCTAATGAAGACCAAATACCTCATATCTTAGATCATTACCATCGCGGAAAAACCAACTTACATTGCGGAATTAACGAGACGTTAAGACGCATACAAGAAAAATACGATTGGTCAGGCATAATAAAAGCCGTAGAAAACTTTATTAAAAGTTGCGAAACTTGCCAAAAAGTAAAAACCTGTCGTAAAAATCTAAGCAGTCCTCTAGTCGTAACAGAAACATAGGCATGTTTGAATACCCAACTCGAAATTACGCTCTAAGAGTACGTGAAGAACTACAAAATTTACATAAGAGCAAAATCTGTATTAACAATACACTTGTATTTTTTTAACAATAAGGAACCGCATTACGCGTACTGCGATTATGGCCGAGAATTCAAAGACACGTTAATCAATCTCTGTGAGATATCAAACTTTCTCTAACATAGGACACCCTCAATCGAACGGCTCTGTTAATAGATTTCACGCGACCTTAGTGAAATGATAAGAGCTAATCATACTGAAAACCCTGACGAACACCCGTTTTATGTTCTTCCTTATGCAAACTGTTATAACAATACGAAAAATAAACACCTTACGAACTTATTTTTGGACATACTTCATCTAGACCACCCAAAATCCTATATAATGAAAAACGTCTTAATACCTTTATAAAACCGCCCAAGCCAGAACATGTCAACAAAAAGAAAAAGCCTAAGAGCGCTTCGACCAAAATGTTTCTGCTAATCCCTGATGAATATAATGTAGAAGACAAGGTATACATTAAAGAATCACAAATCAAGGACAAAAGAAAAAATAAATTTAACGCTTCATTCAAAATACTTTATTACAATATTACAAAATTCCTCAATTCTGATAAACCTCGAAACTAAACAAAAATCTAAAATAAGCTTTGACAGACTGAAAGACTATGAGTAATTTTTCTCTTCCAGGTTCTTGACACTTTCACCAACCACTCAGTCCCAATGCACTCTAACACCAATAAACAACATCTTAGGAATATTCTTTCATGAAGAAGCGACTGTAAAAATCTCGAATGATAAATGGACCCTCCTTGTTTACAAAGACCTCGGCCCAATGAAATAAACAATCAATAATTTTGACAAAATATTAGAAGGCTTAGGCTTAGGCACTATATACGAAGACGTACCGCGAATAATAGACTTTAATACGCAAAAGTTAGTCTCCTTAAATAAATATCAAACGCCGTTAACCCTGTAGTATGGTAAAGTATCACCCTGTATAGCGGATTGTTATTATTAGTATATTGCAATTGTTTAATATGTATGTGCGATATAAGCACGCTGACGAGGCATCGTGCTAATGGCAATGTACTGGATGCAGTCCGATATACAGAGAGATTATAACTAGCTATAGAAGAGAGTGGTAGTAAGAACAAGGGCGGACCTTGTTGGTCCGGCCCTTGGGCTGTACTGTATGTAGTTATAGTAATAGTCAATAGAAGGTGTTCTTAGTACAGCGTCTTTCTTTACGCATACACCTGGACAGAAGAGTAAAATGAACCACCCTAGTAGATACGTTATTCAATCCCAAATTATGAGTTATTACATGGCGACGCTGCCAGGATTACAATTTCCTCGACATAATTAATATAAAATTTAACAACGCTCAGTTTCATAGACTAAAATTGTATTGTAATTTAGATAATTAAATTTTATTCAAAAATATCACTTGTAGAATAAAGCATTTTTGTTTTATAAATCACCAAGTATCGACCTCGTCCTATAAGGTATTTTTTTCGCATTTTAATAGCTAGTTGGTTCGTTTCAAGCTATTTTTGATTAAACTACTCTTTGAGAAGAAAATTTTGCTAATGGCTAAAAGAATTGCTTGTTACTCATTATAACGGTTAATGTATAGTATAATAACATGTTTCCTTAAATATCAGATGAAATATATTAATGATAACATTACGTAACTTTATAAATATTAAGGTATAAACAGTTTTCAAAATAGCTAAATAAATTTAAAATTCTCGTTCATCACGTATATAAAATTCTGATGATGAAATAACTAGAGTTGAATATTATAATATGTAAAATGCAGAATAACTTTTAGGTCATAAGTATTAAAACTCATTATGATTATTTTGGAGCTTTGAAAAATAATGGAAGTAACATTTTTTTTCATAATATATGATCACAATATCTAATATAAATTAACGATAGTTTGTGCGGCATTATTTTTTTTTTGTCTGAGAAAGCTGGCATATGGTACAGAATAAACTTTTATCGATATAATAATAAATTTTACAGGCCTCGTTTGCTATAAATATGTATATATATACATAGTTAATATATATATATATATATATATATATATATATATATATATATATATATACATATATATATAAATAATAATAAATCGGCTTTTATTTGTAAAATAAATACATACAGCATAAAAAAAAGAAAGATCACAAATGCTCAAGCCACCCGGGGCGAGATATGATATGATACTCTACTTAAAATTCACGTTTAAATATATTTAATTACAAAACCAGGATTGAAGCCAACAGTATTAAAGCTTAAAAACCAATCATAATTTTATTTACAATTTGTACTATTTATATGAAAGACGAATGCTGCGTCAGTGGAAAGTTGCTTGCTGCTGCCAAGGCTTCTCGGTACTCGCCGTCTCCTTGAGATAACCGACAGCTGATACGGTGGGAACCAAGGGCATCGTACTTGAAGGTGACATTGGTCGTGAGAAAGTATATAATAACTCCCCCATTACGATGAAAGTTGACGCGTGATAACAACTTTCAGGTCCTCTGCTTATTGAGGATGAATTCAATCACTTCACTTTCTTCAATCGGGTCCCCAAAGCGGATGCTCGGTCTCCTTTTGGAAATTATTCTTCTCCATTGTATAACGTTATAACCTCTTCTAGGTGGAGAGGGTGGATTGTCATCCTCGTTAGTGATGGCTACTCCAACCTTGGTGTTACGTGTTCGTCTTCGACATTTGCCAAAGATGTGTTTCTTCACGAACGGTTGATTGACCAATTGACCCATCTGAGCGGCATACTGATTTAGTCTGGTCTGGTCTGGTCCTGTACATCTATTTTATTTAGCTTCAGAGGCTTCAAATCGGGTAAGCGGATATTCTCTGGCATATGGTTACAGCAGTCAAAAAGGGATGTTGACTGGGTGGTAATTGTAGGTTACGTTGTCGTAAACCGACTGATTTCTGGGCCCGAACTCTTGTACTCCCGACGAAGGCACTACACTCGGGTTGAAGTTTCATCAAAGTATTTGTGTTGATAATCTGAGTATATCTCTTGATCCATATTTTATTTAAATTATCAAGTCTCTTCAAAAACTGAGCCTCGCAGACTGCATCAGTATCAATTGGGTATGGCAGGATGTTGGAACAGATTAACCTACGGTTGCGTAGTGGTTTGCAGGACACCATATTGCGGATGGTTGTATTTCTAGTACAAAAATTATTCTAGTATCGAATTGATATAAAGGCATATCAATTCATATGTCGAGATATTGGGCTACGTTTGAATAACATATGGGTAAGGGGAGAATATTCTTCTGCAATGACTGCGATATGCTTTATTGAGTCTACTAAATCATATGGAGTGATGATTGAAATGTGCAAAATTTTTAATTGGAAATTTAACAGCGTTTATAACATCGTTCAAAGTATTTTTGATAAATGAATACTTTCTGTTAGTGATTCGCACAAGTCTAGAATATCGAGTTGAGATTAACAAAATTTGAGATGATCGGAAATATCCATAATTGATTCGAGAATTTCTTTAATATCATTATTATAGGTTTCCTCGTCGATTTGAATGGTTTCGTTAAAGCTCTTGGTATATTCAAATATTTGATTTTTCAAAGGATTTTCTATTTGATATTCATGGTAGGTTAACTTTTCGATGCACTCATTGAAATATTCACCATCGGAGACGTCAAGGTTTTTGATGTCCAAATGGTTATACGTATAAGTATACATATATATATATATATATATATATATATATATATATATATATATATATATATAGACAGACGAGTAAGATGAACCTCTCTAATAGATACGTTATTCAACCCTAAATTAGGAGTTATTACACACTGAAATAATGGCCGACACTGAAAAGTACATTTTTAGAGAAAAACGTGGTATTTTTAATGGTATTGGAACCATTTGGACATCAATAACTGGTAGTCTTAACGCCTCCGGTGAATATTTCAATAAGTGCATCGAAAAGTTAAGCTACGATGAATAACAAAAAGAAAATCTTTTGAAAAATCAAATATCTGTAACTACCTTTATTATCAAAAGCTTTAACGAAATCATTCAAAAACTTCAAATCGACCAGGAAACCTCTAATAATTATATTAAAGAAATTCCCGAATCAATTATTGATATTTCCGATCATCTCAAATTTTATTAATCTCAACTCAATATCCTAAACTTGTGCGAATCACTAACAGAAAGTTATTCATTTATCGAAAATACTTTGAACGATGCTATAAACGCTGTTAAATTTACACGTTTAAAAATTTTGCACAGTTGAATCATCACTTCACATGATTTAGTAGACTCATTAAAGCATATCGCAGTCATTGCAGAAGTATAATCTCCCCTTACCCATATGTTATTCAAACGTAGCTCAATATCTCGACATAATAGAATTACAGGCATATCAATTCGATACTAGAATAATTTTTGTACTAGAAATACAATTAGTCAACCATCCGCAATATGGTGTTCTGCAAACCACTAGGCAACCGTATGTTAATCTGTTCCAACGTCTTGTTATACCCAATTGATACTGATGCAGTCTGCGAGACTCAGCTTCTGAAGAGGCTTGATCATCTAGCCCAACACAATAAAATATGGATCCAGAGATATAGAGACTCAGATCAACACAAATACTTTGATGAAACTTCAACCCGAGTGTAGTGCCTTCGTCCGGAGTACAAGAGTTCTGGCCCAGAAATCAGTCGATGTTTACGACAACGTAACCTACAATTACCACCCAGTCAACATCCCTTTTGACTGCTGTAATCATATGCCAGAGAATATCCACTTATTAGAATTAAAGCCTCTGAAGCTAAATAAAATAAATGTAGTGGAGCTGAACATAGCCCAGCACAAGCTAAATCAGTATCAATTGGTCAACCAACCGTTCGTGACGAAACACATCTTTTGCAAATGTCGAAGAAGAACACGTAACATTAAGATTGACGTAGCCATCACTAACGATGATGACAATCCACCCCCTCCTCCTATAAGAGGCTCTATCGTTATATAATGGAGAAGAATAATTCCCAGAAGGAGACCGAACATCCGCCTTGGCGACCCGATTGAAGAAATCGTCCTCAATAAGCAGAAGACCTGAAAGTTGTCACCACGCCTTAACTTTTATCTTAATGTGTTATATCCTTTCTCACGAGCAATGTCACCTTCAAGTACGCTGCCCTTGGTTCCCACCGTATCAAATGTCGGTTATCTCAAGGAAAGCCCTACCCCTACATAAGATATATTTCTTTATATTTTAAGCCCTAACCCTACATAAGATATATTTCGATTTTCATGCTGCTTACGGATTTAACGCAGCAGAAGTGGAAGCGGATCTTGCAGCCTATGGATCCTACATATCTTCGGAGAGATCGATTCATCTTCAGAGGACCAGAGAATGCCATAAAAACTATTTTACCAGCAATTCTCCCAAAAAAAATTTTTAAAAAACACGACGTGTCCTGAGGAACTAGATTCCTCAAAACTTCCTGTTGTTACTAGTCTTAATATGGTTCTAATTAATATTGCTTCTCTAAGAAATAAAACTGACGAGTTGTATCTATTTCTGGAAGAATTGGAGTTCCCCCAACTTGTTGCAATTACTGAGCACTGGCTGAATCTAAACGAACCCTTTTATATTGAGAGGTATACCACAGTAGCTAGATATGACAGAAAAAACTCAGCTCATGGGGGAACACTGATTCTATCCCTAAATGGAGATTTCATGTCGGTATCTAAATATGATCATTTGTTAGCGGATAGCTCTTTTGAATTCTCTATAGTATATAATCAAAACCTTGATCTTTATGTAATTTGTATTTATAGATCACCAAACTCTGATGTACAATCATTTTTAAATAGCCTGGTAAGTTTGCTAGACAGCCTACCGATTAAAGGTAAAAAAATTCTATGCGGGGACTTTAATATTGACTATGCTACTGATTGTGCCATCCAGAAATATCTAATTTCTATATTCGACTCTTTCGGTCTTTCAATGCATGTATCCTCGCCAACTAGAATTTCAAAAAACTCTTCTTCTATCATCGATTACATGGCGTCTGATTTTTCTCCATCAGAGGTGCAATCACAGGTCTATAACTCAGGTCTTTCCGATCACGAGGCGGTAATTTCCAGGTTTAGTTTACCTATTAGGCCCTTACCAAGATCTCGCCATCGGGGCAGAATTTTCTCGGCCGCAAATTTCTCAGTATTTCATAATATTTGCTTTAACACCAATTGGAATTTTGAATCTGATAATGTCAACACAAACTTCAGAACTTTTTTAAATAAAACTTTAAGTGCTTTTAACAAGGCCTTTCCGCTTAAGAATATCAAACCTAAGCGGCATAAAACGTGGACCACGAAAGGAATACGAATTTCTGCTAAAAATATGCGCTCGCTCTCATATATAAAAAAATTCACCGACTCCTTTCTTATTCTCGACTATATCTCTAATTATAGGAGGATCTACACTACTCTTATTAAGTCAGCAAAAAAATTACACTACCGAAAACGTCTAACAAACTCTAATAACGTTTCAAAAGAAACCTGGTCCATCATCAATAACCTCAGAAACAAATCAAACCCTGTGACTCAGATCTTGCCAGGGGCTAATGATCTAAATGATTATTTTATTAATGTAAGCAAAAATGTTACCTCTAGTATCTCGCCAAGTTTGGACCCTCTTTCGTTTCTCCCTCCTTCAAAAAATTTAGCTGATAGCTTTTTCTTAAGTCCCGTTAGCAACACTGAACTATTGAAGGTAATACATAATATCAAAAGTAAATCTTCGTGTAGCACTGATGGCCTATCAATTAGAATATTCCTGAACTTGCCACTCCCAGTCATAGAGGCCCTTACAACATTAATAAATGAGTCCTTTATAAAAGGTGTATTCCCTGATTGCCTTAAAACAGCTATAATTATTCCACTTCATAAAGGCGGCGAAAAAACTAACTCTTGCAATTATCGCCCAATTGCACTACTACCAGTGCTATCAAAAATTATCGAAAGGCTACTGAAGAACCGTCTTATGCCATTTCTCCTGAAACATCAGATAATATCCCCGGAGCAGTTCGGATTTCTACCCAACAAGTGCACCAATGACGCCATGTTCACGTTGCTTAGAGGCGTCTACTTATCTCTCAATAACAACCACCCAACTGCCTCAGTTTTTTGTGACTATGCGAAAGCCTTTGATTGTGTTAGTCATGAAATTCTGATAAACAAACTAAATTTTTATGGAATTCGTGGAACTTCTTTAAATTGGTTCAAATCTTATCTTGGAAAAAGGCAACAACTTGTAAGGGCTAATGGTTCCGATTCTGATTGTAAGTTGATTACAAGTGGAGTTCCTCAAGGTTCAGTCTTGGGACCTATTCTTTTTTTGTTATACATTAATGATATCACGAACCTTAAAATTAATGGAAGAATCTCCCTTTTTGCTGATGACACAAGCATAACATGGAGTGATTTTGATACAACGTCTTTACACTCTAGTATCTCCAAAGACTTGGTTATAATTAAGGCTTGGTCCGATTCCAATATGCTTTGTTTTAACGTCGATAAAACGGTGGCGTTATCTTATAAGGGAATTTTACAACCACTTCAGGTACATAACAGCAATATTGAATACGTAGAGTCGGTTAAATTCCTGGGTTTAAATATAAATAGCAACCTAAAATGGTCTAATCATATTGACACCTTAACTAAAAAACTTTCTACCGCCTGCTTCGCCATTCGATCAGTTTCAAAAGAACTAGACGTTCCTTCTGCCAGACTTACTTATTTCTCTTTATTTGAATCCCACCTCCGCTATGGCCTTCCCTTTTGGGGCTGCTGTACCACCGAGCAATTTCGTAGTATTTTTATGCTTCAAAAGAGAGCCATTCGTTATTTGTTTGGTCTAAATAATAGAGCTCACTGCCAATACTATTTCAAAAAACATGAAATATTAACACTTCCTGCATTATTTATTTTGGAAACGGTATGTTTGCTGAGAAAACATATAAACACCCTCCCAGAAAGGCCACAACATGTATACCCTACCAGAAACTCTAGGCATGATATTTATCTTCCCATTCCTTCCACAGAATTAATAAAAAAATCAATTATTTACAACGCCATAAAACTTTACAACAATCTGCCAGTACATTTAAAATCTATCCATATGCTTGCACAATTTCGAAAAAACACCAAAGCATACCTCATTGAGAGACCATTTTACAGCGTTAATGATTTTTTTTTTCAGTGAGTAAGTCTCTTTAAATTGTCACTAAATTCGCTTGTTTACTTAAATCTTTTGTGAGTCATGTCCTAACTCGTAGCATAGAATTTTGTAAATCATTATATAGGGAAAAGAACTGTCGAACATTCACTTAAAACTTAATTATTTTTGTTAGGTATTGGATTAAAAACAATTTAATTCTTTTTGTATACTACATTCTACACTAGTTCAATATACCTTCTGTTTAACATCACAATTATTTGTATAACTATAATAACATAGAGTTTAAGGTCGCATAGTTGCAATTTTGATTTCAATGTCATCGAAATTATTCACCTCGTACATGTGTGTTTGTTTACTTTTATAAGGTTATCATGATTCATTTACTGTTTGCAATGTTATGTTATATTCTAACGTGTGTTTTACGATTTGGTAAATTGATAATTTACATTTTTAAAAAAAAAGCACTGACCTGTCGAAATTATTTTCGATTAATGTTTTGATATGTCTTATTTTTAGGTATATTTTGCTTTGTCCATAAAATTGTAAAATTTTTCTGCGGCAATAAAGCATACTTTTGTTTGTTTGTTTGTTTGAAATCACGAGTACCGAGAAACCTCGTGAGTAGAATCTGCCCAGCAAGCAAGTTTACACTGACGCAGCATTCGTCTTTCATATAAGTAGTGTAAATTGTAAATAAAATCATGATTGGTTTTTAAGCTTTAATACTGTTAGTTTCAATTCTAATTTTATAATTAAAAATATTTTGAATTGAAACAGTGAATTAATATATATATATATATATATATATATATATATATATATATATATATATATATTTATATAATATATATATATATATATATATATATATATACTTTTGAGGTTAGACATAAATATAAGCGTCGATCCAAAATTTTATTACATTTCAAATATTATCATAAATATATTGTTTAAATGTAATAAAATTTTGGATCAACGCAAAAATGTGGCACTGGAAAATAAAACAGAAATGGAAATCCTGAAAAAAAAGTGTCTGAATCAACATTAAAAAATATTGAATTAACAAACAAAATTTTAAGCATAGAACCTACTTTCAATTGTACTTCCAGGGCTGTTCTTCCTACTTATAAAAATAAAATGTTGAAAATATGCCGATTCTTATGATAAAACCAAAAGTAAAATAAAATTTTAGAAAAACACAGGAAGACTTGCACAAAGATATAAGAGCTGCGGACTTGAAGATTGCTGTTAAGAACTCATTGTTGGATGTAATACAGTTATATCAGAAAAAAAAATCGAGAAGGAACTAAGGGAACAAAATACAATTATGGATGATAATGATGAATTTAATATCACATACATAAGAAAACATAAAAACAGTGAACTAAGGACAATTTATGCTGAATGCTAACCTGTTCTTTTTCGCAAATTTATTAATATACAAAAAGTTTATCTACACTGGCAGCGGTTGAGGGTGTATGAAGATATTAGTGTACCCAGATCTTGTAAATGTCAAAAATATTACCATAAAAGTGATCAGTGTCCTAACAAAACAATGTGCGATTATTGTATGGGTGATCACGACATTCATGATTGTGCCAAATCATATAAAAAATGTGCAAACTGTGTGGAGGCTAATGATAAATTTAAAACAAACTACGATATATGTCATGAGTCATATATGTCGAGTGTCCAGCTCACAAATACCTGAAAAAAGTACTTAGAGGTAAAATTGACTTTGGCCAATAATAACAATGGTTACGTTCTCGAGATTTTAAACATTTTAGAAGTCCTGGATGTTAATATTATATAGCCAAAAGACATTATTAATAAGGTTGTTATTAAAACCCAAATTGACTTTAACAAATAGGTTTCAAATTTAATTAACATAATTTAAACTTAAACATTAAAAGCTTCAAAAAGAATCTCGTCAACCCTCTTATCTATCCAATTACATTTGCTTCACGTTTCAGGGTCCCTATATGTCGAAAAACACGTTTTCTCAATTCCGTCGGTCTGTCTGTCTGTCTTTTCGCGGCGTACCTAAAAAACTACTTTTTTACTAATTTAATTAAGGGTCATATGGGGATGAGCTGGTAACATTTTGGTAAAAATCCAATATGGCGAACGAAAATGGCGGCCTAGTGAATTGTTAAAAAAATTATTATTAAAAAACTGCTCATCCAATTTATCTCAAAGTTTGCAAAAACATCAAGTATTATGTTGAAATCAAGTGGCAACATTTTGGTACAAATCCAAGATGGCGGAACAAAATGGCGGCCAAATGGAAAAATCGTAATCGTGAAAAAAATCACCTTCTCAGGTTTTACGCATATGGGATATCTGCGAACCAACGGTGTAGGTAAATACTGATATTGTGGGTTTCAATTTAAGATGGCGAAACAAAATGACGGCCAAGTATAATTTTTAAAAAATCAACGTAAAAAAAATATTGTTCAAGTGATTTTAAATTAAGCCCAAAAGTCAAGTGTAGCATAGGTAGAAAGGACATAGGTAAACATATTGGTAGGAATCCAATATGATGGAACAAAATAGCGCCCAATAAAAATTAAGAGATAGTATATGTAACACATATCGTCGCTGGAATTACGAAGTGGCGTAACTCCATTTTTGCTATTTTTCAGGAGACGCATTTAAAGTTTTGGTGAATATTGCATTGCCTATGCACCGAATGTCGTTTGCTATAACATATTGCAAATGGTTTTTAAAAATTCATTACATTAGGTACTTTCTTTAAGAAGATACTTTTTTCCAAAAAAGTGTATTTAAAAAAATATATATAGAGTTTTGAAAGAGATACGCCTCTTTGTTTTTTATTTTTATCTATTATTATAAATACATGACTTACGCCTACTTGACTAGTGACCACAGATGTATTGTTAACAAAAACCCAATTTTATAAATTTGTTTATCTAATAAAATAGTAACTAACTAATTTTACAAAATATTAAAATAACTAAAATAATTTTGAGAGATAAGCCTTTTTGTTTTTTCTTATTTTTGTCTATTATTATAAATGCGTGAGTTACGCCTACTTGTCTAGTGGTCAAGGAGCAATATATTGTGAACAAAAACTCAATTTTATAAAAAAATTTATTGAGTAAAATAGTAATTAACTCATTTTACAAAATATTAAAATAACTGAAATAATTTTAAGTAATACGTCTTTTTGTTCTTTTATTTTTTTGTCTACTAATATAATTCACGACGTACATCTACTTGTAAAGTAATCACGGAGAGGCGTATTGTTAATAAAAACTCACTAAATCAACTAACAAAACATTTAAACAGCTAAAATAATTGTAACCCTAAAAAATAAGTTGTTTTACTAACTAATCAAAAAACATTTATATAAATAACACGAAAATGAACATAAAACACACTAACTTTAATGGGGAAAAGATTTGTAAAAAATTTGATGCTCTGGTGTATCACCTTCACATAAGGCCATTAGATCATTGAATTTTTCTTGGGATAATTTGGGGGGCTCTTTATTAAGCTTTCGTATAGGCATATCAGTAAGTATCGCATTTTTTGATCTTTGTTTTAATGTTACTACACGGTCAGTCTCAAGCAAATGGGTGTCTTTAAAATATAATTTGTTTGGAGTGTTTCTTTTCACCATAAATTCACACATTTTCGTCCAGTCTAATTTATTTCCATCGTCATCTTGCCGTACTGAAAGAATACGCAGATCCACAGCTAGAGATTTAAAATCTAAAAAATCATCAGGCATAAGAGCATGGACTAAGTAGGGATTTTTCCTTCAGGCTAACCTATAAACTACTATCAACTGAGATGGTACGATGAGTAGAGCAGTTTTATTTATAGAAAATGTAATTGCACTGTGGGCTGAGTAGCCCTCACTCTGCCCATGGTACGGAACAAAAAATGACAATGAAACACATTTTAAATTTTTTAGTGCACATACGGAATATAGAAGCATTGAGGCTACAACAACACACCCCTTTTACTATGCATTCATGCCACAGGAAGCAGTCGCACTGTTTTGTTTTTAGATTATATATTGTAAAGTTAAAATTTGAAAGCCTCCTTTTATAAAATAGTTTACTTTCATTGGATTTGGGCAACATAATAACTTGTTGTAGGTCAAATACTAAAGTATCTTTACTATTATCAGGATCAGATTTTGCTAATTCTTTTTTTCTGCGAACTTCTTTTTCCTTAATGTGACGAGTGTATTCTTTTTGTAGCTTGGCCTTTTTCTCGATGTCACCATCTCTAAAAACAATACATAGACCACATACATCTTTCTTTGGTGGAGGAAATGATAAGTAAAGGCTTCTAAATACCTTTCCGTAAGTTTGGTAAGTAGTCTTTATTTCAGGATTATTGCGATATTCCTGCATAAACATGTCGAACATTTTGTTAATCTTGAGATCGGGATGAAGATACTCTCGACTTGTGCTTTTACGGCAATAGTGTGATTCCATTCGTGGAAACCGCTGAATGTGTGTCTTTATAGCACTTGTAACCTCATCATTTTTATTTTTTAGAATCTCTTTTCTTTTTCTACTAGACCTGAGACTTTCTTTTTTTCAAGAGCTGTGAGCACTGTCTTCTCTGATACGTGCAATGTATTCAGAAACATCTTCTTGCAAACCTTTATATCCCCACTTTCATTGGGTAGAAAATAATAATTCGACATTTTTCGTCTGGAAGCTTGATTTTCTGTTTTAATTTCCTTTTTAGGTTCTCTTCTAACATACCTTACAATATATTCTCTTTGTAATTGCAAACTAGCAGAACCATAAAATCCATCAAAAATTCGTTGCCTTTCTGACTCGGTAATGGTAGAACATTTCGACCTTTTCGCAAGTAATTCCGGAACACCTTGGCTTTAAAATATTTTTAGCTGACACCAAAGTTTTTGTTTTTGAAGAAATGTATTCTTTACCAGCATTTCTTAACTCACGCGCATCTTTATTTTTATTTACTCTTTTTGCTTTTATTTGACGCACTTCTTCTCTCACAGATCCGTCTACCCAAAAATGTTCGGGCTCCTTGTTCTTTTCAACGCCGTTTTCTTGATTTAAGTTCGGATTATTTTCAACTAGAACATGGTTATTGTTGCAGGGACCCAAGTTTATGAAATGGTGGTGGCAAAGTAAAGCTAAATGATGGCATGTACTGAAAATTTCCGTTTTGCATGTCCTGACCTCGCACATTTGAACGTAAGTCGGATCGGCATCCGAATCATCCACTGGCGAATGATATTCATGAAGTAAGGACTTAGCAATGGCCGCTTGAGCTTCATTGGACGGTTTCGTATTTTATGGGTATATTTCTTTTATATTTGCATGCTGATCAGGCTCAATTATATCGAAGTCGGGCACATTAGGTTTTTTAATTAAATAATAATAAAAGTAATGAGGGGTTCATCGTCGCTTGATTTGTTATTATCATTCGTTGGTGTAATGCGGTTAACCAAATTAATTAGAGGTTCTTCGTCACTTGAGCTCCAATCAACACCATTATCTGCGAAATTCTTAGTCTGAGATCGTTCATTATGTCTGAAAGTAGCAGTAATATGGATCCAAAATACCATTTTTTTTTAGGTGGCCAGTACATCTTCATTTTCTGCCCTACTTCTAAAACACCGGATTTTTCAAGAAATTTAATTTTAGCTGAAGAAACGACATTCTTCTTTCCATCCTCCCACTTAACAAGAATAACCATAACGGTTGATTTTTTCAAGTGCGAACCAGATATAATCTGAAAAGAAGATACAAATCCTTATTTTTTAAGTTGTATTGTCAAGAAAATAATATGAAGGCCCCAAAAAATAAAACTTTTAGAGTATTCACAATTCAACCCAGATTTTTTATTTATTTGTTTATCAACGGGCCTTTACCCTATAAATTAAAAAAATTACAAAATTTTTAGGTAAAAATTCAACTGGATTTAGTTACATGACACAGTCAAACAAATTTACAATTTATAAAAAAACCGCCGCCAATAGAATCACTACTTCCACATTATGTCAGACAAAAAAAATGCTTTTATACTACCTCCGTTTTTAGACAAAGAGTAAATTTAATTTAAATATGGAAATACCGATTTTATTCTACTCTCATTCTCACCCCTATCCTTAATACTTTACTAAAATGTCAAACAAGTTTTAAAATAGATGCCCTCTAAAACTTATTGAACCACGTCTAAGTCAGTTTTTTAGGAAATGGTATATTTTACACCCCCCTTTTCTACCCTTCAACGTTATTAAAGTTACTATTAAATATGAAATACTTTCTCATTAAATAAAACCGATAAAACGACATAAGTATAGAGGGAGGGTGTACAAAATGACATAGGGTTTTGAAAAGTGATTTTTTTTTATTGAAAAAAATTTTCTTTTTTATAAACAACATATAGAATTGCAATACCATTCAATCCTACGTCTGTATTCATAGAAAGAAATAATGAAAAAATAACCATATTTATGAAGCTTAAACCTAAACAAAAAACTACAAAAAGTTCATTTTACCCACCCAGGTGGGTAAAATGACACATCCCAGGTGGGTAAAATGACACACAAGTTGTACAACCTCAAACATCTGTACAAATTTCACAAATAAAAAATTTGGTCGCTTTGTCCACACCTGCGCACTCGGCATGGGCCCAATTTTTACAGGTGGAGCATTTCAACCAAACTTCTCCAGATTTTGACATCCTATATTGCTCAGTGCAATAAATGCATGTACAGTCGTCTTCGTCGTCGTTTGCGAAAGGGTCTTCTTCTTCTTCAGTGTCAGTCTCGATTTGTATTTTTCTAGTTACTCTCCTTTTTCTTTTCTCAGGTACAATTTTTGTATTGGTTTTTTTCTTTTGCTTCTTCTATATTTGGTGTGGAATTTAGCACCGTAGTTTTGTTCCTCTTCCTTTGTTTTCTTTTTCCTTGTCCAGAAACAAAGGGGCCTATTGGAAGCGGACTTAAATCAGCTACAGTCGTGTTAAGCACGCTGTTTGTTTTCTTTGAAGTTGTTGGTTCATCTTCCGTTTGATTTTCAAAGTGAACACATCACTAATTCAGGTTTTATTATTTTCTTTGCTTGTAGTAGGCAGATTGTCATCACTAATGGAAATATTGGTTATTTCAGATGCTTCATACATATAGTCCGGGAAAATATCTGCGTTTAATGGAAAAATTCCAGTTTTTGCAAAACCGTTAACAGCGTTTTGAACTTGCGGGTTTACCATATGCTTCATGGAGCAAAGCACTTATTTGAAATTGTGTTATTACCCTTCCCGGATGACTTTTAAGCCACTTGGTAATTTCTTGATCAAAATATATTTTCAAGGGACCAAAAAAGGATACATCCAAGGGCGGCAGTCGATGCGTACAGTGGGGTGGTAAGCAAAGAAGCACAATTCCATGTTCTTTTGCATAAATAAGGGCATCCAAGTACTTATGGCTTGAATGGCTATCCACAATCAAAAGAACTTTTTCTGTAGGTGGGGCTTTCGCATATTTTTGAAAGTGATTTAACCACTGTACAAATACTGGTCCCGTCATCCATCCTGATTCCTGAGCAATGCCAATTGCTCCGGGTGGGGCGTAATCCAACAACTCATTTTTCATGTTTTTACGTGCAAATATTAGGGCAGGTGGAATGTAACTGCCATTAGTACACATGCAGCAAACTAAGGTAACATGCGATCCTCTTTCGGCGCTAGTAATGGCACCAACTTGCTTCCTGCCAGAAGTTGCAAACACTTTTTGAGGACGCTGTACGGTAGAAAGAGCAGACTCATCAACATTATATATCCTCATGTAGTCGATATTTTCCTTCTTGATAATATCCTCCAGAAGAGTGAAAAACTGGGCAACTTGTGGTCTATTAAAAGCTTGTGCTCTTGCCGCAGATGTTGCCTCTGGCTTGCGTAAGGAAATGTCAAGATTTCTTCTTCTAAACTCTCTTAACCAATCTTTGCCAACGCTCTTCTTTTCGTCATTAGAGGTGTGCTGAATCCCATTTTTAACAGCTAATTGATAAGCCAGCTCTAAAACCTCCTTTCTTCTTAACCCAAAAAATCTAGATTCCATTAACTTCAGGTGTTCAACTAACTCCTGTTTTTATAGGCTTATTTTTGTTTTGAGCATGCCTTCTAAGTGTCGCTTGAGGGATACCATACACTTTAGATGCCCTAAGCCATCCCATTTCATTATTCGCAACAGCTTCTATAGCCCTTTCCATCTAAGCTGAGGACCATGATTGCCTGTTCGTTTTTCTAATGTAGACACATGGCATTGTTCTGCAAATAAAAAATTAAATAACATATTAAAAAAATCAATCGGGTAAAATGACATACTATGTCATTTTACCCACCTGTAGGCTATGCTATTTTACCGACTATAACACAATTTATAAAACTTGTTTTTTTGTAAACAAACTAAATATTTTAGATATTATAAAAGATGTAATTTACTGGGGACATCACTAAGACATAATTTAAATTAGCCAACTTACCTCACTCACTCAGACATAATTTAAATTAGCCAACTTACCTTGTGAGCTGTGATGATTAAAAACACGCCACTTTTGTGCTTTGTTTAAAAAACTTTTCCGATCCAAAAATAAATTGAGAGCAACGAACCATCTCTTAGCTTGCTAAACGTATACTAAACGTTCTGAAGCGCTAGTAAGTAACACGGCGAACTTCGTTACGATTGTTTAGATCTGAAGAGTTCGCGACAAGTCGGAAAAAGACTGCTGTGTCATTTGACCCCACTATGTCATTTTGTACACCCTTCCCCTACTAGATTTTTCGGAATCTTAATTTTCGTTTGTTTAAGCCTTTACTTCAGACAAACTCAAAAACCCACAAAAGGGCATATTAAACGGTCATTTCCAAAGACTCATAACTTTTTGCTACTTAACCCCCGTTAAAAAAAAAGTTTTTTTTGCCGATAATACGTCACAAAGACGTGAAAGTAATATACAATAATTTATAATATACAAATTTAAAATTTGGAAGTACTCAGCCAAATAGATCAATTAATTAATGCTGAACAACATGTAACATTTAAAAACAATTTAAAATTACATTAGCAGATTACGCAAAGCTACTAAGTAAAATCACAATCGTTCCCAATACTAAAAAAAGTCAAAATCCCATCTTTATCTTTAGGTTTATGAGGAAAATAATGGCAAGCCCAAGAAACTATTCAAAATATATTAATGATAAATTTCCCGAAAAAAATTCTAATCCGATTGCAATTACACATTTAAATTTCTTGCCCCCAAAAATATTGAAAATGAGCCATAATATTTTTTTATTCACACTTCACTCTCTGCCTACCTACCCCTTACCAATCCCTTCCCTAAACTTTTGTTTTTGTATTTATTGCATGACAGATTCGTATAAACATTCCATGAAACTGAGAGAAAAATTTGTAAAAATATCAACTTTCTACATTTCAATCCCTTTCTCACCCCATGCCCTTAAGCGGTTTTCCTAATTCCGGTACCATCACCATACTTTCTTTACCTATGAAAATAAATTAAAAGTGATTTTTGCTATTTAAAGTATTTTCATACGGTCTAGCCAATCGACACGCCACTGCGCGTGCGCCTCCAAATTTGTCTGCTTCATGTTTTTAGGTTAGAATTTCGTAATATATTTTAAAACAATCTGTCTCAATTTAAATAGATTATTGTCGTACTTACATTGGCACTGTATTAGCACTGTGTGATCACAAAATCACTATTATATAGTCTTATTATTGTTTGTAGAAGAGTCACCTCGAAATGTATTTATTATCACAACAAAACTTAATACTCGTATAAGCATTAAGTTCCACCATTTACCGATTTAACATGTCAGTCCAGAAGCGTAGGTGTTGCTTTCATAACCTTATTATTAGTATCGCTACAACTTTGTGCTATCACACTATTTATCACCAAGCGTTATCACTAATATCGTATTACAGTGTTTTAGTATGGAAAATCTAATAATATTTAAAATATAATAATAAACAAAAAAGAGGACGTATCTCCATCATCGTGCCATATAAATGAGATTTGAAAAGACGAAGAGGCGTAAGTCGATTTACGCCTGTCTATTTTTTCAGCACTTTTAAGAAAAGGAGATCTGTTCACATATTAATTTGCTATATTCTATTAACTATAAAGAATACGCCACTTTGTCACATCATCTATATGTACTTTTGCGAATTTTTGGTGGTCTTAACTCGAAATGGCCATTTTTCGACTTCCGCCCCTATTTTCAGCGACGAATACTGTGACTAAGTACTGAACTAACTTGGATCACTTCACTCTTCCTAATAAAAGTAGTAATTCATAACGAGGGAAGTTTCGGGTAAATGAATTTACCGATTTTTTTTAAAGTGGAATTGTATCTAAACAGTCAGTTATAGTACCCATATACAAGTCAGGTTCTAAGAAAAAAATAGAGAATTTTGCCCGATTAGCTTAATTAATAATTTTGTCAAAATCTTCGAAAAATGTCTCAAGGGTAGATTAAATAAATTTTACAATACTTTTGACATACTGTTGAAAAATCAATTTGGCGTTAGAGGACTCGGTACGACTGAAGGTCGTCTGACCTCTGAAATTATCGATAACCTGAATAATAATAGAAAATGCCTTAGTATTTTCATTGATCTCTCGAGGGCATTTTACACTATTCCCCACAAGCAAGTTTTCAGCTTTTTAATGCAGTATGGAGTCAGAGGAACGGTGTTCAAAGGTGTCCCCCAAGGAACAATTCTAGGCCGCCCAGTTCTCTACATTAGCTATATAAACTCGTTATTGGAATTTAACGCTGATGGCACAATCATATCATATGCAGACGATACTGCTATTGTTTTTTTCTGGTAATGCGTAGGAAGAAATTAAAACCAAAACTGTAACCGGATTTATGGAACTTAAAAACTGGTTGGATTCTCCTGTCACTCAAACAAATTACATATCTACCTTTCTCCATAATCTCAATAAATAGACCAACTTTTAATAAGATAATTTGTGGCAATAATGCACTTTTCGAAATTCAAGTAGTAGCAAGGACAAAATACTTCGGAATATTTATTGACCAACACCTCAGATGAGCAGATTACGTGCAATATCACAAATACAATTCATAAATTAATATAAAAATTCTATATTTTGAGGGAATTTCTTAACACCAAATTATTGACAAAAATATATAAATTTTTAATTTAATCCTTACTTAGGTATAGACTCATAACATAGGGAGGGGCATACAAATCTAATATACTTTCTATAAACATAGCACAAAATTATATCCTAAGAACTATTTATAAGACAAACAGACTTTATCCCACAAACAGATATATAATTAGGAAATTAGTAATTTGAATTCTTTATACATACAATTAGCATGCTCCTTTTTTTATAAAAATAAAAAATTACATATTATATCCAACATGACCACAACACAAGACAAAATGCAAATAATAACTTAATACTTTCTATGAGTAACAGAACAATAAATCCGCGTTTTGTGACTTATTTAGCGCCCAAATTCTAATGGTCAAATGACATCTGTATGTACTCCATATGCTGACTATATAATAGATTGTCTATGTGATTATATTATGTTCGGCCATTACTAAAACTTTATAGTAATAAGCACTTAAGAAAATCAATAAAATCTCATAACAATAAACAATAAATTATAACTTAGTCTATATAACCTAAAAACATATGACAGTGATAATATCTAAAGTTTTCTACGAAACTCACACGCATTTTTTTCTACGAGACTTCTTTGCAAAAACATCGATTCAATATTGCAAGAAAACTGTAGGTGAATCTACGTTTTTTTTTTATTTGTTTTTTTTATAATCTTTCTCCAAGTTTTTTACATCTTTTAACTTGATTACACTTGATGAAGTCCAATAAGATAGAAACAGGTTTCTAGTGGTTCCCATACTTTTTTTGTTGACCCTGAATTTTCGTCTTTTCTGGCCGAATTTACAAATGTATGGCTGGCTCCTGTCGGTGCATACACGTTCGTTTTTTTATATTTTGCTCCAAGTTTATATATATATATATATATATATATATATATATATATATATACGTATATATATGTATATATATATATATATATATATATATATATATATATATATATATATATATATATATATATATATATATATATATATATATATATATATATATATATATATATATATATATATATATATATATATATACATATATATATATATATATATATGTACAGGGTGTTCAACTAAGGGTGGCTCTCGGTCATATCTCAGAAAGTATTTACCCTAGGTTATCGGGGAAAAAAAATTAATAAGTAAATCGGCAAAAATAAAAAGCTGTAAATAATTTTCGACTTTATAAGTCTGCCGCTAGAGGGCGCAACACCAGCCGTAAAGTAAAATGTAAATTGTCAAATAAAGGGAGGGGGGAGGAGTAAACATTGGATTCAAAGAAATTAAATAACTTTTGTTTGGATTAACCGATTTTGACGATTTTTTTTTGTTTTAAAGAGATTATGTATAAGTTTCTTCGAGAATATAGCCGCTAGATGGCAGTTTATGACAAAGACGCAAACTTTTGTTATTTTCTCTAGAATTTCAAATACAATGGTATTTTTTTCTTTACTTAGAAAAAAAGAACATGAAAAATTACATAAACTGGAGAAAACCGCGGATTAATATCGTTTCGTATTTATTCGTGTCTGAGTTATTTTCAAATAACTTTGGTTTTTGACAAAATGTAATGTCACTCACTTTAAATTTGCTTTCCGCGTTTATTAGGTATGCTGTCATCTCATTAAGACTTGGAATGAGCTACGCTGAGCATAAAATTATGCATCAAGTGTGTAAAATGACTATTTTTTTACTAATATGAATAAGCCCTAGTCTTAGCGAGTGTCTGAAGTAATTTGTTAATTTGTATTATAAATTTTTAGTTACTCTAGGCACTGCTTTAAAAATGAAATGTAAGCGTCTCGAATAGTGCATAAGCGGGTACTTTACGCACGGTTGTAGAAAAAAGTATTTTAAAATTAATTTTGAATGCCTAAATCATCAGTAGAAGCGCGATATCAATTACGTACCTCATTAAAAAATAAATTTAATTGCAATGAAACTATAAAAACTACACATTAAAATAAAATGTATAATAAACTTCTAACATCTTCAAAATGTCTAGCATCCATCTGAATACATTCATTGAGTCTATCAAAGGTGAAAATACAGCGGCTTCCAGTTCCAGGCGTTTTATGACAAAGTCGCAAAATTTTGTTATTTTCTGTAAAATTTCAAATACAATGGTATTTTTTTCTTGACTTAAAAAAAAAGAACATGAAAAAATACATAAATGGTGAAAACCGCTGATTGATATCTTTATTCGTGTGAGTTATTTTCAAATAACTTTATTTTTTGACAAAATGTGATGTCACTCACTTTAAATTTGCCTTCCGCATTTTTAGATACGCTCTCGTCTAAGTAAGCCTTGGAATGGACTACGACGAGCATTAAAAAGTATTCTTTGTTTCATTTTGGTAAAAAAAACCATCACAGAAAACGCGAAAAAAATTGTTTTCTAAATCGATTACCTACTTTATTAAAATCTAAGTGACCCGGTCCTCTTGGTAGGCCATGACTTATAAACAAACGCAATAAGGGCGGCCTTTACTAATTGCTATTTTTGAGAGATAAACATTTCAGTTTTTATTTAGACTGAAATGAAGCGTTATCAGAGACGGATTTTGACAATAGGCTGAACTATTGCTATTGGCTTCGTAATATGGTAAACGAAGACGAGCATTTTTTATCTAGGATATTATGGACCGACGAAGCTACCTTCACTAATACTGGTAAACTAAATTTGCATAATATGCACTATTGGACGGATACCAATCCACATTGGATGCGAGAAGCGGATAATCAGCACCGTTGGACTGTCAACGTTTGGTGCGGAAACATTGATGGTAAAATCATAGGCCCGTTCATTTTTGAACAAAGTTTAAACGGTGAAAGGTATTTACATTTTTTAATTAATGACTTACCCGGACTTTTAGAAGATATACCTTTGGCTGTAATAAGGAATATGTGGTTTCAGCACAACGGCTGTCCTGCCCATTTTTCCCGAAATGTTAGACATTATTTGGACGAACGTTTTACCAATCGTTGGATCGGAAGAGGGTCAATATTTCCTTGGCCACCAAGGTTCCCCGATTTGACCTGCCTTGATTTTTATTTGTGGGGTAAAAGACTTAAAGATCTAGTGTTCAAAACTCGCCCTACAACACGAGAAGATAAGATTCATCGAATCCAAAACGCTATCAAAAGCATATCCAGGGCGGAATTGAAAGCCGCTGTATTTTCAACCTTTGATAGACTCAGTGAATGTATTCAAATGGATGGTAGACATTTTGAACATGTTAGAAGTACAAATTTTGTTTTAATGTGTAGTTTTTATAGTTTCATTGCAATTAAATTTATTTTTTAATAAGGTACGTATTTGATTTCGCGCTTCTACTGATGATTTAGACATTCAAATTAAATTTTAAAATACTTTTTTCTACAAACGTGCGTAAAGTACTCGCTTATGCACTATTCGAAACGCTTAAATTTAATTTTTAAAGCAGTGTCTAGAGTAACTAAAAATTTATAATTAACAAATGACTTCAGACACTCGCTAAGACTCGTGCTACAACATTCATATTAGTTAAAAAAATAGTCATGTTACACACTTGATGCATAATTTTATGCTCAGCGTAGCTCATTCCAAGTCTTAATGAGATGACAGCATACCTAATAAATGCGGAAAGCAAATTTAAAGTGAGTGACATTACATTTTGTCAAAAAATAAAGTTATTTCGAATTAACTCAGACACGAATAAAGATATTAACCCATGGTTTTCTCCAGTTTATGTATTTTTTCATGTTCATTTTTTCTAAGTAAAGAAAAAATACCATTGTATTTGAAATTTTAGAGAAAATAACAAAAGTTTGCGACTTTGTCTTAAAATGCCATCTAACGGCTAGGAAAAAAAATAAAATCTAAATGATAATATTCTCGAAGAAACATACACATCTTCTTAAAACAAAAAAAAAATCCTTAAAATCGGTTAATCCAAACAAAAGTTACTTAATTTCTTTGAATCCAATGTTTACCCCTCCCCCCCTAAATTTAAAAATTTAGAGAAAAAAAGTTTAAACAGAAAGTTTCGGAATTATTATTAGATTACAAAAGAAGTATTTTCGATAAGGGTTAATTGGGAGTATTTTTGAATAAAACCGTGTTTTCTACTTTACGGTTGGTGTTGCGCCCTCTAGCCGCAGACTTACAAAGTCGAAAATAATTTACAGCTTTTTATTTTTGCCGAATTACTTATGAAATGTTCTTCCCCGATAACCTAGGCAACTTTCTGAGATATGGCCGAGAGCCACCCTTAGCTGAACACGCTGTATATATATATATATATATATATATATATATATATACAGGGTGTTAATTAATGTCGTGGACATATTTCTGGGTGTGATAGTACTCGAAAAAATAGGAAAAAAATGCCAATATATACATGGTCAAAAACGCACCATTTTCGTTATACAGGGTGTCAAGTTTCAATTTTTTTCGTTTTTTGCGTTTTTTTCCAGTTCCTTCTGAGACAATTAGTTCAAATTTAGAACATTTATTACTTTTAAGAACCTGTACGATAAAATATCAAAATCGTGGATGGTAGTATACAGGGTGTAACATTTTTTGCACTACCTACAAGTTTATCTTGCGGAACTTTTTATTTGGAGCACCCTGTATGAATTCTGATATAAAATTTAAACTCTTTGTTCATTTCTTTAGCTCTTTTGTATTTTGCATTATTCTCGTATCTATCACGGGTTTGTGAAATTTCGGCATTCCATAGAATTTTGGCGGAGCAGAATTATGTATTTTTAATGTTTTGGCTTCTTTTTCGGATATGTGATTACTTTTTAACAGTTTTTCTATGAATGAGTTATTTTTGGACTGAAGAGATTTCGTGGAATCAAATCTTATTTTTTTATATGTGTTTTTGTCATCAAGAAGTTCATTAATTTTGTTGTTGTAATCAATGGTATTCATTATTACAGTCTTGTTACTTTTGTCTGGCTTTAAGACTGTTATTTGTGGATTTGTTTTCAAAAAATATTTACATTTTTTGCCTGCTTTGATAGTTTTTTTTGTTTTGTTTTGCTGTATTTTTTGTGGCTTATTTTAATTTTATGGTTGGTAATGACATTAACAATCTCTGACCGGATACGATCTTTTTGCTCGGATACTTTATTGTAAATAGCTGACTCGATAGAAGCAATGTAATCTATTGTTGGTAAATTGCATTCTTCACTAACAGGTCGAGACATTTTTTCACCTAGTGCAGCACTATTTTAACTAATTGTTTTTAATAATTTTAATGTGTGCCGTTATACCTAATTACTTTTTAACTTGCGTATATAGACTTTCTGTATTTAATTTTTAGATATACAGGAATAAATATTTTGAAAAAGCCTGAAATGGGCAGGCGAAACGTCAATTAAAGTTTTTCTGTTTCAATAAAAAAAATGGTACGCCACTGATTTAAAAAAAAAATTATTTGCTTCAAACTACAAAAAATGTCACTAACGGGTCCAACCGAATTCATTTTCAATCACACACACGCCACTTCTCCAAAGAATAAAAAAAAGACCGCCTATAAAATATCGAGTAAAAGACGGTCGCCGCGATCTACTTTACGTACTTTACGAACGGAGGCGTTAAACTGCGGCTCTTCCCTAGAGGCGCGGTCTTCGTACATGCGATACTCTCGTTGCCATAGCAACGCATTATTTTCAGGCATGGTTTTCGTTTCTCGCTGGAAGATTTTTACGGAGCTCGCACGTGGCTCTTCCGTTGGTGGATCGACACAAACGAGTTTGCTGCCGGTGCGGTGGGCGCACATACGGGTTTGCTTAATACACACAATTATATCATTTCGTTTTTGTTTGGCTCTAGGTTTCTCACGAGCGGCCAACGGCAATACTACTACGAATGCATTATTGATAATTGTTAATGAAATTAATTAGTGTATTGTATTGATTTTTAAAGTGTGTTGAAAAATAATTTGCCACGTTTTTTTGAGGAAGAGGCACTTTCCCTACTTCCTGCGAATAGCCGCCACTGGTGGGAAGCCAGGCCATATATCACCAAACTGCCCAGAGTCTTCTAACAGAAAATCTAAGCATACTGAAAAACATGTCAACATCTGCGAGAAGCAACCGTTGCCTGTTGGAGAACTAAAGCTTAGGTCTGGTGAGACCTTTCCTTTTTTATGTGACATAGGTTCAAATTGTCCTCCAGCAAAAGAAAGTATTGCAAATCCTTTTAATGGCAAACGTTTTTATAATTTAACTGCTGCGAAGGGCATTGGTTCTAGTTCTACGATATGTCATACTCAGATTTTAACAGTTATCGAAATTCAGGGCATTTTTGTTGAGCTTCTATTTTATGTAGTTGCGGATGATTTTGTCAGCTGAAATTATAATAGGTAAAGGTAAACAAAATATTGACATTCATTTTAACTCAGATGGCTTATTTTTCTTTACCCGTAACCTAAAAATTCAAATTTGCCAACAAAGTGCTGTTGATTATGCTAAAATTGATACTGATTTGATAGGCGACGATAAACTAGAAATTAATTACACTTTTAGACAATTTTAAAAATCACTTTGTAGTAGGTGTGCCATCAGAAAACCGTCCAAACAAGGCCATATCGATTGGCTCCGGTGGAAAGGAAAATTGTTAGGAATCAAGTTTTGCTTAAAGCAAATATTATAAGGCCTAGTTCTTCGCCCTTCGCTAGTCCTATCATATTAGTGAAAAAGAAAGATGGTTCTAACCGGACCTGCTGCGTTTTTCGTATGCTTAATTCTAATACCATTCAAATGAGGTACCCCTTCCTCTTATCAGTGACCAGATTAACCGATTGCATAATTCATATGTTTTCTTAACTCTTGATACGACATCTGGTTTTCATCAGATACCAGTACATCCTGACTCGATAGAAAAAACTGCATTTGTGACACCTGACGGCCATTATGAATATTTAACAATGCCGTTTGGACTCACAAACGCACCCTCTGTTTATCATCGTGCAATCGATGGTGCTTTAGGTGACATTCGAAACCAATTTGCCATATTTTACATTAACGATATTTTAATATCTTCCTGTTCAGTGGCTGAAAGCTTAGAACGTCTTGAAATTATAATTAAATCTCTTGTCAAAGCTGATCTTTCATTTTATATAAAAAAATGTAAATTCCTTAAAGTGGTGGTAGAATATCTTGGATTTACTGTCAGGGCGGGAGAATTGTGCCCCAATCCCCGTAAAACATCTGCCCCAGTAAATTCGCCAATACCGAAAACGCCAAGACAAGTTCGTCAATTTTTTGGTCTAGCGTCATACTTTCGGCAGTTTATCCCAAAGTTTTCAATTATAGCAGCACCATTATATCAGTTAACTACTGAAAGTGCTAAAAAAATTAATTGGTTAACCAAACATGACGAAGCAAGAAATACAATTATTCATTATCTAACTTCTAAACCCGTTCTGATGATTTTTAATCCCGACCTGCCTATAGAACTTCATACAGATGCCAGCGCCGAAGGATATGGTGCAATATTATTACAAAAACAAAATCCTAAAAAACAGCACGTCGCATATTTCAGTAAAAAAACATCTGGTCCCGAATCTCGTTACCATTCCTATGAAGTTGAAAGTCTAGCAGTAGTAAATGCTGTTAAGCACTTCCGCCACTTTCTCATAGGTAAACATTTACGGTTGTCACTGACTGCAACTTCTCTCTTAAATCATCTCGGACAAAGCTTGACCTGACGCTCCGAGTACATCGCTGGTGAGCATTTTTACAATCCTTTGAGTTCGACATCATTTACCGCGAAGGGAAACGTATGAAACATGCGGATTTTTTTTCGAGGAATCCAATTTCTTTAAACAGCACGACAAATGTTTCCGAAAAACCCCCAAAATAAACATCACTATTATTCGGCCAATATCGTTCAAATTATTGACTTAAATAAAGACTGGTTAACAGTCGCTCAACAGCGCGACGATTCTATAAGAAAAACAATTTCTGAATTAAAAGAAAACCAATTAAATTTAGATATAAGTAAAACGTACGATATTTAAAATAATACTCTGTTTCGTAAAATCGAAAGAAATAACTGTTCACTTTATTTGCCAATTGTTCCGAGATCAATGACATGGTCGGTAATAAATCATGTACACACTAATCTAACACACTTAGTGTTGGAAAAAACTTTAGATAAAATTTACCAACTTTATTGGTTTGGCATGGCATACTATTCACTTAGATATTTCTGGAAAATTAACTGGCAAGAGCGATAACAAAAAATACATATTTGTAATTATTGACGCATTTTCTAAATATGTTTTATTAAATCGAATTCGTTCCTTAACTGCGGAGATCGCAGTCAATTGTTTAAAAGAATTTAACTATTTATTTGGTGCCCCTTCGCGCATAATTAGTGATCATGTAAATGTCTTAGAAGTAGTGAATTTCGCACATTTTGTTCTAATGCTAGTATTGACCTACATTTTATCACGGTACAAGTAGAGAAAATGAGCAGGTCGAAGGAGTTATGCTAACATTAAAAAATATTTTGACTGCCTCTGAGACTGAAAAATTTTTTTTTTAAAGTTGGCAGGATAGTTTAGGGGAAGTTCAGTTAGCATTAAATAGTATCAAGCATAAAGTTACAGGGTTTAGTCCTGCTGAACTCCTGTTTGGTACCCCAATTCATTCTTCAGATTTACAAAAAATTTGTCATAAAGAAGCGAAAATTTTGAAATCCAATATCTGTTTGTCGTACATCCGCGAGACGACTAGTAAAAATATTGTGAATGCTGCAAAAGCGATACAGTTAGAAAAAATGTTGGAAAAGTTATTCAAACCCTTCTCAGTAGGAGTTGCGAAAGTTTTAGAAAATAACAGATACGATGTTATTAAACCTTCAGAAAAAGGCAAAGGCCGATATTTTAATTTTCATACGATCAGCTTATCAGTGTCCCAAGCTTTGCGCAGTGGCATTATCGTAACCGATGAAGTTTATCTGAGGTGCGACTATTACCAGAAGGCGTATTTTTGTTCAAAAGTGTATGAAAACACTATTGATTGGTTAAGGCGTGCACCCCCCTCCACGTGGGCTTCTGGTGGGCAACGAATTATACGCAATAAGCCGGACTTTGCAGATTAGGACGCAATAAGATCGTATATACGGCCAAGAGGTGCTGTTGGGGGATTGGGAACCCCGCAACTGGGCTAGGGCGGCAGGGAAGCCCAAAGCTCCGCCGGGTCGGGATCTTCGAATGGGGTCCGACAGCGAAGAAGATAGTGAGCTAGAAATGGAAATAGAAGGAGGAACAGAACAACAAGCAGAGCGGGATGATAGCAGTGGCTCCACTAAGATCAAAAAGAAAAGAAAGAGAATAGCAGAAGACGCAACTGACCCCGAAAGGGGCCAAAGCTCTTTAAGCAATTTTTCAGAAATATACAATAACCTTGAAATAATGAACAATTTTATCAACTAGCATTAAAATAGATAAAGATTCTAAAAAGCAATACAATAGGGAAATTAATAATTTAAAGGAAATCCAAAACAGAATAAGCACAAATATAGAAATTCTGAAAAGCAAAATAAATTTAGAAGAATATATAAAGAATATCAGAGAAACTATCGCCGAGCAGGCATTGAAACTAGATACTTTACAAAAAAATCAAGAAATTATCTATAAACAAGAAAAAATTACATACGCTAAAGTAGTAGAGTCCTCACCGTCCACATCTTCCGCAGCAAAAGATATAGAACCAACGGTTAAAGTAGCGGGTATAAGAAAGCCTGTTTTAACCAGCAAAACTTTTAAAACTGAAATTTCACTAACTACAAACGAGAACGTAACAGATGTAAAAAACAAATTAACTTCACAAATAAAGCCGACAGACGTTGGATTCAGGCCAACTAAAATTTATATAAACAAAAAGAATAACATCATTATTGAGTCAAAGGAAGAATGCCATGATAAACTGAAAAACCTAAAACAGATTAAGGACATGAAACTTGAAGTAAAATCATTAAATAAACTGAATCCGAGAATTACTATCTATAACATACCTAGCAACATAAATAAAATTACCCATGGACTCATTTATCGTACCGATATATAAATTCGGACCGAGAGAAAAACATTTTGTTCACTGGGTTTTCGAAGTAAGTCCCAATATGAGGAAGAAACTACTAGAGATAAATTCAATATACTTGGATTGGCATTCCTGCAATGTGGAAGAAAAAATCTATATTACCAAATGTTTTAACTATCAGGGCTATGGACACATAGCTACAAAATGTAATAGCACTATGGCGTGTGGGCTCTGCGCCGAAAAGCACGATACGAGAGGCTGCCCCAATAAGGATAAACCTGAAATGCATAAGTGTATATTATGTATGCAGGCTAAAATAGAAGACATAAAACACAAGCCGAGAGATAATAAATGCATAGCATACAAGAGGAAAATTGAACAATTAGTAACTAACATTAATTTTAATATTGTTGATGAATAATTTAAAGATACTGCAACAAAATCTGCATCACAGTTTCAATGTAACCATCGAGTGTGTAAACTTTCCAATAAAAAACCAAGTAGATGCTTTACTTATACAAGATCCATACGTACATAAAATAAAAGATAAATTTCTCCTTCCAATTTCTACAGTAAAGGCGGAATTAATAGCTGAAACGAATATTCACTTTTAAAGTTGTATATTAATACTGAATAACGAAATAAAATCAATTAAGCTTAAACAATTTTGCAATTCATTATCAACCATAATTAAAATAGATTGGCATAACAATAAAATAGTTTTGGGATCTATGTATTGGCTTCCAACCAGAGAATTCCGCTAGAATTAGATATACAAAAGATAAGAGAAATTTTAGATATGAACAATATAACTATACTAGGCATAGACACCAACGCTCACCATCCAGATTGGAAATATAATACTTTGGACAACAGAGGTAATCTGTGGTCCAATTTTATATCAGAAAATTTATTAGTTATACATAATAACCAAGAAGAGGAATTAAGCACGTACAGTAGTATACATGGAGATTCTAATATCGATCTGTCTCTGGACAGTTCGCAAACTCTGGATATTATTGCTAATTGGAAGGTCCACCCGTTCTCGCTAAGCGATCACAGGATAATCACATTTGAAATTAAATTAATAAAAACAGAGATCGAAATGATTAATACATATTTTAAAACAAAAATCAATATAAATAGAGCAATGGATATGGCTATTGAGGGTATGAACAAGATAGAAAGAGAAATTGTGTGGGAGCCGACAATTGAAAACATCGAGGTCAGAGCAGAAGCTTTAACAAAACTACTAATTGAAATCAATGAAAGCACAATACCAAAGAAAAAACTTTACCTGAATAAGCCAGTCTGGTGGAATGATCAAATAGAATTGTTAAAACAAGATACGAACAGGAAAAGAAGAGACTATCAGAGAAGCGAACCGGGCAGTGAATTGAGAAAAACCCCTGGAGTTTACCATATAAGCTGGCAAATGGAAAAATCACTAAGAAACAAAATCATTATAGCACTTACAAGAAACAGGATGGAAATACTACTACAGACTTTGAAGATACAGCAGAATATATATTAAATGAGATAATTAAAGTTGATGATCCCAATGAGGATTCTATTGAACAAAATTTAATAAGAGATCAAGCTAAAATACTGGTAGGCTTACGAGAACTAGAAAATATAGAACGATAACTAAAGAAGAAATTCAAGATTATCTTATTAAATTGAATCTAAGGAAAGCACCAGGACCAGACGGTGTCTTGGGAATCACGCTAAGAACAGTGTCTATCATTATCTCGGATTTTTTAGCTAGATTACTGAACGATTGCCTGCTGAATTCATATTTTCCTAACGTATGGAAGAAGGGCAAATTGATTACGATTCCGAAACCTAATAAACCAGATGGCGAAATAGGCTCCTTGAGACCGATAACACTGTTACCATCTCTGGGCAAGTTACTCGAACACTATATAAGGAAACAACTCTTAAACGAAATTGTGGACATTCATCACGACAAACAATTTGGATTCGTAGCAGGAAAAAATACAGAGAGGGCGATAAAAAAGCTAATAACAGATTTAAATTCTGAATATAAATATAACATAGCAATATTTATAGACATTAAGGGAGCCTTTGACAACGTATGGTGGCCTAAAGTAATAGAAACACTCAAGAATAAGAACATTTCAAAGAACACAATTACAATGTTAATTAACTATTTACAGGACAGAGAAGTATCCTTCAGCGTTGGGAACTATAAGTCTAGCAAAAAAACTTTCAAAAGGATGCCCGCAAGGCTCCAAACTAGGACCTGATATATGGAACTTTGTGATAGACCCTCTGTTGGACGAGTTCAATAATGTAAATAATATTTCGCTGACAGCATATGCAGATGATTTAGCAATAGTAATCAACGCTAATAACACAATAAGTCTACAAGAATTGATTAATTTTACACTGGATAGATTGAATATATATATAACATTTCAGTTGCCAGATAAATCTCTATACAGAATTTTTAGTGGGGCAATAATGCCAAGATTGAATTACTGTTCGTCAATATTCGAAAACAAATTAAGCCAAGCAAGATTTAAAGCACAACTCAATTCCTTCAGAGGAGAAGTTGCAAGAACGATAGCTGGTGCTTATTGTTCGACTTCAACTGAAGCGGCAGCGATAATAGCTAACATACCTCCATTAGAAGAACTTATGTATGAAGCCCTTGACATAAAAAGACACAAAAATCGATCAGTTATAAATAGGAGTGGGATACAAATAGACCCTCTTCCGAGGAAAAGTAAAAGAGAACTAAAGATATTATTAAGACGCAGGACCAACAGAACATGGAATAACCAATAGCAGATAGCGCATACAGGAAGAACAACATTTGCTATGATTCCTAATATAAACTTTAGACAACTTATGGAAATAAAAGTAAATAGAAAACTCACCCAAATGTTAACTGGACATGGACAATTTTACTCGCATTATAAAAGAATAGGCAAGATAGAAAATCCAACATGCAGAAGATGTGGAGGGCTAGGAGCGATTGACGACCCAATACATAGACTATTGTATTGCGAAACTTATAATCCAGAAAAAGGTAATCTAATCAGAGAATTAAATTCAAACTTTAGAAACTGGTATGCAAGAAAAAAAGAAGACATACCTTTGGACTTCAGACGAATGGATGAAGAATTTAATTGGTAGTATCAAAATTTTACAGAAGAAAATTTACCAATCATAATTGCTTTTGGTTGCGAAGATGCAGTGGACAACATCTCAGCATTCACAGGACGACTCGAGGAGATATAGACCCGGCGAACAAGTTTTAAAGAATCAAAATTTAATCTGCATAGTTATAAGTAAATTTAAAGACTGTTTTAAACTCTTTTGTGATCAGAAACAAAATTAATTTTAAAATATTAATAGAAAATAAAGATAAAAGAAAAGTAATCAAAGAGCAAGATATGCCATTGTCGAAGCTTACTTAATTACATATTAATAAAATTAAGCAAAAAATCCGTTTAGCTAACAGAAGGGTATTAGGTACCTCCGGGGCATAAGTCCAAATTAAAGGAGAGTCCGCGTATTATATCACTTAATATTATATAATGGCATATAATGTTCAATAACCAACAAGGAGATCAAAATAATTATAATCAATAATAGTTTTTCTTAAAATTCTCTAATTAAATATTTAAACATTTATTTAAAATTTTTTCTTTTCTAAAAAATAATTAACTTAAAAAAATAAATTCAATTTAAACAAAATTTCTATATGTAAATTAAATCAAGTACCTTTTTCAACCATAATAATGATTGAACAACGGTGAGGCAGAGGAGGTGGGCTTCTAATCTCCTTTTTGGTTTTTTTTTTATCAGTGTCCCAGAAGGGCAAGGCGAGATTTCAAGTGACTCATATTTTGAAAGTGAGGGGCAGAATGGGCCCGTATCGGCGGATAATTAATCAGAGGTATACTTATGTCATTTGATAACTATTTTTTTTATTATGTTCTGTTATTGTTTTCGTCCTGGCTAGTAGTAGTAGCAGGTTTTTGCCATGTGAACTAAGATAGGTTACAGTTTTATTTAATTTATTATTTAAAAAAAAAATGTTTCTCGCAAGACATGTAGTCTGGGTCAGATGTGGCATAGTTTGCCTATGTTATGTAAGTTGTTTCTGGCAAGACATGTAGTCTGGGTCAGATGAGGCATGTTATGCCTATGTGAGTTGGTTCTGATAAGACATATGCTCTGAGCCAGATCAAGCAAAGTTTACCTGTATTATAAAAGTTGATCCTAATAAGAAATTTGTTCTTAGCTAGATGAGGCATTGGTTGCCACAGTAAGTCACGGCAAAAACCTAGTACTAGTCACATGGCATCTGCGCTGCGGGTTTGTACTTGACATCTATTGTTCTTGTCACGATGGACGAGGGGTATTGAAGGAAACGTCATTTTTGTATTTTTGCGTTTCAGATGACAATCCATAGCAGAAGTACTCGAGGTCGTGCACTATGTCAGAATGACCGTGTCGGCGCTACCGACAATATTTGAGTCTACGCCCTTGGTATAGCCACTTTTAAATAGGACACTTAAGTTTTATAATTATTCGTCTGTTTGTTCTTTCTTGTTATATTCCCAGAACGTACATTTTAAGTAATGACCTGTTATGTTAGATTTATGGATGTGTAAGTTGAGACTGTCCATATGAAAGTAACCAGGAACGCGCTAAGGTATGTAAAGCGAACGGAACGAAGCAAATTAGTCCGAAGCAGAGAAAGATCGGGGAAGCACGAGCTTCTAACTGCTTTGATTATTTTATTTTTGAGGAAAACGATTACGTTCGGGCTATCGGGCGGCGGACCGTTAGTTCCTTTATTTAATTGTAGCAACTTTAATTGTTATATTGCGTTATTTGCTTATTTGATTATTGGCCTTTTGGATTATTTCTTTGCGTGTTATTTTCTCTATTAAATTAGTGAAATACCAGTGCCGTAGTTTTATTTAACTCAACATGCCTAAGCAGTCTAAACCTAAACGCCATATATATTTAATATATATATATATATATATATATATATATATATATATATATATATATATATATATATATATATATATATATATATATATATATATATATATATATATATATATATATATATATATATATATATATATATATATATATATATATATATATATATATATATATATATATATATATATATATATATATATATATATATATATATATATATATATATATATATATATATATATATATATATATATATATATATATATATATATATATATATATATATATATATATATATATATATATATATATATATATATATATATATATATATATATATATATATATATATATATATATATATATATATATATATATATATATATATATATATATATATATATATATATATATATACATATAAACATTATTAAACTCAAATCATCGTAAATCAGAGTTGAAATACGCGCGCACTTGAAAGTGATGTGATTGGCATTAATAAGATTTTGTTTTTGTATCTTGTACAATGTACATATGACAGTGACAATATCAAAAGTTATATGTATATATATATATATATATATATATATATATATATATATATATATATATATATATATATATATATATATATATATATATATATATTGATTTTCGGTGAGTGATAATGGTTTATAGATTTAATATTAAAATATTGACAAACCTGGGCTAACCTAACGCTAACGGGACAGTTCTACCTAAAAAATCGGAAATAATTTATAAAACTTTACATATCTTTGAAAACAATAATCACACTGGCTTCGTCAAGTGTACCATCAAAATAAATGGTCAAGTAATGTTTGGGGTGGAATAATTGGCTTCCATGGAATAGGCCCCTATTTATATGAAGAACATTTAACAGGAGATGTCTATTAATTTTTTTTGGGAAACGGGTGCCAGTATTGCTTGAAGATTTACCTTTAATGTTAAAGGAATTTTTATGGTTTCAACATGTTGATGGCGGCGTTCCTGAGGTCCAGTCAGAAACGACGCGCCATAAGGTTAGAATATTTGGAAGGATCAACAAGGGTTATGATACTGGTGAATTAGAATATGTACAATTTCTAACGAATTGCTTATCAGTGGTACAATAGCGCAATTGGTTAGAGCGATGGACTAGTAATCCAGAGGTGCGGGTTCGATCCCCGCTCGTACCATAACTTTTGCTGTTGATTATAAATATTTCTACAAATAATTAGATTAAAGAGAGTTAAAGAAAAAGTCTATAAAGAGGTTCCAACAACAGTGCAAGATATGAAAACGAGAATAAGAAACAGTTTTCGCAACATTTCAGAACAGACTTAAGAAAAGTTAAACTTTCATATAAACTTCGAAATATGCCTTCAGCAAAATGATGGTTTAGTTGAACACCTTGTATACATTTTTTATTGTTTATTTAAATTAGATTTATAAGTAAGTACATACATAAATAATTTTAAAAGATGTTCTGTTTTTGTTTAATTAATTTTCTTACACTGTTAATAATACTGATAATTGGTTATCTTTATTTGTAACTGATTTATTAATCACTTTACATTCCCTAAAAATAATAATTTTCTGTTGCTTGAAATATATCTAATAAACAGGTAAAAGTTTCGGGTCTTAGTTTTCTTAACTCATAATTATTGAGCCACCTACAACTACAACTTCTGAATACTGGATTATGCGGCAATAGCTTTGACAAGTTCGTCAACTCTTTGTTGTCCTAATTTTAGATATTCAATAATAAATAACGTAAATTCAGTATAATGGTATTAGAATGAATAAACTGTGCTTTCCCGGCAAATTTAAAAAAACTGTTGGTCTGAAAGATATCATGTATGGTATTTTTTTGTGAGCTAGTAATGTTCTCTTTAACATAAAAGTTAAGTATACAGGGTGTTTCATTAAAAAAATGAGTCCAGGGTGTATTTGCAAAACTTGACCACCCTGCATAACAGTGAATAATTTTAAATAAATTGCACGCGAATTTTGTATTTAAGGATATGTAACGTTTTGTCAAATATTTGGTTATTCCATACCTGTTTTCATTTTTTTTTAAATGGCTGAAATGTTAACCGCATCCCATTCCCTTAGTATATGTTTTGGACACCACGTATCTCAAATATAGGTCATTTGATGACATATTTATTAATACTTTTTTCTTAAAATGATCCAAGGAATCTTTTTGTAAACTCCAACTAAAACTGGACCAGGTGCCAGAGGCGTGCACCAAAATAGAATTTTTTTTTCCTCGAAAACGACTTGTATCACAAAAAACTAAGAGGCATTGTTTGTGTATTTTAACTTGTCCTAACCGATGAAGCAAATAATTTTTTTAAAAATCAGTGGCGTACCATTTTTTAATTAAGAAAGCCTATTATTCTACGTTACACCAACGTCATAACAAGAATAGTACTGTCTGAAACATCACAAGACCTTAAATTACATGCGGATCGTGCCAATCAGTACAAAGATTGTTCAATATACTTGCTCTTAATTCGTTGTTTATTTGGGCAGAGTATAAACAAGTTTTATTGAATGTTCAGTGTGGACTTCCACAGATTAGTGGTAGGATTTCCAGCTTTGGAGGCAACGCACATGTGTTAGAATCCCCGTTCAGGCGGTTGTCTTTTTTAGTTTTTTTTAACAAAATTTATAATTAATAAAGATGCGAATTAGGTCATATTAGGATTGCTTAGATGTACACCGCGCGCCAATAAAATCCCGAGTGTAAATTAAAACAAAGTCTTTTTTAACAAAATCTATACTATTAGGTAGAACTATCCCGTTAGCGTCAATATTTCAATATTAAATCCATAAACAATTCTAATATTAAATCTATAAACCATTATTAAAGCCACACCTCAAATCCTCGAAAATCAGAGTTGAAATACGCGCGCACTTGAAAATGATGTGATTGGCATTATTAAGATTTTGTTTTTGTATCTTGTACAATGTACATATGTACAGTGACAATATCAAAAGTTATATGTATATATATACATATATATAAATATATATATATATATATATATATATATATATATGTATATATATTATAATATTAGAATTGGTTATAGATTTAATATTAAAATATTGACGAACCTGGGCTAACCTAACGCTAACGGGACAGTCCTACCTAACAGTATAGATTTTGTTTAAAAAAGATTATTAATATACACTCGGAATTTCATTGGCGCGCGGTGTACATCTAACCAATCCTAATATGACCTAACTCGCATCTTTATTAATTATAAATTTTGTTAAAAAAAAACTAAAAAAAGTCATCCGCCTGAACGGGGATTTTAACGCATACGCGCTGAATCCAAAGCTGGAAATCCTACCACTAATCCAGGAAGCCCACACTGAACATTCAACAAAACTTGTTTATACTCTGCCCAAATAAACAACGAATTAAGTGCAATCATATTGAACAATCTTTGTACTAAATGGCACGATCCGCATGTAATTTAAGGTCTTGTAATGTTTCAGACAGTAGTATTCTTGTTATGACGTTGGTGTAACGTAGAATAAAAATATATGAAAACCGTGATCGTAGATATGGGTAAGCATCCCCGGCTTTCTTAATTTAAAAAAATGGTACGCCACTGATTTTTAAAAAAATTATTTGCTTCATCGTTTAGAACAAGTTAAAATACACAAACAATGCCTTTTTTTTGTTTTTTGTGATACAAGTCGTTTTCGAGGAAAAAAACCAATTCTATTTTCGTGCACGCCTCCGGCACCTGGTCCAGTTTTAGTTGGAGTTTACAAAAAGATTCCTTGAATCATTTTAAGAAAAAAGTGTTAATAAACATATGTCATCAAATGCCCTATATTTGAGGTACGTGGTGTCTAAAACGTATACTAAGGGAATGGGATGCGGTTAACATTTCCGCCATTTAAAAAAAATGAAAACAGGTATGGAATAACCAAATATTTCACAAAACGTTACATATCCTTGAATACAAAATTCGCGTGCAATTTATTTAAAATTATTCATTGTTATGCAGGGTGGTCAAGTTTTGTAAATACGCCCTGGACTCATTTTTTTAATGAAACACCCTGTATACTTTACTTTTATGTTAAAGAGAACATTACTAGCTTACAAAAAAATACCATACCTGATGTCTTTCAGACCAACAGTTTTTTTAAATTTGCCGGGAAAGCACAGTCTATTCATTCTAATACCATTATACTGAATTTACGTTGTTTATTATTGAATATCTAAAATTAGCAGGCCATGACACCTTCATAAATGAAACAAAGGGTTGACGAACTTGTCAAAGCTATTGCCGCATAATCCAGTATTCAGAAGTTAGGTGTAGGTGTCTCAATAATTATGAGTTAAGGAAACTGAGACCCGAAACTTTTACCTGTTTATTAGATATATTTCAAGCAACAGAAAATTATTATTTTTAGGGAATGTAAAGTGATAAATCAGTTACAAATAAGGATAATCAATTATCAGTATTAATAACAGTGTAAGAAAATTAATTAAGCAAAAACAGAACATCTTTTAAAATTATTTATTTATGTACTTACTTATAAATTTAATTTAAATGAAAAATAAAAAATGCATACAAGGTGTTCAACTAAACCATCATTTTGCTGAAGGCATATTTCGAAGTTTATATGAAAGTTTAACTTTTCTTAAAGTCTGTTCTGAAATGTTGCGAAAACTGTTCCTTATTCTCGTCTTCATATCTTGCACTGTTGTTGGGACCTCTTTATAGACTTTTTCTTTAACTCTCTTTAATCTAATTATTTGTAGAAATATTTATAATCCACAGCAAAAGTTATGGTACGAGCGGGGATCAAACACGCACCTCTGGATTACTAGTCCATCGCTCTAACCAATTGCGCTATCGTACCACTGATAAGCAATTCGTTAGAAATTGTACATGTTCAAACTCACCAGTATCATAACCATTGTTGGTTCTTCCAAATATTCTAACCTTATGGCGCGTCGTTTCTGACTGGACCCCAGGAACGCCGCCATCATCATGTTGAAACCATAAAAATTCCTTTAACATTAAAGGTAAATCTTCAAGCAATACTGGCACCCGTTTCCCAAAAAAAATTAATAGACTTCTCCTGTTAAATGTTCTTCATATAAATAGGGGCCTATTACACGGAAGCCAATTATTCCACCCCAAACATTACATGACCATTTATTTTGATGGTACACTTGACGAAGCCAGTGTGATTATTGTATTCAAGGGTATGTGAAGTTTTATAAATTATTTCCGATTTTTTGTAACACTCTGTATAAATTTTTAAAAGATATGTACAAAAATTAATTAAAATATACCTGTCCAAGTGTTTTTTGAATAACTAACCATTTTTTAAATAAAAAAATATTGTAATATTAAGTGGCGGTTTTATCCACTAAAATTTTATTTTTGTGAAATCCCTTCTTATCCAACCTCCACATCCTAACAATCAACCTGTATACCAAAATTCAGCTTTTTACGTCAAGCGGTTTGAACAGATTCGTGATTAATCAGTGGCCTGATTTTTTGAAACACCCTGTATAAATGTTTAAAAAAATTTTAGAATATGTAAAACAATGAAATAAAATATACGAGTTTAAGCGTTTTTCCAAAAAAACAACCGTTTTTTAATTCAAAAATATTGCAATATTGAAGGGGCGAAAAAATCCCTTCTTATCAAACCTCTGCATCCTACCATCAACCTGTGTGCCAAAATGCAGCTTTTTACGATAAGCGGTTTGAGCAGAATCGCGATTTATCAGTGACTTGATTTTTTTAGACACCCTGTATGAATTTACAATACAAAAAATAAAGTTGAAAGTCTCGGTCAACAGACGATTATTTAAAAAAAAAATCATATAATTCGATGCAGTACAACTCACTCACGAACTGTTGTTGTTTTATTGTTTATACATACATATATATATATATATATATATATATATATATATATATATATATATATATATATATATATATATATCACTGGAGCAGCAGCGGTGCAACCGCCGTCGCGGCCCCAGTTGGTAATTGCGGCGCCTATCTTTTATCAACACTCTTCAAGTTTCTTCGTCTAATATTGGGGAAGCGATGCAGCCGCTAGTGTCACCCCAATTAATTATTAGGTTACCTCGTTTATCTTTGGCTTCTAACTCTATACCCATCTCGGTAAAAGACGCAAAATTAAGAAAACATTGATGCCTTATTAATAGTTAAATATCAAGAAAAAGAAATCAAAACTTCTTTTTGCTTTGTATTTAAAAATGTATTAAAATAAACTTGTGTTTATAAATGTACAATACTAATGTGATATTAATAAATATAAAGTTATTTTGCTCTAGATTTCCCTAGTTCTTAACATATAATGAAATTAACCTAATAACTGAATACAAGAAAAAACTTCATCTGTATAACAAAAAACTGCAGTAATTAGTTTAAGCAACAATTATCGCATTAATACCGCACCATATGTTTAAATAGCAACAAAAATGCTATGTGTTCCTTACCGTTATTGTTCAAGTGTCTTAGTAATAGGGTCATTTGGTCAATGACCCGCCAAAAATATTTTAGAAAATAAATTATTCGTTTGACCGTCCCTCCTAATAGTTGTAATAACATGCAAACCTTGGAAAAAGTTAAATACCCTACACTATCAGCCGCGCGCGGCGGTTCGAATGGTCTTGTTGCGTTCCTTAGCTATAATAAAATACGCTATACTAAGCTAGGCTGGGCAGTCCGAATTGCCCTGATTACTTTAAAGCTTGACGAAAGTACTCGAAGATTTCACAGCTACCGAGCGGCAGCCGAACGTAATAGCAAATGGAATATGAAATCGCGATTTGGGTCATCAACCGGTCTCTTCTCATAATTCGATCGATCGATCGCGGCATCACGTCGGCGTGCGGAAGTTCAATTGTTCAGAGGTCGCGCGGTCGATATTCTAACTCGATATTGTTTCGGACCTTTTTAATCGATGAAAATTGATTTATATACTCTTTTTTATATCTCCTATGAGACATTTTTGACAAAAATCAGATTTTTTCGTCGTTTACTTCTATGTGCCTTTGTGCACATAACTGTAAAACCTTGTAAACTTTAATGAAATAGTTTCTGAAATATAGGCAACCATCAATACCGCGAATCAGGCAACAACGGCTAAAAACTCGTATGAACCTGTATTTCCATTAAGTGAATGCAGGGTTGAGTCGTGCTCTTCAAAAAATATTAGTTTTTAGTGATTTAATTTAATTTTATTATCTAAGCACAAGTGATCGACGTTCCTTAAAGGTAAGTGACTAATTTTTAATAAATATTGCTTATTAAATATATATATATATATATTTTTCTTAAAATCCTCCCTGAAAAACAATGTTTCCGATACGCGCTTTTGCCACGCCAAAGAAAATCTCTTACGAGCATAAGTGGTTTTCCCTAAAGTAAAATTGCTCACACGTGTTTTTGTTCAGATATATTTGAATATAAAAATATAAAATATTATATAAAATGACTAAAACTAAAATAATTAGGGTCTAATATTTGACGGTTAAGAAATTCATTTCTATGCTAGGTGCGTAATGCGAAATTTGAAACCTAAAACTCTTTTTTAGGGGGATATTTTTTCTGAAATTTTTAACGAAATTAAATATGTTTCTATGTAATATACAAACGAGACGAATTTATGGCATATTACTAATTTTTTAATATATTAAACTCTCTGAAAACTAAAATAAAAATCATATTTTTTATTAAAGGATCATTTTAAAATAAATTTCTGAATTCTGACTATTTAGACATTTATTTTAATTTAGTCTTTTAATTAAAATAAATGATATTTAATTTAGTTTTCTTTGTTGCAGGAAAATGGCATCTGCTAGAGGTCTTTTGATGCTAAAATTGACAAAGAAAATACGTTAGAAGATTCAATAGCTCGTAGAGACCGTCATTAAATTTCTAAATGGAGCTTCTTGTTATGTTAGAAGGGTATATCATTTGGGGTTAGGAAATATCTGCAGATATAAAATCTGTGTCCTGAGAATGCGACAATAAATTGGCGAAACGTCGGCAATTTAAAAAAGGCCTTTGTTTTTCTACTGGATTCTAACCTTAAATAATACACCACTCTAACATAAAAGAGGATCCAGTCTTCCGGTTCGTCTCGTCGAATGCAGACCTCGGTGTTATTAACAAAAGTGGTTCCACGTGTTCGGTTTTGCTGTTTTATTTCGGGGGGAAACGGGAGACTCAATCGCTCAGTGTTGAAACTAACGACCCCGCTAGAAAGGGAGCAGACGCTGTGAACGTGTGAGGCCTAGTTGTTTCTGCATTCTATCCCGTTCGTCTGCCGCAGTTCTACAAAGAATATTAGCGTAATGGCCGCTATGTGGCGGGAGTGGGAGGGGTAAGGGGATAGCTTGAAAGAAAGGGTCATCTCGTGATATCAGCAGTACTCTCAAGGGGCACCTAGTGGAAGCCAAGATGCATTTCAGAAATTAAAAGAGGAAAAATCAAGAAGTATTTTAAAGATTCAGGGTATCCGGGAGTTTAGAGCTCGCCATCCGGATACCCTACCGATAACGTCTCCAAACTGGAATAAGGTGTAAATCATCTGGGAGGGTTGCCCCAGCTCTGACTAAGCCCCGAGCGGAGAGCAATCTGGCGACTGCCTTGTAGCAAAGCCAATATGTCCTGTTATGTAACAGGATAAACAGGAAAGTCAAAGTCAACAAGAGGATCATTAATCAAAACCATTCAGAAGCCTAATATCTGCTATATCTGCCGACCAACGGTGTAGGTAAAGGCTGATACTGTTGGTTTAAATTTAAGATGGCGAAACAAAATGACGGCAAAATAAAATTTTTAAAAAATCAATGTAAAAAATCTTGTTAAATTGATTTTAAATTTTGCAGAAAAATTAAATGTGAAAATGTCAAGTGTTGCATAGGTAGAAAGGAAACATATATGGTAAACATATTGGTAGGGATCCAATATGATGAAATAAAATGGCGCCCAATAAAAATTAAGAGATAGTATATGTAGCACACTATCTGTTGCTATGTACTGAAGGAACTTGGATCACACTTCACTCTTCCTAATAAAAGTAATAATTCATAACGAGAGAAGTTTCGGGTAAAGGAATTTACCATTTTTTTTTGTTTACGCAGTATATCAATAAAAACAACTTATAGTTAATTCTATTGATATACTGTAAACATTTATATTTTTAATTTTTTTTTTTCGTTTTTTGAATTTTATTCCTTATTTTCACGCAAGCGCGGGTTTCATAATTCGCGACATCGCGGGTTTCCAATATAAATATTCAAGCGGATGGGCTACAGTCAAACAGAAAACGCGAGGAATAAATTTATAGTGTTACTGGATTTGTTAGGCGGCTAGCGATAAGGAGAAGGTTAATCAATCGACGCAAATGACAGAAAACCTACCGCAGGACATATCGTTTTAAAATGTAAAAAATAAACTATGTATATAAAAGATGTTTAAAAAAAATTAACACACGACATAAATCCTACCAAAAGGTAAAAAACAATCAATTGTTTTTAAAAACGTTGATTCAAACCTTGAATTTCCGCTTGGCAAGGGCGTCGATAAGGGGGGTAATGGGGCTAATTACCCCCCCCCCCTCCAAGAACTAAAAAATGTTTTCAACATCAATGTTTAAAGTAGGCACATATAGATAACTAAATATTTTTAACACATTTTATTTAACGAAAGTGCACTGTAAAATTTTATACATTGACACATTATTAATTAATGAATTGGGAATAGAATAATTAATTTATATTTTTGAAAATATGTTATTTTTACGGTTTTTGCTTTAGAAAATGTATTGTTCTTGCCGACTGCCTAAATTTGATCTTGTTTTGACACCATTACGGTTTAGATCTCAGGGACGGACTGTTAATATTTGACTTTATTAATACACTTTAAACATGGCAGTATTATAGGCACCTGTTATAAAATATTATGTATTAAATATTAAAAATTACGTTAGGTGATCGTTATAGTTGATCCGATATAAACATTTTTAAAGAAAATGAATGGTATGTGATAATAATTTCCTTTGGTTAGTATACTAGTTAGTAGCTAGGACATCTTAGAGAAAAAAATGTTCGAATAAGTAAAAACCGATGGGGCTTTGTCCGTCCGATCGTATTCTTTTGCTTTTGATTAGGTATGTTTGTCGGTCCGTCTGTCTGCCATACAAAACCAGACGCTGATATATAGCGTATGGTTTTTATTGGCAGTTTCTTTAAAGACTTTTTTTCTTTCAGAGACATGTTTCATTATATACATTTGTTTTAATTTCATGGACTAGATAAATAGAGTTGAAGCAAATTAAATGTTTACTTCCCTCGCAAAAAGGAAGTATTCTAATCGTGAAAAAATTAACCTCCGAGATTTTTTCAGATATTATACATTTCAGGGTTCCTAGATGCTGAAAAACATGTTTTCCCGGTATGTCTGTCAGTTCGCGGCATAGCTAAAGACTACCTAGCCGATTGACTTCAAATTTTAGTAAAAAATTAGTGGTCATATAGGGATAACCTTAGAGTAAAGAAGCGGGAAGACTCTAGGGATTTATTCATAAAATCCCATTACAAGTCATCTGTTATTGTTGAATGAGCAATGAGTTGAAGCGAATAAGCATATTCCTTGTTGGTGCAGCTCAGATTTTCGGCAACACCACAAAAATGTCCTTGCCTGTTTGTTTACCAGTGGCGTAGGGCTTTAGACGCGTTAGCATGTCAGAAATAGTTCGAATAGATTTTTTGAAGATATGTTTCGTTTGGCTTCTCTTACCAGTCAAGACGAGACGAGGGAATGGTTTTTTTCTCGGAGAGAATTTCTCGGTTTCCTCAAACATTAAAAATGTGTAATTTTTAATGAGTTGCAAACAATAATTGATATTAATTTTTTATTATACTATAGGGTATTCAGGAGCATACCAAGAGCGTATATATTTATTTTATTTGTAAATCTATGAAAAAAAGTTTATTATTCTAAAAAACTTTTGCTTTTCACACTCTCAACAAAATTTTTATTTTAGTTTTATGTGCATGAGCTTTAAAAAATTAACAAGTGTTAAAAAGCATAAAGAATAAAGTACCTTTATTTTCAAAGATATGTAGAAAATGAATAAGGAAAAGCTGTTTTGAATTATATTTTGCAGCCAAATCTGAATTTTATTTGAAGGCAGGGTTTTTTTATTTTGGCTTAGAAGAATTATAAGGTCTGATCTGTTATATCCCGATATATCCGAGACGGGACGAGAGTCTCTGTACAGCGGAGAAATACATTGTCGAGGATGCGAGAAGACATTTTTCTTTCGGTTACCTAGCGAAGGTCTTCTCTTGTGTCGTCTAGTCGCATCACTTGAAGAAGCGTAGAATATATATTTGTTGAATATAATAGGATCAATTTAACAATTGTTCATCTTGATATTGTGATTAGTAGTAAGTAAATAGTAAGGTTTGATTGATCTCATTAAAGTCTCCGATTTTGAATTAAGGATTGTAATTTATTTGGTCAGAAATTCTTAAGAATATGTTACAGGCTTTGAGAAGTATATTAACATGATATACATTTAAATGATTATGGGCAATGGGTTCTCCGTTTTTGATAAACGAGATATCAATATAAGTATGGAACTCAGATTGAAGAATTTAAAAAATCTATGGTATGGAAGTATTAATGACAAATTAGAGTTTTAAAAAAAATGAAATGTCAGCTGGACAAAATTTTACATTCAGTATAGCTTCTAAACATAATGACAATGCCAATTTTGTTCGAAAGGATTTACAGGTCGGAAATATGTGAGACTCCGGCATTTTAACAAAAATAAATAAAATATATTTTATTATTTTTGGCAAGGTGATGCGGTAACGCATGTAAACAGTGGACTGTATGATAGGTGTGAAAAAGTGGTAAATGAGTAAAAGAAAGAACGCACAAAAGAGGTAAAAGGCACTCTTACCTTAAACAGCACAGTTCGTCGGCTTCGAAGGGCCCTTCTCTTGTGGTGCTGGGATTTTTCTTTGTTCACTTGTCACTTCAATGTACTGGAGTATTGGAGAGAAGGAAAGTGTTTTCCTGTCGGAAATATAGACCGAACTCACGAAACTGTTAGAAGTTTTGTAAGCAAGTCCCGTACATATTTTCGTACTATCTCAATGCCGGTCGGAGTAGTCCTTTTTTTTCGTCGAACATGTGGAATCAGATGCACGACTTCTAGAGTGCTTAAGAGGGTTAATACCAAATTTGTGCGTTATGAATAGTTATAAAATTAAATATACCTGTAAATGATGTGATAATAAAATAACTAAGATACGCATCATTTATGCCCAAAATAAGTAATAATTAATTTGACAATTAAAATAAATTGTAGATAATAAAGAAATAAATAAGAAATTAGGAGTTTCCTTAACATTCCACCCACCAAAACGAATGTTTTAAAGTAAATTGACGATACAACATATAATAGCTTAAAGCGAACGCGCAAGCGAATTTAATTGCCAGGTAAAGGGCAAACCTTTACCACAGGTCGTTGCATTAGACCATGAGACGTTTTTATAGTTACGACTCGAATAACGCCATCCTTCCCAGGATGAGTCTCTGTAACTCTACCTAATTCCCACTGTAAAGGGGGTTTCGAGTCGTGCTTAATTAAAACTAGCGAGTTAAGTTTAATTTGAGAGACGGCGTCAGTCCATTTATGCCTTTCTTGAAGAGAGTGGACATATTCTTGGGACCACCTCTTCCAGAAGTCTGCATGCAATCGTTGAACCAACTGCCACCGATTTAGTCTATTTATATTTAAGTGACTACGGTCAGGCTCACAGATACCACTAGCAAGTGGCTCCAGTGTTAAAAAATGACCAGGGGTCAGAGGCTGTAGGTCATTGGGGTCTGCACTTATTGGACACAGGGGTCGCGAGTTTAGCACAGACTCGATTTGAGTCACAAGAGTGTGAAACTCTTCAAAGGATAAAATTTGTGAACCTGTAGTTCGGTATAAATGCGCTTTCATAGACTTCACGCCGGCTTCGGCCAAACCGTTAAAATGAGGACTTCCTGGTGGATTGAAACTCCAATTAATCGACAATTGTTCAGCTGCATTGGCAGCGTATTCCAGGACCTGCCGACTGGCACCCTTGAAATTAGTGCCTTGGTCACTGCTAATGAATGAACATCTGCCACGGCGGGCTACAAAACGCTTAAAGGCCCCTAAAAATCCGTCAGTTGTTAAATCTGAAGTAACTTCCAGATGACTTGCTTTAGTGGCAGTACATACAAAGATACATACATATCCCTTGAAAGTTTTAGCATTTCGATGACGATACATCAAAAGAGAGAAAGGACCTGCAAAGTCAATGCAGACTGAAGAGAATGCCTTTATCTGAGAGACACGTAAAGAAGGTAAATCCGCCATATAAGGATTGTATGATTTTGGTTTGCATCGAAAACATCGTATGCATCGAGAAAGGCAACGATATATTGCGCTTCTGGGGGATAATATCCAAAAGTGCTGAAGAATTAAATAATGCATAGTTTTCAAACCAGGATGAAGGTTAGAATTGTGGATCCACTCAATAATTAAATCAGTAAGTCTATGTGATTTGGGTAGTAGAATAGGATGTTTAGTATCATAAGCTAAATTGCTATTTCTAAGCCTACCACCCACCCTGATTAAATCATCTGAATCGATGAAAAGGGCAAGCTTTCGAAAAGATTTGGGCAAGAGGGTATTACTTAGAATTTTATCAAAGATATCTGAGAATATTTCACGTTGTACGTGACGAATGATACATAAACGAGTCCTATTCATTTCAAGAGGTGTGATATACTGAGAATGTTTTATAGATTTGGATGAAAATCGAAAAACATACGCAAGAATCCTCTGAATTTTTAGTAGAGCTGAGAAGTCATGAAGCAAATTATTTATAATACTTTCATTTATGGAAGTAATTAAGACCGTTTGTTTTTCTTCATCACCAGTGGATTCATAAGAAGCCACAGTAGGCTGCGGAGGCCAGAATGCTTTAGGCTGAGAAAGAAATGCTGGGCCACACCACCACAGAGAATGTTGAAGAAGTTGAGCAGGAGTTAACCCTCGTGAGGCACAGTCACTAGGATTTTCCGACGACGGAATATAATGCCAGGAAGATTTATCAATTAGGTCTTGAACATGACTTACCCTGTTCGCAACAAAGGTTTTCCACTTATGAGGACTGGCGTTTAACCAGGCTAAAGTGACAGATGAGTCAGACCAAGCATAGATTGCATCAAAGGAGATGAACTCTGAATAGACTTCTTTAACAAATGAGATTAGATCCGCCAACAGAACAGCTGCGCAGAGTTCTAGACGAGGAATCGAAATGGTTTTTAGAGGGGCGACTTTACATTTGGCAGTGACAAGAAAAGTTTTAACGACTCCAGATATGCTCTCGGTACGAAAGTATATAACCCCTGCATAGCCTATTTGTGAGGCGTCGCAGAAACCATGCAATTCGATACGCTGAAGATCATCAACTATTACACGTCTAGGAATTTTTATTTCTGTAAGACGATATAATTCAGACTTATATGTATTCCAAGTTAGGACAATTTCATCCGAGGGAGTATCGTCCCACGATATCTTCGAGGCCCATAGTTTTTGCAAAAGACATTTTGCGAGTAAAATAATGGGAGAAATAAATCCTACGGGATCAAATATTCTACTAATTTCTGATAGAATACTTCTCTTAGTACATTGTAGCTCTAATGGGTTAAAAGTGTATGAGAATGTCATCTTGTGGACACCATCTTAATCCAAGGACCTTAATAAATAAAGGTTCTTCCTGATCAAAGCTAATAGATGTTTGAACATCAGAAGAAGGAATATTTGCGAGAATAGCTGGATGATTACTAGCCCATTTTCTGAGCTCGAAACCTCCTAATTTCATTAATTGAATTAGCTCTTCTTGGAGTTGTAAAGTTGTTTCAAGGTCATTATTTCCACTGAGCGCATCGTCAACATAGATATCTCTTCTCACCGTTGCAGCTGCCAGAGGAAACCGAAGTGCTTCCTGATTGGCAAGCTCTTGTATAGTTCTCAGAGCCAAATAGGGAGCGGATGACACACCATATGTCACAGTCAATAGATGATACTCACTAATTGGATCCTCGGAAGAAAAGCGCCAAAGAATTCTTTGAAAATCTCGAAATTGAGATTGAATGCGAATTTGCCTGTACATTTGTTTTATATCACAAGTAAAGACAAAAGCATAATATCGAAAACCTAACAGAATAGTTGAAATATCACGTTGCAGTTTAGGTCCAACTAATAAGGTTTCATTAAGAGAAATGCCACAAGATCCTCGAAAACTAGCATTGAATACTACTCTAAACTTAGAGTTCGGGTTCTCATTATTTGTGACACAATGATGAGGCATGTAATATGCTTTAGGTGATTTGAAGTCGGACTTTGCGACAAGAGTCATGTGTCCGCTATCCAAGTAATCCTGCATGAAATCCGAGTAGGATTGTCTAAGTTCAGGATTTTTAAATAATCGCTTTTCCAGTGTGCAGAAGAAACGATAGGCTTGGGAATATGTATCGCCAAATGTGGGTTCATTGGTCTTAAATGGCAAGGGCACACAAAACCGACCAGAAATGTCTCTGTAAGTAAGAGATTTGTAAATCTGTTCACATTTTATGTCATCAGAGGACAAAGAAGAGATTTTAGGGATATGTTCAATCTCCCAAAATTTTTTAAGTAGCAAGTCAAGATTCATATCTACAGATGTATGACAATTGAATAAGACTGGATGAGATTTAGATAATTCAGCACTATTTGAACGTCCTTGAAGAATGTAGCCAAATATGGTCTCTAGAGCAGTAGGTTGACCAGGCTGACCAAAAACACGACCAGAACCTAAAACTAAAGGAACCAATTCCGCACCAATTAGCATATCGATCGGTCCGGGAATATGGAAAAAGTTATCTGCCAATTTTAAGTGGCGAATATGTGACCACTGTGAAGGGTCGACATTAATTTTCGGCTGATCCGAACATATTTTTGGTAAAATAATCGCATTAAAAGAAAACCTAGGATCTAGCTGGCCACAAGGTTTTATAGTACAATGGGTTATCCCGCTATTGGATTGAGCTGACATATCGTTTAATCCCTCAATTGGAATTGAAGATCGAATACGAGATAGTCCAAGTCTATTCACACATTTTTCAGAAATAAAGTTGGCCATACTAGCAGTATCGAAAAGGATTCGAATTTTTTGAAAATTGTCTCGACTATCCTTGACTTCTACAACAGCTGTGGAGAGAAGGACGGTAGATTGATGAGTAGTTACTGTACTCGTCATAGCATTAATGGCAAGATTAATATTTGGTTCCGAATTTTTCGGACATTGTGAAGAACTTGGCAACGTTGGATCTGTAAAAGACTGTTGTTCGACAGGTGAAACGGTCTCCGCATTTTTGTCTACATGTAATAATGTATGATGAGATAATCCACAAACCCTGCATTTAGATGAGGAAATGCATTTCCGAACAGAATGTTGGGAAGCAAGACAATTCGTACATAAATTATGTTGTTTTGCAAAAGAAAATCTTTCTTTGGGAGTTTTAGAAATAAATGCGAAACACCTATATAATGCATGTGATGAAGAACACATGATGCATTTTAAATTACTATGATTAAGGGTGTTATTGTGGTTAGATGTATTATTTTGATTAGCCGAAGTTGAAGTCATGAATGCTGGAAGCGAATTTTTATTTTGAAAGGTTTTAGTGTTTCTAGAACTTAAATGAGAATTATTCTGTTTATTGTTTACTTTAAACCCTGAATTATTGTTGTTTGGAACAGCCAACTGAACTGACTCTAATGCCTTACATTTATTCTCCAAAAAATATTTTAATTCAAAGTAAGTCGGAAAGTCTGAAGTATTTTGTATTTCAAAATCAGTTCTGGTAGCTATGTCCAATTTCTGAAGAAGCATATTCAATAAAAGAAAATCCCACTGATCGACAGGGAATTGCATAACACGAAGGGCGGCTAAATTTTCCGAAAAAATATTTAAAATATTTCTAAGTTCTTTAGAAGTTCCCCTTTGAACAGAAAAGACTTGAGAAATTTCATTATAATGGTAAGTAGCTAATAATCTTTTATTTTGATATCTTTTTTCAATTATTTCATAAGCTACTATGTAATTATTGTCAGTTACTGGAAGACCCTTAATTAAAGATAATGGTTCTTTATCCAATGACGTAAGGAGATATTGAAATTTTTCTACTTGGGAAAGTTCAGTGTTTTGGTGTATAAGACTATTAAAGAGATCAAAAAAACCTGACCATTTCTTAAATTCCCCATCAAATATGGGTAAAACTATTTTTGGCAACCTAGCTGTGAATTTAGGTGTAGTACCTATGAGAGAATTATTTAAAGAGACATTTGCATTTGAATCACTTATTAAAATTTCATGTTTTATCGCTTTTGCGCCATAGAACACCTTATCAGCAGCAACTCGTAATGAGTCGTATGTACTAAACTCATCTTCAGATATTAAAGAAACAATTTGATTATGAACTGTTTGAAAATCGTCGTACACTTTATCAATTCCTTCGACCCTTGCAAGAAAGGTAGATTTTTTGGAACTATCTTCTGAGACCTCAAGTCCCACGTCATATGTCTCCTTTAATCTATTATATGCTGTAGTTCGTTTTAGTTTAAGTATTGCCAGTTTATCCGACATGCTAAATTTAAATTATTGACAATTTTGGCGAAAGAAATTGATGTATATTAAATTAATTTATAATATAATATTCTTGTTTAAAACAATTGAAAAACTGTGTGAAATGCAACTATAAATATGTAAACTTTAAGTCTTTACCAGAAAATATAGGTTGCATTCAAACGCTTTAATACAAATTAAATTAGCTACATGAACTATTATTAACCTTATTAAAACGATGAGTTGGGCTCTTAAATCCCTGAAATATCTATTTTATAAAAATACGTAGAGAGAAGTACCGGCTGGAACTTCGCGCACGAGTTTTGAGCGATAAACGTATGCGCAAGGATTATCGATCGCCTCGGCCGGACTGCCGGACGAAATTAAATGAAAAAATTAATATTTTTAATGGCGTTTAAAGATTTAGAATTAATTAATTTAAATACTAATTCAAATCCGCGGAGAAGGTACCAAAATGATGCGGTAACGCATGTAAACAGTGGACTGTATGATAGGTGTGAAAAAGTGGTAAATGAGTAAAAGAAAGAACGCACAAAAGAGGTAAAAGGCACTCTTACCTTAAACAGCACAGTTCGTCGGCTTCGAAGGGCCCTTCTCTTGTGGTGCTGGGATTTTTCTTTGTTCACTTGTCACTTCGATGTACTGGAGTATTGGAGAGAAGGAAAGTGTTTTCCTGTCGGAAATATAGACCGAACTCACGAAACTGTTAGAAGTTTTGTAAGCAAGTCCCGTACATATTTTCGTACTATCTCAATGCCGGTCGGAGTAGTCCTTTTTTTTCGTCGAGCATGTAGAATCAGATGCACGACTTCTAGAGTGCTTAAGAGGGTTAATACCAAATTTGTGCGTTATGAATAGTTATAAAATTAAATATACCTGTAAATGATGTGATAATAAAATAACTAAGATACGCATCATTTATGCCCAAAATAAGTAATAATTAATTTGACAATTAAAATAAATTGTAGATAATAAAGAAATAAATAAGAAATTAGGAGTTTCCTTAACACAAGGTTTTCGCGTAAAATGAACTATTAAATATAATGAATTCATTACCGATTAGCCTATTTTAACACTTTAAGTTGATTTTTTATGGTGGATATGTGAAAAAATCGCGAAATAAAAAAAATCATAGACGAAAAACGTAAACTACACTTTTGAAGTTAGAGATAAATATAGGCGTTGATCCAAAATTTTATTACATTTAAACAATATATTTATGATAATATTTGAAATGTAATAAAATTTTGGATCGACGCTTATATTTATGTCTAACCTCAAAAGTATATATATATATGTCATATATATATATATATATATATATATATATATATGTATATATATATATATGACCAATTGAAACTGATTTAGCTTGTGCTGGGCTATGTTCAGGTCCACTACATTTATTTTATTTAGCTTCAGAGGCTTTAATTCTAATAAGTGGATATTCTCTGGCATATGATTACAGCAGTCAAAAGGGATGTTGACTGGGTGGTAATTGTAGGTTACGTTGTCGTAAACATCGACTGATTTCTGGGCCAGAACTCTTGTACTCCGGACGAAGGCACTACACTCGGGTTGAAGTTTCATCAAAGTATTTGTGTTGATCTGAGTCTCTATATCTCTGGATCCATATTTTATTGTGTTGGGCTAGATGATCAAGCCTCTTCAGAAGCTGAGTCTCGCAGACTGCATCAGTATCAATTGGGTATAACAAGACGTTGGAACAGATTAACATACGGTTGCCTAGTGGTTTGCAGAACACCATATTGCGGATGGTTGACTACTAGTATAAAAATTATTCTAGTATCGAATTGATATGCCTGTAATTCTATTATGTCGAGATATTGAGCTACGTTTGAATAACATATGGGTAAGGGGAGATTATACTTCTGCAATGACTGCGATATGCTTTAATGAGTCTACTAAATCATGTGAAGTGATGATTCAACTGTGCAAAATTTTTAAACGTGTAAATTTAACAGCGTTTATAGCATCGTTCAAAGTATTTTCGATAAATGAATAACTTTCTGTTAGTGATTCGCACAAGTCTAGGATATTGAGTTGAGATTAATAAAATTTAAGATGATCGGAAATATCAATAATTGATTCGGGAATTTCTTTAATATAATTATTAGAGGTTTCCTGGTCGATTTGAAGTTTTTGAATGATTTCGTTAAAGCTTTTGATAATAGAGGTAGTTACAGATATTTGATTTTTCAAAAGATTTTCTTTTTGTCATTCATCGTAGCTTAACTTTTCGATGCACTTATTAAAATATTCACCATCGGAGGCGTCAAGACTACCAGTTATTGATGTCCAAATGGTTCCAAAACCATTAAAAATACCACGTTTTTCTCTAAAAATGAACTTTTCAGTGTCGGCCATTATTTCAGTGTGTAATAACTCCTAATTTAGGGTTGAATAACGTATCTATTAGAGTGGTTCATCTTACTCTTCTGTCTATATATATATATATATATATATATATATATATATATATATATATATATATATATATATGTATACTTATACGTATAACCATTTGGACATCAGTAACCTTGACGTCTCCGATGGTGAATATTTCAATGAGTGCATCGAAAAGTTAACCTACCATGAATACCAAATAGAAAATCTTTTGAAAAATCAAATATTTGAATATACCAAGAGCTTTAACGAAACCATTCAAATCGACGAGGAAACCTATAATAATGATATTAAAGAAATTCTCGCATCAATTATGGATATTTCCGATCATCTCAAATTTTGTTAATCTCAACTCGATATCCTAGACTTGTGCGAATCACTAACAGAAAGTATTCATTTATCAAAAATACTTTGAACGATGTTATAAACGCTGTTAAATTTCCAATTAAAAATTTTGCACACTTCAATCATCACTCCATAAGATTTAGTAGACTCAATAAAGCATATCGCAGTCATTGCAGAAGAATAATCTCCCCTTATCCATATGTTATTCAAACGTAGCCCAATATCTCGACATACGAATTGATATGCCTTTATATCAATTCGATACTAGAATAATTTTTGTACTAGAAATACAACCATCCGCAATATGGTGTCCTGCAAACCACTACGCAACCGTAGGTTAATCTGTTCCAACATCCTGCCATACCCAATTGATACTGATGCAGTCTGCGAGGCTCAGTTTTTGAAGAGACTTGATAATTTAAATAAAATATGGATGGAAATACTCAGATTATCAACACAAATACTTTGATGAAACTTCAACCCGAGTGTAGTGCCTTCGTCGGGAGTACAAGAGTTTGGGCCCAGAAATTAGTCGGTTTAGACAACGTAACCCACAATTACCACCCAGTCAACATCCCTTTTTGACTGCTGTAACCATATGCCAGAGAATATCCGCTTACCCGATTTGAAGCCTCTGAAGCTAAATAAAATAGATGTACAGGACCAGACCAGACCAGACTAAATCAGTATGCCGCTCAGATGGGTCAATTGGTCAATCAACCGTTCGTAAAGAAACACATCTTTGGCAAATGTCGAAGACGAACACGTAACACCAAGGTTGGAGTAGCCATCACTAACGAGGATGACAATCCACCCTCTCCACATAGAAGAGGTTATAACGTTATACTATGGAGAAGAATAATTTCCAAAAGGAGACCGAGCATCCGCTTTGGGGACCCGATTGAAGAAAGTGAACTGATTGAATTCATCCTCAATAAGCAGAGGACCTGAAAGTTGTTATCACGCGTCAACTTTCATCGTAATGGGGGAGTTATTATATACTTTCTCACGACCAATGTCACCTTCAAGTACGATGCCCTTGGTTCCCACCGTATCAGATGTCGGTTATCTCAAGGAGACGGCGAGTACCGAGAAGCCTTGGCAGCAGCAAGCAACTTTCCACTGACGCAGCATTCGTCTTTCATATAAATAGTACAAATTGTAAATAAAATTATGATTGGTTTTTAAGCTTTAATACTGTTGGCTTCAATCCTGGTTTTGTAATTAAAAATATTTTTTAAAACGTGAATTTTAAGTAGAGTATCATATCATATCTCGCCCCGGGTGGCTTGAGCATTTGTGATCTTTCTTTTTTTTATGCTGTATGTATTTATTTTACAAATAAAAGCCGATTTATTATTATTTATATATATATATATATATATATATATATATATATATATAATATAATAAAAATAAATATGTATATATAAACATATATATACATATTTATTTTTTTTTTCTAACACAACACGTATTTTCACTAATTTTTAACTTTTGAAATATTAATTATTTTGTTCAGACTCAAACTATGATGTATTCACGGATTCAAATTATTAAATTATTTTTTTTATGTTATATTGGATTGGGACCATCAGATGTTCATTTTTATTGCATTATAGGCAGCTTAAAAAAATATTTATATTTTTATTTATTTAGCACATTTTCATTTCTTTCTTCAACTATTTTTAATATCTTCACTTCTTACTTTATACTTTACTTTCTATCTTTCTAAAATTAATTTTCCTTTACTTATCGTTAATATCTGGAGATCCATGGCTTAATTTCAAACTTACTAGGGGTAGAAGTGACCTTACTACTTATGCTGCTACTGCTTAAAGTTCCGCGAAATTTAATAAAATCGGTTTTCGTCGTTCGAGAGTTAATAATTTTCTTTTTTGATTTATTATGTAAATTTATGTGTATCAGAGACTTACGATAAGATTTAACTAAAATTTGATGCTCTATAATTATTGTAAATGTAATTTATAGCAAACGAGGCCTGTAAAATTTATTATTATATCGATAAAAGTTTATTCTGTAGCTGTAAGCTTTCTCAGACAAAAAAAAAATAATGCCGCACAAACTATCGTTAATTTATATTAGATATTGTCATCATATATTATGAAAAAAAATGTTACTTCCATTATTTTTCAAAGCTCCAAAATAATCATAATGAGTTTTAATACTTATGACCTAAAAGTTATTCTGCATTTTACATATTATAATATTCAACTCTAGTTATTTCATCATCAGAATTTTATATACGTGATGAACGAGAATTTTAAATTTATTTAGCTATTTTGAAAACTGTTTATACCTTAATATTTATAAAGTTACGTAATGTTATCATTAATATATTTCATCTGATATTTAAGGAAACATGTTATTATACTATACATTAACCGTTATAATGAGTAACAAGCAATCCTTTTAGCCTTTAGCAAAATTTTCTTCTCAAAGAGTAGTTTAATCAAAAATAACTTGAAACGAACCAACTAGCTATTAATATGCGAAAAAAATACCTTATAGGACGAGGTCGATACTTGGTGATTTATAAAACAAAAATGCTTTATTCTACAAGTGATATTTTTGAATAAAATTTAATTATCTAAATTACAATACAATTTTAGTCTATGAAACTGAGCGTTGTTAATTTTTATATTAATTATGTCGAGGAAATTGTAATCCTGGCAGCGCCGCCATGTAATAACTCATAATTTGGGATTGAATAACGTATCTACTAGGGTGGTTCATTTTACTCTTCTGTCCAGGTGTATGCGTAAAGAAAGACGCTGTACTAAGAACACCTTCTATTGACTATTACTATAACTACATACAGTACAGCCCAAGGGCCGGACCAACAAGGTCCGCCCTTGTTCTTACTACCACTCTCTTCTATAGCTAGTTATAATCTCTCTGTATATCGGACTGCATCCAGTACATTGCCATTAGCACGATGCCTCGTCAGCGTGCTTATATCGCACATACATATTAAACAATTGCAATATACTAATAATAACAATCCGCTATACAGGGTGATACTTTACCATACTACAGGGTTAACGGCGTTTGATATTTATTTAAGGAGACTAACTTTTGCGTATTAAAGTCTATTATTCGCGGTACGTCTTCGTATATAGTGCCTAAGCCTAAGCCTTCTAATATTTTGTCAAAATTATTGATTGTTTATTTCATTGGGCCGAGGTCTTTGTAAACAAGGAGGGTCCATTTATCATTCGAGATTTTTACAGTCGCTTCTTCATGAAAGAATATTCCTAAGATGTTGTTTATTGGTGTTAGAGTGCATTGGGACTGAGTGGTTGGTGAAAGTGTCAAGAACCTGGAAGAGAAAAATTACTCATAGTCTTTCAGTCTGTCAAAGCTTATTTTAGATTTTTGTTTAGTTTCGAGGTTTATCAGAATTGAGGAATTTTGTAATATTGTAATAAAGTATTTCGAATGAAGCGTTAAATTTATTTTTTCTTTTGTCCTTGATTTGTGATTCTTTAATGTATACCTTGTCTTCTACATTATATTCATCAGGGATTAGCAGAAACATTTTGGTCGAAGCGCTCTTAGGCTTTTTCTTTTTGTTGACATGTTCTGGCTTGGGCGGTTTTATAAAGGTATTAAGACGTTTTTCATTATATAGGATTTTGGGTGGTCTAGATGAAGTATGTCCAAAAATAAGTTCGTAAGGTGTTTATTTTTCGTATTGTTATAACAGTTTGCATAAGGAAGAACATAAAACGGGTGTTCGTCAGGGTTTTCAGTATGATTAGCTCGTATCATTTCACTAAGGTTGCATGAAATCTATTAACAGAGCCGTTCGATTGAGGGTGTCCTATGTTAGAGAAAGTTTGATATCTCACAGAGATTGATTAACGTGTCTTTGAATTCTCGGCCATAATCGCAGTACGCGTAATGCGGTTCCTTATTGTTAAAAAAATACAAGTGTATTGTTAATACAGATTTTGCTCTTATGTAAATTTTGTAGTTCTTCACGTACTCTTAGAGCGTAATTTCGAGTTGGTAGTAGTTATAATAGTGGAGCGCCTCCTCCTCCTCCTCTTCCTCTCTCTCATGTCCCTCATTCTTAACTTCCTCCCCTTTTATTCTCATTCGCATCATATTTTTAATTTTTTCTCTTTGTTCTCCCACATTTGATTTTGCATTCTTAAGTCTTATAAATAGGTGCATCATGATCATTTTAGTATGCCGAGACACATTTACTAAGCTGTGCTCGAGTTGCGTAAAAAGTTATTTTTTGAATTTTTCCACCAATTTTGTATAAAACAAAAAGAAAAAATGTGTCAAGTAATAAGTGAATTATGTGTAATCGCGAAAAATTAACTACAACTATCAGACAGTTAAAAGTTAAATATCTCAATTTCTTTGAAGTGATTTCGAAAGATGAATACACCAAGCTGTTTTATCCACTGAAACGAGATTATTTGGAAGCAATTGACTGTTGTGATGATTATTTAGAAGGAATTATAAGCCTTACTACGTTTTTCAATACATTTGGGAAATCATACTTTGTAGGAGAATTAAGCCACCTAATAGAATTTATAGGAGAAGATTGCCAATTTATACCTGCTATTATTGCAACCCAAAAGAGGTTTCAATTATACGAAGATAAAAAACAGGCATTATCAAAGAAAGTTAATCCTATTCGCAAGAGACGTCCCCCTACATATTTAAAATATTATGTTAAATAAATGAAATGGCTGAGTTGCTGATTGCAGTTAAATTATTAGAGGAGAAATTTAGTAATCTTTCAAAAACCTATTTCTCATATTGTATGGCAAGTGGTCCGGAGTGGATAGACTTTTATTGTAATCAATCTGAGGAATTCGTAAAGGCTGCCCTCTGTTGCAACAAATACATTGAAACATTAAATTTTTTTCAACTTATTCAAGATCTAAAAGATATTGGCTTTGGTTACTATTTAAAAGACTTGAAGCAATTTATTGACGAGGATACTATTCTTCAAGAAATTGAAAAGGAAGAATAAATTTAATAATATTTACAATGGAGCAAATGGTTACTGAAATGTATGAAGAGTTTATTATATCTGCTGCATACTTCCAATATTTATCAATTGTAGGCGAAGAAGACGCAGAAGCACAAGATTTGTCAGCATGTGTTAATAATATAGATCGAATGAAACAATGTAAATTAGCCGCTAAATTTTGTAATGATTATTTAAAATATAAAAATGAGTATGAACTTTTAAATGAATTTAGAAAATTAGATTTAAGGTATCATATTAATTGTATTCAATCATGGTTGGTTAATGCAAAATAAAAAGGTAATTAAGTTTTTTTTTTATATTTTTATTCATTCATAAAACAATTGTCATATAAAAATAACACATTTGTCAAAGCACACATACAAGGTGATTTTGAATGATAGAAGCATTTTGGTTCCATTAGCTTTAGCGCTGGTTGTTCATCTATTTCAATCACATGCTTTTTAGAATATTTCTGTATAAAATCCTTTTTTTCGCTTCCTTTTGCAAAAACAAAATCTGCTTTCTTCGTAAGTGTTTCAATTATTTTTGGGAAATGATGTAATGGAGTAAATCCATTATTCCAATGTATACAATGATAATTTTTCGTTAACCATACCGCCTGCTTGTGGCAATAAAGCATACTTTTGTTTGTTTGTTTGACAATCAGGTGAAAGAAACTCCATTGGAAAAGGCTTTTTAAAAATGTAATGAGTCATTTCACAACCATCAAAAGCTGCAAGCTCTTTCGGTATAAATTTATTTTTTTCATCTTTGAATCCTTGAATATCTATAACCAATCTCATATTTTCAAAGCAGCAAATTTTTTAATGAGACTTTTTTTACTTGAATAATTTGCAATTTCTTCTTTCAGTTGATTAATTTTAAAAATAAATTTTTCAATTTGTAGTTGTAGTTTTGATGTCATGACTAAAACTAAAAGCTTTTGAAAATTTCTTTAAATTAAATCGAAATATGAAAATAGTGGGGATAAAGTTTATAATTGTTTCACAATTTTAGTAAGAGGGTTGTAGCTAAATAATTTGTCATGTAAAATAAGACAATAGGCAGAAGTATCTTTTTTAATTGCATTGTGTGTCTCAAATTCAATTCTCATTACTACGGATCCCGTTTGAATTGTTTCTTTTTGATGGGAGCAATCAATATGTGTAATAGGACTAATGTTTTTGAATTGTTCAGGATTAAAAATGGGTTCATTTGGAACACCATAGTAAGACTGTCTAAAGTTGGCAAACATTTCGTATAAAGCAGAAAATTTGTTTTCTTCGAAATTTAAGTACAAATCGTGATAAGGACATCTTTCAGAATTTAAATATACTCTAATATTTGACAAGGTAATATTGTCAAATTTACTCATATCTTTAACAATTTTCCCTTTTCTGTTTTCTTGAAAGCCAATCACAACATGACGAGGAGCTTCTAGTTTACTAGTTGTTTTTACCGGCCATGTGTGACGGGTTGTTTCGGTTAGAGAAGAATATTCAACAAGTTCCCAACTCCTGAATCCTATCAATATATCTTTATTTGATTCTAATATTTTTGATAGAGCAAGTTGTTGTGGCATATCAACTAGAATGTGAGGAACTTTCCAATAAATTTTATCGAAAGTAACCAATGGAGTGTCAGGAGCAGTAACAAGGTGTGCCGGATCTTCTTTGAAAATAACACCATCTAAATCATCAGTTGATCTAATAAGAACCAATTCCTGTTTCATATTCATAATAATTTTTCTGTAATCTTCAAAAAATCCTAAAAGCATTTTTAGTGGTATGGATACGGAGAATTTTCCATCATTATCAACTAAAATTGTATCACCTTCTTTCCGATGTGGAAACCAACCTGCATTTTCCAGTTTTAAACTTTCGTTGGTATTGTGAGAAAGGTAGCTTTTTAAGGTTGATGCTAATCCAACATTTCTTATTGAATCTATAGTAATTCCGTTTAGTTCATAGCGGATTTCTCTGAACAAAAAGGCTATACCATTGTTAATAAATAGCAATTCTTTCTTATATTTACCTTCTGTATTAGTTAATTTTCCTTCGATATAAGTAAACTATCTGATGGTAGAGTGTAAGCATCGAGTTCTTGAATTGGGATCCTTATTTCATCATTGTAATCGAATTTTGAAGAAATATATGGTTGATATGTGTGAAGCTCAGAACTGACGATGGAATTGTCTACATAAAGCTTTTCGTTTACGTTTAATATGTTCATTATTTTAAAACAGTGAAACCCAAGGATGTGAGAAATTTACGATTATCTCGTCTTAACTTGTTGGTGTTGGATTTGATACTGAACTGTTGTTTAGGCTTTTTCTTTTTATAAGTTTTTACTTTGTTGATAGTGGTAGGGGCAAGTCTCATCCCAAGGGCTCTATTATATCTAACAACCATTTTATATTTCACTTGTTTGTAAATGTAACCTTACTGTTATAGTTTCTCCTCTAAAACTGATAAGTTCTCCGTCTTGATCAACTATTTTAACTGTTATATTGTTAATTGCTTTGACGCTAACTGGAAAATACAAAATGGGCAAAGGAGATTCAACTATTTTATACCCTGGAGCTACAGTTGGATAAAACTGGTGAATAATATGAACAGGTTTACCATTATTGTAAGAACCGACACAAATATTACAGTCAATACAAATAGCATTCACCTTAGTTATTTTTGCAACATTATCTGATTCTTCCTCTTTCATAGCTTCTAGTATCCTGCTATTAAAACCCAACATTTTTCCTATCGAATCTTCCTTGGTAAAATCAATTATTCTACTACACATTAAAAAAGTTTTTAGAGTATTAACATTTGCTTTTAAAAGAAAAAAAAATTTTTCATTCGGAAATAAATCTTCTATACTTTCTCTTATGTATGTTTCTATATCTGTAATGTCATAAGTTCCGTCGGGAATAACAATTACTTTATTATCTATATAAAATTTATTATATCCTTCTTTTATATTGGGGATAGTCATAAACGTTTCAAAATCAGCTAAACCCAGGTAATATTGTTTCTCATCCTCTAAATATATGGGCGGATTAAAATCAGCAGACAAAACAGAACTGTTTCCTGATATGGCAATTGTGGTAGACATTGCAGTTTATTTATGAATGAGATATTACAATAAATAATGAGTTTATATATTTTTTTGCAAAAATTTTAGGGATAGTTGACCACAGTTATATGAATTAAATTTTTGTTTATTTTCATAAGTATAAAATACATCCACTTTGCCATTCGAATTAAAATATTTGAGAAGTTCAAAAGGTGGTTTTAAATTTCCATAACTATCAAAATATATAACATTTTTGTTATTTTTAATATAAGCAGTCCAATGAGATCCTTTATTTTGTTTTTTATCCAAATTTACAATACCACATTCTTTCAGATTAATTTTTTTTGGAAGTTCATCGAACATAAAAACACCTCTAAAGCCAGTTATTTTTAACAGCTTTACATATTTAATAATATCATTGTTCGTAAGTGCTCTTTTTGGAAAACTTATTTTGAGTTTTTTTTTTGTCTGATTGCTTTCATTTTGACGGATCCTCCTTTATAAGGTCTAATAAATAGTCCCTTTCCTTTATATGGTCTAATATATAATCCTTTCCTTTCTTTAGAAGCATTTTCCATTGCAATATTATGTCTATGTATTTCTTCTAGTTGCTGTTTAGCTGCTCTAGCATCATTTACTGCCTTAGCAATTCCTGCCGCGCCTCCACCTAGTGCACCCAGGGCGCCAAGAATGGGAAACAAAAGAGGTAGAAATCCTCCAATTTTTTTGGGTGTTCGAATGATACGTTTTTTTCTCAATTTAAGTTTACCCCCTTTTGTATTTTTTAATCCCAAACCGAACTTTCTTTTACCCTTCATTATTCTTGCAACACTTAAAGCTGCAATATTTTCACCAATAGAAGAATCTTTAGCTTTTACCCTATCCCAGGCTTTTTTTTTCTAATATTTGGTCAGATATGTGTCTTTTTGATAAATCTTCAGTCTGAGAGTAAGATATATCATGTTCTTTGCAAGCGAAATCCAATGGATTTATACCAACGTCACCTCTAGTTAATCTTTTTTCCAAGTTGGTGCCGGGACCACAATAATTCGAAAGGTAGTTTGCTAATTAATTTATTTACTAAACCAGAGCCTTTTCTATTACGTGTTTTAATAGTTTTTTTCAACTTATGGCGACCCACAGTCATTGAAGTTCTTTTTATACTAAAAGCACATTGACATTTTTCTGGTATAAATACTTTTACAGCTAAAAATATTTACTAGTGTGATTAAGAATGAGGATTGAAAAACAAAAATTCTCATTACCAGTAAATAATCATGACGAAAAAATTTTAAGTAAACAGTTGAGAAAGCATGGTGACTTATTTTGCGGTGGTTCAAAAAGAGGGCTTATAGTTGGTTGCAGTGGTAGCGGTAAAACCAACGTTATGCTTACACTGCTCGAGCATCCTAATGGAATTAGGTTTGAAAATGTCTATGTTTATTCAAAGTCATTAGATCAACCAAAATATGAATATTTAAGAAAGTTGTTAAAACCTATGAAAGAAATTGGATACTTTGAATATGATAGCGATGAGAACATTATTTCACCTCATGAGATAAAGCCAAATTCCGTTATCATTTTTGATGATATTCCTTGTCATAATCAATCTATTATTAGGGACTATTTCACGCATGGAAGGCATAGAAACACCGATTGTTTTTTTATTTTTCAAGGATATTCCTCAATCCTTAAACGTCTAGTTCGAGAAAATGCAAACTTATTAATTTTATTTAAACAGGACTGTTTGAGTTTAAAACATATATATAATGACCACTGTATATTGGATATGACATTTGATCAGTTTAAAAATATTTGTGCTAACTGTTGGATGGATCATATGGCTTTCTTGTAATTGACAAAGATTGTGAAGTAAATCACGGCAGATATAGGAGTAAATTCGATTCCTTTATATATTTATAAAAGTAAAAAATTTGCAGTTTTATTTCATTTAAAACTTGTACAGCATGGATAAACGTTTAGCTCGAGAATTAATAAGATCGAGACAAGCCGTGAAGCAGAAATATCAAAGCTTGAAATTAGCTACTTCTACTGCTCAGTCCGAATTAGAACAAACTTATAGACCAATAACACAACCACTTAAACAGCTAATTTCAAGTATTGGTAAATCCGAACCATTCGATTTAAAAGAACAAAGAGTTTCAAAGTATGAAGATTTCAAAACACTATACATGTTTTATAAAGCTTTGTAGCTTTATAAAACATCAACTCCGACGAAAAATATTCAGAAAACAGGAAAAACTCCGTCACTCCCTACAGAACTACCAACATTTTTAAATGACAGTAGTATCACTTCTTCCTCTCCTATAGTACAACCATTGTCATCAACTGTTATAGCAGAAACTTCAGATCCTTCTAGTGACACAACAACAAATTTAAACTTGTCAGACATATTGGAACAAACTAGAAAAACAATTCAAACCTATGTTGGTACACCATCATATAAAGATTACTTAGCAGATTTTCATGAATTACCCAGATCATATATTGATGAGGGTGTGAAAGATACACAACATAAATTTGACCATTATTATGGAATAGTTCATGACCTCGAAACGGATAAGTTTTCTTTTGGTTTAACACAGATACCGGTAGAAATTATTGGAAAAGACATTAAAGTGGGAGGAATAACGTACACAGGCACGCCAGGTTTATACGAATTGCTTTTCAAAAAAGAACCGAAAGGTTATAAGAAGGAAGATTTAGATAATTACATGAACATTCTAGCTAAAACAAATGTATATCGTAGGAATTTTGATTCAAATGAACAAGTTCAAGGAAATACATCACACAAATATGTTACAATAATAGGACCATATTTACAAAGAAAGGGGATTACAAAGACAAAAACCTTGCCAAGATTAGTTACAGCATTTACCAAACCAAATCCTCCGTTTAGAACAACTAGAGCCAAATCTACAGGAAAGGGATTAATTTTGAAAACAAACAGATCAAATACAGACTATGTATACTGGAATAATGTAAACGAAATTGTTGATAGGCTACGTTTATTAATTTCATCAAGTGATGCGGGAAATAATGCTCATAGTAACGAGATTATCTCTATTATTGAAGAATTAAGAGAAGATAAAGTAATACTATAAATAACAGCTATCAAATATAATCATATTTATTGTTTAATGAAAGCTCAACATGACAGTTGATAAATTTGGACGCCATATTTCAAAACAAAATCAAGAGAGAATAAGTGACATTAATAATTTAAAAAAGAGATTAGGTGAAAATGAAACAAATAATGAAATCTTTGCTAAAAAGCTTAAGGTTTTTGATGAAAATTTTTTAAAGTATGAAAACCAGATTAAAGGATGTTATACCTCAATTGAAAACGTTAAGAAACAGTTGCTAACGCTAAATCAAATAAGTAAAGATTTGCAATTTTTAAATGAACATGTTAAAAAGGAAGACAAAAAATTAAGTGATGATATCAACAAAATTAATAAAATAATGGAAACAAATATAAGAGAAGTAATAATTGAAAAACACAAGGAAAAAATTAAACAATTAAGAACTTTTATAAAAAGGTTAGATGATGAAAAAAAAAGAAATCAAAATAGCATCTTAACAGTAGAACAATTGACCAACTCACTTTGGAAGAAAATCAACAATATATTTCCTTGGAAAATATAATGTCCAGTGTAATTAAGAAATTAGAACAAGAATTAAATAAAACAGAGGAGGAATTCAAAAATTGTGATAGTAGATCAACTACTTTCTTAACCGGAGAGATAAAAAAATCCTTTAATGCGTTAGAAAAGGAGATTACTAAAATTAGTAAAATTTTAAATGAAAAAAGTTATACAATACAAATTGATAAATTGAATGAATGGGAAAAAACATATAAAAGTTATATTTCGAATTATTACAAAACATAGAAAGTGAACTTCCTTAAAATTGAATAAACAAGTTTGTTGTCATGACAACCGTTAAACAACAAGTCGTTAATGAATTACATAAACCTGCTAGAAAAAACTACAAACGCAGAAGGGTGGTAGTGAAAGGGTTAAATGATCTTTTTCAAGCTGATTTGGTTGAAATGTTACCCTATGCCAAATTTAATAAGGGATTTAAATATATCTTGATTACCATAAATGTATTTTCTAAGTATGTCGGGGCCGAACCGTTAAAATCTAAATCTGGAAAAGACGTAACAGCGGCAATGAAAAAATATTAATCAGTGCAAAAACTCCACCAAAAAACTTGCAAACGGATAGAGGGAGAGAGTTTTTCAATGTAAATTTTCAAAATTTGATGCAACAATTTCGAATTAACCATTATAGCACGTTTTCCAATTTGAAAGCGAGTATAGTAGAAAGAGTGAACAGGACTTTAAAGAATAATATGTGGAAAATATTTAGCATTCAAGGAAATTACAAATGGTTTAATATATTAGCGGATATTGTAAAAGATTATAACAATACAAAACATTCTTCAATAGGAATGAAGCCAAAACAAGTAAATAAAACAAATGAAAATAGAATCTTGAAATCTGCATTTACTCATGCTAAAACGTTAGATATAAAATCTCCAAAGTTTAAAGTGGGTGATCACGTACGAATAAGCAAGCATCGAGAGGCATTTTCAAAAGGTTACACACCAAATTGGTCAAATGAGATATTCCACATTAAAGAAGTTAAGATGACAAACCCTTGGACATATTTAATTCAAGACGAAGATAATCAGGACATTCTGGGAGGTTTTTATGAGCAAGAATTACTAAAAGTAAAGCATACCGATGTGTATCTTATTGAGAAGATTTTGAGAAGGAAAGGAAACAAAGTTTATGTGAAATGGTTAGGACTTGATAAAAAATATAATACATGGATTGATAAAAAAAATATTGTTTAATTAAATTGAAATTAAATTTTAGTTAAATTTGTTTTATTTCTGTTCCTCACTTTATGCTTTAGCTGATACAAATTACAAAGTCTTAATGTGCTAATTAATTTCAAATAAAATTCACATTTACTAAACTAAAATTTTATTAAGTAAAACATCAAATACAATTTTTATTAAAACGTGTCAAATATATTTTATTTCTATGTTCCTCAGATAATATCGAATCTAGAATAAGTTTATAATTATTTATTCTTTTTTCAAAACGGAGTCTATCTAAGTACCACATCTGAAAGTTACTCCTACGGGCTTGTCTGTAAGCAAAGCTCCACTTCACTAACACATGCACCTTATTGTTCTCTTCCAGAAAAGATATTGTTTTCTTCGTAATATTTTCTTTTTGATCCATTTTCATTGTTTTCTTCGTAATATTTTCGTTTTGTTCCATTTTGCTTTAATTTGTTTTCCATTTGTTCAGGATATAAAGCAAGTAATTCCATCATAGTTGAAACATTTTCACTGTTAGGATTTTCTGTTGGACTTATTATATTATAAACATGCGTACACAAGTCGCCACAATCAGATGAAATATTATTTTGAAATATTTTGAAATATGTATTGAATTCTTGCCTTTTAAGTATAGATAATCTATAATCAATAATTTCCTTTAATCGCCACAAATTGTCCAAAGACTCTTGTCCTAAGTATATGAAGTGTGGGCCTTTTGTAATTTGTAGAACAGGGGTATCATTTATTTTCTGAACCTGCAGATGAATGTTGTTTATATTCACACTGGTTTGATCAACTTGAGGAAAGTAGAAATTGTTTACAATAATTCCTTGATGAACACAAATGTCTTTCCAATTTTCTTCGGTTAGTGCGATTGAAAATCCAGTTTTTCCACCAATTACAATTTTTGGAGAAAAATCATTTAAACTAATGCCAACAAGAACAAATTTTGACAAAGAATTATTTAAAAAATAAATTTTTGAATTAAGAAGCGTTTCCAAAGGTTTATGAACCACGGCGTTGTTCATAATGACTAAACGAGACTGAAACATATTGTGTTATTCTTGTACTTAAATATTCTCATCCCCACTTTCTTTAAAGTTTCGATTAAAATGGATTAATGAAAAAATAGATTTTCAGTTTGAAATTTGTAATAAAGATAAATAATTAAAATGGTAATGTATAAAAATAATGCAAAGTTTAATGTAACACTAATGATGGAAAAGTAATAATTTTTGAATCCGTCATAATAATTGGTACAGTTGGGGGTTAAAATTTGTAACTGATTATTTTTAAACCCTAACCTTTCTATCCAATTTGTATCAAAAATAGATCGATATGGATAAAGATACACAATTTTAAAAAATTTACTTGCATTTTCATTTCCATTTATTCGTTCCATCCAACTAATTGTACTATTGTTAATTAATCCAATTTTCATAAATTTACAATATTTACTTAGAGTGACGTCTGTTTTATTAGAAAAACATATTTCACACTGTGTTACGCCAGGGGGATGATGAACATAAAAAACATTTTGGAAAATAAAATAAAGAAGAATAAATTGAGATCTACTGATAGTCATTAAAACAAATTAATAATTATATTCCAAATTTATTAACATTAAGCAGATACTTTCACCACGAAAGCAAAAGCAGTTGTAAAAAAATAACAATAAAATACTTAATTTAAATATATGTAAAAGTTCATAAATAAGGATATTAATAATACTATATAAAATGTAAACAGTAGCAAATTTCTTATGCTCCACAATAGGATCATCATAACTTAACCAATCAAAAATTTCAATACCACAATAAAAACATTTACAAATATCATTGATTGAAGTATAGTAAAAGCCAGCTCCAGCTAACACTTCTGGTCTCAATTTTCCTTTCCATTTTTTAAAAGTGGAAAGTCGTTTTTCATATGTTTTAAAATAACTGTTATCAATTTCTTTGTCAAAAGTTTCTAAGCACATTTTGTGAAAGACTTATGAAGACTAACTTTGGTTTCAAAAACAACAAATTTAAATACCTTATAATATCTACATAAATATATCTAAATCTTCATGTTCTGCATTCCATTGATACAAAGCAATATCTTGGTGTCCCCAAGCTAATGTATTAAAACTATAGGGAATTTTATACCGCTTATCATCTTCGGAACTCAAAGCCAATTTATTAATTAACTCTGTAAAAATTGTATGTTGTCTAGATCGAAAACCATACATTGAACAAAAGGTTTTAGAATGATTTTCAACAACATCTTTATAATGAATAAAATCCAACTGCTTTTTAATTGCACTTTTTTTAACACCTTTTGCTTTTTTTGTTAAACTGTTTTCCGTTTTAATACAATATGCTTTTGCTCCAGTACCAAAGAAAGCAGTAATGGGTTCACCAGCATATTCATCTTTGAATTTTCCTATAACTGACTTTGTAATAGGCATTTCATGAATATTATTAAATTCATAATTAGATGTGTCAAATTTGTGAATATTTTTTATCATGTCAGAATAAATATTTGGAGTTGTGACTTCTAAAATGAACGAATCGGTATCGGTGTATAAAAGTGAAATATTTTCCTGATAAAGAGGTTTTAAAAAATTATAAAAGAAATCATACATGACAGTTTTAGATGTATCTAATATTGAGAAGCCTACATATATTGGTTTATTGTAAGTAACTTGAATCTTTTGCATTTGAATAGCTACCAAGTTTTCAGAAAATATTGTTAAGTCCTTGAAATATGGTTTTGCAATTAAATTCTCAGCACCATCTTTTCTTCTATTTTTTTCCCACTCTGTAACAAGTCTTACGTCAATTCTCCTATCAACATTTTCCATAGTCTTGCCATAAATACTATTATTTGCCAACTTGTAAGTATTACGATCAAAATCATTCTTTGAATCATTTCTTAATCTTGAATTCAAGTCTATATATTTTTTCAACCAATCAGATTGAGAAAACTGTAAAACTCTATGAACTTTAGTTAACTTGAGTCCATGTTCCAAACATTGTTTTAATAATTGATAGTGAATAACATATTTTGATTTATCATTTAAATTGGGTATTAATTTTATGCATTTAGAATTTGGCGGTTTAAAGTTTTCTGGACAAAACGGAAAATGGTTATGATAAGAATGTAGACTTGTAGGATATTCTAAATCAACTTCTAAAACATATCCCTTATTAGATTTTTTAGAAATATTCATAATATTTAAATCATTGATTTCTTTATTTGTTAACCAAACAAAATCTCCCGTTTGAATGTGCTGTGACATTGCATAACCATACAAATTTGTTGCATCATAATAAATTATGTATTTAGTTGGCTTTAAAGGATCAAAATTTAAAAGAAATGGGTTATTAGCTTCAGATTTTCTACAAATGCAAGAGCTCACACCACCGCGAACGCTTTTTTTGAAAAAGTGTATCATATCTGGATCAGTTAACAATTCTAACTCTATTCCAGTATAACGCAAACACGCCTCCCAGGATAAACCTGGAAAAGTGTAAAAATGAGCTGGATCGAGCTTATATGTGGATAAACAAGTGCTTCTAAAATCCTCAAAAATATCTGCCAAAAGTAAAGTATCAGAGAGTAAGTAAACGTCGGAGTATTGACCAAGAGATTCACATTTAAACAATTGCCAAACCTTTACAGCTCTTTGGTATTTTGCATCACTGATGTGCTCATCCGTTAAAGTATTATAAAATTGGTCTTTCTGAGGTAAAGTTGTTTCTTCTAATTTTAAATAATCATCAATATAACTGTAAGGAAATATACCTTTTTGTCGAATAAGTTTAAATCTTTCTTCATCATTGAAAATTTTTTTTATTTCCTTACATTGTTCATCTTTTAAGCTTTCAGAGAGTTTTGATAAAGAATGGGATAGAAATTGAAAAGAATCAATAAACCTTAATGATATATTTTTTTTCTTAGCCTTTTGTGTCTTTTTATCAAAATAGTTATCCACATGAATAAGCTTTTCAAATGAAATATATTTTTCCTTGTTTTGTGCGATAACTGTTAGTTGTTCTTTGTTTAAGCATAATTTTTTAAGAAATAGATGAGAATCATAATTACGCAAATTATGCAATATAAATGGAATAAAGTTAGGTATTCTGTAATTTATGTTGCAGAGTGAATGAGCTGGACCTCTATAAAGACCGGTTATATGACAATTATCTGCAACCCTGTCATTTAAAAGAGTTATATTACAAATATGACAAACTTTTTCATAGTTATGATAAATTTTGTCCAGTTCGTTCAAAGGGATCATTTTTTTAGGAGCCTTTAAATATTTATTGTATATGTTATACACATCTCTTTCTAAAGAATTTATAAATAATGTATCACAATTTTGACCTCTATATTTTTCAAATTTAGAATAATTATCGTCGAAGGAACATTTAATGTAATAGGCAAATGAATGTGGAATATGTTCATATTGTTTTAAGGTGTATGAAGTATTAGGATTTTTATCAACATTGTCATTATTTAAAGGCTTTAAAATTCATTCAAAATCTGCATACAACACGAAAGGAACTTTCATTTGTTTATGATAATTTACAAATTTCAAAATATTATCATATGAATAGTTTCCAAACTTATCTTTTATTAATTCTTTAGAAGGTAGGTTAATTCGTAAATGATCACAATCATAGCTATTGTGTTGTAATAAATTTTCTTCTGTAGGGAAATATTGTAAACAACCAGCGCAAATATATTTTTTTCCGTGATGTTTAGAAATTTGTGCAGAAACTAGTTTTGATAAATCTTTAATATAGCAATAATGAAAAGTTTTTTCATCATCATCACTTATTAACAATAAATTGACATGTTGATTTTTTTTATTCGATGAATAATAAAGTGGACCAATTACTTCATACCCCTTTTTAGGATTTATAATTTCTAATCCATATACATTAATAGAAATGTTATTTTTTTCTTCAAAAATCTTAATGTTCTTTAGCAACATTGCAAATTCTATACCTGACATATCCAAAACAGAAGAGTAGTGTGGGTAGGATGAAGTTTCAAAATCTAATCCGCGTGGTTGGTGAAGAGCAGACACAACTGCCCAGGCGAAGCAAAAGTTGTCATCATTCCTAATGTTGATCACAGCTTGACGTCTCTTGATCTCTTGAGGAAGTTCGATAAAAGATGAGGCTCTCAGCGGATTGTGCTTGTTAACATTAATTTCCAAATGAAGTAAATTCATCAAAGCCCATCCTGCAACGTAAAAATTAAAAAATTACTTTTTTTGTTGCTGTTGTAAAATCGAAAATAAATTCTTTACCTGAATCTCTTTCTGCAAATTCGTCAGCTTTCTGGTCAATAATGGTGCAGATTTGCTTTAACAGTTCTTTTTTCTGATATCCCTGGCAAATGACTTGGAACGGCGCATTAAAAGATTTGACATCATAGCTGTCGCTGCTGGGGTTAAAATAGTAACCGAACAGTTCCATATTTAGCTTGATACATTTATGTTTCTGCAGTTCTTGATCTATTAGATGTGCAATTTTGTATTCCAAATGTTGAAAATATTCTTTCACATTTATGAAGTTTTGGTGTGAGGAAATCCTATAAGATATTATTCGTTCCCTGAATGCTGACTTGATAATTTCAACACCTTCCTCCAAGCCTATTTTGGAATTGTTCTTGTGCACACTAGATCGAAGATGTCCACCCCATAGACTTTGGTTTATATTTTTCTTGCATTCTTTACAATATTTTACAATATTTGTAGAATCTATATAAATTAAGAAAAAAATATTTTACAAAATATAACATGAAAAATAAAATGTTCTTACCTTTAACAAGCTTTGGTTTTTTCAACCAACTGTTGAGTTTTGTGGAATTTCCGTTAAGATGTTTTTTAATATGTCGCAGTAAATTATCCTTTCTAGTAAAGACTTTATTACATGTTACACACTTATGCATTTCTGAAGTTTTCTGCGTAATAATAATAATAAAATTAATATTGTGCAATTCTATTTAGTTATAGCCAAATTTTGAAAAAAGCAATTGCATTTTTGAAGTTCTTTGTATAATAATAAAATTAATATTGTGCATTTTTATTTAGTTATAGTCAAATTTTGAAAAAAGCAATAGAAATTAATTGACTTTATGAATCCATTTCTTCAAATGAGTCAACTAATTTGTCAAAGGCCTGTTTAACATAATTCACCGTACTTTCGTCTCCCTTTTTAATTGTGATCAAATTAGTTAAATTTTGAATAGCGAAACCCAGACACTTACGGTTTGCTATTTGTTTTTTATTTTTTTTGTTAATTTTAAATTTTTTTTTAATGATAAATGATGGTTTCGAAATTGAATTTTGTTCAACTGGTGAATTATTAGGAGAAATATCCGAAGTTAAATTTGCATCAATTTGTTTTTCTTGCGGATCAGAATCTACAATAGCATATGGTGAATTAATAGAAGATATAGCCGAACTTAAATTTTGATCAATTTGTTTTTCTTGCGAATCAGAATTTACAATATCATATGGTGAATTAGTAGGACAAATAGCCAAACTTAAATTTTGATCAATTTGTTCTTCTTCCGAATCAGAATTTTCACTAAACAAAAAGGGAGAGCAAATTGGTCTCGGAGAATTAATTGGCGATTTTAATGTTAAATAATTTGGATTAGATTTTTGAAAACAAACAATATCCTCATAGCTAGAATTTTGAGTTTCGTCATGTCATTCAGTTCTTTAAGAGTTTGTTTAGTTTTTGTTGTCATTAAGTCCGTTTTGTTGTCAATAATGTCATTAAGATCGTCAAGAGTTTGTTGTTGAGTAGCTGTAAATAAATATTTTTCGTTGTTGTGTTTGTTGGCTATTGTAAATAATTTCATTCAAGTCCTGAATAGTTTGTTGTTGACTAGTTGTAAATACTTCTGTTTCATTGTTTTGTTGGTTTGCAAAATTTTGCATTTGAGTACATGTGTATAAGTCAAAGTCATTGTCAATTATTTTGCTACTCGATGCCAAAAAATTGTCCATTATGAAAAAAATCGTAATAACAAATAAAAATGCCACAAATGTACATAAAAATGTCACCAATATATATATAAGAATTAAATCTTGCCAAATAAAAATGTTAGAAATAAAAATAAAAATTTACCAAATAGACACAATGTAAACACCAGAAAACTCGCGAGCTCTGCACAGTGTGAATGCAGAAATCAATTGCATTCGTCTCTTCGCTGAGGCGATTTTATATGCAAAAGTTGTGTCCTACTTAAAGTTGAACGACAATCTCTAAAAACCACTTTCCCAAGCCGATCAACAACCTCAAATTGAAGAAAGAGAAGAAATTTTTATTAACTTGGAAGGCGATTCCATCACTTATAAACATTCATTTTTGGACAAATCATCTAGGCTTGTTAGAAGATCATTCTTGTTTAACATCGACATTAATTATATTGAGGAGGAAGAAGAAGAGATGGAGGAAGATGATCAGGAAATTGACGAAGGAGTGGACATGGATGGACAACTGCTAAATTTAGGAACCGAGGCTGACGTAAAAGTAAGCAAGTTTAGGGCTAGTGAATTATTTAATAATTTTGAAGAAAAAGATGTATGTGTTATACAAAGCTACTTTAAAATTGAAAGTCGAAGACTAGGAACATTTGCTATTTGCCTTCCTTGTAGTGCAATTCACATGAGATATTTACGGAGAGGGGAGTCCGATCATGTGAGCTGCCACTACAAAAGAGCTTATGTTGTTAGTGCTTCTGATTTACATTGTGCTATTTGTAGGATACATCTTTTTCTACTAATTCCTGAACATGCTTGCTTTTACTGTAATAAAAATGAAAAAAAAGAGATAGAAGATTATGTTGTTAAATATTAATAATAAACATAGTTTGTAAAGGTGATGTGTAGATTATTTCAACAATATTAATTTTAATATAGGTTATAAACGTAATGGGTAGATAATGTCAAAAATATTAATTTTAAACATAAATTGTAAAGATAATAAGTAGAATACGTCAACCATATTAATTTTAAAAAATGTCAACTGTTACTATAAGCGGTTATATATTTTCAGTGCTATATGCAAAATACTTCTTTTTATTCTAACATCTGACACTGTATTTGTAAATGAAATAGCTAATCATATGTAAAAAAGTGTCGATTATGTCAACTGCTACTAGAAGCACTCATATAACATTTTGTTAACGCTTGTTTCTGTATTCAATTGAGTTTTCTCTTACTTGATGCAAATTATATTAATATTATTAGTATAATTAAAAAGTAGTAGATTAGGCTATGCCGGTCCGACAATCAAAACCGTCATTTTCACATGTAAATTCCCATAAGAAAATTTAAGCTTCCATTTGCAAAAGTGGTGCCATTTTAGGGAGTGGCACTTTTTGTGTAAACCCATAACAATTGTTTTGTTATGTAATGTGAAAATTAGTATGTATTAAAAAACTTGTTAGATCATTGTTGTCGTTTCAATATAGGAAAAGGAAAAAATGTGAGTCAATTATTATATATATTTACATTTACTTTTTTTTACAAAATTATTTGTTACCAGAGTTTTCACAAACACAAATTATAAAAAAATATTATCCTCTTTTTAAAATTACAACAAAATGATGTCTAATTACATCTTTGAAGATTTGTACCAAATAGTAATATCTAGTGCGACATACAGGACAATTGTTTACCATTATAGAACAACCATTTTCATCATTCCATCTTAAAATACATTTTAAACAAAAAATGTGGGAACATGTATTTGGTCTACATGAATCATAATATTCGATTATTTCAAAACAAATAGCACAAAACACTTTTTTCTCTTCACTCTCAGTTTTATTCAAATTTTTTACAACAATCCCATTATTTTCTTCTCGAACTAATGGTATATTTTCTTCTTGAACTCCTGGTATAATTTCTTCGAGGCTAATTGTCTGAAGCGGAATGGATCGATTTCTTTCTCCAACTGATTCACTCATTTTATTTTAATATTATTATTAATAGATTTATTCAACAGATTTTTTTCTTTTAACAGTCACTCGTACCTTAACATACTAAAATGATCTTGATGCACCTATTTATAAGACTTAAGAATGCAAAATCAAATGTGGGAGAACAAAGAGAAAAAATTAAAAATATGATGCGAATGAGAATAAAAGGGGAGGAAGTTAAGAATGAGGGACATGAGAGAGAGGAAGAGGAGGAGGAGGAGGCGCTCCCCTATTATAACTACTGTTGGGTATTCAAACATGCCTATGTTTCTGTTACGACTAGAGGACTGCTTAGATTTTTACGACAGGTTTTTACTTTTTGGCAAGTTTCGCAACTTTTAATAAAGTTTTCTACGGCTTTTATTATGCCTGACCAATCGTATTTTTCTTGTATGCGTCTTAACGTCTCGTTAATTCCGCAATGTAAGTTGGTTTTTCCGCGATGGTAATGATCTAAGATATGAGGTATTTCGTCTTCATTAGAGGTTTTTGTGATGGTTTGGCAAATACTTAATTTTATATTTTTGTCTACAAAAATATACGAAAATATTTTAAGGAAAGAAAGTTCGAGTGTTTTCAACGAAGTAAGTGCAAGAGATGTCAAGTTCGTCTTGACCGGTATAAAGAATGTAAAGAGAAGTTGTGTGACAGTTTCTGGGTTAAACGGGAGAGGAATAATGAAATATTTAAGATTTTTTGTTGATTTGCTGGAGAAAATATTTGTTTTCGATTATTCCATGTTTTCCTGGAAAATATCGTCAAGAATCTTATGATGTTTCTATTTTATTTTGTCGAAAGAATGTTATAATATTTTTGTGTTATTTAACCAACAGTTGGTCGTTGGTTGTTTCGATTTTAGAATAATCGATCAGGGTCAATTTCGTAAAGACTTACGAATTTATTGTATTCTTCGGTTATTACATCGTCGTCATGGGTTTTAGGTTCTTCGATAAGGTCTTTGGAATTTGTCTCATTTGATGCAAAAACAGATATTTTTGTTTGAAGCTTTGCGCATTCTTGCAAATGATTTACTTTTCTCCGAGATAAGGCATCAGCGTTTTTATTCATTTTTCCCGGTTTATAAATAATTTAGTACTGATATTCTTCTAACCCACTACCTGGGTCTTTAATAGAAAATAACCAAGTAAGGGGACAATGATCTGTGACTAGAATGAACTTTCTCCCAAATAACTATGGACGGAAGTATTTCACGACCCATACAATTGCAAGTAGTTCTCTCTCTATTGTCAAGTAGTTGGGTTCGGCTTTACATAATGTATAGAGGCGTAACCAATGGGTAAGCCTTTGCTAATGGGGCTTTGGGAAAGTACGGCGCTTATCGCAAATGCGCTTGCATTTGTTGTTAGTAGGAAAAGCTCATCAAAGTTTGGAATTAACCTACGATAGTAACCAGCTAAACCCAGAAAGGATTTTGTCTTGGATTTTTTAGTTCTGGAAATTTCTGTAAACAATCGACTTTAGGTTAAGTTTAAGTCCATCCTGAGTGACTAGGTGACCAAGGTATGCCAGCTCTTTTCTCAGGAACTCACACTTGTCTGGCGGTATTTTGAGATTTTTTACATGTTTCAAAGCATTTTAAAAATTTCTCGTTATGTATAATTACTGCGCCCTTTTAAAACATTTGGTAGGGCCTTTGCCAGTTTAGCAAAATTATTAATACATTTTCTATAGTATCCTAATAAACCTAAGAATCCTTTGATTTGTTTAGTTGTTTTTGGAATAAGGTAATTTTTTATGGCTTTTACTTTATCAGGGTTTGGTTTTATCCTGAGAGAGTAACAATATTTATATTTTATATTTGATTTATCTAATTCTTGTAATGATGTAGAGTAGATAATTATGTCGTCTAGATATACTCCGCGTTTTTCATTTTGGAAACTTCAAAAAACATTGTCCATTACACGTTGAAAGGTCGCGGCCGCATTTTTTAGCCCAAATGGTATACGTAAAAATTCGTAATGGTCATTTTTACAACTAAATGCGGTTTTTTGAATATCTTTTTCGTCCATTTGTATTTGTTGGAACTCGCTTACTAAATCGAGGGTAGAGAAGTACTGACATTTCCATAAGTTGTAGGAGGTCTGTAATATTCGGTAAAGGATACCAAGCAAACAAACAAACAAAAGTATGCTTTATTGCCGCAGAAAAATTTTACAATTTTATGGACAAAGCAAAATATACCTAAAAATAAGACATATCAAAACATTAATCGAAAATAATTTCGACAGGTCAGTGCTTTTTTTAAAAAATGTAAATTATCAATTTACCAAATCGTAAAACACACGTTAGAATATAACATAACATTGCAAACAGTAAATGAATCATGATAACCTTATAAAAGTAAACAAACACACATGTACGAGGTGAATAATTTCGATGACATTGAAATCAAAATTGCAACTATGCGACCTTAAACTCTATGTTATTATAGCTATACAAATAATTGTGATGTTAAACAGAAGGTATATTGAACTAGTGTAGAATGTAGTATACAAAAAGAATTAAATTGTTTTTAATCCAATACCTAACAAAAATAATTAAGTTTTAAGTGAATGTTCGACAGTTCTTTTCCCTATATAATGATTTACAAAATTCTATGCTACGAGTTAGGACATGACTCACAAAAGATTTAAGTAAACAAGCGAGTTTAGTGACAATTTAAAGAGACTTACTCACTGAAAAAAAAAATCATTAACGCTGTAAAATGGTCTCTCAATGAGGTATGCTTTGGTGTTTTTTCGAAATTGTGCAAGCATAGGGATAGATTTTAAATATACTGGCAGATTGTTGTAAAGTTTTATGGCGTTGTAAATAATTGATTTTTTTATTAATTCTGTGGAAGGAATGGGAAGAAAAATATCATGCCTAGAGTTTCTGGTAGGGTATACATGTTGTGGCCTTTCTGGGAGGGTGTTTATATGTTTTCTCAGCAAACATACCGTTTCCAAAATAAATAATGCAGGAAGTGTTAATATTTCATGTTTTTTGAAATAGTATTGGCAGTGAGCTCTATTATTTAGACCAAACAAATAACGAATGGCTCTCTTTTGAAGCATAAAAATACTACGAAATTGCTCGGTGGTACAGCAGCCCCAAAAGGGAAGGTCATAGCGGAGGTGGGATTCAAATAAAGAGAAATAAGTAAGTCTGGTAGAAGGAACGTCTAGTTCTTTTGAAACTGATCGAATGGCGAAGCAGGCGGTAGAAAGTTTTTTAGTTAAGGTGTAAATATTATTAGACCATTTTAGGTTGCTATTTATATTTAAGCCCAGGAATTTAACCGACTCTACGTATTCAATATTGCTGTTATGTACCTGAAGTGGTTGTAAAGTTCCCTTATAAGATAACGCCACCGTTTTATCGACGTTAAAACAAAGCATATTGGAATCGGACCAAGCCTTAATTATAACCAAGTCTTTGGAGATACTAGAGTGTAAAGACGTTGTATCAAAATCACTCCATGTTATGCTTGTGTCATCAGCAAAAAGGGAGATTCTTCCATTAATTTTAAGGTTCGTGATATCATTAATGTATAACAAAAAAAGAATAGGTCCCAAGACTGAACCTTGAGGGACTCCACTTGTAATCAACTTACAATCAGAATCGGAACCATTAGCCCTTACAAGTTGTTGCCTTTTTCCAAGATAAGATTTGAACCAATTTAAAGAAGTACCACGAATTCCATAAAAATTTAGTTTGTTTATCAGAATTTCATGACTAACACAATCAAAAACTTTCGCATAGTCACAAAAAACTGAGGCAGTTGGGTGGTTGTTATTGAGAGATAAGTAGACGCCTCTAAGCAACGTGAACATGGCGTCACTGGTGCACTTGTTGGGTAGAAATCCGAACTGTTCCGGGGATATTATCTGATGTTTCAGGAGAAATGGCATAAGACGGTTCTTCAGTAGCCTTTCGATGATTTTTGATAGCACTGGTAGTAGTGCAATTGGGCGATAATTGCAAGAGTTAGTTTTTTCGCCGCCTTTATGAAGTGGAATAATTATAGCTGTTTTAAGGCAATCAGGGAATACACCTTTTATAAAGGACTCATTTATTAATGTTGTAAGGGCCTCTATGACTGGGAGTGGCAAGTTCAGGAATATTCTAATTGATAGGCCATCAGTGCTACACGAAGATTTACTTTTGATATTATGTATTACCTTCAATAGTTCAGTGTTGCTAACGGGACTTAAGAAAAAGCTATCAGCTAAATTTTTTGAAGGAGGGAGAAACGAAAGAGGGTCCAAACTTGGCGAGATACTAGAGGTAACATTTTTGCTTACATTAATAAAATAATCATTTAGATCATTAGCCCCTGGCAAGATCTGAGTCACAGGGTTTGATTTGTTTCTGAGGTTATTGATGATGGACCAGGTTTCTTTTGAAACGTTATTAGAGTTTGTTAGACGTTTTCGGTAGTGTAATTTTTTTGCTGACTTAATAAGAGTAGTGTAGATCCTCCTATAATTAGAGATATAGTCGAGAATAAGAAAGGAGTCGGTGAATTTTTTTATATATGAGAGCGAGCGCATATTCTTAGCAGAAATTCGTATTCCTTTCGTGGTCCACGGTTTATGCCGCTTAGGTTTGATATTCTTAAGCGGGAAGGCCTTGTTAAAAGCACTTAAAGTTTTATTTAAAAAAGTTCTGAAGTTTGTGTTGACATTATCAGATTCAAAATTCCAATTGGTGTTAAAACAAATATTATGAAATACTGAGAAATTTGCGGCCGAGAAAATTCTGCCCCGATGGCGAGATCTTGGTAAGGGCCTAATAGGTAAACTAAACCTGGAAATTACCGCCTCGTGATCGGAAAGACCTGAGTTATAGACCTGTGATTGCACCTCTGATGGAGAAAAATCAGACGCCATGTAATCGATGATAGAAGAAGAGTTTTTTGAAATTCTAGTTGGCGAGGATACATGCATTGAAAGACCGAAAGAGTCGAATATAGAAATTAGATATTTCTGGATGGCACAAACAGTAGCATAGTCAATATTAAAGTCCCCGCATAGAATTTTCTTACCTTTAATCGGTAGGCTGTCTAGCAAACTTACCAGGCTATTTAAAAATGATTGTACATCAGAGTTTGGTGATCTATAAATACAAATTACATAAAGATCAAGGTTTTGATTATATACTATAGAGAATTCAAAAGAGCTATCCGCTAACAAATGATCATATTTAGATACCGACATGAAATCTCCATTTAGGGATAGAATCAGTGTTTGTCTATCGTAGCTTCATTGAGGCGCCGATAATCTGTAACACATCTAACTTAGTTTGGCCACTGGCGTCAAGTTTTTTGGGTACTACCTATATAGGAGAAGACCATGGAGAAGTGCTAAGCCTAATAATATTCTGTGCTAGCATTTTTTTATTTGTTTTTCTACTTCTGCTTTGTAGATCTTCATCTACTATCCCTTCGGATAACGATAAGTTTTTGAATACATCGAACGTTTTAATTTCGTCTTTTATTTCATTGGTAAATGTTAAGGGTTCAGATAAAATGTCAGAATATTCCCTACATAACCTTAGCAGTTCTGTTCTGCCCTCATGATTCATATGCTCCGTGCGAATTAAATTAGAAATGTCAAAATTGATATTTTCATAGTGATGGTCATAATTATCTAAATCAAGGCGTTCTATACTTTTTCTGTCAAATTTTTTGAGTAGAGTTGTCTAAAATTGTTGTTATGAAAGTGCCATTTTTGAAATAGTAAGACATTTAGGGATTTCACAATTTCCCATTTTTTGATATGGTATAATTATTTCGCCATTTTTTATTGAGGTTTTTATTTTGATTACTTGTTGTGTTCGCGGAGATATCGTTATTTGATTTAGATTTCTTTTAGTATTTAAGTAGAGTAATTTTATTTTCGTAAACGGCATATTTAAATAACCTCTGTTAAAATCTACGTTTATTTTTAATTTTTCTAGGTTATAAAGGCCAACAATGTATCATGGAATTTAAATAAATTTGAAGAGGAAATTATCGTGTTGTGCTTATGCGCAGAAATATAATTTCCTCTTGACACAATAAATGAGTCTTCTTTAATGTTTTTATAATATTACTGGCCTGCAATGTTCCAAGATATTGCTCAATATGTCGGAAGCTGATCATCCTATCGGCGACATAAATCCTCCTAGCATTAATCCACCAGGTAAAATGCATGTGGGATTAGCTAAAGGAAACTCTTACAATGTCGTTTTTCAAGACCGATTTTTAAATGGGTACACTGCCGAGCAATTCGAAAAAGCCACAAAGAAGTTGACTTACTGCCAAAAGTAAAGTTTTTCACAAAGAAATTATCACACGCTTTGGCTGTCCAGGCATGTTAATATCCGACGATGAAACTCAGTAGACCGGGCAAATTTCTAAAGAACTTCTTCTGAACTGGCGATCCACGCCACAAGTCAATCACGTAATAAACCATCAAGATAATGCTGGCTAAATTCAGTTAAGCTGATCATAGAAAATGGTGCTTATGTGCTTCTACCAGAATTAGTCTTCGCAGTTGATATCTCCCGACATAACTGTATTAGTTTTTTTTTAAGTTTGGACGTGAACTGAACCCTTCTAAACCATTATACCAAACACCTAACGCTGACCCCAATATGCAGTTATATTCTGTCTACCGAGGTAGCCCCCGTGAGAATCCGCTGTTATCAGCCGTGAAAGGTTTTGCTGCAAAACTTGCTCTCCAGCCCTTATACCATAATAAAAGCTGCCTCGCCAGTTGTATGTTATTTGTATGTATCAAAGCAAATATCTGGTAAAAAGCTTAAATATATGCAAGTCAAAGATCTTAAACCAGCCATGATCAGGCCGAATTATCCGTTTCTTAAGCACCGTTCAACTACCCTCTGTCGGATTAGATTACAGCTAATCTCTCCAAGATTAACAGACTGTCCATTGCGTTAGTTTATCCACTACAATGTGGCAGTTTGGGAATTGGTGAGGATCAGAATAAAGCCTGATCCACTACGACGTATAGTCCTTCACAGCATCGTCTAGGGAATTGAACGCACAAGCTGAGCTACCACCTCTATCGGAAGACAACTCCAGAACTAAAGTAATATGAAGTGGTGCCTTCTTCATATTACTTTAGAATTGTATTTGTTTGGGGACATTAGTATTAAGTTTGTATTGTTTTTGATATTTATAAATAAATCTTTTTCAGAGGTGTGCAACGAAGTTACTAGTTTTTTTGGGGATGAGGGGAAGGGGATCGTATAAAAACGTTTCTTTCAGGAACATAATTAGTAAAATAAGCTCGTCAATTCTACACGGTAAAATACGTTGCACAAAGTTTTAATTTCCCGGAACGTGATATAATGCGTCATTCTAATAAACACCCTAATCCACCTGATAACAAAAATCTGTATCTCCGTTATAAAACACGTTTCTTTCAGGAAAATACATCCCTTAATTCTACACGGTTAAACGCGATGCACTGCCATGCCGCCAGGATACTAGGGTATAAGGTATAGGAAAGTTGAATAGAAAAAATAATATAATACATGGATTCTTTGTTTTTTACATTGGTGTTTTATTTCTCTTTCTTTCCCGTCTACCTTTAGTGATACTATCTCCGTTTTGCGCATTGACATCTGATTAACCGTCTCCACAATCTTTTTTTATACAGCTTTTGCTGCTTGTATGCATTTGCGGGCCCTTTGCCACAGAAATCCAAATTTACTCAGTTCATCGTGAATTTTATGAGTTACAACCGTGTTAGTAGTAGAAGTAAAATGGCGTATGACGAACCCATTGTCATTGCTTGTGACCTTTTGGACTAATAAAATATTATTATTATTATTATAGTATTCCATGGAGGAAAGGGTGGAAATTATAAAATTGTTTTTTAAAAATAACGACTCTGCGCGAGTAACATCGGCGTTATTTATCGAACGCCATCCTGAAAAAATGTAACCGCTGTTTACGTTGTGTAAATGGTTGCCAAATTTGACGCTACTGGCTCAGTCGAAAATAAAAACAGGGTGCACAGAAGAGACGAAGCGAGGGAAGTGTCTATTGTAGGTAATATAACAATGGATCCGACCCTTAGTACTAGGAAATTGTCCGACGTATCTGGTGTATCACGCATAACAATCAGGAGAAAGAGGATAATTTCGATCGCTCGTTCTTCAACCTAGGTCACCTGATCTGAATCCAATGGACTTTTTTCTATGGAGTAATCTGAAATACAACATTTATGCTACCAAGCCCAAATCACTGGATCATTTGCAAAATCGTGTAATAAATGAATGTCGTCAAATTACACCCGATATGTTGCGTAACGCATGGGAACATTTTGAACACAACTTATTTTACTCCCTCGAAAACTAGCTAAAATCTGATGATTTACAAAATACCAAAATCGCATGAGTACGGGTCCTTTGTAAGCTATTATTTGTTAAACCTGTTATTTTCTGAAGATAATTCTGTAATGTATATATTTTTGATCAATAGTTCATGCAAATGCTTTTTCAGTTCACCTATCTTGAGTTTTCTTGGTCTCTATGAATGTCCTTGACCCCTTGCATATAATAAAGCTTAAACACATAGTCGTATGTCGTCTGGATATTAAAAATAAAAAAAACTTAAAATGTTTTGTGCACCTGCCAGGATTACTTATATTAGGCAGGCAACTCGGACCACAAAAAACCACAATTAAAATGCTTCCCGTTTTAACTTTAACCTAGACTCCTCCCAGATACATAAAAAGTCACAATCACGCATATATTCGACAGGCAAACACAAAAATAATACAATATTTATAAAAAAGGTATTTTTATTACCAGTCTTGACAAAAAATTTAAAACTACAATATAAACTAAATCGACGACACGTCAATATTAATCAAAATTTGAAATTAAAGTTAAACTTAGTTGTAAGTTAATACTAGTTAACAATAAACTCTGTGGGGCAGATCACTGTATTCGCTTAAACACTAAATCGGGCTTTACCTTACACCAGTTCCTCACAACACGTAAAAGTTAAAATTTCTAAAATTACGTGATAAAAGTTTAGAAGAACATTGAAATTATTTGAACTTATAAGTCTTAACTTTCTCAATTACTCGGCAATAAATAAAGTTGTTTTATTGAAAAGAGTCATAATAGTATATGTTTCAAGTAGATAGTAACAAAGTTGAAGTAAATACTTTTTACAAATCATAATCCGTATCTACATTATAATAATCAATATTTAACAGCGTACGTTTCTGCGAAAATGAATATGTATTAACATATTTCATTGCCTATAAAAATACAGTACTCTCTAAAACTGTAAAAATATCTAATTCTGGTTTGTCAGAAGGTTATCTAAGACTACTCGTCGTTATGAAATAAACTAACATTATAATTTTTATATATAAAAAAAAGGAAATGTGGAAAAAACAACTCATACAAGACACAAAAAACTACTGTGCATCAAGGATTTTTTTAAATACAAATGGATATTATTGGGACCAACTTCATCTCGACTATATGATTTATTTGATTTGCTTTTCGCTTTACATTTTCGTTAAACCTTTAAAGATATAATTTTTTTTTAAGTATACAGTTAATAATTTAATAAGCAAACATTTGTGATAGTAATACGACGATTAACTCCAGTCAATGTTAAATATATTTAAAAATATTTATAGTTATAAACATAGACATTATGAATATTAGGTATTTTTTTAGTAAAATATTATAGGGTTCATGGTTTTTAAAATATGCACTAAAGCCACTTTAGCAACAGTTTTATTTAAAATTAAATGCGTAACATCCACAACCATCAAAATCAGAGACAAAAATGAAGTATTAAAGTATATAATACGAACGAAAAATATTCTTTTTGACCGTTTTACATCTACTTTGTAAATTATTAATATATCAAACCGTCATTAACAAAACACTATTATCGATAGTCCAATGACAAACGACTAACTTGGTAATAAAATTTAAGCCCGGATCATTCATTCGCGAAATGACCTAACATACTCTCAACAGCCATTTTTAGTAGCCGCGCGTCTGTCATCTGTTTAAGCGGTGGATTGGTCTGCATAAATCCTGTCAATTGTTTCACTAAGTCCTTTAAAACTTTTGGAATAAACTGTTTTGTATGAGCCACATCTGGTGACAGCGCGAGGAAGGCAGCTCTGATGAAACTGAAAATAAAAAAAAATGTATGTAGATTTTTAAATAAGCTTTCATTATATTTATAAAAAAACGAAGTTGTGAACGCATTTGTTGGTTATCTTATATATATATATATATATATATATATATATATATATAAAATATAAAAAAAATAAAAACAGAATGTAAACAAAAAAAAACTAAAAAATAAAAAAGCCAAAAAAAATACATACAAACATATCATATATATATATATATATATATATATATATATATATATATATAAAATATATATATATATATAAAAATATATATATATATAATATATATATATATATATATATGGATATATATATATATATATATATATATATATATATATATATATATACAGTGTGTCCCAGAGTCGCTTCTCTAGACAGGGATCTCGGCTCCTTTTACACCTACAGCAAAGGTTAAATGGGGAAAGTTTAAGAGGAAACTTTTGCATTCGATATCCGGCTTCAGATTTACGATCGATCAATTGTTTTTGGAAATATCGTGGTAAAACCGAAAATGGCGGATTTCGTTTTTGGCGTTTTTTTCTTATGGCCGCCATATTGGATTTTTCGATTTTTGGAAAGAGCCTAAAATTTCTAGTCTAGTGATATCTCACAAGTGCATTAAAGATTTTAGTATCATCGAAATATTAGACTTCGTAAAGTTAGGTTTCAGTTTTTTCTAAGGAGGCCATGATTTATCTGTAACAAAATTGGATTTTGACTTTAACGTTAAGTTAAATAGTTGAAAGTATCAAAGTTGTGTTTTAATAATTAGTAGGTACGCTTTTATCCCAATAAAATCATAAATCTGACACATAAATTGTCAAAACCTATAGAAAATGGTCGGCATTCCGTATTCAAATAAAGAAAAGATTGACATGTTAGCTCTGTACTTTCAATCATACAGAAACGCCGACGTTACCTCAGCAAGGTATTTGGAGATGTACCCCGAACGATGGCAGCCTCATAAAACCCAATTCAGGAAAATCGTAGTTAATTTAATTAACCATGGTGCCTTCGAACAACCTAGAAGCGTATACAATAATAACAATGAAAATCGAGACAGAAACATTTTACAAGCTATCAACGAAAACCCTAGTGCATCGGTAAGAACTGTAGAACAGGAAACTAATGTGCCAAAATCAACAGTACAGAGAGTTTTAAAAAAGAATAAGTACCATCCATACAAACCCATAATAGTACAAGGACTTAAGGAAACTGATTTTCCAAGACGACTACAGTTCTGTGAGTGGTATACTAGGAGATGTAATGAAAATCCTGATTTTCTAAATCATGTCTTGTGGTCGGATGAGAGCAGGTTCACGAATTGTGGAGTCTTTAATAGGCACAACCGTCATCATTGGGCTGTGCAAAATCCTCACGAAGTGGCAGAGAGACGTCTACAGATCAGATTTGGAAGTAACAAAATTGGTAAGTTAATCTAACCAATCTTTTTTAAATAGGCACCAAATGATGGTCAAATAATAATCTTTTTTTTTCGTTTAGTTCTTTAATGATACTGAAAGAGTATAATCTAATAAAAAAAAAGTAAAACGTTCTACTCTAGTCAGTCAACTTACTTTTTTTGATATTGTATTACATTTTTATTCAATCATTTTGTATTGAAGTTTCGAAGAACCTATAAAAATAGAATTGGGTTCTATAAATTTATTAACACTTTATCTAAATTTTCTGCAGATTTAGCTAATTCTCTAAAATTATTTTGATTGTCTGAATTTAATGATTTATTATTACCCGGGAAGCCTAGTTCTTGCGTTATGAAAAAAAATACTATATTAATCAAATGTCGAATTATTTTTCGATTTTCATTATGATTTATAGAAAGGCGTTCAGCTGTATTTCCGAATAATTTAAATTTTAAAGCGCAAGGGGTTTGTTCTTTTGATATTTTATGTTTTATTAAGGCACGGTGTACTTCTTTAAGATTATTATATCACTGAAATAAATTGATTTAGTATTTCCGAAATTAATATGCAATACCAACAAAATAATTTATTACGGCTATTACTTCCCACTAAACAAATATGTTTTTCTTTTTCATAATAAAGCTGAATGAATAGGTTTCAACTGTATACAAGCTCATTCATTACGGGATGTTTCGATAATTATTTTTGGAAAGAAAATATCTACTTTTTAATAAAGATAATTTTCCCTTTATAATTTATAGTTTCTAGTACCACCCGGCCGACCCTGCCGCCCTTGACTGTTGGGCACCTATTTATAAATTATTAATCATTTCAGGAAATCGACTTATTGGACCATTTTTGTTTGACTACAACCTAAACGGGCAGAGGTACCTCGAGCTTTTGCGAAACCAGAATGTATCAGCCTTACGAGCTGTTCTAACGGAAGATGAATTAAGAAGAACTTGGTTTCAACAAGACGGATGTCCGGCTCACAATACCACTCAAGTCAGGAACTTCTTAAGAGAGCAGTTTGACGAAAGAATAATTTCTTTAAATGGTCCAATATCTTGGCCTCCTAGATCCCCTGACCTGTCGCCCTTCGATTTCTACCTCTACCTCTACCTCTGGGGTCACACGAAATCCTGAGACAAAGAGTTCTGGACACATTTAGAAATATTAACCGAAATACACTTACCAGGGTTATACGAAAAACAGTCACCAATTGTCAAAAATGTTTCGATGCAAATGGACGTCATTTTGCAGATTCGTAAATTAATGTTACCCACTTACAAAGTAGTTAAAGCTCATTTAGATTTTTTAAGTCGTTATTTACGTTCATGTTGTATTGAAAATTCAATGCGTTTAATACATTACTTACTTATTAATGTAATTTGTCACAAATAAATCATGGCCTCTTTTAAAAACATTGAAACCTAATTTATGAAGTGTGGTATTTTGATGACACTAAAATCTTTAATGCACTTGTGAGATATCACTAGACTGGAAATTTTAGGCTGTTTCCAAAAATCGAAAAACCCAATACGGCGGTCATAAAAAAAATAAAAGTTGAGGCGGGTTGCGGGTTAACAAAAAACAATGAAGACGTGTGTCGTATACGCCATCTTATTTGTCTTAAAAATGTGTCCCAATAATGTCACATTTTGACAGCTGTCAAATTTACCGTTCTGGATATACTGGCGAAAAACGAAATCCGCCATTTTCGGCTTTTCGCCGATATTTCCCAAACTTATTGATCGATCGTAAATCTGAAGCCAGATATCGAATGCAATAAGTTTCCTTTAAAACTTTCCCCATTTAACCTTTGCTGTAGGTATAATAGGAGCCGAGATCCCTATATAGAGAAGCGAATCGGGGACGCACTGTATATATATATATATATATATATATATATATATATATATATATATATATATATATATATATATATATATATATATATATATATATATATATATATATATATATATATATATATATATATATATATATATATATATATATATATATATATATATATATATATATATATATATATATATATATATATATATATATATATATATATATATATATATATATATATATATATATATATATATATATATATATATATATATATATATATATATATATATATATATATATATATATATATATATATATATATATATATATATATATATATATATATATATATATATATATATATATATATATATATATATATATATATATATTAACATTTTGAAAGTGTATATAGTCAAAAACAAAATAAAATTAATTTAAAATAAGCACAACAAACAAAAAACAGAATAAATAATTTTAAGACAGAACTAATATAAGTTAACTAATTAAGTCATCATTGTAAAATTTATTCAGACTATAATAAGCCCTGCAATAGCATCTTTACACCCTTTCTAAACCTTTTTATATTATTTTCAGTGGGGCTTGGCAAGTGGCCGTAAAGCTCTAAATGTTCATATATCACAGAGTTTTTTGTTAAAGTGCTTTTTGGTATTGACAATCCCAGTTTATCTTTATTACGCGTATTATGATTACGTTCGGCTAAAGTTGTTTTATATTTTTTGTGAATCATGGTTACAGTTTCCATAATGAAAATAAAGAAAGCACTTTTTCTCTAATGAAAAGTGGCCTGAAGTGGTCTCTAGGTTTTGCCCCACATAAATAGCTAAGACCTTTTTTCTGCAAAATAAAAATTGTAACGCAGATGAGCACCGAAACCCCAGAAAGAAATGCCATATCTTTGGTTATATTCCACTAGAGCAAAATAAAATGCCCAAAATTATTTGATACAACTCTTACAGCACAACATGCTGTTGAGAGTTTATTACTTAAATTCAGAATCAAGTCGGAAAACTTCAAATCCCTATCTACATTGATCGGCACGAAAAATGGGCCACTTAAAATTTGACCCAAATCGAAAGTTTTATAACTTTTTTCGTTATGAACCAATTTGAGCAAACTGTAGGTAAATTAGTTTTTTTTATATTCATTTGTCAAGGCGTAATGAAAGATCATTTCGCATTATATTAAACAGCTTCCCACTGTTGTGGTGTGTGTTTTTAGAACTTTGAGTCACCCTGTGGAGTTATTGGTAATGCAGTGCACCCATGATAAAATATGACCTGTCGTTAAGCCATATATAGTATTTTGTTTTTATCTCAATAGCTCTAGGTAGATAAATGCTTTTGAGTAAAACACTACACATTTTAAGAAACAAACTTTTAATAACAAATAACACAAAAATTATATTTCTCACGAAAAAAAATCATTTTGAATGCAAACTAATAATGAATATTTCCTCCTCGGGCTTGAATTACAGTATTAATTCTTCTTGCTATGCCTTGCATTATTTCTTCTTGAGGACTAGCCGCCCATTGTTCTAAAAACGCACGTCGTAGTGCGTCCCGGGTTATAGGAGCAGGCACCAGGTCTCGAATCCTTCGGCCGAGCATGTTCCACATTTGCACTAGGATTTAAATCCGGGCTGTTCAGGAGCCAGACCATTTGCGGGATATTAACGTCAATTAAATGTCCTCTTACTATCCGTGCAATACGGGGTCGCACAATATCGTGCAGTTTTCCACAACTAACCCTTCGCATGGAACTACATAGTCACATAATATTTCTTGAATGTACCCTCAGCAGTTATTGATCCCCTGAGAAGGTCGGTACGTGCATCTAATAAAACTCCCGTCCACACATTACTGAACCTCCTTGAAAACTAACCCTAGGGCTAAAGGTGCATTCAGCATAACCTTCTCCTATTCCTTACCATACTCTTTCCTTATCGTCTGCAGGTCTTAAACGCCGGTAAACAATTCTCGTCTCCAGTCATTTTCATCAAATTTTCATGATCTCTGGCGAAATGTAGCCGGGTTAACCGATGTTCTCTGGATAGTTCTGGTCTCGTAGCTGGTCCACTTACGTTTACATATCTTACATCCCTTAATTGGTTCCTAATTAGTAACGCAAGTAAACGGCGATTTCTTAACGATAAGGTGATCTCATCGAAACAATCGTCTAGATTAGAAGTTCTCCTTCGAAGACCTGTTCCGGGTTGTCTGGTATATGAACCGGTCTCTCTGAAGTGGACATAAATACGTTGTACTGTGCTTTGCGGCATCCTAAGTCAACCACCCTCAATTAAAATGAGTGACAGTAACAGTAACTAGGGCTTTTGAGTGACACTTTCAAAAAACAAAAATCCATTGCTGTGCTGATCATACTCTACACAAAGGTGCAAAGAAAAATTTTACATAAAATATGTGTTTATTTGTAGTGTTTTACATAAAAACCGTTTATCTACCAGAGAAAAAGAGCTATTGAGATAAATAAACAAAATGCTTAGAATAAATATGGCATGACAAATAACATGACAATTCATCATTTCTGCACTACCTAGCAACTCCACAGGGTGATTTAAACTAAGACTTAACAAACATACTTTTGCTTCCGACGGTATAATATGATGCGAAATGATCTTGCCTTGCAAATGAGTACCATATAAAGGACTTTTTGCTGAAAATAATATGCAAAACTTTCAGTATGGCTCAAATTTTAAGTGAGCCGGTTTTCGTGCCGGTCAGTGTATATAAACCCCTAGAAACCTTGCTACTGTCCTATTTTCGAGCATACAATTGTCTAAAGGCAAGTTAAGAATTGCGCATTTAAAGGTCAGAATACTTGTCTTGCCGATATTAAGAGAGTGGCAGATTGCATCTAAATCTAAAACTGTTGATACTTTATGATAAAAGTCATCACCATCTCTCATAATCCAAATTGTAGTGTTAACCGCAAAAAGAGTAAATCGTCCTCTGAAGTCAATAGTTACAATATCATTAACATAAAGCAAGAAAAGAAGTGGGCCAAGTACGGACCCTTGTGGTACTCCATATCTGTTATTAAGTGAAATAGACATACTCTGTTCACATTTGACAATCTGGGTTCTTCCACAAAGGTATTATTCAAGCCAATCCTGAGAAACACCCTTGAATCCATAAAGATGACGTTTCTGCAACGATATCTCGCGATTCACACAGTCGACCGCCTTGGAAAAATCGTAAAACACAGCCACAGCCACCTCACCCTCATACAACCCGTGGTATAGATCCTTAAGAAAAGTAAAAATTGCATCGTTTGTATTTTTCAAATTTTGGAAACCAAACCGAAAACTATTCAATAATTTGTGCTTATTCAGAGAGGGGATGATGCGACGTTAACAACTTTTTCTATTAAGAATCGACAATCGCTACAGACAATTTCATTTAGCTTACGTCTACAACGATTGACTACTGTGATCTGTTCCCTATTTGACGGCCTGCACGTCAGTAAACTACGGCTGTCCTTGTCTGATTAAAAGTACCCGACATGCGGCTGCTGCTAAACACAATAAAACTCTTTTTATGCGAAACACCTATTTAGGACCGGCATTTTTGTTGTACATACAATCTTCCATTATGACATTTTTGTTTTTTTATATATAGGTTAGGCATAAATCTCAATTCTAGAAATCAGGTGATAAGTCGAATATAAGCTGATGGACACTTTGTGTAAGTGGAAGATGCAAATTTTGAATCAAAACCCAAAATTAAATATTTTCAAAACAAATTAGAATAGGTATTTAATGGCCAATTTTGAAATATGTTTGCCATATATTAGTATGCATATACCTAGTAAACAGGGTATCCAGTTTTCGTCGCATTATACGGGGTTGGAATTTACATTTTGTGACCCCCCAGGGGTACGCCCCAGTTACCTTGTGATATATTGAAAAGTAAAAATTGATTAATGGTATTTTTATTTGAAATTCATTGACGTAGTTACCTTTTTTAAATAAAATTAAAAAAATGTATATATTTTGCTTTTCTATGGGACCAATCCCTTTCCCGCCCATAAATGAAAAAAAAAAACTCTTTGGGCGATTGATCCGATGAAGCAAACTTTAGCCGTGTTTCGTATACAAGTAATACTACATGTATTTGACAAACATGCAAAACCGCAATAAAGTATTGTAATTCGCTTTGAAAATTATTTGAATTTTGGATAAATGTTATTTGCTGTTCTGGCTGTATGTAGGGTCACGAATTCGTTTTTTACTTCCTTCGTAAAAGTGAAGTATTGTAATCGTGAAAAAATCACCCTCCGAGATTTTTTCAGAACTTCACGTTATAGGGTTCCTAGATGGCGAAAAACATGTTTTCTTAATTCCGTGGGTCTAAAATTCTAAAAAACTACTTACCCGATTGACTTCAAATTTTGGTCAAAAATCAAGGGTCATATGGGGATGACCTGGTAACATTTTGGGAAAAATCCAATATGTCGAAACAAAATGGCGGTCTAGTGAAATTTTGAAAACATCAATTATTATCAACTGGTAAAATTCTGGCATGAATTCTAGATGGCGGCTTAATAAAATATTTAAAAATTCAGCCTGAAACACTACTTAATGGACTGATTTCAAATTGTGTGCCATAGCTAATTGTGGTATAGGGGGTCAACTTGTAAAATTGTGGTACTAACTCAATATGGCAGAACAAAATGGCGGCCAAATTAAGTGTTTGTAGTCGTGAAAAATTACTGTCTCAGGTTTTACATATCTTCACGTTTTAGCTTCCTTAGATGCCAAAAAACATGTTTTACCAATTCTATCGATCCGTCTGTCTGTTTCTCGGCATAGCTTAAAAACTATTTACCCGATTGACTTTAAATTTTGATAAAAAATTAAGGGTCATATGGGGATGACCTGGTAATATTTTGGTAAAAATGCAAATGCGGAACAATGTTAAAAAAAACAAGTTTTATTTTTAAATTGTCGACGTTTTGCAATTTTATTGCTGCATCCTTAAGACACATATATAGATCGAATATCCTGCAGGAAATCTATATTATCAATCTTAAAGTACCTCATTGGTTCGCAGATATTTCCTAGTTTCTAAATGGTTCTCGTTAACGATCTTCTTGTTGATATGTTAGAGTGGTGTATTATTTGGGGTTAGGAAATATCTGTGGAACAACAGGGTAAGTAAAGATTAATAATATGGGTTTCACACAGGATATAAAATCTATATGTGTCCTGGCGATGCAAAAATAATGCTGCGGAAAGTCGACAATTTTAAAAAATACTATTTTTTTACTGGATCCTAGCCCCAAATAACACATCTCTCTAATATAACAACAAGAGGATCGTTAACGAAAACCATTTAGAAAGTTAAAAAAAATATTATTAAAAAAACTATTCAATTTACCTCAAATTTTGCACAAACATGAAGTGTTACATAGGAATGAAATGGTAACATTTTGATATGAATCCAAGATAGCAAAACAAAATAGCGATCTAATAAAATATTTAAAAAATCAGCCCGAAAATATTATTTATTAAATTAATTTCAGTTTTTGTGCAAGAATTAAGTGTGATATAGAGATAAATTGGTAAAGTTGTAGTACGAATTGCCAAATTGGATTTTGCCAAAATGTTACCAGGTCCTCCCCATATGAGCCTTAATTTTTTATCAAAATTTGAAGCCGATCGGGTAAGTAGTTTTTTAGCTATGCCGCGAACAGACGGACCGACGAGAGCCTTGTTTTTCGCATTTAGGGACCTTGAAACGTAAAGATCTGAAAAAAATCTCGGAGGGTGATTTTTCACGATTACAATTTCACGAGAGAAGTACGAAAAAGAGGATATAGTGGAAGACGTTTTGCAGCCGCCGCCTCCCTAAATTCTCGTGGAAACTTACAGGACGAAGACAAACACCCTTCCCTATTATTGTAATTGATAAGGAATAAAATACAATCAAGAATAAAGCCGAAAAAATTGGTAAAATTCCTTAACCCGGAACTTCCTTCGTTATGAATATTTCCTTTTATTAGGAATAGTGAAGAGTGACCCATTTTAATAACACATATATACTGTCTTTTAAAAAATTTTAATTCAGCGCCATTTTGTTCCATTGTATTGGATCTTACCAATCTGATACCGGTTCCTACCTGTGTCACACTTTATTTCTGGGCATAATTTAAAATAAATTCAATAAGTAGTTTTTACATTAACTAGTAAAACTGTGGTACCAATTCAAGATGGACGCTAAATGTAATACTTGTAATCGTTAAAAAATCACCTCAGGTTTTACATATCTTCACGTTCTTTCATCTCAAATTTTGTACAAAAATCAAGTGTTATATAGGAATGCACTGGTAACATTTTGACTATTGTGACATGAAGAACCATGATTTCTTAAAGAAAAAGACTGTTTATATTTCAATTTTTTATCCATGTACTAATTTTTAGCCCTCTAGTAAAATGTCAAAATTTTCGATTTTTTTGATTTTTTATTGGCAACAAAATTGATGTGCACTAAAAACTAATTATGGGTTATCTTTAATTCATCTCTATCATCACTATAGGTAACTTGGTATACTTATGTGTTTACTTAATAAATAATGCAAATAAAGTAAGTTTTTAACAAAATTGTTAAAATAAAATAACTTTACATTAAGTTTGGTCTGACCAATTTGTACTTGCGCATTTTATTATTAGACAAAACTATTGACCATAACAAAATTTACTCAAATCAATTAATACAATTTTTTCTACATGATGCGGACTTTATGAGCAACAATGTTTAATTAAGTTGTAACCATAAACTTAAAACAATATTCGTATTATCAACGATCCATTATAGCTTACGCAATAGATAATTCATTTAAATGGGACGCCTTGAATCGGTCCGAAGACATCAATCCCGTTCGTTCGGTAACTCTCAACTCGCGAACGGGAACGAGACGCGGTGTTTCCAATCACTAAATATTACAAGAGATCTTTTAATTTAAAGAGGAATATTGTCTTCGGTTGCTACTCTCGTCTGCCGGCTTCTTCAATACACTTTGTGCAACATTGTGCCGTAATTTTTCGGATGCATGCGGGCTTTTCAAAGCTTTCATCTATTTAGGGGGGCCTCAACGTTGCCGTGTCTTGTTCGATCTACTATATCGATCTAATGTATTATGTACGAAAAAATATTTTATTTGAACAGCATAGGCTCAACCTTTTACATTTTTTATATCAAAACTGAAACCGAATTTCTGCCGCACTATGAATTATTTATGTTACGTCTCCATCTTAAGTATGAAATAAAGATGAAAATTTAAAAAGTTTTTATTAAAAGTTACACAAAATCGTAATTTTTAATACGATAATTCATGTAAAATAATAATTTATGTCTATTTAAGTACTTTTATATAACACCCTAAATAACTGTTTTTAACAATAATATTTTTGCTCTCCAAAAACCGATAAAAAGGGATGGTTTTCAACCAAAAACTATGACAAAGGTTTTATATTAGTTTAGATTATATATTAAAAACTACCAATACACCTTTTTCCAAAAAATTCGATATTCGCAACTTCACATCTTAAACACACAAACATATTTCAGAAAAGTATTCTTAGATAAGAAAAATACTATATTTTTCTATATTCAGAAATATTAATTAATTTTTAAAACCGAATACTGTAACTATATAACCTCTAAAAGTTGAAAAGAAAAGTCCTATTGTTTAACTTGCAAAACGTTACCAAATCTTTTTAATTCACTTCTGCCCGGAAATGTTCTAACACAAATTGTGTGTACTCCGAATGCCGGTCTAAAATTTGCCGATTTCAAGAAACAAGGATAGGACGTACCAAAAAAGTAACATGCGTTATTGGCTGTTCAGAAAATAAGATGCAATTATTTCACTTACAGGGTCATTTTCAGGAAGAAATCCTGAATTTATTTTTAAACCAACTAGGAAATGGTTTTTGGAAATCACTTAGAAAAATGTTCGATTATTGACGTGTTGTATATTTAAAGGTCTTCTAAGTAACAAAAAAAACTTCACATTTTTATGACATTTTTACGTTTCTTTTTTATTTCGAAATACGTTTTGAATATTTTTTAGAAAAAAAAAATATGATAATAGATTAGTTTAGAAACATAACTACAGACTGGTTTTGGATTCTATTAGAAAAAAAATATGTGATGCTGTATTTTGTTCTAGAAAATCGACAAAATTGTTAAATTTCACCCTTAATTTTGGCAATGTGGGTAAAAGCTATATAGACCGATAATTGACAGGATTTTCCAGGTTTCCATCCTTATACAGAGGTTTAACTAACGCCGTTTTCAAACTAGCACATTAGAGTCAATTCTACATGTGTGGACGAAGAACCAGCTTGTCCCCTCACCTCATTAACAATATTGCAACTTTCCTTAATTTTATTTGCTGCCTCATTTATCATTATCTTATAATAAAATTCCTTTGCAGTTTTAATTACGCGCCTATAGATAGTTTTGTATTTATTAAAATAATTAATTAACAATGGGTTTGGCACATTCTTTCTTAAATTATGAAGAAATCTTAGATTTTTTGAAGAAGACCTAAAACCTTTTGTTATCCACAACTTTTGTGTCTTTTTTTTTTGAAGAGGAAAATGTTCTACTATGTTTTGATTAAAAATGTCCAGGGATCAGGATAATTTCAGACTATGTTCGAGTTGATTTTATTTGCCTCAGTTCTACATTTATTTAAGTTAGATGCGCTATAAATTCTTCCATCCCTTGCAACTTTTTCCTTCTGATAATCTAACAGAACATTTACTTACTTACTTACATTATTGTCTCATAGTCAGAAAGGCCAGGTATTATTACAGATATGTTGTAGAGCTCATCCCTAGATACATTCGTGCAGAAATAATTTATAGCGAACTAAATATATTAGACAGGACCTGTATATTTACGGAATCTTTATATTAAAATTAATATTGAAATCACCAGCTAATAATGATTCTTGCATTCATACGAAGAAATGATATGAGTACTTCCAGTCTTACCAAAACAGAAATCCTAGGAGGCCTGTAAACTCCATACAATAAAGAAATCTGAACTCAGGTTATGAACTATGAACACAAGCATAAAATCGAACTGTGTGACGTTTGTTAAACAAAAATAATCGAAACATTTTGTATCTAACAAAATTACTGTCCCTCCTCATTCAGACTTCTCTCTACAAAATAAGGAAACCACCAGGTAACTGGGGAGGTAACAAGTTATATGTCAAGTCGTGGACTGTATGGCCTAGAAAAGCATAACTGCAGTGGACTTCAATAAATCTGTTTTACAGAGTATTATGTAACCTTGTAACGATGACTGTTCAAAAGAGATATTTTTGTGTTCTTTTCTAGCCACGATAATGTACTAAAATATAAAAAAAAACAATTTTAGTTATTTTTAAATTTTCTTTTCGTTTTAATATATAGGGTGTTTTCAACAAATTGTAATTTTTTTAAACTGTTTTTTCGACTTATGCATATATTAGCATTTCTTACTTGCGTCAATTATGATCACGAGCCTTTAAATATTTACACATAAATGTTGTACATAGAGGCCTGTCAAAACTCACAAGTTCAGCGCCACCATTTTATTAAAAAAAAACTGTTTTGTTTAATCTTATTTCCCTGGGAAATGGGAAGTATTATTTGATTTAAACTAGCTTTCAAGTTACGTCAAACGCTATATAACTCATTCAGATCTATTAAATTTTATATAGGTTTTTTTAAAGTTCCCTTTATTTTTGAACTCTCAAATAATTATTTGATTTCACTTCGTTTAGTGCATTTCTTTACAATTCGCTACACTAAATATTGGTTTAATTTTGCATATAGAAAAAATCTCAAAAATTCTCTTCTACGTATCTTTTTAGAAACATAGTATGTATGTGTGTATAGGTATAGAATGAGTTAAAACTATGTAGCAGACCTAGCACGATTTTGAATGGAACACCCTGTATAATATATATTCATCACATAAATCGACTTTCATCAAACGATTTTTTTCTTGCTGACTATAAATATACTAAGATTGATATCTTTATCTTCAAAGATTCTCGAAATGTTTGAAACAAATCCTGCTATAAATGGCCATGCATTTCTATTAATTCCACTATGTAATAGAACGTTCTTCGTCTCTTTCTTAAACATTGCTTCTTATGGCAGAAATTTGCCAAATTTCTTGACAGGATATTTACAATCAGCAAATAGAAACCCATTTAATGCACATAAAAGATACAAACACAAATAAACACAAGTTTAGTTTGCTACATTTTGAGACCTCCTGTATACTGGATATACTGGAACTGGTATAAATACTAATTTATGCCAGTTTTCCATTATAATATTCATTATATTTTCTTCATTACCTAAATAAAAGTTACATATATCTGCAAAAATCCTATTTAAATTTTTTATTCCGTTCCAAAGGCGAAAGCAATAAAAGTTTTTTTAAATAATCTGCGATAATTGTAATTTGCTCAGATTTTTTTATAAAGTTTAAATCGTTTAGGCTCCAGATGTCGTTAAAATAACACTTGCTTTTGACCTAATTTTTTTTTAAGAACGAAGAAAAAATACTTTCCAAAGTTGGATACCTCCCCTTTTTAACATGATTCGGAATACCGAAAAAATAATCGTTTTCTGAGAATTTCAAATAATTATTTTAATTTTTTCAACAGTTATCGTGTTGGCACACGCAATTCGAAAAAAAAAGTTTAATATTAATGGACGTTAAATAAAAATAAAACAAACACACATATCGTAAGTTTGCTGCAAAAGCAGCAAATTTCAAAAGTGTATCTGAAACCGTTTCTGACAAATGGCGACTAAAAAGTGAGTTTTTCCACAACAAATACGAGTAAATAGGGCTCATATAATATAAGCTACATGTAGACCTAGTACCTATGATTTAAATATGACTCTCGACCTATTATCTCACTTTATATACTCTAACTGTAAAAATCGCATTTCTAAAATAAATTACGTGACTAAAAGTTACGGAAAGACAGTTTTTTGACAGCTGTCAAGATATTTTTTTTAATAACTTACCCCATAAGAAGTTACAAGAAATGTAATAACCATGTTTAAAAATTTTAAGCAGTTTAAAAGTTACGGGAAAAAAAACAATTTTTTTTGGACAGCTGTCAAAATATTTTTTTAAAATAAATTATGCCTCTAAAGTTAAAACTGTTCTTACTACATTTTTGATATTTTATAAGTTACGGGAAAAAGACGGTTTTTTTGACAGATGTCAAAGTATTTTTTTAAATTAATTACATTTCTAAAATTTACAATGAAATGTGACAACCGTATTTAAAAATCTCAAGCAGTTAAAAAGTTACAGGGAAAAATAATTTTTCTTGGAGTTGGGTTTTTTTTAATAAATTACACTTCTAAATATTACATGAAATATCCTATCAATTACCGAAAAACCCGAATCGATGCTTTGAATCCTGAAAAAGTTAAAGTAAAGTAAAAAAATGTACCCAAACTTCCAAATCGATGTCTTATATCGAAACGTCTTACTATGAAAAAAAAATACAGCTCTTAAACCAGAATTTCTTAAAAAAATATATCCTATATTGCTCCTGTATAACATAATATATACTACAAAGTGTCAAAAAATCTCATCAAACAGTGAAACACGTTAAAAAAATTACACTAAATCCAATTCTGGAAGATTAGATTTTTTTAAAATTACAATATCCTATCTATTATCAAAAATTTCAAATCGATATTTATAATCCTAAAAAAGTTCTAGTAAGAAAAAAAAATGAAAAATTCACAACTGAGAAAAGAAAATTTTCCCAGTTTATTACTCAAAACTTAGGAAAATCATGTCTTATGCCGAGATGTTTCACTAGGAAAAGAAATTACAGCTCTCACTTCTGTATTTACTGTTACACTACCTATGTTAAAAATATACTACCATAAAAGCACACACAATTTAGAAAAGTTGAAATCTGCCAAAGTGTCAAAAAATACCGGCCTATATACTAAAAAATGTATCTATCCCGTATCCAAATTCCCCTGGTGATTTGCTCCTTTTTAATATTATGGCTATTCGTTTTGCTCAGTGGTCTTCGGACATAAATATCTTATGTTCAGCTGTTTCAAAATGGCCTTTGTCTTTCCAGTGAGTCTCTGCTATTCCACATATGTCAATTTTCTGGTTGAAATTTGCTGCAGCTGTTGCTGCAAGTATTGTCTGGTCGCCTAGATCCAGCGGCCCGGTAGTAGTATTTATTTGATCCAATTAGTCTGTGTTTCTACTTGCTCTTTTCTACTTTAATTCAACTGACACTTAAAATAGTATGCACGAGTGCATTTCTTACTACTCTTAAAATTAGGAAAGTAATTGCTATTTTGAATAAACCAAGTCACTTTACATCACATATTTTTTTCTAGGAAGAGGAATCCTGTTCACAGGAGCAAAGCGACTTTTCCACAAAAAATAGAAGGAAGAATGTTGAAATTCTAAAAACAACTACTGCCAATCAGAAAGAATTTAATTGCATGATAATATATACTGAACAAAAGAGGTGCAAGATGACTTCCTTGAAGGACTCCCGACCTTACGGTGATTGCTAGTGATTTGTATTACCCAATTTCAAGTAATCTGCTTGCGATTCTGAAGGTATAATTTTATCCATTTAAGAAATAAACCTCTCACACCATAGGACAACAGTTTATCAACTAGTCTCGTTAGAGATAGAATGAAAGGTTGAATTTTAGTTGAAATTTTGAAATATATTTGAAAATACTCTTTTGATGTAACTTAATGTAATGTAAAATATATGCCAATATAAAGAAGTTTCATAATTTTGTACATTTCTGTTAAAAATGGATGACAAAGTTCTTTGATTTTATGTAATATCGTTACAGCCATGTAACATTATTTTTTAATACACTACTTACATAATTCTTTTATTTATCAAAGTACTAGAGAGGGAAAAGACGGGATCCATTGTTACCACTTGTAATGGACACACATAAACAATAAAAATTAAGTAATTTATTATTTAGTATTTTTAGGGTCTAATTGTATTCAAGATGGCGCTCGATACACTTTCGTCGTATAGTGCGGAGTTAAATAGGCTCCGGAACTAGTTGTGTTATTATTGTTTAAAAAGTTACCAGTGACACAAGAAAACAATGAACTATTGTGTATAATTAAAAAGTTGTTTCAAATAAGTGTTCGTGAAGATACGGAGGAGTTCTTCCATGACAGTGTTGATGTAAACACGGCTGACTGGTGCTCAAAGCGAGCTTGTACCCAAGTTAGAACAGATTTATGTGTCACAAAATCAAAATTAGATAGTAAAAATAAAATTTTAGTAAATTTAGAAAGCCATCTTGAAGACCGACAGTTATTAATTAATTTATTAAAAACAGAAAAATCCAATTCAACAGCTCCCCCTAGGGAAGAGAACCCGAACACTAATACGCAAACGTTTGCAAAAACATTGCAGGAATCGGCAACGAAAATCAATCGGTAAGTTCAAAAAAATCAAATTCTGCAAAACACGAACAATTCAAAGCAGTGCTTCCCTGTATCTACAGTGACCACTGCGAGAACTAAAAAGTATCATTTCCTATAGCGTATGTAAATAAAGTGCCTGACGCATCAATTTGGCCAGAGGAGGCAACAGTCAGGAGGTACAAATTTCCCAAGGTTTTTCCCAACCAAGCCTCAACTCGGGATGCATATTCGTAAGTAAGGAAACATTTCTAGTTGGTCTGCCCTACATCTTAACGTACAGGGACTGTCTAAGAAAATAAACTTAATAGAACTTAGCACTCAACAATATGATCCTACTTTTTGGTGCATTTCGGAGCATTGTCGAACTAGTGCCGGTATAGATTATTTAACGATAAATGGCTACGATAAATTGTGTGACTTTAGTAAAATACACCACCAACACGGTGTAACTGTGATTTTTACAAAAAATAGTGTTTCTGAAAGTAGCAGAATTTTGCGTGATCACTTTTCTACTGAAATACTGTTGGAATGTTCTGCTATATAATACATGTGTATATACTAATAATACTGTATATTATTAGTATATACACAAAGGGGTGATCTGTATAGGAAAAGTGTATTAATAACGTTCAATATACGAATGTACCACTACATGATGTCAGGTCTGCCATAAAAAATCAACAGGTGAGGTAGGTGTCTATTACTTGCTAAAGAAGTGTTCTTCTAAACTAATTGCTCGTTTGGTTTATTTGATGAATATGTCGGTTTATGAAGGTATTTTCAGCTGGCGGCCTGAGTTTTAAAACAAGCTAACGCCCTTTCTACAGAAAAATAAAGATCTAACCTTTTCACACCAGCATGGTTTTAGAGAAAAACACTCTACTTAAACCGTAGCGATTGATCTTATACAGAATATATATAATCAACTTTGTAGTTATTTATAAGTAAGATCCTGACTTTGAAGTTAAAAAATTTGGAAGGCTGGGTATTAAAGGACCATTAAGTAAATAGTTTAAATCTTTCTTGAAGGGTAGAAAATTTAAAATAAAAATAGGTAATATTTTTTCACAAACGACAAACTGTTACTTAGGGAATTTTTTCCAGAATACATTTCATATGTAATCCTTTTTATGTTCGCTGATGATACGACCATAGACAGCTACGCCAAAAAATGAGAATCTTTTGGAGAAAATTAAGATAACACTGATTCCTCAAATTGGTGTAAAAAAACAACCTTATAAGAAATCCATCTGTGTCTATAGAATTGAAGACAATAAATGTGCCTGTTAGCCATAGTTCAAAGTTTTTAGGAATCACAACAAATTCTAGCCTTGAGTTGAGTCTGCATATAGATGTTTGTTCGAGATTAAATAAAAACTCACTAAGTGTTTCTAATTTAGTAACTGTCTACTACGCTAATGCATACCCAGTCATGTCTTATGGTTTGGCGGTATGGAGAAACGCGCAGGACCTGAACAGAGTGCTGGATATAGAAAAAAGAATTGAGACTGATCTTTAACTTGCCATATAAGGCATCCTGTAGGGAAGTCTTTAAAACAAAAAAATACTAACAGTAACAAGTGTCTATGTATATAAATTCTTAGTGGATATATATCAAATTCAAGACAACTTCATTTCGCATAGCTAGCACATTTTTGTATTGTATTGTATTGGACAACGCAATCATGAATATGTTATAAATAGGATTGAATGCATAGCACCTTTTAAAGACAAATTAAAACGCTGCTACTAAATGACCCTTTTTATTCTACAACTGAAATTGAAACATATCTGCTGGTCAGGTACCTTGTTAGTTATAAACATTTATGTTCTTTATTCTCTGAACTAATTGTATTTACTGTGTAGTTATCAATCGTTTAAACTGCAAATATGATAGCCTGTTTAATAGTAAGACTTTTCTACTTTTTATTGTTACTTAAGATGGGATCATACATCCTTGACTGTCTTATCTACTTTTTGTAGCTGAAAACATGAATAAATTGTCTGACGTCAGAATATGCCGTGATAAGGTTCCTCCAGCGCCACCCAGAGTCCAACTAATTTCTTCCGCTAACTTTGTTTCTCCAATTGTAATGGGCTCGTTCAGTATATGTTTTTTATTACAAATTCTAAAAGAAGGTATCGAATTTAGTATATATACAAAATTTCAGATGTTTCCGAATTTGTTTTCTTATTTAAATAAGTTGTTAAACACCTCGAGCCCGCCCGCCTGGGAATGGTGTGACGTCATAGATTCCGCGCAGTCGGCCTCGGCTGGCTGTTGCTATGCTATTCGCGTGGTCTCCTTTTAGTTCGACATAGTATATGGGAAGATGATAGCTCTGTTTTTTTTTTGTGGTAAATCGAATATATATTTAATTGTTTTTTGGTATTTTTAAAGTACAATTAGTGTCGTTATAGAAATTAAACAAAGTAAGAATGATAATTATTAATACTGCATAGTTCGGAGTTGTAAAAATACGACTGCTACTACCTTGATAAACTCTTTATTACTTTGTAAAGAAATGTAAAAGCATAAAAGTTGTGGCAGCAAGTTATGCGGAGAATGGAATTTGTAAGCGATAAGTCAACAAAATGCTGCTGAGGATCATTTCAATGTAAATTTTTTACACGCTTTTAATATTTACTTGACTCTGGAAAGTCTTGAAAAGAACAATAATTATTCGCTTAGAGAAGAAAGCTAATTAGCTGAAATTTTCAGGGAAAAACAATACTATTTCTCAGTAACAATGTAATTAAAATTAAAGACTACCATTAGCTTGTTTTTTTAGCATTATTTTTTTATATATACTAATATTCATTCAATCATTCATTACGATCCTGCTCAAACCGCTTGACGTAGAAAGCTACATTTTAGGGTGTAGAGGTTTGATAAGAAAAGATTCTTGAAAACTCTAATTCCAAGGGGCAGACTTTACGTGACATGACGCATAGATAGATCCAACGTAAGTAATCTTGATCAACTTACTGTCACAATTAAAAATCCTACTTAATATCCAGCATGGATATCCATGGCACACTTGATAAAAGTAAATAATTAATTATCGAGTATTTTTCTTAGTAATATTTAATTTTTGAGCTTATTTTTAATCCAATCGCAAAAATGTTAGTACCGTTAGTTAATCCTCTCTTCAAAAAGTGCTTGTCTAAAAACGGTCGCAATTTGAAAAAAAATACTTAGACAAAAAAATTTGATTTTATCAATTTCTCTTGTTCCTAGCTATCAGACTAACCACTAAAACTTAGCGATTGTATTATTCTGTCATCATTTCAGGTCATTAGATTAATTTGCGTCCGGTCATGGCCACCTAGATGCAATTTTAAAAATGGTTATAAAAAATCAAGTAGGCGTAAAAAGTTTTTAAAATGTCACATTCTGACTCAGAATTGTCTCAGAAATCCAAAAATGTAAAAATATACAGTGCTCTATTTAAAAAATCGAAACTGGAGTAATTTGTGAAAGTGACCGGAAAGTGAACAATATGCGAAAACTCTTCCCTTTATGTACCATTTACCTATAACAAATTTCGTTTTGTAACATCAAATACTTTAAAAGTTATGGCCTGTCTAATAGATTCGTTGACACCCGATATAGCTGCTGTTTCAACTGTAACTTGCAGTTGCTTATAGCTGTAGTTGAACGTCTAACTAATTTTCTGCAGGCATGAGTTTGAACGGCTCCTACACAATCGGACCTTAAACTATGTTATAACATAGTAGAAATAAACTAGTAGCGTCACAGAGTCGGATTGGCGAAAATGAGTACGTTACCGTGTGCAGCGGTTGGGTGTCTCAACACGTATAAAAATTGTTTATATTTTCTTTTATGAATTACAGTTTAGATCTTCCAATCGGTACATTCCAAATAAAACATACAATATGTTTGCAATATTTTGAACAAATACCGGTTTTGCGGTTACGTAAACGTAACGTAAATCTGAAACAGTGAAGCTGAGTATCCTTGATCCTATGGGTTATAAAAATGAAATGAAAATAGGTAGTATTTTAAAATCTGTATATCCAAAAATAATAAATAGTTATTGAGGAAATCTTGAATTTTTATCACCTCAATTTTAATTTTCTAACTAAAAGTCGATTATGTGATAACAAATGAAATGCATACATGAAAAAATCGCCTGATATATTACTAAAAATACACTAAATAATACATTAAATGGATGTTAAAATTAAAATTGATATAGGTAGTAGAAAATCTCTGAAACAATAACATATTAATAATTAAGTTTTTAGGATAATCTTTTAAACTCCTACTAATTTCTCAATTGAAATGTTAAATAAATTGTACAACTTATTTTTTATTTAAATGGATGCCTAAAATTCGTAATTTAATTAATTTTATATGCCTATTTAAGTCAGAATTAAAGAATTTGTATCTCTAAAATATCTGAAAATATAATTGTATATGCGCCGGAAGCATTTAAAAATGTAACACGCCGAATTGTTTCCATAAAAAAAACACTAGAATTAAAAGTGTGTATACCCAAAAATCCGTTTTAAAAAAAATATACTAAATTTTTTGCCATTTCATGCCCCTTTCAAATCCTTTATCTAAATTGATTATGCCCAAAATCAGTGAGCTAATATAGCTAATAGAATATTCTTTAACAAAAATTGGTTTTTACACGTTGCGAGAAACTTGAGAGACATCTAAGACGATTTAGGTAAAAAACAATATTTTTGCCGTATTTGTTCTCATCTTGCAGATGCAGAAGTACTATTACTTACATGAAAGATTTTTATAATATTCCGATTTCAGGTAATTTTTCACCCGATGATCAAACGATATTTTTTATTTTATTGTGTGCCAATATTTTCCTAAATACATCTCTGGCTAGTGCCCGACTTCCCTTTACCGGCCACTGCGTTCTGAACCTTTCGAAACAATTCGGCCATATCCTTAGACACCACTGATCGCGCGACGCGAACAAAATGTAGCAAAAATAGATCAAAGGATACTATGGCTGTAACATGTATTTATATATTTTATGAAATTTGCTGCATAGTTTAATTATGTATAAAATATTTATATGTACCATCAAATTTGAACTTGTATAGATATTTCAGCTAAAATTTAGAAAAACCCTTGTTGCCATAAAAAATGTTTCATGATCCAAGATAAGTAAAATTCAAATTATCAGCTAATTTTGAATTAAGGAATTTCTTTTAACTATACTCGTTTTACAAAACGTAGATCAAGCTTAATTACCCAGTGATTTCATTTTTTACTCCTAATGAAAAAAAAATCTTGAATGTTATGAACAAATGACTACGGCAAATTTAATGTATATTTTATTTATTTTTGTTAAGTCTCACATATTTCCGGCCTGTAAATCCTTTCGAACAAAATTGGCACTGTCATTATGTTTAGAAGCTATACTGAATGTATAATTTTGACCAGCTGACATTTCATTTTTTTTTAAACTCTAATTTGTCATTAATACTTCCATACCATAGATTTTTTAAATTCTTCAATCTGAGTTCCATACTTATATTGATATCTCGTTTATCAAAAACGGAGAACCCATTGCCCATAATCATTTAAATGTATATCATGTTAATATACTTCTCAAAGCCTGTAACATATTCTTAAGAATTTCTGACCAAATAAATTACAATCCTTAATTCAAAATCGGAGACTTTAATGAGATCAATCAAACCTTACTATTTACTTACTACTAATCACAATATCAAGATGAACAATTGTTAAATTGATCCTATTATATTCAACAAATATATATTCTACGCTTCTTCAAGTGATGCGACTAGACGACACAAGAGAAGACCTTCTCTAGGTAACCGAAAGAAAAATGTCTTCTCGCATCCTCGACAATGTATTTCTCCGCTGTACAGAGACTCTCGTCCCGTCTCGGATATATCGGGATATAACAGATCAGACCTTATAATTCTTCTAAGCCAAAATAAAAAAACCCTGCCTTCAAATAAAATTCAGATTTGGCTGCAAAATATAATTCAAAACAGCTTTTCCTTATTCATTTTCTACATATCTTTGAAAATAAAGGTACTTTATTCTTTATACTTTTTAACACTTGTTAATTTTTTAAAACTCATGCACATAAAACTAAAATAAAAATTTTGTTGAGAGTGTGAAAAGCAAAAGTTTTTTAGAATAATAAACTTTTTTTCATACATTTACAAATAAAATAAATATATACGCTCTTGGTATGCTCCTGAATACCCTATAGTATAATAAAAAATTAATTTCAATTATTGTTTGCAACTCATTAAAAATTACACATTTTTAATGTTTGAGGAAACCGAGAAATTCTCTCCGAGAAAAAAACCATTCCCTCGTCTCGTCTTGACTGGTAAGAGAAGCTAAACGAAACATATCTTCAAAAAAAAAATTTCTGACATGCTAACGCGTCTAAAGAACTATTTCTGTGGGGTTGTCGAAAATCTGAGCTGCACCAACAAGGAATATGCTTATTCGCTTCAACTCATTTCTCATTCAACAATAACAGATGACTTGTAATGGGATTTTATGATTAAATCCCTAAAGAGTCTTCCCGCTTCTTTAGTCTAAGGTTATCCCTATATGACCACTAATTTTTTACTAAAATTTGAAGTCAATCGGCTAGGTAGTCTTTAGCTATGCCGCGAACTGACAGACATACCGGGAAAACATGTTTTTCAGCATCTAGGAACCCTGAAATGTATAATATCTGAAAAAATCTCGGAGGTTGATTTTTTCACGATTAGAATACTTCCTTTTTGCGAGGGAAGTAAACATTTAATTTGCTTCAACTCTATTTATCTAGTCCATGAAATTAAAACAAATGTATATAATGAAACATGTATCTGAAAGAAAAAAAAGTCTTTAAAGAAACTGCCAATAAAAACCATACGCTATATATCAGCGTCTGGTTTTGTATGGCAGACAGACGGACCGACAAACATACCTAATCAAAAGCAAAAGAATACGATCGGACGGACAAAGCCCCATCGGTTTTTAATTATTCGAACATTTTTTTCTCTAAGATGTCCTAGCTACTAACTAGTATACTAACCAAAGGAAATTATTATCACATACCATTCATTTTCTATAAAAATGTTTATATCGGATCAACTATAACGATCACCTAACGTAATTTTTAATATTTAATACATAATATTTTATAACAGGTGCCTATAATACTGCCATGTTTAAAGTGTATTAATAAAGTCAAATATTAACAGTCCGTCCCTGAGATCTAAACCGTAATGGTGTCAAAACAAGATCAAATTTAGGCAGTCGGCAAGAACAATACATTTTCTAAGGCAAAAACCGTAAATAAAACATATTTTCAAAAATATAAATTAATTATTCTATTCCCAATTCATTAATTTCTTTATCAGATGTCTTGATCTAATGGCTCAGAGCCTTTAATTTTTAATACTCAAAAATTAGAGCAGATGTACCACTTTCATTTCTATTAGGGTGCAGATATCTAGGTAATTTTTAATAAGCTAATTTAAAAAACTTTTTGAAACATTTTTTTGACATCTAATTTCATCATAAATCTGATATTTCTTTCCATGCATAATTATATTTCGTTTTTCGACTTGACATTTTACAGAATATACACGCAAAACAGGGCTAACATTTTGGGAATTACAGACAAAAGCTAAATCATTTGGTCATGGCTGCTGTCACGTTCACAGATATCACGTCGCTACATAAGGAAATTATTTTTATCTCTATTTTGAAAACTTACTAATCGTGATAGAAAGAAACAGAAATATCGACTTGTACAGCGCAAAATTCGAAAAAGGCTATTGTGTAAACCTGATGCATGTTCTACTATATCATTTTAGAAACTTTGAGCATATTTATCAGGTTCTCACATTTAAATTCTATTCACGGCTAAGTACCATCGAGTTTGAAGCCCCGTAAATATGACCAAGAACAGTCATAAGAATATTATGCATCTTTTGCCATCTAATTCAATGAAATCCATAGACTGTTAGAAATATTACTTTCGTATGCGTGCTTAGTAGTTAAAAATTTAAACCTCTAGAGACCACATTTAATTTTAGATATTATAGTACACTGTATCGACTGCATGATTCCTAATTTTCAACTTACATTAATAAAACTTATCTATTAAAATTATTGATTTTATCATGAGGCGCCGATTAATGTTGAGTACTTGATCCGAAAAATATAAAAAATAAAGTATTCGCGGACGGCTAATCATATTCGTATTAAATGAAAAGCAATATAAACGGCTCGACTAATAGTTATACTTCATATTCGTCCTCTTATGATATATTTACTTAAATAAATTTGTCGAACTTCAAACGGTCAAATTCGTCTTATCAACGAATAACGAAACATGAGGTGATCAAACGATCATTTAATTATTCATGATATTATTTATACATTTCATTAAAAGAATACGATTGGTCACTCCATGAAAACAGGAGTGAAATCGCTATAATAAAAATAATTAAAACCTTAATATTACAGGCCAGCAATTAATATCGGTTAACGGCACCCCAAATTTATTTATAATGGCCGGAGATCAGCGATGCTCTGCTTTTCTACATAACGTTTAAGAGTACAATATATTTTATTAAAAGTTGAAGTTAATGGTACAAATCAATACAAAATACAGGAGCAAAATGTGATATGACTTGAATTTTCCCAATAAACTATATCGATTCCGACGAGTTAGAGGACTTACCACAGTTTTGTTTCAGTAGTTTTATGTAACTCCATGCTTAGTTGTTGAATCAACGCAAGCAATACACTTTGTGATAATAGACACTGTTCACTAAATACTTTGTTCACATCTACTCGGTCACACACGAAAATCACGAGATTCAAATTTTCAGCAGAAAGGGCTATTTGAAATGCCTAGTCGTAGTTGCGCTTCCCTAAGGCTTGTTGAATGTGAGCCACCATCTGCATCTGAAAAGCAATATGCGTCTAGTTATTCATATAACTGAAAGCAAAATTAAAAAATATAAAACAACACAATCATAAATGAGAAAATTAGTTGTGCATTTACATCATTTATTTTTTAAATGCAGACTAGAAAATATGAAAGGATTTACTTAGGAAACACGACTGAATTAACACAAGTATTGTCACACAATATTAATGTCCCCACTATTTCTGTTGGTTGCGATGCATAATTTTGTCCTAGTTCTTATATGGTTTCAGCTATAAAAGTTATGTAATGGTTCTTGTAAAATATAGAACTGTATAAAAGACGGACTAAAAAAATATTTTCAAATAAAACATTTTTCGTTTAATTTTATTAGCAAGTCTAACATAAATACAATGAGCCTACACAATATTTTTTAAAGACGTTTGTTTAAAACAAATTTTGGGAAATTTGGAATTTTTCAAATAATTATATACTATAAGATTATATTTTAAAATCACATATTTTTCAAAGAAAAAACAGCCCTAACTAGTTTTCTTATCTTTTCACACAATTCGATATTAGTCTAAGATTTCAATAGAATCTAGTGGACCGGTTTTTTTGTACCCCCACTTATATAGGGGTATATAGTAAGAAAAACTAATAAAAAATACAACCAACTAAGATGACAAAGGTAGACTATTTCGATAATACATAAGAACCGGACTATATAGAGTATATCTCGAGCATTTATATAAAAATAACCCACGAAATCGAATTAGGCCCCATTCTTATTAGATGCCATTTTGAGGTGGCATTCATGATTTTTTAGCTTAAACCCCAATACATCTGCGGTATAAGTAGTTAAGTCGTTCTACAGAAAAATTTCGTTAAAAAGGAATTGCTCTTCCTCCCGGATTTTTTTTTGTATGAACGTAATAATAGCAAAATCGTCTTTATTGAGATAAGTTAGCCAAAAAATACAGAACGAAAAAGCATCTGAAGAGGCGAAGTGTCGTCCGGTAAAGACGTTTTTGACTCAACCCTTTAGACAAAAAGTAAAAAAGAGATAACTGTTACACTACAATACAATACAATATTATTAATATAATACAGATTTAAACAGTTTAGAAGTATAAAACCTATTAAACAGGCAGCACACTACAAACGAGGCAACAAAACAGAATATAAAATAACACAACAGAAACAACATCACTAGTCCCTATTTCAAGTGCATATGTTGGCGTTAGGTATGAGACAAGAGTAGGTCTTTAATTTTTTCTTAAAGTTAAAAATGTTGAAATTGTAAAATTCATTAGGGAGACTATTCTAGTGAGTACTGAACTGAAAGGTAAAGGAGCTTTTAAATATTGTTGTGGAATGTTTGGAAATGACCATAAGATTTGCATTTCGCGTATTTAAGTTGTTAATGTGTTTGAACTTACTAAGTTTCACACAGTTTAAGTTTCATTATGGGGCTAAGGATACTACGACTATTGTACAGCTGCTTTAGAATACTAAATACTAATACACAAGTAATTGCCTCACTTGTTTCGCGAATCTAAGGTTGCTGTCGAACTAGATGCCAAGATTCTTATATCCCAAGGAGATCATTAATTAATTTTGACCTTCAGCTCATTCTCGGCAACCCCACGTGCCTTAATTTTCAGGTTATAGGCAGTGGAAATGTCAACGAGAGCCTTTAAGTCGTAGCTAATTTAGATACTGACCGGAATTATTGGGAAAACCAAAGTACCACAGTTTACTACACCAAACAAGTAACTTTGCCTTTATCACGATTTCGCAGAAGGTCATCGGTTATGTAATGGTGCTGTAGTAGGATCCGAAACTAGATTGTACTTCTGGTATAATCCTATTGGAGAAAAGGTATTCTGACATTTAGTTATACATAATTTTTTCCACGACCTTAGATAAGGCAGGGAGAATCCTAATAGGGCGAAGCTGTGAATAATCTTCGGGGTTTGCTACTTTAGCCAGTGGCAGAATATTAGCTTGCTTCCAAGCATCAGGAAAAGTATTTGAGGAGAGTACTTTATTACTAATATAAATTCTTGAATATGTGGAAATCCTGAACACAATATCAGGGGGATGCATTATCCGAATCAGTAGCAGTGCTTTTAACGCCTCTCAGCACTCTCCTAACCTCCTCACTAGAAACTTGGGAACATTGAAAAATAGCTCGATGGTTAGGGACAGCATTGTATTTCCTCAAGAGATCTAGCTGGTAAGGGTTACGTTGACCGCTGGCACAGTAGCGAAGTGGTTGTTTATTGCATCGACATTCTACAGTTTGTTTTGTTCTTCACGATCTGTAAAGATCTTAAAGTATTTTACGTTTCCTTGGTTTTTTTTTCTGCAAACACATATTCCATGTGGGCACGCTTATCTCTTTTTTGTGCTTACGCCGTAAAATTACGAAGTTCTTTATAATAATTAAAATGACGTACTATCTTCGTTCTTTTGTAGCCTTGGAAAGCTTTATCTAATTCCAACCATTACTTTAATGGTGTCGGTAAGCCAATGAGTGGAGGCCTAGTTACCCTCCTCGTGCAGACCGGGGCAAAAATATAAAAAACGCGAATAATAGAACTAAGAAATTCTGTTATAAGATTAACATGAAAAGATCGTCCCAGTTAACATGCTCCAGAGATAATAAAAATCATCCTCACAGAAGTTTCGAAAGTCTCGAAAGGTAACGAATTTTACCCTTTTAACCTTATTGATTCTAAAGACTGGGGCACAATGATCAGAGACGTCATGGAGGTTGACCACAGAATAGCTGTGAACCACAGTATCATCTGAAATTATTATGACATTCAATAAAGAGTCAAGAGAACTGGTAAGTTTAGTTGCCTCAGAAGCAATTAGGAATAAGTACATCAATATTGATGTCTGCCGTCAGCAAAATAGAACCACAAAATGGGATAAACTCAGAAATTGCATTTTCAAGGGCTTCAAGGGCATTTTTAATGTTACTTTTAGGTGATCGATAAAAGAATTCCGTGCCATACACCTCCCCGCAAAAGACACCGTGACCAAAATCTGTTCGAGCTGGGACTCCACTCTGCTAAAGAGATGCTTGTATTTTATTCTTTTGTGAATATGCATACCTATCCCTCAGCCTCAGGTGTCTCTATCGGCTCTGATACGCCAAAGATATCAAAGGTTTCAGCTGACAGGTAGTCATTAAATAAATCAACACTCGATGTAAGCGATCTTATATTTAAATGTCTAAATTTCATCGCATTAAGCAACAAATGTGCACGAATTCCTTTATAGTATAGTTGTACAATACAGGAATACAATAATAAAATTCTAATTTATTAACCAACTTTTTACAAACTAAATTTTTAAACCTTTTTGGTTGATAGTGCGTTTGCCTTATTTGATCTGGTGGAGTACACAAGAACCTGGACTGGGGCTGGACCTTTCTTGAACTCAGGTTTGACTTGACTGGAGACTCTTCAGAGTTCCGTCTTCTCTGCGAAGAAGATAAATGATTGGCTGATATATTCTGAACTTCAAGTTTACGTGGTACTTCAGACTATTGGAATACTGGCGGAGTAGTTATGGCAGACGTAATTTGCTAAATATGTTCAAAAAAGGTTTTGGCAATAGGGTCGTTTTTTAGAACCCAGGAAGGAGAAGGTGAAGAGGGTGTGGACGGTTCACCTAACGTTCCTCTTGTGGCTCATGTGGTTTTTCTTTGTTATGTCCGAATATGTATAGGAAGTACCGTTGATTATAAGCTTTCCAACTTTTAGACTGGCTTGCTGGTTCTTAGCTCTAGCTTCATTCAAGGCCTGCACTAAAATATTATTTTCTTGTCCGTTCTCTTCTATCAAATCGTCGGTACGAAAGATATGGGAACCTTTTAGTTTAGACCTTTGTGAGATTTTAGTTTTAATAAAGATTGATAGCAATTCTACGAGAATTGGACGGCTTCTATCACTCTTTCTACCAAGGCGAAAACAATTTGAGAAATCTGCAATTGTGAGGTTCACCTGCAGCTTCTTACTTACAATGTCAACAACTTTTTCCGCTACGATTTGCCTGGTTTCGTCGCCCTCCTCAACAATGCCATATAATATGAAGTTATATTATATATTATTAGTAAGTTATCCTTGCCTTTCTCTCGGTCCTTTTCTCTCAAAGACTAAAGTTTTCTGCCTTAAGCGACTTAATATCAGACTTAATATCGTGAATCTCTTTATTTATGTTAAAAGACAGGTCTGTCAGTTCTGTTTTAACATCGTCCACTTTTTTAGAGAGCTCAGAATTGAGTTTATTAATCGGGTTGTAAAAATCACTCAGAGTTCATCTCCCTTAAATAAAATCTGATTGTGAATGAAGGAAAAAAAGAGGCATATATGACTACAGTTAAGAAAAGTTTAGCGCGTATGGACGTCTTTAAGTATTAGGGGAATATAATACGAATTTAAAAAGAAAAAAAAAAAAGGTATAAAACAATGGACACTCTTCTCGCCCTGGGACTGATCAAGGCATTAACAAAAACATGCACAAGGAGTCCTGGGATAAGTTGGGGTTTACAAAAGGAGAAACAGGAAGTAATAAAACAACATTCCCTTTCTAAGCTTAAACTGAAATAAAACAAATAAGTTTCTTCTGGTCACATCGAAAAAAAAACAGGTTCCTCGTTTGAAAATGTCAGATCAAACTGCGCTGATTTTAGACATCTAGGCCCAATACATAACTTACAAAACAGCAAAAACTGCATGACAGGGATAACTGCCTTTGATACAATTTAATAATTTCTTTGTTTAAAACAGGTATTTCTATACGTAATATTTTGATGTCAAATGACAATAAATATTTTTTTCTGTTAGTGAAGTATGACAAAAAATTTGAAAGTTCAAATTTATAATTATAAATAATACCACCAAAAGAACATTTTTTTAGAAATGGCGGAAATTAAAAAAGAACCAATGAATAAAAAAACAGATATCGAAAATTTATGTTCAATTTACTCTTATTTTTAATTTTAGATCAAACAAAATTTTCTAATAATGATAATAGTGGTAATAATTATAATTATAATTAATTATATGAATGATTCTAAAGTTTGCTTTCCTATACATACTCCTACTATTTTTACCTAAAATTTAAACATATTTTGTCAAATTTTAACATTCTCTTAACCTATAAATTTTAACTTACTTCAGTAACAAAAAAATATCTATCTATATATAAAAAGAGGTTTGCTCAGCTGATTGGTATCTGATTTATAATTAATGCAATCCTTGTTCTTTTTTATGTGGTACATTTCCAAGAATAACCTTTTTTTGTAATTCGATTCCATCTCTAAAATTTTTACATCGGAAAAGTCAAAATTCTGGCCTGTTGTTCAGCCAATGCACAAGAGATTTTCCCTGAACGGCAATCACTTTTGTGGCCGGTTATTCTTTGGCTAAGCCACTGAGATGTTTGCCTGATATACTGTCCATCACATTCCAAGCGGGACAACTGATACACAACGTTACTATTAAATAATAAGGGTGTTTGATCTTTGACCCTAGAGAATAGATTAAAGTTTTTTATTGTATTATATTTTGCTATTTTTATGTGTGGAAAATCTTTGAATAATTTTGCAATATTATTAGTTAGGCCACTTATAAATGGTAGTTTTCTATATTTAAGTTCAAGCGGTTGAACCTCTTCTGTAGGGCCATCATATGTATTTGAATTATAAATCGGTTTTTTTAGAATATGTTTCCAATACCCATTATTTAAAAATATCTCTAATAGTTTTTTTAAGTTGTCTTGTAAAAATGAATCATCAGAAATATGCATTACCCTGTTTTTCATGGCTATTACTGTATTATATTTTTGATTCTTTGGATGGTTAATCTGCTCGAAATTTAGTTTCCTAACTGTTTTAGAAGGATAAACTAAATGTGTTTTTAATTTTGCGGGTCTACAAATAAAACTAAAATATCCGTGGTTCTGAAATAGTTTCCTGTAATACATTATTTAAGTTAATTTAGTGGCTCAATTGGTCATGAATAGTCTTTTAGTTTCATGTATAATGGTATGAGGTCGTAAAAATCCCATTTAGAGACCTGTTCATATTTAGCACGAGACAATAACTGTTGCTAAATCCTATATTCTATGAATTATCTTTTCAAAATTATATCTTTAACCCAAGCCGCCAAGCCCCTGTTATTTACAGTGGTGTACATGAAATTTAAATAATTATATGTGTTTTTTCAACAGCTGTGCTCTGTAAAGGTTCGAACTGTTTTTTAATATGACCAAGTAAATCAATGCTAGTTCTCTTCCACAAACAGAATAAGAAAATTATGATCTCCAAACTGGTTTGCAATTTTTTCAAGAAGTTGGCAATAGGCGTTGCTATCATCTAATGGTGGCTAGTTTGTTGCGTCAGGTCTTATTTCAGACTTTGTAAGAATTATTTAAAAGCTTAAATACGGAAAAAACATATATACAATATTTTTTTATATTTAGAGGGTTTTTGGCTTAATAGAGAAACCCTTAAATCTATAACATAGGGTGTAAATTAATTTAGGTCTATATTATTACAGACTGAAAGGGTTCTCTCTTAAACTGAACACCCTGTATATACAAATATCATATATTAAAAGTACAGACGAATCTTTTCTAAATTTTTACAGATTTAATTAAATAAAAATATCTGCGACTATAGTGAACTTTTCGAAGAAATTGCAAAACCGCATTATCTACTTATTTTTGTTTGTGGAAGAGAACTAGAATTTATTATATTGTCAAAATGAGATGCGTTCTTCTTGGCGAAATACAACCAATATCTGCTTACTTGTAAAAAATCAAAGAAAATCTAGATAATTTTATTTGATTTATTTGCTACTATAATGGCACAACACAAATAGACAAAATACCAGGAATTTTAACTATACCAAAGTGATAAACAGCATCCACTAGATTTTTAAATTATATATATATATATATATATATATATATATATATATATATATATACATACATATATATATATATATATATATATATATATATATATATATATGTACATATTAGATTTTAATTACGACGTTTCGGTTATCCTTCACCATCACCAACTTTATTTTTTCTTATAGACGCCATATTGGATTTTTCTCTCTTTAAAATAAGCAAGAAAAATCCTATTCTTTGTTGTATAACAAGTTTATATTTCCTAAAGAAAAACCTTCAAAATGTCCAAAAATCAATTTTATTCTAGCAAGCTTTGGATCGCCATGGTAACAATATTATTTTTTTGTTTTGGACCGTTTGATCTTTAACATTTCAAAGTTTATTAGTTATTTTCTGTGATCGTTTATTTTAAATTCTTAAAAATGGCTTTGCGTTATATCAACGAAGAGAAATTTGATATGCTGGAGTATTATATTAAAAACAATAGAAATGCGTTTTAACAAACACAATCGTCACCATTGGGCAACAGAGAATCCTAGATTGTTGCCACAACGTAGGTTGCAAACTCGATTTGGCATGAACGTTTTAAGCACTTTTGAGGACAAATTAATTTCCAATGGTGGTCCTACATCATGGCCTGCTAGGTCGCCAGATATTACACCCTTGGATTTCTTTTTGTAGGGCACCTTAAAAATGAAGTTGTTGAATTTAAACCTCCCGAGACATTGGCCGTACTCGCAGAGAGAGCTCAGGAAGTGTTTGCTAATATTAACAGAAACACACTTAGACGAGCGACAAATAGTGTTTTAAAAAAGTTTCGTGCTTGCGTTGCTAAAAATGGACAGCATTTTGTATAATACACCAAATATTGTATTATTTTGTGTACATGTGTATGTTTCTAGTTAAACCTTATTACTAATTTTTCATATTTCTTGTGATTACTACATTAAATATTTACTAAACATTACAAAAAACTACTGTGGCGATCCAAAGACTACTAGAATAAAATCGATTTTTTAATATTTTGATGGTTTTTCTTTAGCAAATGTAAACTTGTTATACATCAATGAATAGGATTTTTCTTGCTTATTTTAAAAAGATAAAAATTCAATATGGCCTCTATAAGAAAAGATAAAGTTGGTGATGGTGAAGGTGGGATAACCGAAACATCGTAATCAAAATTGAATGCCATAACCATTTTCTACACAAAAAATTGCTATAAAATAAAATGCCACTTTTTAGTTTTTTCTATTTTAGTAAAAAACCAAGTAAACTAATAAATCTTAATTATTCAGACTGGGATTCTATCACTGCATATTATGGAGTTTAAATCTTATGCAAGAAAAAGAAAACAAGTTTTGGGTAGAAAATATGAGCAGATTATTGAAGCAAATTAGCTCATCAAAGAAAAGGCGGATGAATCCGAAAATAAATAAGAGACTGCTGATGTAATTAATATACTTACTACAATAATTAGAGTTGTATATATATTTTAGTAATAATGAGTAGAGTTGATCAAATAAATAGACATTTTACCATAACCAACAAAATTATGTTAATAAATGGTTGGTTTATCCTAATCTTAACCTCCTTGGCGATACGGAGATTTTCGAAATGTGAATGAATGTGAAAGTGAATGATATTAAAATCTAGTACTGAAATATGTTTTCTATTAGTTTTATCTAATTATTGATAAAAACAAAAACAAATTTAAAATACCATAGGGGAAGTGGTGAATATTAATTTCATGTTACTTGCTCAATATTTTATAATATTTATTATTAAGTATATGGTGTTACCTAAATATAATCAGCCCATAAAGTAAATATATTATTTTCTACACTCTCGGGTATATCAACTTTCACACGTGTCCTACTCCCCGAGTACTGCTCAGGCTTTAACTTATCAATACATTTAACCTTAAGTTACCTCAAGGTCTGGTCAGGTTTTATCAATGAGTTGGATTTGTTAAGATCGGCGCAAAAAACTTTTTTTTGCCCGAGTTGGGCTGCTCACTGTCATTTGTTATTCTTAAAAGTTAGAAACATATCATGGTCTCTTATTAATGATAAGTTTAGGAAAATGAATTAAGCACTTAGGTAATCATTCCTACTTGTTAATTTTAGTATTTAAACTTGTGTTAAAAAATAACAATGACTTAAAGTAAGAATTACGAATTAAGAAATTGGATATAGCTATAGATGGAGCTAGCCCTTAAGTTCTTTCATACTCTAAGAGCTAGCTTTACACAGATTACAAAGTGATTTAAAACCAATGTTAACAAATGACTCAATAATTGGTCAAGCGTGGGACAAAATTCTTCTGGGCTCCCTTACATAGTTGATAAACTGATTTTGTAAAGAATGTGGTTGTCATTTTTTGAATTTCAAAGTTGGCTTCTTCAGCTCTTAAAAACTCACAGTTATTTTCATTTATTTTATTGTTAGACGAGTTTTAAAAGAAAGAGCACAAAAGTTGAAAATGCTTTAAAATGTGCCATTCTTTATATGATTAAAAAAGTCCTTTTTTAGAAAATAACTATTTATTATTATTAGTGTAATTAATGTTATGCTTCATTAACCAACTATTTAATAGTGCAATTTTATTATCTGATTTAGGCTTTTTGAAGAATTTGGAGAAAAATTAATATTTGCTTTAGAACTTTTTCAAATTATTCTAATAATTAGGATGAATCACCATCGGCTTGTTTCCCCTGTGTACAGCTCTATTATATATTCATGTACATATGTATATATTTATATTTTTTTACTGTGTTCTTTCGGACCAAGATCAGATAGATCTTGCCCTGGAAATGGAGTCACTAAAGTTTGAGCCAACAAGTAGAAAAAATTATTAAATATGGAGCAAAAAATAAAAACTTATTTTCTTCCACTGATAAATGACTTTAAAAATATTAAGAAATGGAAACATTACAGTTTCAGAAAAGGGAAGAAGTGCTACAGATGTTTTCATTAAAATTAAATCATATATTGTCATTACCTCTATGATTTAATTACCTTTCGATTCTATAATATTAAAATATTTTTAATATTTTTTACATAAGGTTTTTTTATTTATCTAATATTGTTGCTCTTTTTCCTTAACCAATACTGTATTCGATCCCTACTTACGTCAATCAAATTAAGATTAAATATTACATTTTTAGCTTATTTAACAGTTTGCCAAGTACTTCCTCAACAAAAAATCTACCTTCATGTTTCAAAGAAACATTTCAGTAGTTAAAAAAAACAAACACAATTACTGTTTTAAGTTGCTTATTGAAAATTTCATTCAACTGTACTGAATTTGTGATGTTATCATTTATACTGGTTTGGACATTTTTTTTAATATCATATATTGAAAGTTTAATTATAATATAAATTTAAAAAACCTTTTAATGAATTGTATTAATTAAATTCAATATTAAAAACGTTTTTATACACCTCTGTAAGTTTGTTTGTTTTCTTGCCAGAACCAGGATCAACATGAATGGTCAAACAATTATGTTCTATCAAACATACCATATTGATTTTTTGATTCCTATAAAAAGTTTAAACATTTTTTGTGCAATTATTTTGCTAGACATGAGTAGTATAGAAGGCGGGGTACTGTGACCGAGGATGGCCTGTCTGTCCAAAGATTGGGTGTGTCCAACTTCTTCGGCGACGAAGTGACACAATCCTGAAAAATGCCTGAAAAAGGCCGAAGAAGTGGTCGACAATGACCAGAGGCTGTTGACCAGAAGGGCCTTATTAGTGTAGGTGTTCAAAAAGTACGTGTTAAAAAGTGACACAATCCTGAAAAATGCCTGAAAATGGCCGAAGAAGAAGTGGTCGACAATGACCAGAGGCTGTTGACCAGAAGGGCCTTATTAGTGTAGGTGTTCAAAAAGGCGTTGAGACCCGTCGGGTAGTTTTATTTTATGGGGGGATGGTGGTGTTTTTATATAAGGATGTAAATAGGTAGAAGCAAAAAAGACTTATATGTGAAGTGTCTTTTTGGCACTCACACACACACACACATGCACCGCTATAATTATTACTAATTTGTTTCTTAGAAGAAAAAAAAAAAGCCCACGCGCGCCCGCCTGGATTCGAACCGTCGACACCGAGATTTGTTTTTTGTAAAATTTTGAACTTCTAGACTACTACTACTACCGCCATGCAGTACGTCGTAATAAGTAAACAATTTAGATGATCTTGTTTATCTTTTAAACGAGCAATAATAGTAATAATACGCAGTTATACAGTACAACACATGTGGTAAAAAAAAAAAAAAAATAGAATGTTTGTAGGGCTTCACGCCGCACTTCTGGTATAATTTCATGAGCCGAACCTCGCCTCGCCGAATTCCGTAGTACCGAGAATTGTTTTTCTGTTAATTAAAATTAATATGTTCGACGTAAGACTAGAGGTCAGGTTCGCAGATAAGAAAAGGTCGAGTACCGAGAATTGTTTTTCTGTTAATGTTGGACGTAAGACTAGAGGTCAGGTTCGCAGATAAGAAAAGGTCGAGGATGTAGATAAGGAGATGTTTGTGTAGTATTGAGATGAGCAATATTTGAATAAATACGTAAAATATTAGTTTTTGGAAAAATACCGAGAATAGCTTGTTTTCATTTTCGACGACGACGACGACGACGTAAGACTAGAGTTCAGGTTCGCAGATAAGAAAAGGTCGAGGATGTAGATAAGGAGATGTTTGTGTAGTATTGAGATGATCAATAATAATGTTGTTATAATAAATAATATTTGTTTCGAATAATAGCTTATACCAGATGATAAAAAACGTATAGCACTTAAAGTAATTAATATATATGTAAAATAGCCTCGTCTAACCGAAAATAAATGAAACAAATAATTATATCTTTAATATATTTTTTATTATTTAAATCAATTAAACCTTTCAATATAAATTCTAGTCCTATGATTTTCATCAAGTACATTTTTTAAAATTAATTCTAAATTAGCTATTCGTCGTTGAAAATGCATTTTGTTGATAATTTCTTCATCTTTTCGAGCTCTTCTGTATGCATAACTCCAAACAATCATTAGGTGTATATGATTTTTTGATTCATTAAAGCTTACCGACTTTATTGGTTTCATAACGTCTCTCTCTCCCCAAGTCAGATAACATAGAAATTTTGTAGATAGATTTATATATTGTTATTGGTATACTATAAGACAGGTCTCAAAGGTTGAGTTTGTGTTAAATAAATAATCCAACATTGTTAGTCTGTTTTCTATGTATACATTTTTGTTTTGAACACTAATGAGCTTTGCATTGTTGTGAGATTTACAACTTACTGTAAAATGTATTTTAAGATGGAATGATGAAAATTGTTGTTGTTCTATAATGGTCAACAATTGTCCTGTATGTCGCACTAGATATTACTATTTGATACAAATCTTCAAAGATGTAATTAGACATCATTTTGTTGTAATTTTAAAAAGAGGATAATATTTTTTTTTATAATTTGTGTCACACATTTTTCCCTTTTCCTATATTGAAACGACAACAACAATGATCTAACAAGTTTTTTAATACATACTAATTTTCACATTACATAACAAAACAATTGTTATGGGTTGACACAAAAAGTGCCACGCCCTAAAATGGCACCAATTTTGCAAATCGAAGCTTAAATTTTCTTATGGGAATTTACATGTAAAAATGACGGTTTTGATTGTCGGACCGGCATAGCCTAATCTACTACTTTTTAATTATACTAATAATATTAATATACTTTGCATCAAGTAAGAGAAAACTCAATTGAATACAGAAACAAGCGTTAACAAAATGTTATGCTAATATATGAGTGCTTCTAGTGGCAGTTGACATAATCGACACTTTTTTTTTTTACATATGATTAGCTATTTCATTTACAAATACAGTGTCAGATGTTAGAATAAAAAGAAGTATTTTGCATATAGCACTGAAAATATATAACCGCTTATAGTAACATTTGACATTTTTAAATTAATATTTTTGACGTATTCTACTTATTATCTTTACAATTTATGTTTAAAATTAATATTTTTGACATTATCTATCCATTACGTTTATAACCTATATTTAAAATTAATATTGTTAAACTAATCTACCCATCACATTTACAAACTATGTTTAATATTAATATTTAACAACATAATCGTCTATATCTTTTTTTTCATTTTTATTGCAGTAAAAGCAAGCATGTTCAGGAATTAGTAGAAAAAGATGTATCCTACAAATAGCACAATGTAAATCAGAAGCACTAACAACATAAGCTCTTTTGTAGTGGCAGCTCACATGATCGGATTCCCCTCTCCGTAAATATCTCATGTGAATTGCACTACACGGAAGGCAAATAGCAAATGTTCCTAGTGTTCGACTTTCAATTTTAGTGTAGCTTTGTATAACACATACATCTTTTTCTTCGAAATTATTAAATAATTCACTAGCTCTAAACTTGCTTACTTTTACGTCAGCCTCGGTTCCTAAATTTAGCAGTTGTCCATCCATGTCCACTCCTTCGTCAATTTCCTGATCATCTTCCTCCAGCTCTTCTTCTTCCTCCTCTTCAATATAATTAATATCAATGCTAAACAAGAATGATCTTCTAACAAGCCTAGATGATTTGTCCAAAAATGAATGTTTATAACTGATGGAATCACCTTCCAAGTTATTAAAAATCTCTTCTCTTTCTTCAATTTGAGCGGCGATCTCCACATTATTTTCTTCAATTTGGACAGCGTTTCCAATCATATTTTCTGCCATCGTTAGGAACTTTAGATTTAGATTTAGATAGATTTATTTGATAAAAAATTTGGTTATACGTTATAAATAATAGCGACAACTGATAGCTGGCTACTTGACTAGTCTGAGATTTTCATTAATTCGATGATCTATTTAACTAAAATTTTCATTACAAAAAATGCTGCATATGTTTGATAAATGTTTTTTTTAATGATAAGCACATGTTTGTTAACTTGAACTTGAACTTGTTTTGCTGATTTTGCTTATCTGGTTGTTGTTGTTATTCAAAATATATGATGTGTTGGAACTAGCGTGAAATCTTTAATTACAAAATATTAATAGATTTTTTTTGTATATTCATATATAAGCAATTAAACTGAACATGCAAAATCACCAGTCTTCGTTTGTTCTTCTTCATTACTACTACTACAAGACGTAGCAACAGCAGTAACAACTATAAGAAATGGCATCCACTCCAACCACCATAGTAGTGTATACCGAGGACAAAATTAATTTTCCTCTAAAATATGCGTCCGTTGTTATAAAACAACTTTTCCAGTAAGTTATTTTTTTTTTTTTGGTTTTTGTTAATAGATATACAGTGTTAGATTATAAGTTACATATTGAATCATAATGTGCTCGCGTGTAGCAAGTGCTTTGTCTGGCTACGTGCGAACTGTATGGTTTGATCGGCTTGACGGAGTGACCAGTTCACTGCCCGATTGTTATCCGCTAGGGAAAAGTGTGTGTGTGTGTGTGTGTGTGTGTGTGAATAGATATAAGTTACATATTGAATCATAATGTGCTCGCGTGTAGCAAGTGCTTTGTCTGGCTACGTGCGAACTGTATGGTTTGATCGGCTTGACGGAGTGACCAGTTCACTGCCCGATTGTTATCCGCTAGGGAAAAGTGTGTGTGTGTGTGTGTGTGAATAGATATAAGTTACATATTGAATCATAATGTGCTCGCGTGTAGCAAGTGCTTTGTCTGGCTACGTGCGAACTGTATGGTTTGATCGGCTTGACGGAGTGACCAGTTCACTGCCCGATTGTTATCCGCTAGGGAAAAGTGTGTGTGTGTGTGTGTGTTTTTTGAAGTGGGTTGATGTAATTCTACTGTTGTGTATAAATTTGTAGGTATGGTGTAAAAGAAATACTGGAAAAAGGTGATAAAATTTTTATATCACTAACATACAGTCCTAAGGCTATAACCTTAAAAAGGAAGTTTGGAAATTTACCGGTTCGTTATATGAGAACAAAAATTGAAAACAATGAAGATTTCAAGATTTTAGAAAAGGTTGTTAAAAGGTATAAATTTAATTTGTTGGATGATAATACAGAAGAACAACAAAAACAACAACAAACACATAAAATACTGGAATCGGGTGGAAAAAGAAAGTTATTTGAAGACATCTTTAGTGATTTGGAGGAGGAGGAGGAGGAGGAGAAGCAGCAGAAGAATTTGACCCAAGCGGGACCAAGCCAAGCGGGATCAAGCTATGTAATATAAATAAAAATAAATATTTTATTATTATTATTAATATCAATTTATTTTACTAATTTTAGAAAGATTTAACATTGGTAGAGTGTTACGATTATTTCAGCTCTAAAAAGTTCTGGACTTCTAAACCTTTAATTGAAACTATTCGATATTCACACAATCTGGGAGATGAATTAAAAATTATAACGTTATTTCTAAAATCTGTACCGTTAAGATCTTTCGTAGCAGGAGGCTTTCCTAGTTTTTTGGTAGGACGGACTGACAGATTTTCCGACATAGACATTTATATCGAACTCAATCCTTTGAAAGAAGAGGTATGTTTATTAGCGTTAAATATTTTTATTGAGAAACTCATAGAAAATGATTATAGAGATATAATATATACTGATACAAGAAGAGAAGTAAATTACAAACCTTTCAAATTTTTTGATATTCGAAATATTACTTTAAAAACAAAAAAGAAAAATATGCTTATACAGTGTATATTTTTAAAAGCTAACTATATATATTTAACTTACGAAGAATTAATTGTAAAGACAATAATGGAATTTGATTTCGATATATGTAAAACAGCATTACTTTTAATCAACAATACATTACATGTCATAAAAATGAATCAAATGAAAAGTATTGAAGATTGTGTAGCAAGAGTATCGCGTCGTGTTGAATATATATCAAGGCGTACTGAACATGAATTAAATGCAGATTCTTTATCTATGCTATGTCTTAGAAAAATAACAAGTGTTAAAAATAATGTACATGTATGTAATAATAAATAGTTACAATCACATATTTCGTAATTCTTCCTTATTTTTACGGTAACGAAATTCCAGAAAGTCAAAGAAGGTTTCCTTATAATTTTCTGTTGAATGCATAGCTTTAGCAACACATATGTAGGCGTGTTCTTCGGCAATACAAATAGAAAACATTCCATCATCTGCTTCTTCCCGTGCCGCGTGTTTATAAATATTCCGTCGATTTTTCATCTTTTCCTCACTTGGTAATTTGTATGTGAAATTTTTAAACACAATTTCTAATAAAGTTCTTGTTTCTTCAATGGAAGACGTCACAGGTATGAATTTTATGCCACTATTCACCCATCCTCGATTTATATATAAACATAAAATAAACTTATTTACACCAGGTGGAATTAACGCTCTTGCTTTTTCAATACACAGCGTAGTCGGTCCATACGTCAGCAACCATTTTTCATCGTTGTTAGTTTTTCTTTTAGAATTTTGTTTAAAACTAGAGTTGGCTGAAATAGACTCCATAAATAGAACTTGTAATACCACTCAGTCCACGAACGAAATGTGAACTAATTTTTTTTTTTTTACTTTGAATGATCTGCAGGTATTTATATTAAATTTAATCACTCCCACTTTCAGCATTTTAACTATTTGAGAAAAAAAAAAACAAAATGGTTTATTTAATATACAGTTTTATTTACAAAATTGTTTACAAGGTTTTACTGTGTAGCAAATTCCAGTAGTAGTATATAAAAAATACATTTTCTAACGCACAATTTAAGTCGTTATTTACATGTTTATTACAGTGATTAGATTTTAACATTTTCTTTAAATTTTCCAAAGAAGGACAGTTGTTTTCCTCTAAATCAATTACATGGTAATTCTCTTCCAACAGCTTGATTAACCACTCTTTCTTTTGACCTCCCTTTACGGCGATTATGACATTTGCTCCATCAACAGTGTCAACACCATAAGATGTATTGATAAAATTCTTGATAAAATCTGTCAAGTTTTCATAGTTTATAATAATACTTCCAACACCACCACCACCACCACCACAACGATCACTAAACCATTCCAAACCATGTATATTTCGAGTTAACCAATTCATGTGGTTTTCAATCTTGTACTTAAATAGATTTAGATCAAATTGAAATTTAACCATTGCGTGCTTGTAGTTACCACTTGAAGTATCCAGAATTGCAATTTCTTTACAAAAAAAACTAGTGTTTCCATATTGAAATCCTTGAACGTCCAAAACGTACATTTTTTTTTTTTGTTTTTTCTACTAAAGAACTTTTACTGTGCTAGTTAGAGGATTATATTTAACTAGTCTATCGTGTAGAATAAGACAATAGGCTGTAGTCTTGACAGACACTGCTTTACTTGTTTCAAACTCTATGCGAACATCTACGGCCCCTCCTTTCAGCACGTCTTCACCTTGTCGAGAACAATCGACGACTACCAGTGGAGCTTTACCTTTAAAACTTGCAGGTTCATAACATGGATCGCTGTGACGTTTGTAATAATACAATCTTTGGAACTGTGCATACATATCGTAAAGAATGGCAAATTTGTTGGTGTCATAGTCCACGTTTAAGTTATCGTATGGAAATACTTCTGAATTTAGGTAAACCTTTAGGTTTGTTAAACCACAGTGGTTAAAATGACTGCTGTTTTTAGCAATTTTTCCTTTCACATCGGTTTGAAACCCTATTATTATGAAACGAGGTTTCTCCAGCGGATTTGATGATTTGACTGCCCAACTGTGATTTTTACTCTGTTGCAGCTGAGGGTATTCATGTAATTCCCAGCTTCTAAAAGCAATATTCAAATCTCTGTTACTTTCAAATTGTCTTAACAGACGTAACTTCTGGCTATCACTCACGGTGACGTGTGGTATTTTCCACAACACCTTACTAAGTGCAATTTTATAAGTTTCCTTTCTATCGGCCAACTGACATATTGCATTCAAATCATTGTTGCTTCTAATAAGCACTAATTCTTGTCGAATATTCATGATAATTTTATTAAAGTCTTCTGCATAGCCCATTATAAGTTTTAAGGGAATGCATACACTAAAGTTTCCTTTGTCATCTAATAGACTTGGATGGTTTTCAGTGTTCCATCCTGCATTTTGTAAATTAGAACTTTCACTTCGCGTAAGCGATACATAACCTTTAATAGTTGAGGTTATTCCAGGATTCCTTACTCGATCTATGCATACTCCTCCCAATTCGTAACGGATCTCTTCGAAAAGGTACATAAGACCATTGTTGGTAAACTTTATGTTGTCACTAAATGTACCATCCTCTTTTGTCAGTTTGCCTTCAATGTATAGAAAGCTTTGACTAGGTAAGGTATAGAGATCTTGGGTTTGAATAGGTATCCTAATTTCATCGTTGTTGTTCAAAGTCGTAGCAGAGTACGGTTGATGTGTATGATATTGGTAACTAACTATTGAATCATCACTTATTACGTTGTCTCCTACTTTTAGAATATTGGAACTCATTTCTTTGACTATAGGCACAATTCCAGTTGAATATTAAAAAAAAGTGTCGAAGATTTGCACTAAGAAGTAACTTAAAACTACACCAATATCTCCTTATTTTTCCTATTATTATTATTATTTAGTTTGAATCCTAAGGAAATTAAAAAAGCTCTATTTTCAGATGTTAACTGATGTTCACGTAGTCTTGGACTATTGATTATTCCAGTGGACGACTTGTTTTTATGGTACTTAATGGGTAACCCTAATGCATTATCTTCATAAAGAAAAACCATGCTCTTATACCTGCTTTAGATGTAGTCTTACTGTTATCAGTTCTTTTCGGAAATTGACCAATTTTCCGTCCTGATCGGTTATTTTAAGCAATATTTCATCCACATAGCGCGTGTTTATTGGTAAATATATAACGTTTGAGGGTTTTTCAACAATCTTAAAACCGGGCGCCACCTCGGGATAAAACATGTGAACTATGTGAACCAGATTACCGTTATTGTAGGCATTTGTAACTAAATTACAGTCTACAGCAATGGAGTTGACCTTAAATATATCTACTGGGTTTTCGGATATATGCAATTTGTCTGCTTCCAATACTTTATTTTTGAACCCCAACAAACTTCCAATTGAGTTGTCTTTTGAAAAGTCTATTGACCTATTGCATTTTATTTCACACTGTAGTGTATTATGGTTTGCTTGCAATCGCAGTACAATTGGATCACCTTCTTTTTCCAAATTTAACGCCCTAAACAAGTAGTTCTGGATATCCTGTATTTCATAAGAGCCTTCAGGTAGTTCTATTTTTTTATTTTTACCATAGTGAAATACATTGTTTGATTTATCCACATTTGGAATTGAATTGTAACTTTCGAAATTTATTAAACCTAAAACGTACTCGTCACTTTCACTCAATATAATTGGTGGGTAAATCTTTGCAGAAATTGTTGATTCTTTCCCCGATAAGGTAAATGTATATGACATTATAACTAAAAGAGAGAAAATAAATGAAACAAACCAGATAATGTCAATCTATTTATTCATTGTTCCATATGAGATAAAAAATTCAAACATAAATGGCCACAGTTGTAAGAATTGTAGGACTGAAACTGAGAATGATTATAAAATATATTACAAGTACCATTAGAATTAAAATATCTTAAAAGCTCTACGGGTGGGTGTAAATTACCAAAACTGTCAAAGTAAATAATATTTTTTCCATATTTTCGATATGCAGTCCAATGAGTGCCAGGTCCGTAGGAGTTGTCCAAATTAACTATAGCCGATTCATTTCTATAAATTTTTTTGGGGAGTTTATCTTTCATAAAAGTTCCACGAAAATAGGGTATTTTCAATTTTTTTGCATAGAAATCAAGTTCCAAGTTGTTTAGGGCGTGTGCTGGTAATGTTAGCTTATTTGACGTTTTGGACCTAAGTTGGGAAAAAAAAGTCCATATCCAGTTTTAAAGGGTTTCAAGTAGAGTCCCTTGCCAAGTGCAACTGCTTCCATAGTTCTATTGTGTCGTTTATTTTCTTCCAATTGACGTTTCGCTGCTTGTGCATCATTGATAGTTTTTGCTATGGCTCCCAAGGCACTCAAACCGGCAAAAATCGGTATTAGTGGTAACACACCTCCTGTCTTGGGAATTCTAATTATTCTCGAGGATGGTGGTTTGATCGTTCGTTTTTCACCCTTAACTTTTTGAACTGCAATCTTTAAAGCGTCATCGATAGTACGAGGTTGATTTTTTAAAACATTATTTTTAATTTTTTTAGTTAACTGTGGAAAGTTTATACGTTTCTTTCCTTGTCTTCTGCTTCTCTGCATCTTTTTGTGTTGTATTTTTTGTTGTTGTTGTTGTCTTTTCATCACTTTGGAGGATCTTTTCTTTCGGTTACGTTGCTTATTCTTTGAGGACATTGTTACTTTAATAGTGCTCGGTATTAACTAATTTGAAAACTAAAAATCTTAAATATTTATACGGTATCTAGCTTTTAAATCTTTTCTTCGGTTCAAAAACAATATTGTTGTTGTTGTTGTCCTCAGAATCACTTCGTTTACGTTTTTGCAATTTTTGTGAAATTAAATCGTTGTCGTTGATTTCTAACTTCGGTTTTTTTGTATTGTTATCATAGTCAATATCAGACGAAATATCTGCTTTACGCTTGTTAAACGTTTGGATATCCATTTTCATTTCATTTTCGAAAAGTTTTTTTTCTTTATTGCTGCTGCTGGGTCGGCCACTTTTAACAGTTTTTATGTTACGATTTAACATTTTTTCTTTCATTTTCTTTTCATGATAATTGTCAATGTGTTCACTATCACTTGATTCCTCTTCAAAATTTTTAACGATTTTCTTTTTATTTTTTGTGGGACTAAGGGGAGAATTCTTTCTAACTCGCTGCTGCTGCTGCTGCTTTTGTTGAGCTTTACTCTTGTAAGAATTCACTTCTTCAAGCAAGGCTTCAATCTTTTTTAAATAATTTTCCATACTTTTTGCACTTTGTGCCATGACAGTTGAACCTTTACGTAGAACGTTACAAGTTTGTTTCACACACTGATTATTTTTAGAACTCTCTTTCCTTTTTATACCCATACCTAGTTTTAGTTTAGCTTGCATGGCTGTTGATACACCTAATGCAGCTAGTTTTCGCTCCAACCAGCCTCTGATGATGAACTGATTCTGCTCAAAGCACTTTTAAGAAGAATCTTATCAGCCTGATGACGATTACTTAAATCCTTGTTATTTGAATAGGCAATCATGTTGCTTACATGCTGAATCCAAGGGATTAATTCCTTTATCGCCACGTGCTAAACGTTTCTGCAGCTTGGTACCCGGCCCACAGAACTGGTAGCCAGGTATGTGCATCTCGAATGGTAGTTTATTTATTACAGTATTTAGCAGACCATTTCCGGTTTTTTTTGTTTCACTTTGATTTGTATAATATCTCATGATTGTAAGACGTAACAAAACATACTAACTATAAATTGTTATGTTGTCGTCTATTATTGTTATTCATATTTTATTCTTTTTCATGTCAAGATTTGTTTTTTTTAACGCTATGAAGAAAGTTGTGAAACAAAAAACAACTTTAAACATTCAAAATCACGACGAAGTTAAAAGAGGAAGTATCAAACACAGTAAATTGCTACCGTCTACAATAAGGGCAGTTATCACAGGTCCTTCAAACTATGGAAAGACCAATGTTATGATTAGTCTGCTGGAACATCCAAATGGATTGAAATTCGAAAACGTCTATCTCTATTCAAAATCTCTTTATCAACCAAAGTATGTGTATCTGGAAAAGCTGTTGACACCAATCAAAGGTATCGGTTACTATACCTTTAACAATGGTGACACTATCCTCGATCCCTCTGACAGTAAATCTAACTCTGTAATCATTTTTGACGATGTGGCATGTGACAAACAGGATGTTATGAGGGAATATTTCAGTATGGGACGTCATAATAACATTGACTGTTTCTATCTGTGTCAAACCTATGCTAAAATACCAAAACACCTAATAAGAGACAATGCCAATGTTTTAATATTATTCAAACAAGACGATTTAAACCTACGTCATGTTTACACAGATGACGTGGGTACTGATATGTCATTTGAAGATTTTAAGTCAATTTGCGGCTTCTGCTGGGGAAAACCTTATGGGTTCTTATCAATTTTTAAAGACAATAAAATGAATGATGGACGTTATCGATATTGTTTGGATAACTATATATATCTCTAACATAATGACATTTTATTAGTTTACTTGAAAATCTACTTAAATTTAGTTGTGGCTATGGTTGGGCTCGATAGAAACAAGAAACAAACTGCGAGAAACGTTGTGAAAAAACAACTTATAACCAAAAGAAATGAAATTAAAAACAAACTAAAACTTCTTAAGCACGGTCAAATGACACATGAAAATCTTTTCAAACCCATAACCAAGCATTTGCAGAATATTGAAAATAAATTAATTCCTAGAGAAACTGTGACTTTAAGCAATGCAAGTTCAATACCTGTTCACAAGAAAGAAAATCGTTTAAAACAAGAACAAATTGAATATAATGTATCTGACTCTGACGATTATGACACACAATCCACAGTGTCGGAACCGGCGGTATCACTGCCCAAACTAATACAGTCCACACCAGAAGCAAAATATGATTATACATAGTACTAACAGCCACTGCACCGCGTCCAAAGCGAAGATTATCCTTTTCAGCGATCGGTCAGCCGAAAAATAAATTAAAACAAAAAATGATTCAAGATGTGGAAACGGAAATGCAAGAAGACGAAGCTCGGAAACAAAAAGAGTTTGAGGAACAACTAGATAAAACGATTAAAGACAAATCACTTAGCGACTATTATGAACAATATCACCCACTTCCTTTAACGTATATTAAAAAGTTTATTAAAGACCCAAACAGTGAGAATTCAGATGGAAAATTTAGAGTTCAGTTTGATCCAGACATTGAACGATTTTCCGATTGGAAACAAAAGGATTGATTTTGACGGACCTGATCTTTTAGTAGCTGGGAAAAAATATAAAGGTACTAAAGGGCTTTACGGTTTCTTTTCAATCAGAATATTCCTAAAATCTATACTAAAGACGACGCTCAAAATTACGCCAAATATATTATTCAATACTAAAGCTGTTGAAAAATATTTTGATTCAACTATGGTGTCTACAAATAAAAATAAGAAATTACAAGAATTATTGAGCCAGATTATGATGCAACAAGAGACAGATAGTGATAGTGGTAGGGAAGAAAATGTAAACAAGGAGAAGGAATGCTTATGACAGTGACAAACCGACCAGTTGATTATGTTCATTCGGACGACCCTAATGAACTTGTGGATAGACTAGATTGTTACTTGCATCTCAAGCTGCAGGTAATTCGAGTCACAACAACGAAATCGTTTCAATCATCGAGGAATTACGAGAAGCTCAAGAAATTATAGAATAATTTCGAAAATGTCTAAATACGTTACAGATGTAAAACGTCATATTGTTGAAGAAATACATAACCAGCCAGAATTAATTTTCAACGACAAAAGTTATAATTAAGTCCCTTTTGGATCTTATGCAAGCAGATTTAGTCGACGTGGAATTATGAAAAGGAAAATAAAGGTTATAAATACATCTTAGTAGTCATTAATTGTTTCTCCAAATATGTATGGACATTTCCATTAAAATCGAAAACGTCAAAAGAAGTCGCTACAATGCTGGAAAATGTGTTCAAATCTCAAACACCGATTCACCTGTGCAGTGATTCTGGAGGAGAATTCACGGGCAAAGAGGTACAAAACTTAATGAAAAAGTATAACGTCAAACATTACGTGGTGTATAGTGAAAAAAGGCTTCAATCGTCAAAAAAGTTAATCGCACACTAAAAGGAATGATGTGGAAAAGAATTTAGCATTCAAGGGTCCTACAAATGGTTTGACTTGATTAAAAATATTACAAATGTTTATAACAACAGAAAACATAGGACCACAGGTTTCAAACATTCAGAAATAACAAAAAAGCATGAAAAACTTTTGTTGGAGACTGCCTATAGCAAAATAAATTGCTCCCAAACCAAAATACAATGTAGGCGACCATGTTCGCATTTCTAAATTTGGAGGTGTTTGATAAGCAATATAGGCCGACTTGGTCTACTGAAATATTTATAATCAAGAAAGTTCAACTTACAAATCCAGTGACATACCTACTTCAAGATGCAGAGAAACAAGACATCAAGGGAGGATTCTATGAACTTCAATTGCAAAAGTTAAATATCCAGACATTTATTTAGTGGAAAAAGTGTTAAAACGTAAAAATAATAAAGTATTTGTAAAATGGATAGGTTTCAGTGATAAGCATAATAGTTGGATAGATAAAAATAATGTAGAGTGACTTAATAAAATAATTTTGTTTCATTTACGTTTTATTTATTATATATTATTTACATGTTTTCTACAAATAATTTATTTATCTTCAAACAGAAAAACAATATTTATAATTATATTTACGAGACACTATTGACGCCTAGTTCAATCTACTTTCTTTTATAAATAAAACTCTACCACTTTTTTAATTATTGTTCTATTGGTGAGTAAAAATCACGTGAATTTACATCACACCCACTAAGTAAAACTAAAAACAAATAAAATAAACCATAGTAGTTTTTTACATTTTAATTTCAATATTTTTGTACTGTTCTATTTTATTAAATCATAGACCTAATACTAA